>CM077092.1:98784871-99984871 GCA_039513925.1 Platanthera zijinensis
AATGATGGTACGCTGGAAATGACGGTGAGCTTCCTCCCTCTCCCTTGGTGTTAGATCTGTAGTTAATATTCTAGGAGAGATATTGACTCCATAGAGTCTTGATGGTGAGGAGGAGATTTCTTAGGGAAAAGCCATGCCTAGGTTGTTTTCTAGGCTTAGTCTCCTCCAACCTCTTCATTCTTCAAAGTGAAGATGAGAGAGTGATTCGTGGAGAAGTGTGGATTTGTGAGGGTGAATAGGGTGGACGTAATTTCTGGAGAAGTTTTTGGAAATCGATGTAAGGAGGAAGATGAAAGGATGTCGTTCATCTCACCTTAAGATGTGTGCAGAAATCTGATTTCTGAACGCAGCGATCTTCGTGGCCAATTTCGGGGGTGTTCCGGCCAGATATGGGCTCTCGACTAAACACGAAAGTTGTAGCCCTTGAAATTCTCTTTCCAACGAGTGGTTTCACGCACTCGCCATATTTCTGTAGCCATGGGAATCCTTGGTTGAAGTTGCTTCCCGAATTAATGATGCACCTAAATTCTGTGTTGTGTAATGTGTGGAATTCGGTTTGGTGGAATTTAATGTTGCGATCCGTCTCGAGGTTTGGGTGAACTATTTTTACATGATTATCATTGTGATATGATAAGTTGATGTTATAATTCTGAATCCGTATAACGAGTTATGGACAAGCTAATTTAAGGAAAAAGCCTGATGTAAATTTGTAGCTGTATTTTGATGTCCATTATCTATATCATGTTGAATCCATTTGGGAGGGCATATAAATGATTTAATTATGGCCACGATGTATGCTGAATGGATTTAAGGGAATTAGTAATCCAATGCTTAGAGTGTCATCTCCCTACGGGTAGCATTGTGGAAGTTAACAAGTGTGGTGTTGACCGTCACTAGTTGGAATGAGGTTGAGATGAGTAAAGTTGGACGGTTGGGCTTGGTCCTCGGTGTTCACGTCCCGAGGCTCCTTTTGTTTGATGGATGGTTGGGCTTGGTCCTCGGTGTTCACGTCCGAGGCTCCTTCCATGCCACGATAATATGGAATTGCATGTGGTGTGAGTCGACACGCGGTGTCGTAATCCCGGGTTAGGGATAGTGTGGCAGGTCTATGGGCTCTCCAATCGTCACACCGATTAGATTTGACAGTTAGACCTTGGGCGGTTGGGCTTGGTCCTCAGTGTTCACGTCCCGAGGCTCATTCCGTGCCAAGTGAACGGTTGGGCTTGGTCCTCGTGCTCATTTCCAGGGCTCCTTCCGTGTCATACCTTAGGCCAGTTCGGGGGTAGGATCTTGGTGCACATTTTCTCAGGAGAACCCACTGAGCTGTAGTACGCATATGAGCTCCGTTGTTGTGATCATAGCGTTGAGGCGTACGGAGGCCTATGCCAGGTAGTTTAGAGACAAGCCTGGTAGTGGAGATGCCCGCTCTACTGTCACCGTTTGGCCACGACAGATGACGCCTGAGAGGTTAGCTACCTACTCGAATAGTGGGAAATATGAGTCTGTGTCGACATAGCTATTGCATGTGTTTGATTATGGGTGTGTCATTACATTGCATACATAGCATTACACTTCATTACATACACAATACCCTCATCGTATAAGTTTGTATGGGCACTCCTATAAGATGGGTTACTTATTGATGAACGACCCTCAACTTATATGCTTGTATGGGCATCCATATAAGTTAAGTTACTTACTGTTATAACATTATACTCTCTTGCTGCTGTAGATGGTAGAATAATAGATTAAGAGGTTGTTCATTTATACACTACTTATATTGCTACTTATTACTTGTATACTTACTTCACGTGCTTGTACTACTGTTTTATATATATTGTACCTGTTCCTTTCTCCGCCTGGTGCCGAGGAGTTGCCGGGGGAGCGGATGTGAAACCACTTAGTCTTTATGACTAACGGTTGCTACCTCTTCCTTTTTAGGAGGAAACCCCGCAGGTGGAGCAGCAGGTCTTACAGCTGGACAGCCAGGACAGGACGACAGGGCCTGAGGGGACGGTACCATCGCTACTGTCTGTTACAGATGTGAGTGAGAGAGATTTTGTTGTAGCCCTTCGGGGCAATTCTATTTACGTACTCTGATTATGTAGAAGCTTGTTTAGCTTCTCTTTTGCTGTACTTATGGACTTATGCTTAGTGTGGATTGACTTCTTTATATTATTATGGTTGGGTTTGCATTTATATTTTGATATTAGATGTAGCCGGCAGGAAAGGCATCTTATGGTATAGGCTGGCCCGAGTGCTAGTGTTACTGCAAGGCAGTTGTTCTGGGCATAAGACCCCTCTCGTACCGTATTTTGTGTTCCGGGAGGGGGTCTTACAAATGGTATCAGCTTGCTATGATCCTCCAAGGAGAAAGTCACTTAACAATAGTGCCACCCCCGTTTGATTAGTCAGTTTGGTGACAAACTTACTTAACGGAAGCACTGGTTTGCCCATATGTAATTCACACTAAGTTTATCCATCTTTGACCTTAGATTAGCCAACCTAACCTTAGGTTTGTACCCTATGTGTAGATCCCAGTACATGCTGAGCTAGTGAGGGGCACCCCCGCCCCGTTCGTACCTACACAATTCCAATAATCAGAGCTGGGGCAGACGCTCACAGCTATTTTGGACGCCTTTAGGTCCCAATCTCAGAAGGCACCTATACAACAACAGGGTCCGGGATCTAGTTGGTTAAGCATTTTTCGAGCTCTCTCCCCTCCCGCTTATATTGGGACAGAATCGGCGGTGCGTACGGAAGAGTGGCTTGAAACTGTACAAGAGTTGTTGGCAGGAATAAGATGCCCAAACAACATGGCGGTAACCCTTGTGGTGACACTCTTAGAGCTGCACGCTAAAAGGTGGTGGAAGTCCCTCATGGGCTCCACTTTCATGAAAGAGAGTGGTACACGGACATTAGTTGGAGCGAATTCTCTGAAGCCTTCTTAGAGCATTTCATCCCCTTGGCCGCTCGGGATGATCCTGAAAGAGATATTTTTGAAACTAAAGCAAGGGTCCAAGTCGGTGACAGAGTACCAACGAGAGTTTCAGCACTTGGCTAGATTCGCTGACTCCTATGAGTTGGATGATAGAGGGTACGCCAAACGATACTGCAAAGGCTTTCGAGATCCCCTAAGGCAAGCCTTTTTGTTTATAGCGGACTCTAGTCTGGCAGAGATTATCGATATGGCGAAGAGATTGGAAGCGGACCATTTGGGAAGTGGTAAGAGGCCAACGGAGGGCGTGATGGAAGCCGGCCCCAGCAATAGAAGGAGATTAGACAATAGAAGAGGAAGAGGATATCGGAGAGGTGGCGGGCGTTTCCCCAAGAATTTTAGAGAGGAGCGCCCGGTTCCGCAACCGCCAACATTACCTCCACCTCAACAATTTCAGCAATACGACGGAAGGCAGGAACGGGTGTGCTTTGAATGCAACCAACCGGGCCATATTCGACGCTACTGTCCGCAACTGTTTGGAGATGCGCCTTTTGCTTTCCCTCCAGCAGCCCCTCTGGAGCGAGGGTATGTGCGTGGTCGAGGGCGTTGACCATGAGGAAGAAACCCCGGACCTGCTCGGGATCAGATGTATGCCTTGGATATGACTCAAGAGCGGAATCCTCAGAAGGTGATTGTAGGTACGATTTGAATTAGCCATTTTGCATCCATTAATATCCTCTAGTGGCTTAAGATATACTAGACGTCTAGCTTGAGTATTATTAATGACACTTAGGCACCGTGATGGTCGGCGGGAAACCGGCTTATACGTTATTTGACACCGGTGCCTCACATTCTTTCGTGTCTGAAGACTTCATCAAGGATATACACGGAGTGCAATATTTCACTGGTATTGCTCGAAGAGTATGCCTCCCAGACGGATCTGAGATGACGGCAACCGCGAAATGTGAGTTGGAGATAAACATTGGGGGAAAGACCTTTGATACCCCCTCCATAATTTTGAGAATACCAGAATTCGACCTCATTCTGGGCATGGCATGGCTGGATTGGCACCATGCAAGAATCGACTGTGCGAAGAAGCAAATCCATTTGAGGCATGGAGACACTGATGTAATCTTCCAAGGTATAAATTTCGCACCACGATTATTGTTATCCTCAATCCAGACCTTGAAAGCTCATATGAGAGGGGATGAAGTCTACATGATATGTTTCGAACTAAAGGAGGTGAGGGTAGATGTGAAGGATGTGCGGGTAGCACGGGATTTCCCTGAGGTATTTCCTGAGAAATTACTAGGGTTACCCCCGCATAGAGAAGTGGATTTTCAGATTAAGCTTGTATCAGGAGCTAAGCCTGTTTCCAGGACCCCTTATCGAATGGCCCCAAAATAACTCGCAGAGTTTAGAGTTCAACTACAGGAGTTGGTAGAATCAAGGTTTGTGCGCCCCAAGTCATCACCTTGGGGAGCCCCTATTCTATTCGTTAAGAAGAAAGATGGAACCCTGCGTTTATGTATAGACTATCGGGAGCTCAACCGACTGACGGTACAGAACACCTATCCATTACCTCGGATCGATGAGTTGTTCGATCAACTGGTGGGAGTGCATTGGTTCTCCAAGCTGGATTTGTGCTCGGGGTATTATCAATTGAGAATACAAGAAGACGATATCCAGAAAACGGCTTTCATCTCATGGTACGACTTATATGAGTTTACGGTAATGTCGTTTGGGCTCACAAATGCCCCATCAGCTTTCATGAGCTTGATGAATAAAGTGTTTGAGGCCCATCTATATGTCTTCGTCATTGTGTTTATTGATGAAATCTTAGTCTACTCTAAGACGGAGGAAGATCATGTCGGGCATCTGGCCTTAGTTCTGGGAAAGTTAAAAGAGCACGCCCTGTTTGCAAAGTTTAGCATGTGTGAATTCTGGCTTAGGGAAGTGGCTTTCTTGGGTCATGTAATCAGTGGGGCTGGACTATCTGTGGATCCGACCAAGGTGCGTGCCATGAAGGAGTTGTCGCCCTTGAAGTCGGCGGACGATGTGAGGAGTTTTCTTGGACTTTCCGGATCCTATCGCAAGTTCGTAAAAAGATTCTCCAAGATTGCCCTCCCGCTTACTTCTTTGACAAAGAAAGGTGTGCCATATGAGTAGACACCCCAATGTGAAGCGGCATTCCAGGAATTGAAGGATATACTTACCTCCACCCCCATCCTTGTCCTGCCGTCTGGGAAGGAAGGATTTCAAGTTTACACTGACGCGTCTTATCAAGGGTTGGGAGCGGTGTTGATGCAGCACGGGCACATGATTGCTTATGCTTCAAGACAATTGAAGAAGCATGAAATCAATTACCCGGTGCATGATTTGGAGCAAGGAGCAGTGGTGTTCACCTTGAAGGTATGGAGGCATTATCTATACGACGTCCACTGCGAAATATTCTCGGATCATAAAAACATGAAGTACGTTTATACCCAGAAGGAGTTGAACCTAAGACAATAACGGTGGTTAGAGTTTCTATACGATTATGAGTTCACCTTGAACTACCACCCTAGAAAAGCAAACTCTAAAGCCGAAGCGTTGAGAAGGAAAGTACCCGGCTCAAGCCCAGAGTCTCGATTGATGAGCATGGAGTTGGCGCGGATTATTGAGGAGATGGATATTACATTGATATTTAAGGCTCCTTCGGCAGAATATACGGAGTACTTTTCCAGTATGAGCATGGTTTGTGATATCCGAGACCGAATCCGAGTGGAGCAAGGATTTGATGCGGCTCTGGCCCCGGCACTCAAGTTGATCGAAGACGGGGCTACCGACGAGTCACACTAAAGGACGGCCTCGTTTACTTTCGCGGCCTGCTCTACATTCCCAAAGGCGGTAAAATCCGGGAGGATATCTTGAGAGAGGCACATTGCTCTCAATATTCAGTGCACCCGGGAATTTCAAAGATGTACGCCGGCTTACGCAAGACGATGTGTTGGCCAGGAATGAAGAAGGATCTCTGATACTTTGTCACGCATTGTGAAGCCTGCCAAAGAGTGAAGGTGGAGTGCAGGAGTCCCGGTGGCCTGTTGCAGTCGTTGCCAATCTCCGAGTGGAAGTTCGAGGATATTTCCATGGACTTCGTACATGGGCTACCTCGCTCCCGCTCAGGAAATGATTCAGTATGGGTGATCGTTGATCGCCTGACGAAAGTTGCTCGGTTCATTCCTGTGAAGAAGGAGGCTCATGTGGATGTCTTAGTACGGCTTTTCGTGGAGCAGTTTGTACGGTATCACGGCGTAACTAAGACGATAGTTTCAGACCCTGATGGTCGCTTTATCTCCAAGGAGTGGAAGGCGGTACAGGCATATTTAGACTCGTGCCTTACCTTCAGCACCGCATTTCATCCTCAGACGGACAGGCAGTCTGAGCGGACCATCCGAACACTGGAGGATCTGTTGAGGTTGTGTGTGATAGATAGGGGAGAGCCGTGGGAAAGACTCTTGCCCTTAGTGGAATTCTCCTACAATAACAACCATCAAGCTAGCATTGGCATGGCACCCCATGAAGCCCTATATGGAAGGAGGTGTAGAACCCCCTTGTCTTGGGTGCAAGACGAAGACCCGAAGGCATTGGGAATTGAGTATATCGACGATACTAATGCGGTAGTCAGATTGATACGGGATCGCATGCTTGAGGCTCAGAGTCGGCAAGCAAAGTATTATAAGGCGAAACACCAGATGGTGGAGTTTTAAGTGGGTGATAAAGTGTTCGTGAAAATCCGGCCGATGCATGGAGTCTCACTGGTGCGGGGAGTGAAGAAGCTCAGCCCACGGTAAGTTGGGCCCTATGTCACATTGGAAAGGATTGGCCCTTTGGCCTATCGGCTAGAGCTACCGCTCGAGCTAGAGAATCTCCACGATGTGTTCCATGTATCGTCGCTTCGGAAGGCGCTGTTGCGGCACGAATAATACATCCCCACAACTGATGGTACTGTGGCGTCTGACAGATCTGTGCAACTGGAGCCGGTGCGGATCGTTGATAATGAGATAAGAGCTCTGCGCCGTAAAAGTGTGCCTCTGGTAAAAGTGCTATGGTCTAATCATGGGAAGGAATAATTTACTTGGGAGCCGATGGATTTGATGCAAGGACGCTACCCAGAGTTGTTTGCTTCAGGTAGTTTTATTTAAAAGCATATGTTATTTTTGTATGCTTTACTCCCCATAGCCTCAGCCTGATTTCGGGGACGAAATCTTTTATTTTGTTTATAGGATTTGTAACGTCCAAATTCGCGCTAAGCCACCTCGCACGAGTTCTAAGTCAAGAGACTTGACTCGGGCTCGGGGCGCACTGGCAAAAGGTGTCAAGTGTGTTGAACAGAGTGATGGGTTGAGTGATATCCGATGAATTCGTCAAGAATACCCGGCAATACTCACCGATCATCGAGAACGATGACCGATCGTCGAGTATCGTTGACTGATACTCAACGCACTCAACTCCAAAATTGTTGATAAAATGGTTAAGGGAAAATCATCGGGAATCATTGTTGATACCCGATGAATTCATCGAGAATACCCGGCTATACTCACCGATCGTCGAGTATCGTTGACTGATACTCAACGCTCTCAACGCCAGGATTTCTGATAAAATTGTTAAGGGAAAGTCGTCGAGAATAATTGTTGATACCCAACGAATTCGTCGAGAATACCCGGCTATACTCACCGATCGTCGAGTATCGTTGACGGATACTCAACGCTCCCAATGCCAGGATTTCTGATAAAATGGTTAAGGGAAAATCGTCGGGAATCATTGTTGATACCCGACGAATTCATCGAGAATGCCCGGCTATACTCTCCGATCTTCGAGAATGATGACCGATCGTCGAGTATCGTTGACTGATACTAACCGCACTCAATGCCAGGATTTCTGAAAAAATGGTTAAGGGAAAATCGTCGGGAATCATTGTGGATACACGACGAATTCATCGAGAATACTCGGCTATACTCACCGATCGTCGAGTATCGTTTACTGATACTCAACGCTCTAATTGCCAGGATTTCTGATAAAATGGTTAAGGGAAAGTCGTCGGGAATCATTGTTGATACCCGACGAATTCGTCGAGAATACCCGTCTATACTCGCCGATCGTCGAGAATGGAAGCTGATTCCCGCCGAATTTGACTTGTGCGTTTTTCCGCCCAGACAGATTCGCTGGCTTGTACAGGAGGACTGAATCGGACTTCGGGATTCGTGCTGGATGATCCCTTGGACCGGTCATTTCAAATAAGACCTAATTTTGGGCGGTCCAATCAGAGGTTGACATATGGCTAAGTGACATAACCCTAATGAGCTAATATAAATAATAAGAAAGCCGAACCCTAGCCATTTTGCCGATCGACCTTGCCGTCATCGCGGACCTTGCGAAACCGACAGAGCCGAGGTAAACCGTCGGAGCTACTGGAGGCGGCCTTCTCTCTCTCTCTCACCTTCCTTTGCCGTGAAGAACAACTGCACCAAGCAAGAGATGCCGCAAAGAAGGATGACTAGATCCATGGCCGGGAATGATGGTACTGCTGGAAATGAGGCGAGCTTCCTCCCCTCTCCCTTGGTGTTAGATCTGTATTTAATATTCTAGGAGAGATATCGACTCCATAGAGTCTTGATGGTGAGGAGGAGATTTCTTAGGGAAAAGCCATGCCTAGGTTGTTTTCTAGGCTTAGTCTCCTCTAACCTCTTCATTCTTCAAAGTGAAGATGAGATAGTTATTCGTAGAGAAGTGTGGGTTTGTGAGGGTGAATAAGGGTGGACGTAATTTCTGGAGAAGTTTTTGGGAGATCGATGTAAGGAGGAAGATGAACGGATGCTGTTCATCTCACCTTAAGATGCATGCAGAAATCTCTGCACGCAATGATCTTCGTGGCCAATTTCGGGGGTGTTCTGGCCAGATCTAGGCTCTCAACTAAACACAAAAGTTGTAACCCTTGAAATTATCTTTCCAACGAGTGGTTACACGCACTCGCAGGATTTCTGTAGCCACGGGAATCTTTGGTCGAAGTTGCCGCCCGGATTAATGTTGCACCTAAATTCTGGGCTGTGTAATGTGGAATTCAGTTTGGTGGAATTTAATGTTGCGATCCGACTCGAGGTTTGGGTGAACTATTTTTACATGATTATCATTGTGATATGATAAGTTGATGTTATAAATCTGAATACGTATAACGAGTTGTGGACAAGCTTAATTTAAGGAAAAAGCCTGATGTAAATTGGTAGATGTATTTTGATGTCCATTATCTATATCATGTTGAATCCATTTGGTAGGACATATAAATGATTTAACTATGGCCACGATGTATGCTGAATGGATAGAAGGGAATTAGTAATCCATTGCTTAGAGTGTCGTCTCCCTACGTGTAGCATTGTGGAAGTTAACAAGTGCGGTGTTGACCATCACTAGTTGGAATGAGGTTGAGATGAGTAAAGTGGGACGGTTGGGCTTGGTCC
This sequence comes from Platanthera zijinensis, assembly GCA_039513925.1. NCBI lineage: Eukaryota > Viridiplantae > Streptophyta > Magnoliopsida > Asparagales > Orchidaceae > Platanthera > Platanthera zijinensis. The sequence goes on from CM077092.1 coordinate 98,794,304, forward strand.
TCGGTGTTCACGTCCCGAGGATCCTTCCATATTTGATGGATGGTTGGTCTTGGTCCTCGGTGTTCACGTCCCGAGGCTCCTTCCATTCCACGATCATGTGGAATTGCATGTGGTGTGAGTTGACACGCGGTGTCGTAATCCCGGGTTAGGGATAGTGTGGCAGGTCTACGGTCTCGCCAATCGTCACACTGATGGGAGTTGATAGTTAGACCTTGGGCGGTTGGGCTTGGTCCTCGGTGTTCACGTCCCGAGGCTCCTTTCGTGCCAAGTGAACGGTTGGGCTTGGTCTTCGTGCTCATTTCCGGGGCTCCTTCCGTGTCATACCTTAGGCCAGTTCGGGGCGAGGATCTTGGTGCACATTTACCCAGGAGAACCCGCTGAGCCGTAATACGCATGTGAGCTTCGCTGTTGTGTTCTTAGCGTTGAGGCAAATGGAGGCCTAGGCCAGGTAGTGTGGAGACCAGCCTTGCAGTGCAGATGCCCGCTCTACTGTCACCGTTTGGCCACGACGGATGACGCCTGAGAGGTTAGCTACCTGCTCAAATAGTGGGAACTATGAGTGTGTGTCGACATAGCGATTGCATATCCTTGATCATGGGTGTGTCATTGCATTGCATACATAGCATTTCACTTCATTACATACACAAGACCCTCATCGTATAAGTTTATATGGGCACTCCTATATGATGGGTTACTTACTGCTGAACGACCCTCAACTTATATGCTTGTATGGGCATCCATATAAGTTGAGTTACTTACTATTATAACATTATACTCTCTTGCTGCTGTAGATGGTAGAATTGTAGATTAAGAGGTTGTTCATTTATACACTACTTATATTTCTACTTATGATATGTATACTTACTTCACCTGCTTGTACTACTATTTTATATATATTGTACCTGTTCCTTTCTCCGCCCGGTACCAAGGAGTCACCGGGGGAGTGGATGTGAAGCCACTGAGTCTTAATGACTAACGGTTGCTACATCTTCCTTTTTAGGAGGAAACCCCGCAGGTGGAGCAGCGGGTCTTGCAGCTGGACAGCCAGGCCAGGATGACAGGGCTCGAGGGGTCGGTACCGTCGCTACCGTTGGTTACAGATGTGAGTGAGAGAGATTTTGTTGTAGCCCTTCGGGGCAATTCTATTTACGTACTCTGATTATGTAGAAGCTTGTTTAGCTTCTCTTTTGTTGTACTTATGGACTTATGCTTAGTGTGGATTGACTTCTTTATATTATTGTTGGGTTGGCATTTATATGTTGATATTGGTTATAGCTGGCAGGATAGGCGTCTTGTGGAAAAGGCTGGCCCGAGTGCTAGTGTTACTGCAAGGTGGCTGTTCTGGGCATAAGACCCCTCTCGTGCAGTGTTTTGTGTTCCGGGAGGGGGGTCTTATAGAAAATAATACTGGATTCAAAAGGCGTTGAGTGATCTTGATGTCATTCGACGATGCGTCGAGTGATCTCGACGCATATAGATCTTGGACTTCAAATATTTTGGCCAGAAGGATTCGCTGAAAAGCGTCGAGTGATCTCGATGGCATTCGATGAAGCGTCGAGTGATCTCAACGCATATAGCGCTTGGACTTAGAATATTTTGGCCAGAAGGATTCGTCGAAAAGCATTGAGTGATCTCAACGCCATTCGACGAAGCATCAAGAAATCTCGACGCTTGCGACGAATTTGACTTAGCATATTTTTGGCAAGTTGTGTTACTAATTTATACTTATGTGTTGAACCGGGTTTCGGGATGAGTGCTGGATGGCTCCTTGGACTGGTCTTTTCAACAAGAATTAATAATAGGCGGTCCAATAATAGAGTGACACGTGGCAAAGCATGACTCAAACCCTAATCTCTATTATAAAAAGGAATAAATAGAAAACCCTAACCGTCACTTCATTCTTCTTTGCCGAGTTGTTACTTTTCGAGCCCGACGGAAATGGAGAAGTCGTCGGAGTCAGATTTTCTTGAGGCTGAACTTCCTTTCGAGACAATACTAACGAGGAAGAACGATGCCACCGAGGAGAGTGACGAGATCCATTGTCGGAAATGAGGTGAGCTTCCTTCACTCTTCCTTGGTGCTAGATCTTAAGTTATGATGTAGGAGAGATGTCGACTCAAAAGAGTTTGGTTTGTGCGTGATGAAGATCTCCTAGGAAAGAGACCATTCAAGGACTTTGTCCTTGGGATTATTGTCTTCAGCCTCTCCTCTCTTCGTGTGAAGATGATGGACTTGGTTTCGTGAAGAGGAATGGTCTATTGAGGGTGAATAAGGGAGGAAGGAGAGCTGTGTGAAGTTTTGAACAAATGGCTAGAAAAAGTAGACGAATCGATGCCGTTCATTTTGCTTTAAGATGCGTACAAAAATCTGTTTTCAGAACGCAACGGACTTCGAGGCCGTTTTCAGGTGTGATATGTCCAGATATAGGTCTTGGGGTGAACATGAAAGTTGTACTACCCAGAAAGACCTTTCCAATGGATGGATACACATTTTCATAAGAGCTTTTTAGCTCTAGGAATGTCCAGTCGAAATTGCTACCTGGTAACAACTTATCTACAGGATGCTTCCGGGTTAGTGTACAATCGGGTTTGGACTAGGTATAAGAAATGTTGCAAGATGTTGTTGAGGTTTAGATGAGCCAAATTATATGTATTCAAGATAAACAAATAGTTTGGAGGAATTTAATAAACAAATGGTTTGGAAAAATTAGTGAACAAATGGTTTGAAAAAATTGGGTTGTACAAATGGCTACTTGTGAAATCCGGTAAGGATACGAGCGATTGTAATCTATTGAATGATATATGTTTTGAAAGAGGGTGTGGTGCCAAATAATTGAATGTGTAATCTATACTTATGTTATCATACTTGATGGATATGTGGAGAGTTAATATATTATTGTGATAAATATATGAAAGCGTAATTATTTGTGAATGTTTGATTATAAGGAAGGAATCAGATGAGATATTTCTCATGGCAATGAGAAATTTTGAATCGTGATCTCAAGTGTTGGATGGAATAATTTTATTGTCCACTACTTAGAGTGTGTCTCCCTAAAGGTAGTAGTGTGGGATTGGTATGTTGTTCAAGGTGGCTATCCACCTGTGTTGATGTTGAACTCTTGAGTGCTTAAGAGCATGGAAATGTGAAAGGGTGTAAGTGCGTGAGTTTTTGAACGCATTGCATTGGTAATGATGATAAGGGACTCAGGGGTGAGCCCTTAAGTACTGTTGAGCAATGGATTGGTGATGATGAAAAGGGACTCGGTTGGAGCCCTTGGATGGTTGATGGCAATGCCATGTGAATTTGCATGCGGTGTGAGTTGACACACAGTGTCATAATCCTAGGTTAAGGATAGTATGGCAGGTCTACGGGCTCGCTAGTTGTCTCACTGACGGGAGTTGACAGATAGACTTTGGACGGTTGGGCTTGGCCCTCAGTGCTAATTCCCGGGGCTCCTTCCATGCCAAGTGGACGGTTTGGCTGTGTACTCGGTTTGGCTTTGTCCTCGGTGCTCATTCTGTAGTAGAGATGAACACAAAATCCTGCTTCTTGTTGCACCACGAGATACCCGTTGATCCACATGTGAAGACATAACCAGACGTTGACTTCCGGTTGTCTGAATCTCCCCATAATCAACATCTATATAACAGTGCAGGTTGAAACCCGTGTCTCTCCCATAAAGGAGACCCATATCAGAAGTGGACTTCATGTACTTTAGAATGCTCTTTGTTGCCACTAGATGAGACTTCCAAGGTTATGCCATATGCCAACTTACTCGGCCTACAACATAAGCAATGTCTGGCCTCGTAATCGTCAAGTAAATAAGGCTCCCAACAAGTGCCCGGAACATTAAAGGATCTGGAAGTATCCTCCCCTAATCTCATCGAAGCTTGATGCCAAAATCAAGTACAGTAGAGCTACTCTTCCCCTCCTTCATGCCAAACCGCTAAACGACCTGTTCCACATAGCCCCTTTGGGAAACGAGTATGCCTCACTCTTTCCTCTCTACCTCGAGTGCAAGGAAATGGTGGAGCTCACCCAAGTCCTTCATCTCGAACCGAATAGCTAGCTATGCCCAAAGCCTAGCTACCTCCTCCTCGGAGTTTCCAATGACAATCATATCGTCCACGTACAACAACACCAAGACAGTAAATCCACCCAATTCTTGTTGAATAGGATCGAATCTTAATAAGAGGCAAAATAATCGCAGAACTGGAGGTATTCTGCGATCTTCCCATACTATGCCTGTGAAGCCTGCTTCAAACCATAAAGCAACTTCTAGAGCTTGTAGATGTATCCTGGATAATCTTTAGACATGTATCCCGGTGGCTGAACCATGAAAATTTCTTTATCAATTTCCCTATAAAGAAAAACATTTTTTACATCCAGCTGCCACATCTTCCAACCTTGGCAAGCCACCAAGTCCTTCGCCACTCATACTGAAGTAATTTTTGCAACATGACTAAATGTTTCTTCGTTGTCTTCTCCATACTGTTGAGAGAACCCTCAAGCTACAAGGCTAGCCTTGTATCGCTCGATGCTATCATCCGCCTTCTTCTTCAGCTTATACACCCACTTGCAAGTTACATGAGTAACACCAACGACCTTGGGCATAAGGTCCCAAATCTTGTCTTTCCTGAGGGCAGCCATCTCCCCATCCATAGCGTTATCCCACTTCTTAACTCCAGTGGCATCTTCAAAGATTGAAGGCTCTCGCTCGTCTAGAGGGCCTATGAAGAAATAAGAGACAAGCTCATCGTGTTTTCTTTGCTATAACGGGTTGGTGGTTTGACGGTCCTCTTCGATCTCGGAAGAGTCTGACCCTTGTTGACCACCTCTGCTGCTTCATCTAAACCAGCTTCATTCCTGGGAAAACTTGGAGCATCTCTCCCCTGCTTCCCGAACTAGAAGCCTTCTCCCCGGAGGTAGAAACACTTGGAGCTCCTAGTGACATAGACAGCTCCACCAGAAGATCCTTAACAACCTCCTCCTGCCTGCCATCTCACCTGCTTTCCTGCAACTCCATAGAGGAGCCACCTCCATATGACATCTAATCATCGAAGATTACGTCTCTCGAGAAAACAAACTTTTTTTCACGGGATCCATACACTTCCATACCTTCTTCTGCTCCTCATAGACCATGAAGACAAGCTTCCTCACCTTTATATCCAGCTTTGTCCTAAGAATAATGTATACGTAGAAGGTAGAACCAAACACTCGAAGGTGTTCTACACTGGGCTTCTCCTTAAACATCATCTCATGAGGAGACTTCATGTTGATCGGACTCAGAGGCATCATATTGATGATATAGGTTGCGTAGGCCATCCCTTCCACCTAGAAGGACCTAGGATAGCCTTTGGCATGAAGCCAACACTTGCAGGTCTCTGTCAGATGATGGATCTTCTGCTCAGCTACTCCAGTATGTTGTTGAGTATAAGCATAATTGAGCTCTCTCCGGATACCGTGATTCTTATAGAAGTTAAAGAACTCATTTGAAATGAACTCACCTCCATTATCCGTTCTTAACTTGTTAATCCACAGGCCAAGCAGGCCCTCCACTAGCTCCTTGAAATCCACAAACAATTGGAATGCATCAGAATTCTCCTTTAGGAAGTACACCCAAGTGTACCTCGTGTAGTCATCAATCAACACCAGCATGTATCTGCTGCCTCCAAGGTTGGCGGTGATGGTCGGACTCATCAGATCACCATAAATGCACTCCAATAGTGCTTTACACCTAGTCTACGACTTGTCAAATTAAAGGCGATGAGCCTTTTCATATTGACTCCCCGCATAGACATGACTGTCGTCGAAGGATGACAACCTAGGAAAGCCTTTGAAAAGGCTCCTTACCGCCATGGCTTTCAACTTGTCCATCCCAACGTGTCTCAGTCACTCATGCTAGATAGCTGCACTATCATTGGCCCTGATTCGATCAACATAGGAGCTCGTTAATAACACAAAAAAGTCACTTACCCTTCTCCCTACATGAGCAAGGTCAGCCTTTAACGCTTACACGTTGCAGAAAAATTTCACTTCTATCGGGCTGAATAGAACGTGATAGCCTGCGTCCACCGCATTGATCACTGAGAAGAGGTTCTTTTTTATGCCTAGTACGTGATAAACACTGCTCAAGGTGAGTGAACCATTATCACTACCTAAAGAAACAACTCCCTTCTTCTTGACTGCATGAACTGTATCATCAACAGTTATGATAGCTTCGTTGCCTGAGAACGTTCGCAGAGAGGAGAACTTCGACTCGTCCCCGGTGAGGTGGTGACAACACCCCGAGTCCACTATCTAGTCAACTGTGTAGTCGATGGTGGACAAGGCACGGACACACGTGCCCGTCAAGAACACATTCCCCCATCTGACATACTCAGCACTGAAACTAGCTTCCTCTTTATCTGTAATGTGACCAGGCTGCAGCTTGACCTTGCAGTCCTTCTTGAAGTGACCCATCTGGTCGCATCTATAACACCTTAGCCCTTCCTTCTTCTTCCAATCACGCTTAGAAGCATAACTCCTCTCTTTCTAATATGAAGTTGAAGGGCCATCACCAGCAGCAGGCTTCAACTTCTTCTCCCATGACTTTTTCTTCCCTAAGAAGAGTGTCTTACTATATCCTTTAGAGATAGTGACTCCAGCCATCTGTCTAGCTAAGCTATCCTGCGAAGCTAGCAGGTTCTCCAGCTCCAGCAAAGACGATTGAGTGGCCCAACCTTGAACATAAGTAAAAAAAGGCCACATATTCCTTCCACAAACTGCGGATTTTGTGGCTCTTCAGCTTTTCTTCGAAAATAGGCTCATCAGGGTCCAACATTGAAATCTCAGTGCACAAGTTCTTCATCTTCATGAAGAACGTTGAAATGGGCAGATCTCCTTGAGTGTCTCTCGCCAACACATTCTCCAGAAATGGTAGCCATGCTACATTCTTCCTATTAAGCAACCAATCGAGGGATGTCTAAATCTCCGCAGCTGACTGACATCTGATGATGTGATCGAAGAGTTCCGGTGAGATAGCCCGCTTGAGAATAAACTCCGCTTTCGCATTTGTCTTCCTCCAAGCTCTCACCGCTTCAGGTTTGCCAGTGATAACAATCACCTCTTGCATGTCGTCTCCGCGGATGACCTCCCACAGGTCCTCGCCCAAAAGATAACTTTCCATACATGACCTCCACTCTTGGAGTTGGTCGATGTAAGAAGCTCAATTCTAAGACCTCTTGATAGTCCACCTTCCATTGCACTAACCCTGATTCACTTAAACTTCCAAAAGCAATAAAGCAAATTGATGGTTGAACACTGCTCAAGCCTCTATTTGTAAGACCCTCCTACCAGAACACAAAACACGGCTGAGGGGAATCTTATGCCCAAAATAGCCTCCTTGTGATAATGCCGACACATGGGTCGACTGATACTACAAGACGTCTATCCTGCCGGCTAAAATCAATATCAACCATGCCAACCTGTTGGTGCTGCGGTCCGGAATCGCCCCCACGCTGCGGTGCTATGCGGTAATAGCTTAACTGGCTGCCCCGTGGATCCGCCCGAGGACCTTTGATATAAAGATTAGTGGCGCCGTCCTACATCAGTCCGGGCTTTTGGTGCGAGTGGTTGCGCTAAGTCCTCTCAAGTGGTATCAGAGGGGGTCGCGGGTTCGAAACCCCGGGGTCATTTCCGGGGGGAGATTGTTGGGGCTGCGGTCCGGAATCGCTCCCGTGCTCGTTTCCGGGGGGGATTGTTGGGGCTGCGGTCCGGAATCGCCCCCGCGTTGCGGTGCTATGCGGTAATAGCTTAACTGGCTGCCCCGTGGATCCGCCCGAGGACCTTTGATATAAAGATTAGTGGCGCCGTCCTCCATCAGTCCGGGCTTTTGGTGCGAGTGGTTGCGCTAAGTCCTCTCACAACCCAACATAAAGAATATATAGAAGTCAAAATCCACACAAGTATATAAGTCCAAACAAGTAAAACAATAATAAGAAGCAACAACGACTCTTATAATATCATAGTACAAAAAATTTGCCTAAGGGATACAACATGAGTCTCTTTCATAAACTCACATCAGTAACTGACGGCAGCAAAGATAACATCGTATCAGGCCCTGTCACCCTGGCCTGGCTGCCCTCCTATAAAACCTGCTGCTGCTGCGGCTCCATCAACGGGATGTCCTCCTAAAATGGTAGTCATAGCAACCATTAGTCATAAAGACTAAGTGGCTATCTCATCCTCTCACCTCGGCGGCTCTTAGGCACCGAGCGGGGGGAAAGAAGAAGGTACAATACATATATAAGCAGTAATAACAAACAGTTGGTATATCTCTACATATCAAGAGTAGTATTAGGAATAGTGTACAACATTATTATCAACATTCCATTGTGACAATTATACAAAAGCAATAACATTCTATTAGGGCATATAAATCTACAACTGGAAAGTAACTTCAATTATAAAAATGCCCATATAGATTTATAAGTTAAGGATCGGCTTAACAGAAAAGTAACTCATCATATAAGAGTGCCCATACAAACATATATGATAACGATCTTACGCGGTGCAATGCAATGTTATGAATGACGTATGATGACTCACCCATGCTCACACACAAGCATACTATTATGTTGACACAGACTTGTAGTTCCCACTTTTCGACCAGGTAAATAACCTCTCAGGCGTCATCCTTCGTGGCCAGACGGTGATAGTGAAACGGGTTTTCCAGTACTACATGGGCATCCACACTACCAAGCCTAGGCCTCTGTACGCCTCAATGCTAAGAACACAACAGTAGAGCTCACCTCATTTCCGGCCATGGACCTTGTTATCCTCCTTGGCGGTATCGTTCTTCACGGATGAGGGAGAGCTCTTCCTCCAGAAAATCCGACTCTGGCGACCTTTGGTGGCCTCTCTGCTTCCGTCAGATTCGGTACAGAGATTGGCTTGACAAGAAATGGCAGTGACGGTCAGGGTTTCTCATTTCATCCTTTTTATAACAACGTATTAGGGTTAAGGCATGTTGTCACGTGTCACCCTAATATTGGACCGCCCATCATTACTTTAAATAGGTCATGTTTGAGAAGACCGGGTCCAAATGAGAAATCAACGCTTATCCCGAAAACTCGGTTCAGCCTATAAGTATAATTAAGTGACACGGCCTGCCGAAAATATGCTAAGTCAAATTCGTTGCATGCGTCGAGTGTCACTGGACGCTTCGTCGAATTGTGTCGAGATCACTCGACGCTTTTCGACAAATTTTGATGACGGAAATCATTCCAAATCCAAGCGTCGTATGCATCAAGATTACTCAACGCTTCGTCGAATGGCTTCGAGATCACTCAATGCTTTTCAAAGAATCCTTTTGGACAAAATATTCTAAGTCCAAGGGCGGTATGCGTCGAGATCACTCGACGCTTCGTCGAATGGCATCGAGATCACTCAACGCTTCTCGACGAATCCTTCTGGCCAAAATATTCTAAGTCCAAGCGCTGCATGCATCGATATCACTCGATGCTTCGTCGAATGGTGTCGAGATCACTCAATTCTTTTCGGCGTATCGTTCAGGCCAAAATATTCTAAGTCCAAGCATTGTATATGTTGAGATCACTCGATGCTTTGTCGAATGGCGTCGAGATCACTCAATGATTTTCTACGAATCCTTCTGGCCAAAATATTCTAAGTCCAAACGATGTATGCGTCGAGATCACTCGATGCTTCGTCGAATGATGTCGAGATCACTCAATGCTTTTCGAAGAATCCTTCTATCCAAAATATTCTAAGTCAAACTTCCTTCATGCGTCGAGTACCACTCGACTCCAACCTACTAGTCAATGCACTCGACGCCTGTTACCAGTGCACCCCGAGCCTCAGTCAGTTCTCTTGACTCAAAATACGTGCGAGGGGTCTAGCACGAATTGATACGTTACATTGTTCCCTCCGATACCATGTAAAAATTTGTGAATCGCGGAAAATGAGAAACCAGACGCAAGAACACTCCAACCATAACCAAGCAAAAGTAAACCAGATATAACTAGAAGAGCAAGAATCTTGTACTATCAAAAAATCTTTATAAGATGAGGCATACATGGCGAGACATGATTCGTCGATGTACCCGATGGAAGGAAAAAAAGAAGGTACAAATCTAAACACGCTCTGAATGAGTAACCGCCGACTTTGTCGAGCTGCCTACGGAGTCCTCTAAAGCCTCCAAGTTGCCAGACCGCAACCTAGTCGTGTGGACAAACTGTTATTCCAATACAGAAAAACTCTGTCCGCGGATCTGCAAGCTGCCTAACCGCTAGGTTGCCTAACCACCAGATCGCTAAGAACAGCTACTGTCAAACTAAACAAGCCGCCAGAAGCGGGCAGCTTATTGAACTGGGAAAAATCTTGCCGAAGAGAGAAGACCGCCTGACTGCAAGCCGCAATATACTGCTAACTGTTTATTGTAACCATAGAGTCCGTACTGATCCCTGACCAAATTAAGAACCAAGTCCCTGACTTCTAAGCACTATCCGCACAATTGTTTATTCGGTTGTACTGTTGATGTGACAGGGGGTCCTATTTATAAACGCGAAGACGAGTGTGATCACCACCCTAGCCGATAGGATCACCACCTTATCTCGTGGCGAGCATGGAGTGTATCCGCACAACCACGGACATAATGCTAGTTCTCTTTGTCTCCGCAACTAGGCTGGATAGCCAAATCGCCAAGGTCGCACCACTAAGGCCAGGTAGAAATCCTATCCTCCTTATCGCCATAAGGCCAAGCCATGACTTCTCCGCCACACCAGCAGACCCTACGGAAACACCACCAGTTTGCACACAAGCGTACACATCCCCAGTCCGTACGCACTTTCGTACACTGCTCCAGTCCGCCCACTTCGAGCTCGAAACTAGAGAACACATGGCTGACAGTTGCCCAACTCCGCGGACAAAGAAAACATTCTGCGCTAACTGCGAGACCTCCCGGATTGAGCACACCTAGACTTGGTACAAATCCATACAATGTCCACACCAGACATCCCTGGTGCGAACACAACACCAGTGGATATGAGGGAAAATTCGCACAAACCGGCAGACTCCAACACTAGTCCGTACAAACCGGTGAACTGCGTGGTTACACTAAACCGCACCAGAGCAAGATCAAAGCACATGGCCATGCCGATCTCTCGAGCTCCAAACCAGTCTGCATCCCAGACTTAGCGAACACCACAGATAAACATCCTATCCACTCGGTTACTTCCAAGGAGCAAGTCAACTACATAACCACTGACCTACCTTGCTAGTCGCCAATAGTATTCGCATAGACCGCACGGTCAAACCGCCCAGACTGCCATAACTGTCCGTCCAGATCACGTCGACAGTCCGCCTAGTAATACACCTCCATCTGTCATATGAAATATAACAGAGAGTCCGGCTAAGGCCCCATGCCATATTCCATAGACAGTCAGCGGAGTTACATGTGTATATCAAAAAAAACCAAATGAATCTTAACTCAAAGCCTTCTAGCGGAATATTCATGGGTTAAATTGAACTCAAGTATCAACAATGTCCAATATATAAAGCCATGTGAATGTTATTACAAAATACACAAAACATACGACCTTAAGTCCTTACAAATGTCTTTCCCCAAAAGAGTGGTTTACAAATATCGGCTCGTAGGTCGGGCACACATTAAAACAATAAAGAGCCTTTGCTTGGCCTTTGAGGGTCGGCATAGCATCAAAGGGCTGCAACCCGCTATTTCTCGCTCGTCTCTCCAGCACTTGCATAGGGACAATCCACCGCAAGGATGGCAAATAAGGCAACGGTCAGATTTAGCTGACCAATTTATAACGACCCTACCCCATACCCGGGGGAGAGGTATTCCTTCCCTGTATGCATAGTAACCATACAAAGATATATCACAAGATGGTACAACTAGAGCACCATTCAATATATCACAAACGTCTACATCAACTTCCAAATGTTCCATACACTAAGGGCAAATTCTCGGTGTACTGGATAAGCAGGGTCCCACCACCATCCAAAAGCCCGATACTGACGGCAAACTATGAGCATTATTGTCTGGCATATAGCCAAGACTCTCCTCCAAACTACCATCATTAATAGTGGTATTAACCTGGCATAGTGCGTGTACAGTTCAGCCTTTTCCCATTGCTCAAATCATCATGCCATAGACGAAATCCGAGCTTCCATGGCTAAATGGACAGACGCGGGTCACATCATATTTCCCGAGGAGTTAGACATAATTGCGTTACATTTAATAGATGACTCCCATGGCCATCAGAGCTAAGCACCAAGCATACATCTCACAAACTAGCCACATGGTCTCCGAGAGAGAGGCTTCGTAATCAAAATGCGATCTGGGAGCTATCGCCAGCGATAGCCACTATCATCTGGCGTTAACAACAGAACTTCTCTTTTTATACCCAAACTGAGCCACAATTAGAACATCTGTCCAGAAAAACCTGCAGCATCCTGTAGTGCCTGAAAAAATCGACTTTCAAAAAATATAGCTCATCAAGAGCTATCACCAACGATACTCACTATCACCCGGCGATATCCAACGATTCTCACAACCGTGGTATTTTCTGTGTATTTTCTTGGAGATTGGCTCCAATACTTCATGCTACTACCATTCACAGGCACAACCCTTCGGACTCTATAAACTACTCGTTTATACTCAGAGTCTTTTCCGACACGTAAATTAAAACATCACCAATCCAGACAATCTTCTCTGAATAGGTTTCACACAGTATGCCTATTCCATACTGCGATTTCTAGTTTATATATGCAAAACTACCCGGGGATATCACATATCAACACATCGGAACTCCCTTCACTTTTCCACCTTTTGGTGCGGGATTCTATGCATATGCAAACAAGAGGACTTCACTTGTCCAAGAAGGAAGATCTTTACCATTTTAGGTCATTTTAGAGCAATTAGCATGCTTTCTATCCGGTTGGAAATGAGTGCCTCGCTTTCCTCTTCACGGATCTTGCTTCGGTTCTTGACTCTGACCACGGGATCTCCTTCACTAAGCTTGCAAAGTTTCAGCCTTCAGCCTTCTTCTTCCTTAGCTCCTTTTTCTAAGAACTTGATGAAAAGGGGGAGAGAGTGAGAGAAGAGAAATGACTTCTCTTTTCTCCACTCCTATGCTTAAGTGACATCGGGATTTATCCCAGTCACAAGATCCTCTATTCAATAGGAATGAATGGATACAATTTCAGCTGACCAGTCAAATTTATCGCTATCTATGGGCGATATCCGTTATCGCCTGGGCGATATCCGTTATCGCCTGGGCGATATCGTCAGTAGTTGCCTTGACACCAATCAACCACCACTCTTCGGCTCTACCCAAATTCCAAGGTGCACATCTGAAGCATATCCCCCATTATTCTGTTGGTCCTCTCGGTCTGACCATCCATTTGAGGATGAAAGGCCGTACTGAACTTCATTTGAGTACCCAACAACTGGTGGAATAGCCACCAATCATTCGAAGTAAAGTGCCCATCCCCGTCACTGACGATTCTACGGGGCACACCGTGCAAACATACTATGTTGTCAACATATAACTTAGCCAATTTTTCAACTGAATCGTCTTTCTTGTTCAGTATGAAGTGTGATACCTTTGTTAATCGGTCAGCGATCACCTACACGGCATCATTCCCGTTCTGCGATCTTGGAAACCCATGCATGAAATCAATAAAGATATCATCGAACTTCCACATCGTAATTGGTAACGAATTCAGGAAACCTCCAGTCTTTTGACATTCTGCTTTTACTAAGGCGCAATTCTTGCACTTCTCCATGTAAAGAGTTATGTCCTTCTTTAAACCTAGCCACCAGAACAGATTTTTCATGTCCTTGTACATCTTTGTTCTCCCTGGGTGGATTGAGTATTTCGTTATATGTGCCTCATACATCAACTCCTCCCATAGTTCACATATATTCGGGATGCACAAACGACCGTATTTTCTCAAAAGACCGCCTTCCAAGGAGAATTAAGAATTTGACTCATCTGCTGCATAGAACTTCATACTCTCAACGAGTTTCGTTGCTCGTCGAACCCTGTCTGCGAGGTCATATTGCACCTCCGTCCAGTTCAAACACATCTTTGTAGTGGTACTCTTGTCAACCCAAGAAATATCTACAGCCTCCAACTCTTGGATTAGATGCTCATCATGCATCTAAAGCCAACTTGCTCGTACTGGAGTTCTACGACTCAAGGCATCTGCGACCACATTTCCCTTCCCTGGAGTGTAATATATCTAGAAAGTGTAGTCCTTGAGGAACTCCATCCATCTCCGTTTCCGCATGTTCAAGTCTTTCTGATATATTAATTACTTAAGGCTTTAATGGTCCGTGAAGATGTCAACTTTCACGCCATATAAGTAATCACGTCGTAACTTAAGTGCAAAAATCAAAGCCGCCAACCCCAAGTCTTGGACTGAATAGTTCTGCTCGTGCACTTTTAACTAGCATGAGCCATAAGAAATAACCTTTCCGAACTGAAGAAGAACGCATCCTAAGTCGCTCCCCGAAGCATCACTATAAATCTCATAGCCATCTGTACCACATGGAAAACTCAAGATAGGCGTCGTGGTCAAACGACTCTTTAACTCCTCAAAATCTCGTGCGCACTCAGGCATCTAAATGAACTTCTGATCTTTCCTCGTCAATGTGGTGAGTGGTAAGGTTATCCGTGAAAATTTCTTTATGAAGCGCCTGTAGTAGCCAGCAAGTCTTAGGAAACTCCTAACTTCTGCTACAGTTGAAAACACAGGCCACTCCTGTATCACAACTATCTTCGTCGGATCCACTGCAATACCTTCAACACGAACCACATGGCCAAGAAAAGCCACCGACAACAGCAAAAACTCGCACTTTTAGAACTTGACATAAAGTTTATTTCTTCTCAGGGTATGCAAAACCATCCTCAAGTGATCTGCATGATCTTCTTCTAATTGAGAGTACACCAATATTTCATCAATAAAGATGATCACAAATAGATTTAAGTACTCCTTAAAGGTCCGATGCATCAAGTCTATGAATACTGATGGCACATTTGTTAGCCCAAACGACATTACAGTGAACTCATAATGACTATAGCGTATACCAAACACCGTCTTTGGAATGTCACATTCCTGAATCCACAACTAGTAATAGCCAGACTTTAAGTCTAACTTTGAGTATATAGTTAAACCCACCAGCTGATTAAACAGGTCCTCAATTCATGGAATCAGATACTTCTTCTTCTCTATCAGATTGTTTAATTCTCGATAGTCAATGCATAGACGCAAGCTTGCGTCCTTCTTCTTCACAAAGAGGACCGGTGCACTCCAAGGTAACATAGTTGGACGTATATAGCCTTACTCTAGCAATTCTTGCAATTTAACTTTTAATTCCTCCATCTCCTTTGGTGCTACTCGGTACGGTGAGCGGGCCACATGTTTTACACCTGGCACCAACTCAATTGCAAAGTCAATCTCCCGCTGGGGCGAAAACCCAGGGAGATCCTTAGGAAAAATATCTGCATAATATGATACAATAGAAACGTCACTCAAACTAGACTTCGGATCAACAGCCTCCAACAACGTGAAGAATAACTTCACGCCCTTTCCAAACAGCTTTGACTACCTTGAGAGCAAACATCAATATCTTGCTCAATCCTCGCATACCAGCGAACTTACTCTCTCGTTCGGTGTTCTGTCCCAGTTTTACTTCCTTAGAGTTGCAATCTATACAGACACGCTGGTCTGAGAGACAGTCTATACCAAAGATTACATAGAACTCAGATATCGGCAGTACAGATGCTTCCAATCCAAAATCCTGACTTCCTATCCGCACCGCAACACAACAAGACCTATCTGCACACATCACGCATCTGTTAGGTAACAACACATTTACTCTATCTACGAACATAAGAGTAGGCACCCTGATCCGCGATATGAAGTCCTCAGATTGAAATGAATGAGAAGCACATGTATCAAACAGTTCTCTCGCTAGATAGTACTGTATAAGGACAAATCCTACACTTATCAAGTCATACATAAGCAATTCACAAGGTATAAAGTATATAAACCATGAAAACTATATACTACTCGTACCTGTAACGACATCAGCCTGTTTGATGGCCTCCTGTTGGCAAAGATTGTAAACCCTTGGGTAAGATGGAGCATATTGGGATGTAGTAGACTCCACCGCCTTTCCCTTCTCAGCGTAAGATGCTCCTACCTTTTTATCCTTCCTTGGAAGGCCACTGGTACATTCACGGGCAAAATGTCATGGCTTTCAACAAGTGTAACATGTGAGCGGACCATGCCCCGACGTTGCTTCGGAAGTAACAGCAGATGGAGCTTGTCTAGAAGACTTGGACTTCTTCTTCCAACTCCGAAAATGCAATTTTGAAGAAGTCAGCACTTTGAACTCGGGCTTTATCACAGTCAAGTCCCTCTTGCCCTATACCCTCTTCATGTCCTTCTCTAACGAACAAGTTGTATTGACCAACACATGAAAACCTTGATTCATTGGACCCGAGAGCAGTAACGTCAGCTCATCCCACAGTCCCTCGTAGAGCCTGTTGATCTTACGCTCTTCGTCAGTAAAAGTAGGCCCCCATAACGTCCCAATCTGGTAAACCCATGCAAGTAGTTATCCACACTATTTTCGCCCTGAGTCAAATGCTGGAACTCATTTTCTATGGCAATCCACTGTGACGACGGTAGATGATTTTCCAAGAACAATCTTGAAAACTCCTCCATAGAGATCTCAGATAGTCATCTTCCCACGAAGTGGAGTAACTCAAACTCAACCCACCAAAGCCGAGCCTCTCCTTCCAACAAGAAAGTTGCCAAGGTGACCTTCTGTCCCTCCTCTATCTCTATCGTCATCAATATCCTCTTGACGGGCGAAAGCCAGTCCTCTTCTTGCGTTGGGGATCTTGCACCCATAAACGTAGGAGGAAAAAAGCTCGTGAAGTGCTTCAGCTGTCATTCATTCGCTCGCCTATCAACCAAATCCTCAGCAGGTACTTGCCTAGCAACTATAGGCATGGCTACACCAACCTATACTTGCACCATCGCAGGTCGCACCTGCCTAGTCGGCTATGCATTCGTCATTGTAAACACTGCATCAGCAGCTAAGCTTACTGTTTCCGTAGAAGGAGGAGGTTTGGGCACATCAGCTGGTGTCACACTCTCAACAGAACATTGGGGTTCAGACTGCCCTGCACCACTTCTAGTCACATATAAGTGTAAAATACACATTTTAGTGACTACTTAAAAGGCAAACAACGACCATTAGGAACGTGTAGGTTCCTCAAATATGTGTATTTTCATTCCTAAGTGTACATTCTTGAGTTCATTTTTGGTATAAAGGTAAGCACAACCACGTTCTCTCCACCCCTCAAAAGAATTCGACCACGAATTCGTAGAAGGAAGACCGAGACAAGCTGATACAAAATTGTAAGACCTCCATCCATCACATGAAATATAACAGAGGGTGCCTGTAACATCTCTCAAACTACTAGACTCCTAAGAGTGGTTTTGTCATGACTAGGTCATGACTAAACCCTAGGAAACCCAAGTGAGCAAAGGCATGGAGGTGGATATCACCTTGGTTTGCAAATAGCTCAACCCAGTTACCAGGCCTAGGTTTTGATTGTAGGGTTTCACCTTAACTCCATGACCCCTCCATGGCACCCCTAACCCTAGGGGAGGTCAATGGGTCACCAAGGACCAATTGGGGTCAACCAAAAGGATCAAGTTGACCAAAGTCAACCCAACCCCTAATTAGGTCAAACTAAGCTCACACATGGTCAATTGACCTCCCCTTAGACAAAGGGACCCACCTAGACCTTCCTAAGCCCTAAGGGAGGCTAATGGGTCACCAAGTACCCATTGGGGTCAACCAAAGAGGCTAAGTTGACCAAAGTCAACCCTAGCCCTGAAATGGTCAAAGTGTCCTAACTAAGGGTTAAGTGACCTCCAAGGTGACAAGCCAACCCTACCCAACCCTTCTTAGACCTTATGGGAGTCCAATGAGTCACAAAAGACCTAAAGGGTCAACCTAAAAGGCCAATTTGACCAAAGTCAACTCAACCTAGGTTTAGGTCAAACTAGCTCAAGGTTGCCTTACCTTGCCCAATCCATTTGGGCTAAGCCCCATTGAGTTGGTCCACTAGCCTCCTGAGGTTTAGAATGATCAAAAATGCCACTCATTTTCTTGAAGTGATGACTAGGAGAGATAAATCTCCATTTTCCCATTAATGGAGGAGAGAGAAAGTGAGGAGAAAGAGGTCATTCATGGCTTGGAAGGCCAAGGGCCTTCTCTCTTCATTCCAATAATTTGATTCATCTCCCCCATCAGTGCTGAGAAGATCAAGAGATTTTCCAAGCCCTTTCAGTGGCTGGATGCATGGAACAACACTTGGCCGTGAACCACCACTCAAGGCCATTAATGCCATTGAAGCCATGACCCTTCCTCTCCCCCAATTGAGCATCTTAAAAGAAACCCTAGAACCCCAGCAGTAGTTTCCACATTTCCCCTGAAGAATTCGAGCTCTTCTGTTGTACTATTGCAGAGCACCCGCAAGCTCAAAATCTGGCAATGGCGACATGACGATCGGCCCGACTCTAGCCCTCCTAAAATGTCCTATCCTTCTCCTCTTTCTTAGTGGATAGATCTCTATCCATTAGCCGTACGGTTTGGGATCAATTGAACTCAAATTGGCTAAGCCGGGAGCCTGATTTTCAAGCTTTTTATTCCTATCACAAATCACTGTTCTGGACACCTCCGGCCGACCAACAATTGCGAATCGCCATCCACCACCTCAACAAAGGTGGTGGTGGCGGTGGCCGGCCTGCAAGAGGCGCGGGTCGCCGGGAAATCACGGGCAAAGAAATCCCAGGATGGGCCAATCCTGTTTTTTGGCTCAAGGTAGATGATGAGCCGATTCCGTCGATTTTGCGTCAAGATTCGTGTAGGATCAATTTAATTATATTTCATTTTAATTCAATTATGTTACATATAATGTTGTGAATGTTTTGATTTATTAATAATACTTAGATGCCTTTTCTGGAAAAATGTTTAATATAAACGTTGTAGCCCTTGATGTCTAGATTATTTTAAAATTTATTTTAACTAATTTGGGCTAGTGGTCAGACCACAGCACTCCATATCATGCATCCTATACATGAGCTAGACCAGAGACTAATTTGAGTGCCCCCACTAAACCAGCTAAGAAAATGCCCTAAATTTTGGACCATAGGCTTGTTATATAGTCACACTCATCATATAAAAAAATGAGAATTTTTGGAAAATATTTTCCTAAAGTTTTTGTAAAAAATTAATAAAATATGTTTGAATTATTAAAGGGGTATAATGATCTCAAAACCAACCAAATTTTGGTGGTTGTCCAATAGAGTAATGATATGACCCTGGTAAAATTTTCAGCCCATTTGGGGTTGATTTGAATAGGTATTGGTATGACCAAAGTTTGGTCCCTTAAGGGTAAATTAGGGCAAAAGACTTCGGGCATGGTGGGGCCAATTCTCACCCAAAGGGGTTGATAGTTTGGCCAGAGCCTATAGGTCAGTTTAAACACCCTCACATGGAGTTTGGGGTGGATTAGGGTGGATTTGCTCTAGGACCCTAGTTCAAACCCTAAGGTTAAACTTTGGGGGTTTGTGAAGGACATAGGTTGATATGTCCTTGTATGGACTTGGGGTTTGGTCCATGTAGTCTTAGGGTGGTGAATAGCCATAGGAAGAAATTTGGTGACATTTAAGCACAAGCATACAACTTTAATCAATTAGAAATTGTTTAGGCCAATACCCCTTTA
The DNA here is from genome assembly GCA_039513925.1 of Platanthera zijinensis. Lineage (NCBI taxonomy): Eukaryota > Viridiplantae > Streptophyta > Magnoliopsida > Asparagales > Orchidaceae > Platanthera > Platanthera zijinensis. The sequence continues at coordinate 98,814,145 of CM077092.1, forward strand.
TGGGAAAGTTGAAAGGTCATATGACCTTGGATCTTTATGAAATTTTGGCAGTTGAGTTTTTATAGCAATATGAACCTCTAGAATTTATTATAATATGTTTAGAAGAGAGTAGCTCATACTTATAGTTATAAACTTCAAGTTGCCCCTTTTATGATTTTGAATTAATCATGGTTAGATTAACTTAAAATATTATAGAACTCTGGCAATGTTGATTAAATATCATTTATATGCACTAGCCAGTAATCTGGAATGATTAGACATTATCTCAAAGTACTTCATGTGATAAGTGAACTAGTGCACCTTGTCTTGATGAATAGATAATAAATACTATATATTTTAGGAGAATTAAGTTTCCTTGGCCAGAGAACGTTTTAGGGCATATTAAAGCTTGGGAAATTATTATATATTGTTTGGAAGAGATTTCAAGTATGTTTCTTCACAAAGTGCCTAATTAGGGATTTATTTGAAGTATTTTTTCTATATAGCTTACTGACCTTGTAATTGTATGAAACTTACTCAGTAATGTTTTATGATCAAATTAAAGCTCTGGTAATTTTTGTGTAATTTTTGGATTGGATTATGTTTGGTGGTACTTCCCTCTTTTCCTCTATTTATTGCAATTATCTTGAATAAATTAATTAGGGGTTAATACACTAAAGAAAATTAGTGAAACTTCGTATTCTCTGATATTTTGGTATCATATAGTGTTCATGATTTTTTGGTAGTCATAACTTAAGTAAATCTAGTACTTCATGTTTAAAACCACCCATGGCCTAATTTTGGGAAAATTTTAATAAATGCTAAATTAATTAGGAAAATCGCAAGTTTCTGGATTTAGTTTAAATATGTCATGATAGACCCCTGGTAAAAATCTTAGGTCATTTGGATGAATATTTGAAGAGGTCACCATTCATACTCATCATATAGCTTAGGTTGATCGGCACATAGTAAAATTGCAGAATTGTATTAGCATGTGGTAAGGACATATGGAGTTGGGTTATTGATATATTGATTTGGTAAGGTGAAATTGAGTTCATCATTAGGTGTCATGATGGGGAGGGTGTTGGTTTGACTATTGTTAAGTGGTGCTCGGGATCGACGAAAGATCTTCTTTCATGTGGAGAGAGAAAGAGAGTAAAAATACACTAGGGTTAGACTTAGTTTAACACTAAATGGGATTGGCTACGGGTAGATACAAATAATAGTAAGTGTCTTGTGAAAGGGAGCTTTGGGCTTTAGCCCATCATAGTTCCTAGTGCCCCCGAGAGCCCTTCACAGGGAATGCCCTGGGCAGTCCAAGGTTAACCTTAAACCGTAAGACTAAAATTAATACAAGAGTAATTATCAATATACTAGGACTTCACCTTCACTCACCCCTATGTCTCAGGAGGTTAGCTTGGCTAGGTTATCCAAGCGGTAGGCTCGGTGGTTGTGAAAAGGGGCCAGTTAGCCCAGCAAGTCGAAGGCTCGAAAGGTAGTTGTAACGGACAAGTTAGTCCGGGGAGCCGATGACTCGGGGATTCATGTGTGCATGTGCATAAGGTGGTGAGTCTTCGGTATTTGATGGTCGTTCACACTGACGTCGATACGATGACTCGGCAGGTGTGGTTTACACTTAGCCAAGGAAAAGACTAGTGGTTGGTCAGCATAGTACGTGGTGACTTTGGTTTGTCCTTCATAGGCATACGTAAGGGCTAGGACTAGTAGTGTGAATACCCGTCTAGGAGTGCGGTGGCCTGACCCACTATCTCCGTTGGCAACGACGGAGGCTCCTGGGAGTGAAACTAGCATCCAAAATGGGGGAATTAAAGGTCCATGCACTTGTAGTCGTTTGTGTGCATTGCACTTGCATGAATCATTACATAACATATTGTAACGTCCCGACTATTATTGGGCCACCAGAGCCCTAGTGGGCCCAATAAAAGTGGCTCGGACCCTACCCATGACCCGGTGGGAGGTAACCCTAGGTAGGAAATAGAGCTAGAGAACTTTGAATTCAGTTCTGTCAGTTCCTGTGACCTCGTATAGTCAATACGAGCACATCGGAACTCATTCAGTTGGACCCCAAGGTCATATAGTGGATGTGACCATTCCTTGTAAAACGCAACGAGAGCGAGATTTTGGATATTGAGCTAGAGAACTCCGAATCGAGTTCTGTCAGTTCCTATGGCCTCGTATAGTCAATATGAGTGCATCGGAGCTCGTCGCATTAAAATCCAAGATCTAAAGAGAGAATTGGATACTTTGACCGTTTTAACGCGCTACGACGCGGAAATTTCGGACTTTCGCCAAACAGACTCTGATTCGACCCCAGTGAGTGGCGTTGGACTCGTCTGGTCAATACAAAGTAAACAGAAGTCGTTCAAGCCAATATCGACGACAATTGGTCAACCAATGGTCAAATCAAGCATTGTCGTGCACCGAAAAGCGTGCGCACACCAATTGTGACACGACACCTGAACTTGACCCGACCCCGACGACTTTGACCCACTTTGACTTTGACCAGCAAGGGGGACCCCCTAGGGTTGACTTGGTCAAACCCCCCTAAAAATCCACTTTTTGGAATTCTCTCCAAATTGGGCCCCCCCCCCTCTTCATAATCACATAGGGCCTTGCCCTCAACCACCTTGGGCCCCTCCCAACCAGTAAGGAGCCCCTTGGGCAAGTTAAGGACCACAAACCCCATACTCTCCTCTCTCCCCTCTCTTTCTTCACCATGGAGGCCCAAGCCCATGGGGATTTTCCCTATTTCCACATGGGTAATATGTGGCACCTCCAGCTGTCCTTCGACAGCTGGAGGGTGGTGATTAATCCCTCCCTAAGGAGGGATTAATCCCACATTGCCAAAGTGGGGATAACCTCTCCCCCAATCAAATAAAAGGACCCCCCTCCCCTTAATCCTTCACACAACTCTCTGAACAAATCGCCCCCCCAGCCAAGGCGCTGTCGAAGATCCGGTGGCCGGAAAAGGCAAATATCCTCTCCACCACCTTCCACTTCCATTAATGGCAGAACTCGTCGGAGGCCGCCAAACCCCCCAACCTCAGGTAGAAACTTTCCCTCTTCCTCCTCCATATCCTTTGGACGTCTTGCATGCGAGTTCCGGCGGCCGGAGCGCCGCCGCCATCACCCCCTCCCCTCCCATTCAAATAAAAAAAGTGCTTCAGCGATTTCCGACGGCGGCAGGCCGCCGGACCACCGCCGGAGGGAGTGCCCACCCCGGCGCAGTCGGCCGGGGGTGGAGTTGCAACCGGTCGGTGGCGGGGAAGGCCCGTAAGGGCGCGAGATACGTACAGCGGGGTGGGGGGAGATGATGTACAGGAGTTTTATTTTATAATATATAAATTATATTATAATATATATATATATATATATTATAATATTATAATTAAATAATGGGTTTTAAATTTTCAGAAACTAAGTAGGCTCCTAGGGAAAAAGTGTTGAACATGATAATTGTCCCCTTATTGAGGGCTTCCTCCACAAAATTTTTGAGAATTTTTGGAGTTGATTTGGTATTTTTAAAAGCCAAAATGAAAATTATTTGGCTAAATTAAAGGCCCAAAACTCTTCGAAAAATTATGAAAATTTTCCAGACTCATTTTAGACCCCTGTATAGGTTGTATCAAAATTTGTAGACTTGGGGTTTAAAATTAAAATTTCTCGCAATTGTTGGATCTTTGTGCCGCGCTCGAAAATTATTAAGCTCATTTTCTTCAAAAATGCAAATTGGAGCGCGCGGCTATCCTCTCTAATTTGAATAATAAATTTATATTGTCATTTCGACGAGAGTTGCTGAGGCAAGTGACCAAGCTCCGTGTGTTCCGAGACTTCGTGAATCCGTCGTGCGCCTTGACTCTGGGGTGATCTTGGCACGCTAGGAAAGTGAGAGTACGAGTAGTGAGTTACAAATTATTCTCAATAAATAATGAGGGTGTAACTCCTGATAAGCCCCTGATCTGATTAAGCCGTGATTAATAAGGCGCAACAAAATCCTAATCGGATCATAATAATGGGTGCAACCCAATGAAGCCTTATTAAAAACTGAAATAGAACTGAATGTGCCTCCTGAGAACGGAGATGAGAGTAAAGCCTCCTGAATGGAGTGATTGGACTACTAACCTTTTCTTTATGTTTTACTCCAGTCTCGTACTCGTCAAGTACTTTCAATTCAGTTCTAATCAAGTCTCGTACTGGTCATGTAATTTTTATTCAGCTCTACTCCAGTCTCGTACTGGTCAAGTACTTTTAATTCATCTCTACTCCTGTCTCGTACTGGTCAAGTACTTTTAATTCAGCTCTACTCTAGTCTCGTACTGGTCAAGTACTTTCAATTCAGTTTTACTCCAGTCTCATACTGGTTAAGTACTTTCAATTCAGTTCTACTCCAGTCTCGTACTGGTCAAGTACTTTTTATTCAGCTCTACTCCAGTCTCGTACAGGTCAGTACTTTTAATTCAACTCTACTCCAGTCTCGTACTGGTCATGTACTTTTTATTCAGGTCTACTCCAGTCACGTACTTGTGAAGTACTTTTTATTCAGCTCTACTCCAGACTCGTATTGGTCAAGTACTTTTTATTCAGCTCTACTCTAGTCTTGTACTGGTCAGGTACTTTTTATTTATCTCTACTCCAATCTCGTACTGGTCAAGTACTTTCAATTCAGTACTACTCCAGTTTTCGTACTGGTCACATTTCATTACAACACATTAAATAAGCAGCATAATCATCGCACTTGTCCTCATTGCAATTTACTATTATAATCCCGGGTCCTGCCCTGTCATGCAGTCGTTATTAAAGTTGAGCCATTAGTTAGGGCTAACCGGAGTTGAGGTATTCCTCAAGGTTTAGACCCAAATAATGCCGTCTCACGCTCCTTGATGAAAGCATAGCTGGGCGCCACTGCCTGAAGTTTAAACATAGTAGGGCAGGCCGACGTATACCTGGTGTGTATAATGATTGCCATTTGTTTGATTGTGTAAAACCCCATTTTTTTTCTTTTTAAACACCGGGGTCTTAGGCCCAGGATCGCCGCTTTGCGGTGACACCTTCACGCCCTGAAGGGTCATCACCACAAAGCGCCAATTCTGCCGGCCAATTGGATCACAAAAAAGTAGCAAGGTAGAGTAAACACAAGTCCACAGAAATCACATATATAGAAATAAAATCTCCACGAAGGGAGTGTCCACAGAATAATATATCAGAGTACTGAAATACGGGCTTATGCCCGGTACATCATGTCTTCACTACAAATAACTCATGCGGAAGCAAAAACAAAACATCTACTCAAGGTTGAGACTCACGGTCCCGGCTGTATGAACTCCAGAGCTAGACTGCCCCATCTCCAAGCGCACCGGTCTTTGGGGATGCTCCCCCGTGCTGGGCTCCATGATTCCCTAAAATGATGCGGTTCGAAAATCGTTAGTGTCACAACCCGCATTTTCTCCGAATTTAGGAATTATCAGAGTATGAGAAAACACGCGTCATGATGACACGTCGAGCAGGGGATAACTTCTAATGCTAAGGAAAAACCAACTACTTTACTTTATGAAAGAAATTCATGAGTTTAATGATAAGAAAATCAGTTATATTTTAGAGGCCGTATCCCTCGGCTCGGTGCATCACTAGTCCACAGTTAAAAACTATACTTATACGCTGCGAAAAATACTTTATTCAGGATTAACATCCTAAGGAGCGCATAAGTGTCCCAAGAGGACCACTTATGCTATGCAAGACTCTAGATTTAATTTATATTATATATAAGAAAACGATCCTTATACGTTGCTTGGAAAATAGTGATTGAGTTTTATAAAGCATGTTGATAATGAGCTATACTTATAATAATAATTGTAGTTTTAAAAATAACTAGCAACCTAGCATAAATCCTTCTCAAAATAAGTAGACTATCTCCAGAAAATGGTAGCAGCAAAAGTAATATATCTAGTACAAAGGTAAACACTACCAGTGGGCACCAACAACCTGACACGAACCCACTGGCAAATATGTATGTCTGTAAGAAAAGTGCAGAAAACTACCTCACTAAATAAATCTAGAAGGATCTCCAAGTCCAAGAGACAACCAGGAACACCACAGCAACCTAGCCCCCAAACTTGCTACTGCTCAGAACCTGAGGAATTCAAAAGAAAAGAATACCTCAGCAAGCAAAACAAGGAAAACTACACGAAAGTGTCTACCGGATGATAAATGAAAGAGGAAAAACACAGCAGTAAAAGTCACAACTGCCCCAAGGCAAGAAAAAAAGAAATGCACTAGGTGCGAGGAAACTGCATCAACCCTGCCTAGAAACTACCTCCTGCAGAGTATACTAAGCTACCAAGAGCCCAAAATGCTGCAACCTACCATGGAAGAAATGTCTAACACCCTAAGCTGTGAGAGATGGTAGTAGCAAAATAAACAACGCGGATCCGGGTTGGAGGCAAACTCAGTCTCCCCATCCACCATTTCCAAGCAAACAAAGCTCAAGGGTCTACATGTGAAAGCACGAGGGACCTCCCACCCCCTTGAACAGCCCGTACCTGGAGCAAGATAAAAGAAAAGGGTGGCCACGGCTAAATTACACAACACCACCCCCCATAAGATCTTCAAACCACCACTACTAACCACGACCCACGATTCGGCCTTTGGGAAGAAAACATATCCGACAAGGAACCTCAAAATACAAGAAATTCACTCGGGAGAGAAAATTAACGTAAGGGAAAAGCATTTAGATGACTCAACACGGCAAGGCGTTGAGTGAGCCCCACTCGCTCAACGCCTAACTAGACCTTGGCGTTGAGTGAGTTAGCCTCACTCAGCGCCAGAAACAACCATGGCGTTGAGTGAGGTTCACTCACTCAACGCCCTCCGCAAGAACAGCTCTGGCGTTGAGTGAGCTAACCTCACTTAATGCCAAAACTGCTATGGCGTTGAGTTAGGTCCACTCCCTCAATGCCTTCAGCAAAAGAGGCAGTGGCGTTGAGTGAGCTAACCTCACTCAACGCCAAAACAGCTACGACGTTGAGTGAGGTCCACTCCCTCAACGCCTTAGTACTAAACCACAAAACCCAATGGTGGCGTTGAGTGAGTCCACCTCTCTCAATGCCAAAACAGCTTGGGCATTGAGTGAGGTCAACTCACTTTACGCCAAAGTACTTACCCATAGGAAAACCCTAAACCAACGCCAACAGGAATAGGTCGGCGGGAATGCCGACTGATTCTCGGCGAATCGGCGGGAATCCAGAATGATTCTCGCCGGATCGGCGGGAATCCAGAATGATTCTCGTCGGATCGGCGGGAATCCAGAATGATTCTCGCCGGATCGGCGGGAATCCAGAATGATTCTCGCCGGATCGGCGGGAATCCAGAATGATTCTCGCCGGATCGGCGGGAATCCAGAATGATTCTCGCCGGATCGGCGGGAATCCAGAATGATTCTCGCCGGATCGGCGGGAATCCAGAATGATTCTCGCCGGATCGGCGGGAATCCAGAATGATTCTCGCCGGATCGGCGGGAATCCAGAATGATTCTCGCCGGATCGGCGGGAATCCAGAATGATTCTTGCCGGATCGGCGGGAATCCAGAATGATTCTCTCCGGATCGGCAGGAATCCAGAATGATTCTCGCCGGATCGGCGGGATTCCAGAATGATTCTCGCCGGATCGGCGGGAATCCAGAATGATTCTAGCCGAATCGACGGGAATCCAGAATGATTCTCGCCGAATCAGCGGGAATCCAGAATGATTCTCGCCGAATCGGCGGGAATCATTGACGATACTCGTCGAAATCGGCGAGAATCACTTAGTGACTTCTCGTCAATTTTGAATTAGACAAAAATTCTCACTCAGACGCCTCACTACTTAGCCACAAAAGAACATACAGAACTATGGCTTTGAGTGTGTGCACCACACTCAACGCCATGCCCAGGCGGTTTTTGGCTTTGAGTGTGTGCACCACACTCAACACCAAATACCGAGAACCAACCAAGACTGGTTCTAACCAGAGCACTACCACAAAAACCTCCCTCACTCTCTCTCTCTCTCTCTCGGCTCCACCAGCAAAAGCACCCAACCAGAACTAAAAATCTGGAGTCTAAATGGTGAAAATAACCAGCAGGTTGAGCAAAACAACACAAGGAGGGGAAGATCAAACAGAATTTTAGGGTTAGCCTAAAACTACTGCACAGAATTTTAACAAGTAGAAGAGAGATACTTGGCTTGTATCCTAGGGCTAACCGTGTAGTTAAGAAGGGAAAAAACAAACAGCAAGTGCAAAAACCACTTACCTCGGTTTCCGACGAAGCTTGGTCGGCTTTCCCTTAACTGCACACGGCACCAGCAGCAGCAACACCCTAACAGTAAAAATCCCGAACTTTAATGGCGGAAAAAGGCCAAAACCAGAATCCAAATCTCCTAAAAACCCTACGAAAAACAAATCTCTTACCGTAGAAATGAAGGTCTAAGAGAGAGCAATAAAAATCCTCTCTTAGAATCGAAATCCGTCCACAAACACTCCCAAAATCGTCGTCTGAAGGGTAGCAGGTCGGCGGTTTCTCCGCTGCTTTTTCACGCGTACAGGAGAGGCGAGTTTGGTCTCGGGAAGAAGAAGAAGAGTGGGGCCGCCCTCTACTGATTAAGGCTTTAAAATAAAAAGACACGCCTATTCGGCCCTAATCGCTGCCTAAACTGCCAGTTCACTTAAGCTAAGAAACTTCTAATTTTCTTTTACTAGTAGCACACCCAAAACGACTCGAAAACCGAACTACCTCGAAATTCGATGAAATTCGCACCGTAGCTAAATATCCACGCTACGAACGCAACGACGAAGTCGAAACTAACTTTCGACGAACATAACTCAAGTTATACCCACCCGAAGCCAAAACACAAGCATCCCCCGAGAGGCCACACCGGGTCACCAAAAACGACTCGGCTTGCTAGGGAGATCTTGCCAATAGGCTACAAAATAGGGCACTCAGTTCTAAGGAGTTAAGACCACACTCCACAGATGGCACAAGCCAAGAAAATGCGTCGACGTAACGGCAAACGAGAATTTAATAATCGTAGCGAAATCGGGGGCGTTACAGTCACTCCCCCTAAAAGTAAGTTTCGTCCCGAAACTTTACGCACGACACTTCTACTATAGAAGGAAAGTAATAAACCAAACATTACAAGAAGGAAACAACCAAACAAACCAGGTAAATAGTTGAGGGTGAGCCTCCCTCATAGCCGACTCTAGCTCCTAAGTCGCGCTCTCCAAATCCTGATTCTTCCATAGAACTTTCACCATCGGAATGGACTTCCTTCGCAGCACCCGTTCCTGAGTATCCAAAATATGAACCGGCACTTCAACAAAAGAGAGGTTGGGCTCCAACTAGGGCACAACATCCAAGACTTGCCCACTGTTGCGCACACACTTCCACAATTGGCTTACATGGAAAACATTATGAACACCTGGGAAGTTTCCTGGCAAATCCAACCTGTAAGCTGACACGCCAATCCGCTCCATAATCATAAATGGGCCCACATACCTCGGGTCCAATTTTTGATTCTTACCAAACCTCTTTACACCCACCATCGGGGAAACCTTAAGAAATACAAGGTCCCCTACAGAAAACTCCAAGGCAGACCTACGCCGATTGGCGTTCTTCTCGTACCTCTCCTGAGCTATACGAAGCTTCTCTCGAATAAGCTTCACTGCGAATTCCATTTCCTCAAGCGCATCAGGACCCAACAAAGGCCTCTCACCAGCCTAAGCCCAAAATAACAGAGTTCTGCAGCGCCTCCCAAACAAGGCTTCGAACGGAGCCATCTGCAAGCTCTCCTGATAACTGTTGTTGTATGCAAATTCCATAAGTCGCAGCCGCTCATCCCATGCTCAACCATGTGGTCTAAAATGTAGCATCGGATCATATCCTCAAATATCTGGTTCACCCGCTCCGTCTGCCCATTGGTCTTTGGGTGGTAAGCAGTAGAATACCTCAGATCCGTACCCAAACCCTCCTGCAGACTCTGCCAAAAATGAGAAGTAAACCGGGAGTCTCGATCAAAAATGATGCAAACCGGCACACCGTGCAGTCGGATGACTTCATTCAAGTACAACTCCACTATCTTCTTCATCGAGTAATCAATCTTATATGGCACGAAGTGAGCACACTTCGTCAGTCGATCCACTATGACCCAAACAGAATCAAATCCCCTTGGGGATTTCGGTAAGCCCGTGATGAAGTCCATAGATATACTTTCCCACTTCCAAGTCGGGATCTCTAACGAAGTCAACTTGACCACCAGGACTTCCATGATCGTCCTTCACAAGCTTGCAGGTGCGGCACTCAGCAACAAATCGGGCTACATCACCTTTCATGCCATACCACCAGGCAATTTGCTTTAAGTCACGATACATCTTCGTAGATCCTGGATGGTAGGCAACGCTGGATCCTTGAGCCTCTCTGCAAACCATACCCCTAATGTCCCCAACAGCGGGGATGCAAAATCTGCCGCGGTACTTCAAAGTTCCCGCATCATCGATGGAATAATCCGGCAACTCTCCTCTCTCAGTCCTGGAGAATAAGTGTGTAACACCCCAAAAATCTCAAAATGAGTTTTCAAACTTATTTGAGGTGCAGGCTGTTTGACACGGCCTGGGACACGGGCGTGTCCCAGGGCGTGTCGGGGGTACACGGCCTGGGACACGGGCGTGTCCCAGGGCGTGTTCAGGTTAGTCGACGATCGATAGTCGACGATCGTCGAGCCTGGGACACGGCCATGGACACGGGCGTGTCCCAGGGCGTGTCCGAATTAAATTTCGAAAATGGCCTGTTCGAGTCAGAGAAGTACACGGCCTTAAACCAAGCCGTGAACATGGGCGTGTCAGGTTGGACACGGGCGTGTCCGATGCCGTGTTCCGACCCGTGTACTGTTTGCAGCTCGATGAGGCAGGGGTGACACGGGCGTGTCTCAGGAATGACACGGGCGTGTCAGGTTCGACACGGGCGTGTCGATGCCCGTGTTCTGGTAAATCTCAGTCGGTTCGAATACCGCGTGTGCCGCTTAAGGGTACACGGCCTGCGACACGGGCGTGTCACAGGCCGTGTCAGCCAAAAATTGGGTTTTTGGGCAAATCGTGGCCGTTCAGATTTCTTTCTTTTGATCCAAGGGCTCAGGTGGTTTCCTGGCTGGATTTAATTCGTGAAGGAAGGATGAAGAAGTCATTCTTCATTTTGCTTATGGAAGAGATAAAGAGAGAGGAGGAAGAAGAAGGAGGAGGAGATCAAGCCACCGGCGGAGTTCCCGTGGTCCGATTCGTGATCCGAAGCCGGCGTTGTGAAGGCAAGGCTGCTGCGGTTCTTTCTCACCGGCTAGTTTTTGATGGCTCCGAAGAGATCGACAAGGGTAACGATCTCCCTCCTTGGACATGTGAAGTCCTTCTTTTCTGCATTGCATAGGGAAAACCCTTCCCCGCGAGTGTGCGGTGGGTTGTGGTGTCCCTTTGGGTAGATATGTGAAGTCCCCCTTGTTAGAGGCCGGAATTGGAGTACGGCTCTAGGCATGCTGTGTGAAGCCCATCTGGACATGGTCTGGATTGGTGATGCTTGTTTGCATATCGGAGAAGGCTCCGTGATTATGGCTTGTGTTGCCTTGTGCCTACCTGTTGCTTGGTTCAGCAGGAAGTACTGGATGATGTCCAGGAAATGATGAGGGTTGGATGCAACTCTTGTGGCCGTGCGTTGCCACTTTATGAGCGGTTGAGCCGTTGGTCTGCAACTCGATGAAAAGGCAGATTGCCGAACAGGAAAGGTGAAATCGACCCGCGCCTATAAATAGCCATGGATACTTCCGTATTCGAGGTGGCACGGCGACTTGAGCAACGGGGGGTGGCTGATCCGTACCTGCGTTAGGTCCATCTGACTTGGAAGCCTGGTTATAGGTTTTGTTGGAGCGCCTAATGAGAGTCTTAGGCCCGCGCGCCGGAAAGACTAGAATGCTCAAATACCGTGTAGACGGTGGTGTTGACCCTGGTATTCCGGTACACCAAGAATGTGCCCTGAGTGCACGGACTGTTGGGCCGTGTGGCTGATAGTTGTGATGGCTTGAATGTGCCTGCGCGCACATAGTTGCTATTTGATGATGCCATGCTTTGCAGGGAAAGAATGCTCATGCCCCGAGAAAGGGGTAGGATTGTTATAATTGGGTCAGCTGAATGCTGACCGTTGCATTATTTGCCACCGGTTGGGTGGATTGTTCCCGTGCAGGTGCTGGAGAGCCAAGTGGTAAGTGATGGGCTGAAGCCCTACTGCTGATGAGTCCTCTTTATATACCTATTTTCGGACTCATCTGGGCTTATTTCCTTGTCTTTGCACACCGTTTAGCGTCATTTGCACTCCTTTTGTTTCGCTACGGTTTTCCACGCCCTGTGCACCTTTGTTGCCCATTTTCTGTGCTTGTGTGCATTTACTTTCCTGCTATGTTTATCACTGTTTGCTGTGGCTGCCACGATCGATGCCCCGTGCAGTTTTCCTGCAGGTTTGGGGATCGTGAGGGCATTCGGGATAGGCGTTTCACTATTTTTGGCAAAGGAGTCAGTGGTCGTGCGTTTTTACCCACGCACGACCATCGACCTCCTGGCGCACGATCACTGATCGTGCGCAGCCCGGTCTCATTTGTGAAACTCTGTCTTGAACCTTCCGCACGATCACTTGCCATACCGCGCACGACCACTGCTCGTGCGCCGCCGATCGTGCGCAGTCATACCCATTTTGCAGAAGTCTGTCTGGCTATTTCCGCATGATCATCAGCCTTGCCTCGCACGATCACTGATCGTGCGCTGCTGATCGTGCACGACTACTGATTTTCTGATGCAGGTTTGCAGGTTGCTCACGCACGGGCGCTGACCTTGGTCGCGCACGATCACTGGTCGTGCGCCAGTGGTCGTGCGCGCTATTTATTCTGCAAGCTATAAATACGTTGTTCCGCGAATTAGGGCGAGAGCATCATTACGGAACCTTCGCCAGTCCGCCGTTTCGCCCTCCAGCAAGTCCCATTCACCTCCACCTTCATCCATACCAACGGGAGGACCTTCTCCGGTGATTCCGAAGCATTTCGCATCCTCCGGCGATCCTCCCGGCCATTGAAGCATTCTTCTCCGAGCTTTCCACCAAGGAAGAAGACGAAGCACCCCTAGAGAACGGAGTTACAGGCCCTCGAGGTGACAGCTCGGTGGTACCGGAAGCCCTCCTCGGACAGCGCTTGGAAGCGGATTGACAACCCGCACCTCCGGCCAACAACCGCGGTGGATCTTCAATCTCATGGTTGTGCATTTTCTCTCTTTTTCTTGTTGTATGAAATGCTTGTGCTTGTAATGGACATCAACTTCTAGCATTATTGTTATTAGTTGTATTTCATCTTGCTCTTGAGATTTATTCTTTGATGCGCCTCGCTCCATCTCGCTCAACTCCACATGTTCGTTTCACTCAAGCTTGCTCCGCACTAATCACCTCACTCGCTAGATTTCCGTCCACTCGCCAATCGAAGTACGGCATCGCGGCCGCTACATCCATCTCGCCTTGAGAAGCGGTGATTGCGACCCGCATAGTTTACATTAGTGTAATCGGTCGTAAGACCACCAACAAAAGCCCCTTTCTTTTCTGTTTATTTAAATTAACTCTCATAACGATAGTTTTAGAGTCTAGATCGTTCGACGCCAATTGCATTCCTCAAGAGACCGACATCCGGGGATTCATTCCCAACTTTATTACTTGAGCGACCAGTACGCTTGTCGTATTTTACGCGCCATCAAGTTTTTGGCGCCGTTGCGATCGACAGCAGCGACGACAGCAGCGACGAGGAATGAGTGCAATTCCTCCACCCCACTGCTACCTCTGCATTTTATTTTTGGTCGTTATTTATTTTATTTTGTTGCATAAACATTATATACAATTGCTAATACAGGTATTTGGTCCACCTTAAGGACGGTAAACAAAAGGGCTATTCGGGAGACAACCCAAGCTTGGACCTTTTGGTCCCCTTGTTTTTGTTTGATTTTATTTTATGCTTTCTATCTTTTTGTATTTTCTATTGTTCGGCCTAATTCGCAGGTTCAGCTTATCTTTTGTGCGATGCAGCACTGCCCGCGAATCATCACGCAATCTTCTGGCATGCTCCCCTCTTTGGAGCATTGGTACTCTCTCTCACTTCAGATTTCATTTTCTGGTTGAATGTTTATTTTTCTTGCTTATGTTTTCATTCAAGTCTGGGGGGAAGAGCCGCTTGTGCACTCCACGAGCACATTTAATTTCGCATGCCAGTAGTTTTCCTTTTTCGCTTCATTATGTTAGATTCCTGTTGCACACCACTGCACCCGCATGAGCGCGAGCTTAGCTGTTAGCGTGCCACGAGTTGAGCTTGTATCTTTGTTAGATTTGGAAAATTTCTGTGCTAGTTTAGGATTGCGCGACAGAGTAAAATGTTGGCCTTGCTGTGTTTCTAGTCAACTGCTCTCATTTTGTATAGAAATTTGTGTAGACTTAATTTTTCTGTATGCTTATAGTTTTATATTTTTCTATTTGCGTACATATTTCTTATTCTACTCAAAAGTTTGTGAATCCGGTGTGAATCAAACGGTAGCGTAGGAATGTGTGTAGCCGCCACTAGACTCGTATTGCTTGAGTCGGGAGGAAGGATTATCCTTCTCGGTTGCTAAGAACTTGCCCCAAGCTATTCTTGAAGCATTGGTACACGGTTAGTCTAGCGTGAGAGCGATGTAGGCCACCTTTTGGCCCGGTTGAGCTTTGTACCCATTCCTAACATCGCCCTTGCTAGCCCCTTTGTGCCTACCCTTCCTTTTGATTCAGCTCCACCATTATTTCACCAAAGCCCCATAGCCGATCCTAGTCGCACACCCAAGTCGAGCTTAGTGTTTTATATTTTCATGTTGGGTTGTGATGTGGTATTTTTATTCGTGAAAATGTGGAAGTGCCCCCAAGCTTTATTTGCTGAAAATTGTGTTTTGTGAAAAGAAAAATATTTGAAAAAGAGAAAAAGTGAAAATGAAAAGTGAAAAGAAAAAGTTTGATTGAAAATCTTTATTTGAGATGATTTGGATTTGGAGTAGGCGGTGCACACACCCATTTAGTAAAAGTTAAGTCTGGGGGTGTGGTGCACCCGTGTTTATTTTGTGGGCAGCGGGTACTAGTTTTGTACGTTTGCTCATTTGGGTTAGGTGCATACCCATCATTTTTATCGTTGTTTTCCTCACCGTAACCCAAGCCCCATTATTACCCGAAGTCCTACGGACTTGCGCTTGAGTTGACTAGTGCCGTGGAGAGAGTGCGATCGGGCAAGCTTATGGTTTCCGACATTGGTGGATTCCTTTGGGGGTAATCTTGAGCTCCGGTCTTCGGCAATGCTCACCTTAGTGGCCTGTCTACTTTCTCCCTGCGTAGGACCGGCTGATTCACCGTGATTCCACTTTTGAGTAATAATAAATTTTTGTTACGCATTGTGAAAAATATAAAATATTTTGTATACTTAAGAATTCCCTCTACTTTATTTTTATGCACGCGAGCATGCGACTTCGCATGGTACTCCGTTTGGCAATTTCTCTTTTTAGCTAGTTCATTTTTCCCCGTCTGCTTAGGTTCTATTTGCTCGGGACGCGCAAACGGTTAAGTCTGGGGGTGTGATGAGTCCTCTTTATATACCTATTTTCGGACTCATCTGGGCTTATTTCCTTGTCTTTGCACACCGTTTAGCGTCATTTGCACTCCTTTTGTTTCGCTACGGTTTTCCACGCCCTGTGCACCTTTGTTGCCCATTTTCTGTGCTTGTGTGCATTTACTTTCCTGCTATGTTTATCACTGTTTGCTGTGGCTGCCGCGATCGATGCCCCGTGCAGTTTTCCTGCAGGTTTGGGGATCGTGAGGGCATTCGGGATAGGCGTTTCACTATTTTTGGCAAAGGAGTCAGTGGTCGTGCGTTTTTACCCACGCACGACCATCGACCTCCTGGCGCACGATCACTGATCGTGCGCAGCCCGGTCTCATTTGTGAAACTCTGTCTTGAACCTTCCGCACGATCACTTGCCATACCGCGCACGACCACTGCTCGTGCGCCGCCGATCGTGCGCAGTCATACCCATTTTGCAGAAGTCTGTCTGGCTATTTCCGCACGATCATCAGCCTTGCCTCGCATGATCACTGATCGTGCGCTGCTGATCGTGCGCGACTACTGATTTTCTGATGCAGGTTTGCAGGTTGCTCACGCACGGGCGCTGACCTTGGTCGCGCACGATCACTGGTCGTGCGCCAGTGGTCGTGCGCGCTATTTATTCTGCAAGCTATAAATACGCTGTTCCGCGAATTAGGGCGAGAGCATCATTACGGAACCTTCGCCAGTCCGCCGTTTCGCCCTCCAGCAAGTCCCATTCACCTCCACCTTCATCCATACCAACGGGAGGACCTTCTCCGGTGATTCCGAAGCATTTCGCATCCTCCGGCGATCCTCCCGGCCATTGAAGCATTCTTCTCCGAGCTTTCCACCAAGGAAGAAGACGAAGCACCCCTAGAGAACGGAGTTACAGGCCCTCGAGGTGACAGCTCGGTGGTACCGGAAGCCCTCCTCGGACTGCGCTTGGAAGCGGATTGACAACCCGCACCTCCGGCCAACAACCGCGGTGGATCTTCAATCTCATGGTTGTGCATTTTCTCTCTTTTTCTTGTTGTATGAAATGCTTGTGCTTGTAATGGACATCAACTTCTAGCATTATTGTTATTAGTTGTATTTCATCTTGCTCTTGAGATTTATTCTTTGATGCGCCTCGCTCCATCTCGCTCCACTCCACATGTTCGTTTCACTCAAGCTTGCTCCGCACTAATCACCTCACTCGCTAGATTTCCGTCCACTCGCCAATCGAAGTACGGCATCGCGGCCGCTACATCCATCTCGCCTTGAGAAGCGGTGATTGCGACCCGCATAGTTTACATTAGTGTAATCGGTCGTAAGACCACCAACAAAAGCCCCTTTCTTTTCTGTTTATTTAAATTAACTCTCATAACGATAGTTTTAGAGTCTAGATCGTTCGACGCCAATTGCATTCCTCAAGAGACCGACATCCGGGGATTCATTCCCAACTTTATTACTTGAGCGACCGGTACGCTTGCCGTATTTTACGCGCCATCAACTGCTGTTGCTGCTGCTGCTGCGGCTAGCCCTTGAAGGCTAAGCGAATGTTTTGCTTATTTGCTTTTACTCATGTATGGCCGGCCTGCGCGCCGAGGTTTATAAACCATACGTTGTGAAAAGAGGAACTGTAAGGCCTTAAGGCCAAACTCTTGTATTTGTGTACATTCCGTGGTGATATATAAAGGTGGTTTATATATTGGACATTCCTGTTTAGAGTTCAAATTTGTAACTTAAAACTTCCGCTAGAATGCTCTGAGTTAGGATTCGTATGGTTTGGTATTATCCTGTGACCTCACCGTCTGTTTGTGGCATATAGTGTGGGGCCCCGGCCGGACCTTCTACTATACGTCATTTAACGGATGGGGTCGTTACATTTTGGTATCAGCTTTTGTCGGTCTTCCTCTTTTGAATTCGTGGTCGAATTCTTTTGTGGGGTGGCGAGCACGTGTTTGTGCGACCTGCTGTAACGCTAATGAACTCTTGAATGTCCATTAAGGAATGTACAAAATCTTGTTTGAGGAATCTGCGCGTTCCTTTTTGTGTTGTCTTGCTTGCATACGTTCGCTAATGTGTGTCTTGTCCACCTATAGGTAACGCGTAGTGGTGCTGGGCAGTCTGAGCCCCAGCGCTCTGATGAGAGTGCGGCACCAGCTGAGGTGCCAACACCTCCTCCATCTGCGGAAACTGTTCGATTAGTTGCTGAGGCTCTATTTGCCATGATTCAGCCGACCGGGCAAGCGCAGCCGGCAGTGGACCCAGTTCGTGTTGTGGTACGACCCGAGCCGGTTGAGGCTGTAGATCCACGAGCAGCTGACCGACAGTTGAAGCAATTTATGAGCTTTAGTCCGCCTACGTTTACGGGAATGGGATCCCCAACGCAGGCAGAGGATTGGTTATCGCGTGTCAAGCGGATAATGACAGCGATCAGGGCAGAGGAAACTCTAAAAGTCACATTGGCCACCTTCATGCTTGAAGGAGAGGCGCAGTTGTGGTGGGACGAGGTTGAGGTACACCATTTGGCGGGTAGGCAATTAACGCAAGTATCGATTGAGGAGTTCTCTCGGATATTTCTGGCGAAACATATCCCAGCGGCGCAACGCATTGCTATGGAAAATGAGTTCCAATGGTTAAAGCAAGGGGAAGATAGTGTGGATATCTACTTGCATGAGTTTACTAGGTTGGGACGATATGCGGGTACAATCTTCGCGGATGACCAAAGGAAAACGAATCGGTTCTATGAAGGATTGCGGGATGAGTTGCGGTTCCTGCTTTCGAGTTCAGTGAACCAAGGGTTTCAGGCGTTGGTTGATACTGCATGCGCGTTGGAGAAGGACATGAGGCGAGTGCAAGGGAACAAGGGCTTGGTTGTGTCAAAGCCAGAGTTTCAAGCACCTCGCCCGAGCAAGTCGTTTTACCAGAAGAAAGGGGGCAAGAGGTCCAAGCCATCTGGGCAAGTGACTACGACCGTTGTGTCGGGAGCGACATCAAGGCCGGATTCTCGTACATGCTATAACTGTGGCCGGGTGGGGCATATTGCTCGTGACTGTCGGGTTGTTCAGCCCAAATGGGACAAGAAGACGGGTGCGTCTTATGCTGAGAAGGGCAAAGCGGTGGTTGATTCCTCTGCGTCTCAGGCACAGCCCCGAATTTATCAGCTTGGCCAACAGGAAGCGATTAAGCAAAGTGACGTCATCACAGGTACGAGTTGATTTAGTTTACTTGCTGGTGCTATTGTTTTTGGTTATGTATAGCTTGTGCATGATGTGTGTGCTGCAGGCTTTGTCCTGATTCGGAATAATTTGGCGAGAGCCCTGTTTGATATGGGTGCTACGCATTCTTTTCTGTCTGAGGATTTCGTATCTCGAATTGGGGTACCAAGTCATGTGACGGTGGATAGTACAAGGGTGCTGTTGCCGAATGGCTGTGTGATGCTTGCGGATAGGGCTTGCGATGTGGATGTGCAAATAGGAAGTCGGGATTTCGGTCTGAGTGCAGCTGTGCTACCGTTATCGGAGTTTGATGTGATCTTTGGTATGGACTGGCTCTCGGAGCAGCGTGCCTTTATTGATTGCAACTCCAAGGAGATTACACTGGGCCAGAATACCGGATTTGTGACGAAGTTCGCTGGTATGCGAGGAGTTTGCGGGACTCTGTTGTCTGCACTCCAAGTCGTCAATGCTGTTCGGAAGGGCGCGGAGTTATTCTTCACGCTAATTCAGGCTGTTGAGCCAAAGGCCAGTGTCGGTGAAGTACTAGTTGTGTCAGAGTTTGCCGACGTGTTTCCTAAAGATCTTCCTGGGTTACCACCCCAGCGGGAGATTGACTTCTCTATTGAGTTGGTGCCAGGTGCGAAACCTGTGGCCCGCTCTCCATATTGCGTCACGCCAAAAGAGATGGCTGAGTTGAAAGTCCAATTGCAAGAGTTGTTGGAGCAGGGATATATACGCCCAAGTATGTCACCTTGGAGCGCACCTGTTCTCTTTGTGAAAAAGAAAGACGGTAGCTTACGGTTGTGTATTGACTATCGCGAATTGAATAAGCTGACGGAGAAAAATAAATATCCGATCCCACGGATTGATGACCTCTTTGATCAGCTGGCGGGATCAACGGTCTATTCCAAATTGGATTTGAAATCAGGATATTATCAGCTGCGGATTAGGGAAGGTGACATTCCCAAAATGGCGTTTGGAACACGCTACGGTCATTATGAGTTCACGGTAATGCCGTTTGGCCTATGTAATGCGCCTTCGGTATTTATGGACCTAATGCATCGAACGTTCCGAGAGTACTTGGATTTGTTTGTTATTGTGTTTATCGATGACATCTTAGTATACTCTCAGTCGGAAGAGGATCATGCAAACCATTTTCGGTTGGTTTTGCATACCCTGCGGAGGAATAAGCTTTATGCCAAGTTCTCAAAGTGTGAGTTCTGGCTCTCTTCAGTAGCCTTTTTAGGCCATGTGGTAAGTGGAGAAGGTATCGCGGTGGATCCGTTGAAGATAAGTGCCATTCGAGATTGGCCAGTGATGTCTTCAGTGGCCGAGGTCAGGAGCTTCCTTGGACTTGCGGGCTACTATAGACGGTTTGTGGAAAACTTCTCACGGATTGCTTTACCTCTGACCACGCTGACGAGAAAAGATCAAAAGTTCATTTGGACGCCGGAGTGCGCGCGAGCTTTTGAAGACTTGAAGAGTCGTTTGACCACGGCGCCTGTGTTGACATCGCCATGTGGTACAGATGGGTATGAGATCTATAGTGATGCTTCTGGGAGCGGCTTAGGCTGCGTTCTTCTGCAGTTTGGTAAAGTGATTGCTTATGGCTCGCGCCAGTTGAAAGTGCATGAGAGGAATTACCCCGTCCATGATTTGGAGTTGGCGGCGGTAATCTTTGCGCTCAAGTTGTGGCGGCACTATCTATATGGCGTTAAAGTGGATATCTATACGGATCACAAAAGCCTAAAGTATTTGTTGGATCAGAAGGATCTGAATATGCGACAACGAAGATGGATGGAGTTCCTCGGGGACTACACCTTCGAGATTCACTATACTCCCGGGAAGGGAAATGTGGTCGCTGATGCTTTGAGTCGAAAGACTCCGGTACGGGCAAGCTGGTTGCAGAGGCATGATCAGCGTTTGATCCAGGAATTGGAAGCATTGGAGATATCGTGTGTTGACAAGGGTTCGTCAACCGATGCATGCTTGAACTGGACGGAGGTACAATATGACCTTACGGACAGAGTTCGGCGAGCAACGGAGCTTGATGAAAGTCTCCAGCGCTATGCAAAAGATGGGCCGGATGACCAATTCTCTTGGGATAACGGTTTGTTACGAAGAAATGGTCGAGTGTGCGTCCCAAGTGTGGGTAAATTGAGGGAAGAGTTGATGTACGAAGCTCACTTTGCAAAGTACTCAGTTCACCCAGGGAACACAAAGATGTACAGAGATCTGAAAAAGCTGTTCTGGTGGCCCGGACTAAAGAAAGATGTCGCACGTTATGTGGCTGAATGCAATACCTGTGCGTTTGTGAAAGCAGAATGCCAGAAGCCTGGCAGTTTCCTGAAGTCGTTACCTATTCCGGAGTGGAAGTTCGATGATATTTCGATGGATTTCGTGCACGGGTTGCCGAGATCTCAACGCGGTCATGATTCAATCTGGGTGATTGTGGACCGGTTGACAAAAGTGGCGCACTTCCTTCCAAACAGAAGAGACGATTCAGTGGAAACCTTGGCCAAGCTTTATGTGGAGCAGGTTGTTCGACTGCACGGTGTTCCTCGGAGCATCGTTAGTGACCGTGATGGGCGGTTCACATCGAATGATTGGTGGCTCGTTCATCAAATGTTGGGTACAAAGTTAGCGTTTAGTACGGCCTTTCATCCCCAAACGGATGGTCAGACTGAACGAACCAACAGGACGATGGAGGACATGCTCCGCATGTGCGCCCTAGACTTTGGTAAGAGATGGAAAGATTATATAGTCCTTGTCGAATTTGCCTATAATAATAGCTACCAAGCGAGTATTGGTATGGCACCATTTGAGGCGTTGTATGGTCGTAAATGCCGTACACCGTTAGCTTGGGCAGAAGCAGGCAAATCTAAGCTGAGTGGGAAAAAGGAAGTCGAAGAAGCTACCTCGCTCATACGCTCTATTCGGGAGAGGCTATTGATAGCCCAAGATCGTCAGGCAAAGTACTACAAAGCCAAACATCGGAACGTGGAGTTCGCGGTGGGTGATTGGGTATATTTTAAGATCAAACCCTTCAAAGGCGTGTCCAGGATTCGGCGTTTGAAAAAGCTAAGTCCGAGGTATCTTGGTCCGTTTGAGGTGGTGGAGCGAGTTGGGGAAGCTGCTTATCGACTAGCACTTTCAGCAGACTTGGGTGGATTACATGATGTATTTCACATCTCAGTCCTTCGTAAGGCGGTGAAGGATCCAGCTCAAGTAGTGGAGAATGATCGGGTACCGGTCGAGTATGGGCTAACGACGAGAGTTAGACCCATTCGGATCGAGGATCGAGCCGAGAAACAGTTGCGGAACAAAGTGATCGGGATGGTCAAGGTCCGATGGGACAATTGTGGCCGTGAAGAGCTAACATGGGAGCGAGAGCAGACCATGCGAGCTGAATTTCCCGAACTGTTTGTATAAGCTGTAGACCGTGTACTTTATGTTATAACAGAGTTATCAAGTTATAGCATTGTTGGTTCTTGTTTCCTTACCGTGCAAATTTCGGGACGAAATTTTGTTAAGGGGGGAGGATTGTAACACCCCAGAAATCTCAAAATGAGTTTTCAAACTTATTTGAGGTGCAGGCTGTTTGACACGGCCTGGGACACGGGCGTGTCCCAGGGCGTGTCGGGGGTACATGGCCTGGGACACGGGCGTGTCCCAGGGCGTGTTCAGGTTAGTCGACGATCGATAGTCGACGATCGTCGAGCCTGGGACATGGCCATGGACACGGGCGTGTCCCAGGGCGTGTCCGAATTAAATTTCGAAAATGGCCTGTTCAAGTCAGAGAAGTACACGGCCTTGAACCAAGCCGTGAACACGGGCGTGTTAGGTTGGACACGGGCGTGTCCGATGCCGTGTTCCGACCCGTGTACTGTTTGCAGCTCGATGAGGCAGGGGTGACACGGGCGTGTCTCAGGAATGACACGGGCGTGTCAGGTTCGACACGGGCGTGTCGATGCCCGTGTTCTGGTAAATCTCAGTCGGTTCGAATACCGCGTGTGCCGCTTAAGGGTACACAGCCTGTGACACGGGCGTGTCACAGGCCGTGTCAGCCAAAAATTGGGTTTTTGGGCAAATCATGGCCGTTCAGATTTCTCTCTTTTGATCCAAGGGCTCAGGTGGTTTCCTGGCTGGATTTAATTCGTGAAGGAAGGATGAAGAAGTCATTCTTCATTTTGCTTATGGAAGAGAGAAAGAGAGAGGAGGAAGAAGAAGGAGGAGGAGATCAAGCCACCGGCGGAGATCCTGTGGTCCGATTCGTGATCCGAAGCCGGCGTTGTGAAGGCAAGGCTGCTGCGGTTCTTTCTCACCGGCTAGTTTTCGATGGCTCCGAAGAGATCGACAAGGGTAACGATCTCCCTCCTTGGACATGTGAAGTCCTTCTTTTCTACATTGCATAGGGAAAACCCTTCCCCGCGAGTGTGCGGTGGGTTGTGGTGTCCCTTGGGGTAGATATGTGAAGTCCCCCTTGTTAGAGGCCGGAATTGGAGTACGGCTCTAGGCATGCTGTGTGAAGCCCATCTGGACATGGTCTGGATTGGTGATGCTTGTTTGCATATCGGAGAAGGCTCCGTGATTATGGCTTGTGTTGCCTTGTGCCTACCTGTTGCTTGGTGCAGCAGGAAGTACTGGATGATGTCCAGGAAATGATGAGGGTTGGATGCAACTCTTGTGGCCGTGCGTTGCCACTTTATGAGCGGTTGAGCCGTTGGGCTGCAACTCGATGAAAAGGCAGATTGCCGAACAGGAAAGGTGAAACCGACCCGCGCCTATAAATAGCCATGGATACTTCCGTATTCGAGGTGGCACGGCGACTTGAGCAACGGGGGGTGGCTGATCCGTACCTGCGTTAGGTCCGTCCGACTTGGAAGCCTGGTTATAGGTTTTGTTGGAGCGCCTAATGAGAGTCTTAGGCCCGCGCGCCGGAAAGACTAGAATGCTCAAATACCGTGTAGACGGTGGTGTTGACCCTGGTATTCCGGTACACCAAGAATGTGCCCTGAGTGCACGGACTGTCGGGCCGTGTGGCCGATAGTTGTGATGGCTTGAATGTGCCTGCGCGCACATAGTTGCTATTTGATGATGCCATGCTTTGCAGGGAAAGAATGCTCATGCCCCGAGAAAGGGGTAGGATTGTTATAATTGGGTCAGCTGAATGCTGACCGTTGCATTATTTGCCACTGGTTGGGTGGATTGTTCCCGTGCAGGTGCTGGAGAGCCAAGTGGTAAGTGATGGGCTGAAGCCCTACTGCTGTTGCTGCTGCTGCTGCGGCTAGCCCTTGAAGGCTAAGCGAATGTTTTGCTTATTTGCTTTTACTCATGTATGGCCGGCCTGCGCGCCGAGGTTTGTAAACCATACGTTGTGAAAAGAGGAACTGTAAGGCCTTAAGGCCAAACTCTTGTATTTGTGTACATTCCGTGGTGATATATAAAGGTGGTTTATATATTGGACATTCCTGTTTAGAGTTCAAATTTGTAACTTAAAACTTCCGCTAGAATGCTCTGAGTTAGGATTCGTATGGTTTGGTATTATCCTGTGACCTCGCCGTCTGTTTGTGGCATATAGTGTGGGGCCCCGGCCGGACCTTCTACTATACGTCATTTAACGGATGGGGTCGTTACAAAGTGTAGAAGATCCGGATCGTCCATCTGGTGCAGTCTAGTCAAAGAAATCCAAGACGGCTCTGCCACTGATAAACTACTCTACAAGCCACAGCATCCCACTGATATATCCATAAGGAGGAACTCCTCCACTAAACGATCGGCGGAGAGGTTAAAGATTTTTCTCGTTTTTCAACTCAAGGCGTCGGCCACCACATTGGCCTTGCCTGGATGATACTGGATCTCTACATTATAATCTGCCACATACTCTAGCCACCACCGCTGGCGCAGATTCAACCCCTTCTGCGTGAACACGTACTTCGGGCTCTTATGGTCAGTGAAGATCTTGCACTGAGCCCCATAAAGTAGATGCCTCCAAAACTTCAACGCATATATTACTGCAGCAAACTCAAGGTCATGCGTAGGATAATTTTTCTCATGAGTCTTTAGTTGCCTTGACCCGTAGGCAATTACCTTTCCAACCTGCATTAATACACATCCCAGACCTACGTGCGAAACATCCACATATACATCATAATACACACCCTCAGTAGGCAGGGTCAGAACGGGAGCAGTGCACAATCTCTTCTTTAACTCCAGAAAGGCTTCTTCGCACTTCTTGCTCCAAACAAAAGCAACGTTCTTCTGAGTCAGCTTGGTCAAAGGTGCAGCTAGGGTAGAGAAACCCTCCATGAACATCCTGTAATAGCCAGCCAACCCTAGGAAGCTCCTGATCTCCTTAGCCTTGTCCAGCCTACTCCAATCCATCACTACTGCGATCTTTTCTGGGTCGACCGAGATCCCATCCTTATTCACCATGTGGCCCAGAAACGAGACCTGAGGCAACAAAAATTTGCACTTGCTCAACTTGGCAAATAACTTGTGATTCCTCAACTCCGATAGAACCAAGCGCAGATGCTGCTCATGCTCCTCAGCGCTTCGAGAATTAACCAACACGTCATCGATGAAGACCACCACGAACTTATCTAGGAAATCCTTGAACACCCGGTTCATCATATCCATGAACGTTGATGGTGCGTTGGTCAATCCAAACGACATCACTAAGAACTCAAAATGTCCATTCCTCGATCTAAACACAGTCCGTGGAATATCTGCCTCACGGATCCTAAGCTGATGATAGCCCGAACGAAGGTTGATCTTGGAGAACACCGTGCTACCGCGCAACTGGTCAAATAAATCATCGATCCTGGGCAGACGGTACCTGTTCTTAATAGTGACTTTATTCAACTCCCTGTAGTCGATGCAAAGCCGCATCGACCCATCCTTCTTTTTCACAAATAGAATAGGAGCACCCCAAGACGACGAACTCTGCCTGATAAACCCTTTCGCCAACAACTCATCTAACTGGACTCGCAACTCCTCTAGCTCACGAGGGGCCATCCGGTACGGCGCCTTAGCAATAGGATGCGTACCCGGCTCCAAATCGATCACAAACTCAACATCCCGCTCGGGAGGAAGACCAGGAAGGTCATCAGGAAAAACATCGGTGAAATCACGAACAACTGGAATCTCCTCCAAGCGCGGTACACTAACAGTGGTCCCAACCACCGAGACCAAACAAGCAAAAGAATCCGAAACAAATAGCTTTGAGCACATACTGCAGACATGATAGGAGAATCCTGGCTCAGATCTGCATACACGCTTCCGGGCTGACCGTCGTCCCTGATGAAGTCCAAGTGCTTCCCTTTGCACTGAATAACCGCATCATACCTAGACAGCCAGTCCATGCCCAGAATAACATCGAAGTCCTCCGGATCAATCATCTTCAGGTCTGCCTTCGCAAGGAAGTCCCCCAACAAAATAGGGCAATCTAACATACCCAAATCTGACAACACAGATTCACATGAGGGGAACTTGACACTGAAGGTATCTCGAACTCGATCTAAAGTCAACCGATGTCGCTCCAGAAAGGCTCTAGCCACGAACGAGTGGGTAGCGCCGGAGTCAAACAGAACACGCGCCCAGCGGTTCTTCACCTTAAACTTCCCTATAAGAACATATAACTAAGGAACTACCACAACAGTACTGCAAACATTCTAGTAAAAACAAGAACAAAACCTTCAGGCTGGGAAGACAACTAACCTGAGATGACCTGAGTCGAAGCTTGAGCCTCCTCAGAAGAAATCATATTCAGCTTTACCTTTCCTTTGTCCACACGCTGAGGTGGAGGTAATGCATGTAGTGGAACTGCATGAAGAGCAGGCTGGACTTGAGGACACCTAGACTTGATGTGTCCCTTCTGCCCATACTGAAAGCAGACTTTATCCTTAGACCAGCACTGGGCCGCGTCATTCCCGGGTCGCTTGCAAACAGAACAGGAGACACCTCTCCTAGGAGCACCCTGAATCGCATGAACCTGCTCCTTCCTCTGAGCTGTTGCCTTCTTGAAACATCTCTCGACAGGGTGGCCTGACCGGCCACAGAAGCTGCACACCACTTTGCTCTTCATTCTCGGAGCCGCACCGGGTACCTGGGGTTTCTTATCCTCCACATACTTCCTCTTGTCCTTCTTCATTTGCTGGCCTCTGCTCTTTGCGGTCTCAATAGCCTCCACTTTCATAGAAGCCTCCACTACTCCTGCATAAGTCTCTGACCCATAAGCACTGGTAAACTGCTGCACCTCGCTCCTCAAGCCACCGAGAAATCGCTTAACTCGATCAGCCTCAATGCTTTCTAATCCAGGGGCAAAACGACTCAACTTGCTGAACTCTATCTCATACTCACCCACCGTGAGTTGCCTTTGCTTTAGATGGAGGAAGTCGTTAATGAGGCGGCTACGCTCGATTGAGGGTAAGAACTTCCTCAACAGCATTTCCTTGAACATTTCCCAAGAGCATACAGCTACCAAGCTCTCCTTTTCTCTTAGCCATCAACTCTTAGCCAAACCTTTAAGCTGATAGGCGGCTATCATCACCCTCTGGTCATCTGCAATCCCGGAGTACGAGAACATCTCCTCCATGGAGATCAACCAATCGTCTATGACCATAAAGTCTGCCTTCCCATCATAAGTGGGAGGGCTAAGCCTCTGAAACTGCGAGAAGAAGGCCATCTCTGCTGGCACCACCACTGGAGGTCTTAAGGGTGCAGGAGGAGGAGGGACAGCTAACCCCCCTACAGGACCTTGCACTCCTTGAGTCTGACCTGCCACAAACGCCACCAGGGACTGAATCTGGGCCTGCATCTCTACCATCTGCCTGCTCATGGCATCGCTACTCTGCCGCAGGCTCTCGATTACCGTGTCATTCTGAGCTCCAGATGACTCTCCCTCAGACAGGGGAGTCGATCGAGTCGCAGGACACCTCGCCATCTTAAAATCATAACAACACTAGATAGATCCTAATATAACGGCTAAAACCAACTACAAGTACAGACAATACATATATAGATATAAACTTAAGGCTACTAAACTTGCTCTGGGAGTTTATCTTTTTACAAAAATTGATGTCATGCCCTAACCAAGGATGGTTAACCACCACCATACTAATTCTTGTGCCTAGATCGGGAATGCATGACTTTATATTATTTTTGACTCGAAAACTTATGTGTGTACATATGTCATCCTACCAGTCTTTAGCTTGGCACGTTGTGCTTATGCAATGTTATGCTATGCATGTTTGTGCTATGCATTCTAAAAAGGCCCTAATGCATGTTATGAACGGCGTACACATGAAAATGTTATGCATCCCATACTACATAACATCCTCATACCACGAAAAAGAAAACGAGCTAGTCGCAGCCATGTGGTGAGGTTATGCATCCCATACTACATCACCCTCACATGTTTCCCCTATGGTGGATCCATATACGAACACATATTATGCATCCCATACTGCATAATATGCCCTGTATACTTCATGTTATGCTATGAGTGTAGTGTTTGTGCTTTTGCCAAGACGTGCTGATAATATATCGGTGTGTGAATGACATGATGCTGAACTACTAATGCAAATAAAGGAAGGTTGCCCGACTAACTTATCAAGCAACCTCCCTCTGATACCAACTGTCATAACCCGCATTTTCTCCGAATTTAGGAATTGTCAGAGTATGAAAAAACACACGTCATGATGCCACGTCGAGCAGGGGATAACTGTTAACGCTCAGGCAGAACCAACTACTTTACTTTATGAAAGAAATTCATGAGTTTAATGATAAGAAAATCAGTTATATTTTAGAGGCCGTATCCCTCGGCTCGGTGGATCACCTAGTCCACAGTTAAAAACTATACTTATACGCTGCGAAAAATACTTTATTCAGGATTATCATCCTAAGGAGCGCATAAGTGTCCCAAGAGGACCACTTATGCTATGCAAGACTCTACATTTAATTTATATTATATATAAGAAAACGATCTTTATACGTTGTTTCGAAAATAGTGATTGAGTTTTATAAAGCATGCTGATCATGAGCTATACTTATAATAATAATTGTAATTTTAAAAATAACTAGCAACCTAGCATAAATCCTCCCCAGAGCAAGTAGACTATCTCTAGAAAATGGTAGCAGCAAAAGTAATATATCTAGTACAAAGGTAAACAATACAATTGGGCGCCAACAACCTGACACATACCCACTAGCAAATATGTATGTTTGTAAGAAAAGTGCAGAAAACTACCTCACTAAACAAATCCAGAAGGATATCCAAGTCCAAGAGACCACCAGCAACACCACAACAACCTAGCCCCCAAACTGGCTACTGCTCAGAACCTGAGACATTCAAAAGAAAAGAATACCTCAGCAAGCAAAACAAGGAAAAACTGCCCGAAAGTGTCTACCGGATGATAAATGAAAGAGGAAAAACACAACAGTAAAAGTCACAACTGCCCCAAGGCAAGACAAATAGAAATGCACTAGGTGCGAGGAAACAACATCAACCTTGCCCAGAAACTACCTCCTGCAGAGTCTACTAAGCTACCAAGAGCCCAAAATGTTGCAACCTACCATGGAAAAAATGTCTAACACCCTAAGCTATGAGAGATGGTAGTAGCAAAATAAACAACGCAGATCCGGGTTAGAGGCAAACTCAGTCCCCCATCCACCACTTCCAAGCAAACAAAGCTCAAGGGTCTATATGTGAAAGAAGGAGGGACCTCCCACCCCCTTGCCCAGCCCGTACCTAGAGCAAGATAAAATAAAAGGGTGGCCACGGCTAAATTACACAACACCACCCCCCATAAGAGCTTCAAACCACCACTACTAACTACGACCCACGATTCGGCCTTTGGGAAGAAAACATAGCCGACAAGGAACCTCAAAATCAAGGAATTCACTCGGGAGCGAAAATCAAGGTAAGGGAAAAGCGTTGAGATGAATCAACACGGCAAGGAGTTGAGTGAGCACCACTCGCTCAATGCCTAACCAGACCTTGGCGTTGAGTGAGTTAGCCTCACTCAGCTCCAGAAACAACCATGGCGTTGAGTGAGGTTAACTCACTAAACGCCCTCCGCATGAACAGCTCTGGCATTGAGTGAGCTAACCTCACTCAATGCCAAAATAGATATGGCATTGAGTGAGGTCCACTCCCTCAACGCCTTCAGCAAAAGAGGCAGTGGCGTTGAGTGAGCTAACATCACTCAACGCCAAAACAGCTACGACGTTAAATTAGGTCCACTCCCTCAACGCCTTAGTACTAAACCACAAAACCCAACGGTGGCGTTGAGTGAGTCCACCTCTCTCAACGCCAAAAAAACTTTGGCGTTGAGTGAGGTCAACTCACTCTACGCCAAAGTACTTACCCGTAGGAAAACCCTAAACCAACGCCAACAGGAAGAAGTCGGCAGGAATGCCGACTGATTCTCGCCGAATCGGCGGGAATCTAGAATGATTCTCGCCGGATCGGCAGGAATCCAGAATGATTCTCGTCGGATCGGCGGGAATCCAGAATGATTCTCGTCGGATCGGCGGGAATCCAAAATGATTCTCGCCGGATCGGCGGGAATCCAGAATGATTCTCGCCGGATCGGCGGGAATCCAGAATGATTCTCGCCGGATCGGCGGGAATCCAGAATGATTCTCGCCGGATCGGCGGGAATCCAGAATGATTCTCGCCGGATCGGCGGGAATCCAGAATGATTCTCGCCGGATCGGCGGGAATCCATAATGATTCTCGCCGAATCGGCGGGAATCATTGACGATACTCGTCGAAATCGGCGAGAATCACTTAGTGATTCCCGTCGATTTTGACTTAGACAAAAATTCTCACTCAGACGCCTCACTACTTAGCCACAAAAGAACAGACCAAACTATGGCTTTGATTGTGTGCACCACACTCAACGCCAAGCCCGGGCGGCTTTTGGCTTTGAGTGTGTGCACCACACTCAACACCAATCCCGTGAACCCACCAAGACTGGTTCTAACCAGAGTACTACTACAAAAACCTCCCTCACTCTCTTTCTCGGCTCCACCAGCAAAAGCACCCAACCAGAACTAAAAATCTGGAGTCTAAATGGTGAAAACAACCAGCAGGTTGAGCAAAACAACACAAGGAGGGGAAGATCAAACAGAATTTTAGGGTTTGCCTAAAACTACTGCACAGAATTTTAACAAGAAGAAGAGAGATACTTGGCTTCTATCCTAGGGCTAACCGGGTAGTTAAGAAGGGAAAAAAACATCAAGTACAAAAACCACTTGCCTCGGTTTCTGACGAAGCTTGCTCAGCTTTCCCTTAACTACACACGGCACTAGCAGCAACAACACCCTAACAGCCAAAATCCCGAACTTTAATGGCGGAAAAAGGCAAAAACCAGAAACAAAATCTCCTAAAAACCCTACGAAAAACAAATATCTTACCGTGGAAACGAAGATTTAAGAGAGAGCAATCCAAATCCGCTCTCAGAATCGAAATCCGTCCAAAAACACTCCCAAAATCATTGTCTGAAGGGTAGTAGGACGGCGGTTTCTCCACAGCTTTTCCGCATACAAGAGAGGCCAGTTCGGTCTCGGGAAGAAGAAGAAGAGTGGGCCCGCCCTCTACTGATTAAGGATTTAAAATAAAAAGACATGCCTATTCGTCCCTAACCGCTACCTAAACTGCCGGTTCACTTAAGCTAAGAAACTTCTAATTTGCTTTTACTAGTAGCACACCAAAAACGACTCGAAAATCGAACTACCTCGGAATTTGACAAAATTCACACCGTAGATAAATATCCACGCTACGAACGCAACGGCGAAGTCGAGACTAACTTTCGATGAACAGAACTCAAGTTATACCCACCCGAAGACAAAACACAAGCATCCCCCGAGAGGCCACACCGGGTCACCCAAAACGACTCGGCTTGCTAGGGAGATCTTGCCAATAGGCTACAAAATAGGGCACTCAGTTCTAAGGAGGTAAGACCACACTCCACAGATGGCACAAGCCAAGAAAACGCATCGACGTAATGCCAAACGAGAATTTAATAATCGTAGCAATATCGGGGGCGTTACAGTTAGTCATAAAGACTAAGCCCTATCTCCAAGCGCACCGGACTTCTATTGGCAAAGTGCTAACCACACATGTCGAGTCGGCGTATTGGTGTCGGTGCATCGACCCTCCAATACCGGAGACCCACCACCTTAATTTTCTTTCCTGTTATGCACATGCAAATTTAATCGTAATCAAACAAAAACCGAGCCGAAGCTCCCTGAACCAAAACGTCCGTCTCTTAACCAATCGAGCTGAAGCTCTCCGGACCATTCTGTCCGTCTCTTAACCAACCGAGCCGAAGCTCCAAACAATCTTCCTGTGCTAACAGTGTTTGTGAAATGTGAGATCCAAATTACTAGGTTACTCTTTTCAGTTTGTTATTACAGTTTACGTTAACCCAGGACTGCCCTCGGTATTCCCTGTGAAGGGCTCTCAAAGGGCACTAGGAATTATGATGGTAGTTGAAGCCCATCGTTCCCTTTCGCAAGGCACTTATTGTTATTGGTTGATTCCCTTTACCCATTCCCTTCTCATATTACGATAGACTAACCTATTGTGATTTTAACCTTCCTCTCTTCGGGAAAGACGATCTTTCGTCGAACACGAGCACCTCTTAACTCTAGCCAACACCACTTCTCACTAACCTTCTCATCCTTATATGGTGAACACTTTCACATCCAACCAATTTAGCAGATTTAACTAACTTCAATGCTGTGCCCCAACATATCCTATGACTATTAACTCAAATTGCTAATTGCAAACTATCCTATGCTATATGTCGAACCGGTTAGGAAATGATCCAATACTCATCCAAATGCCCCAACTTATTCACTGGAGGTATATCATGATATGATTAGACTATAATCAGAAAACTATAATTTTCTTAATTTATCTGGCATTTAATTTATTTCATCAAAAATTCAAAGGGCTTCCGGATTGAACATGAACTACCCTAAGTACTCATGCAAGATGTCCAACAAAATTATTATAAATACTATGTTATCTCAGTATGGTAAATCCAAAGTATTACAATTTTTCTATCACCAAAAAGGCACTAAAACTATTTTAGCAATATTTTATATATTTCGTTATTTGTGAATCAAGTACAGAGAATATCCATCCAAAAATTATAAATTAATTATAATATGTATATACAATATTAAATATTACATTGGACAAGTTTCATAATTTTTTAGCAAGTAATAATCTCTGAATCAATTAATTATTAAAAATCTCCAAAAGGTGGACTTGTAAAGAAAGTGCCGTAACTAGGATTCAAAAAATCATGAATAAATGTTTACAAGCATATAATGGCCTGAATGTCTCAATTCCTAAGTTTCATAATTTTTCAACAACAATATCATCCATAATTAATTTTTAAACCATAAAACCCCTTTTTAACATTTGTGAATGAAGTACTAGATTTACACAACTAAAAAATTATACAAAAATTCAGGAGCAACTATTCTGACCTAAAACATTTACTTCTAAGATTTCATGGGGTTTCAATGAACAAAAAGATCTAAATAATTAAAACGTTAATTAGGGCTATAACAAACTTTACAAATGAAGTGCTAGAAATAAACATCATAAAATTGCAGTAAAATTGCTATAGGTTTTACCCATTCCAAAACTCACTCTACCCGAGTTTCACAGCTTTTAGATAATGTTTATTGACTGATTTTACTTATTTGAGAGTTTACCCTAAAATTAAGGTTAGTGTTTTGAGGTATCTACCTATCTCCAAATCCTCCGAGATTCCATCCAGATGATTTATATTATGCTAACGTCGACTCTACTAAATTTCAAGGCAATATGAGGGCATTTGCCCCTTGTCCTTCACAACCCTCACAACCCTCCCTTTAGGGTTTGAGTTTGGATCCTTGGGTAAATCAACCCTAAACCACACCATTTTCTCCAAGTGGGTTGTAATATCCCTTCTATGTCAGTGGTAAAAATATCATTTTCTGTTGAGGTTATTCGACCGTTCGAACCTCTTAGTGCACTTTTTACTCAAAACGCCTCATTAATGCCTAGTTAAGGATAGGTGATTTCCTAGCCAAAACTCATCCAAATGAGTTGGAATTTTGTACAGAGCTAGGTTTTATAGCCAGGTATCACTCACCAAAATTTGGGAGAGTTTGGAGGTCATTTGTCCACTTAGATAAATTACTCTAACTTTATTAAATTAAAACAAAAACTTATGCAAAGTATCTCCAAAAATTCCCTTTTTTGGACAGCCTCTACGTATCGCTAAGGGTAACCCCCTGCCCAAGTTTTAGGTTATTTGGACAAGGGACGAAGAGTGGGCATTCATTTTAGTTCCTGCCAAACTCTAGGTATAGCCCCCACTAAAACGGGTGTTGCGGTAAAACCACTTACCCAAACGAGTTGAAATCAATTTTTAATTAATATAGACTCGAAGGGCTACAACTTTTGTGACTGACTATTTTTCCTAAATCGGCCTCTAAGTGCCTCGTTTTGCAACATCAAAATGCGCTCATTTAATATATATTTACCTTATATTCTATATTCATAATTTTTATATTATAAAAATATCTTTACTGTTCATCTTCTACAGAACCCGAAACTTGAACTCAGAAACATATATTTCATGTAGCTCTTCCGCGATACGTTGTCGGCCGGCCGGTCACTTCCCTGGCCAGCCACCACCACCACCACCTCCGTCGAGGCGGTGGCTATCGGTCGGCGGTGGTTTGGCCGCCGGAGGTGGCGGTTTCCGACGTACCCGAAAAATATATTCTTCATGGTTTTTCCATGAAAACGCGAGATAGGTCCGGCTCCGTTGAGCACAAACTTCCTTTCTAAGATCCTAAGATCTACCCACAAAAGAAGAAGTAGAGGAAAACCTTGTTCGCGGTTTGGAGGCGAGATGAACGTCAGGTTGCAATGGCGCGGTGGTGGCATTGCCGAACTTCTCCTACAGCAAGAACAATAATCTAATCTGTTTGGTCAAGAGTGTAAACTTCTCATCTTTCTCAAAGGGGGCTTTTATAGACCACCAAGTGGGGAGGGGAAAGGGTACGCATTTATGGCCATGAAGACTCTCCTCTTAATATTATTTCGGTTATGGTGGAGGGAAAGGAAAAGGTGGAAGATGAAATGATGTGTCCAAGTGGCTATTTCCTATTGGACCAACTCTTCCTCATTTTATTAAGTGATTAGAGAAGGAAACGGCCCATAAATACCTCTGGTGTAACTCCCCATAATCATAGTTAATTCTGGCATGTGTTAAAGTAATTTCCAACCTAGCTGACGTTTCAGCCTTTATTACGGGCATGACACGTAGGTCACAGGCATGACACTAGTCTATTCGTCGTTCTCAAATCGACGGACGATTTTTATACGTCGGTTCATGTGTCACCCCCCCCATGTCACGGGCGTGACACGTTTGTCACGGGCGTGACAGGTGTTCTTCAGTCGACGTTCGTTATTCTGAGATCGACGGTCGGTGGGGGCATCACGCCCTAGGTCATGGGCGTGACGGGTCGTTCACGGGCGTGACACGCCCGTATTGAAAATCCTGAGTTCACCGATCGTCTTCCTGCGATCGACGATCGTCGAAGGGGGGTCACACCCTAGGTCACGGGCGTGTCATGTCAGTCACGGGCGTGATCGGCCCGGGTTGAAAATTCTGCGCTAGCCGATCGTCTTCCTGAGGTCGACGATCGTCAAAGGGGGTCACGCCCCAGGCCACGGGCCTGACGGGTCGGTCACGGGCTTGACCAACCCGTGATTGAAAATTCAGAGCTTGACGATCGTCTTCCTGAGGTCGACGATCGTCGAAGGGAGTCACGCCCTAGGTCACGAGCGTGACAGGTCGGTCACGGGCGTGACCAACCCGTGACTCGAAATCTTGGCTGATGGACTTCAATTCTTGGGTTTCCTATGGTTCTATCATGGCACACCGACTCCTAGGGGTCTAGCCGGAAATGGGATGTTACAGATTGTTTATAAATTACTTGCGGTGAAATAGTGGCGGGTCAGTCCCTCCCGCAGACCGTTCGTACCAGTACGGGAAGGTCGATGACTCAAGGCGACAGGCAGATTGGTACCACGTGTAAAACCCCAAATTAAAAATTGGAGTTCAGGCTGGGTGACATGGCTTAGGACACGGGCGTGTCCCATGGCGTGTCCAGCAGCACACGGCCTGGGACACGGGCGTGTCCTAGGGTGTGTCCTTCACTATGTGCGTCGAGTCGAGTTCTCGACATAGTTCAGTCGACGATCGTCGAGAGGTGACACGGCCAGGGACACGGGCATGTTCGAGGTCGTGTCCTGCTCGGGTTGCTAACTGGGCAGCGTTGAGTGTGGCACACGGCTTGTAACACATGCGTGTCACAGGGGCGTGTTTGGCACACGGCTAAGGAAACGGGCGTGTTCCCTAACCGTGTCCTTTTCGGGAATGTTGATCCTGTGCTAATTGAGGGACAAGCCCCTCAACACGGGCGTGTACCTTCTAATACGGGCATGTCAAGGGATTAACACAGGTGTGTCTGAGCCCGTATTCTGGTCTGGATGAGTCGGTTCATGTACCACTTGCAGTACACGGACTGTGATACGGGCGTGTCATAGGTAGTGTTAGCCTAAATAATAGACTTTGAGGGCGATTTGTGGCCGTTCGATTTCTTCATCATGGATCCTGTGGCCCAGGTTATTTCCTGTTGAGTTAACTCCGGATTTGAATGAAGTTTTCATTCAAAGCTTGGGCAAATCTCTTTCTAGAAGTGTAGAGAGAAGGGAGAGCAAGGAGGAGGAAGATGAGAAGATCCGGCCACCGCGGGAGCTTTAGAGTTCCGATTCGAGATCCGAGGCCAGATCTGTGGAGGCAAGGCCGCCGCAGTTCTTTTCAACCGACTAGAATTTCTATGGTGCCCAAGATATCATCAAGGGTAACGATCTTCCTTCAGTGGACAAGTGAAGTCCTTCTTTATGCATGAGCATGGGATCCTCCACCAAAAGGTGGAAGAGTAAGTGATCCCCGTTAGTTGATAGTTGTTATCCCCAATTGAGTCTGCATTTAGACCCGAAAATGTGTAGTACGGGATAAGCATGCTGTGTGACGCCCATCTGGACAGGTTGGTCTGGATTGGTGATGTAGCATATTGTGCACCGGAGAAGACTCCGCGTATAAACATGTAGTTTGTGGAGTCAATGGGTTGTGCCTATGAAAGGAAGTAGCAGGAAGTACTGGAATGAGAAATTCTAGGAAAATACCCTTGTACTGCTTGTGTAGTGGCTACAATGTATCCAATCCATAGTGGACAGTGTGGCTATTGTGAAGCCATTCCTTGGCGGACATTATGGCTAGTTTGAGCTGCGAGCTCTGAAAAGGCTTCTTGCCGAACAGGAAAGGTGAAACCGACGCGTGCCTTTAGATATAGCCTCGGGTACGCTGTACTCGGTGATGGCAAGGCGACTTGAGCAACGGGGGGTTGTTGATCTGTACCTGCGTTATGTCGACTATACAAGAGAGCGCCAAGGCATTGAGGTTTCGTCAGTGGCATAATGAGAGTCTTATGCCTGCGTGTCATTAAGACTAAATGCTCAATACTGTGTAAACGGTGGTGTTGACCCTAGTTCGCCGGTACACCAAGAATGTGCCCTGAGTGCATGGATCGTTAGGTCGTGTGGCTGACGGTTGTGATGGATTGATTGTGCGTGAGAGCACAAGATATGATATATCTTTCTATGCATTGCTATGCCTGTAGGGAAGGAATTTCACTTCCCATGGAAAGGGGTAGGATTGTTATAAATTGGTTAGTTGAATGCTGACCGTTTCCTTGTTTGCCACCTTCTGGGCGGGCTATCCCTATGCAGGTGCTGGAGAGCCGGGCGGGAAGTAAGGGCTGAAGTCCCTGCTGTTGCTACTGCTGCCGCTGCCACTGCTATCCCTTAAAGGCTAAGCTTTATATTATATTTTTTTCATGTGTGGCCAGCCTGCGCGCCGATGTATGCAATCCACACTGTGAAAAGAGGAACTGTAAGGCCTTAAGGCCAACATGTGTTGTATTTGTTGTACACTCTTTCATGAGTTGATATATAAATGTGATTTATATATGTAGTGGACATTCCTGGTATGAGTTCATCTTTATTATTAAAATCTTCCGCTAGCATGCTCTGAATTAGGATGCGATGGTGTTGTAGTATTAACCTGTGACCTCGCCGTTTGTGGCATATAGTGTTGGGTCCCGGCTGGACCTTCTATTATATGTTATTTAACAGGTGGAGTCGTTACATTTTGGTATCAGCTTGTCTCGCTCTTCCTCTTTCGAATTCGTGATCGAATTCTTTTGTGGGGTGGCGAGCACGTGTCAGTGCGAACCACTTTAATCCTTATGAGCTCTTGAATGTCCACAAAGGAATGCAAATACACTTGTTTGGGGAACTTGCGCTTTCCTATATTAATGTTATTGCTTGTGCGAGGTCGCTAATGTGTGTCTTGTTCACCTATAGGTGACTCGTAGTTATGATGGGCAGTCTGAGCCCTAGCATTCTGATGAGAGTGCGGCACCAGCTGAGGTGCCCACACCTCCTCCATCTGCGAAAATAGTTCGCTTAGTTGTTGAGGCACTATTTGTCATGATTCGACCGACCGGGCCGGCGCAGCTGGCATTGGTTCAAGCCGACCGGTCAGGCGCAGCCGGCATTGGTGCCAGATCGTGTTGGTGTAAGACCCGAACCAGTTGAGGCTGTGGATCCACGAGCAGCTGAACGACAGTTGAAGCAATTCATGAGCTTCAGTCCGCATATGTTCACAGGTATGGGATCCCCAACGTAGGAAGAGGATTGGTTATCGCGAGTCAAGCGTATATTGATGGCGATCAGGACGGACGAAAGTTAGAAGGTCACCTTGGCCACCTTCATGTTGGAAGGAGTGGCGCGGTTATGGTGGGACGAGGTTGAGTTACACCATTTAGCGGGAAGGCCGTTAACATAAATTTTGATTGAGGAGTTTTCTCTAATGTTTTTGGCAAAGCACTTACCAGCGGCACAATGCATTGCCATGGAAAATGAGTTCCAACGGTTAACGCAAGGAGAAAGTAGCGTTGATACGTACTTGCATGAATTTACGAGTTTGGGATGGTATGCGGGGTCAATCTTTGCGGGTTACCAAAGGAAAACTTATTGGTTCTACGAAGTGTGGGATAAATTGAGGCTCCTGCTATCGAGTTCGCTGAACCAAGGATTTCAGGCATTGGTTGATACTGCGTGTGCACTAGAGAAGGACATGAAGCGGGTGCAAGGCAAAAAGTACTTGGCTGTGACAAAGCCAGAGTTCAAAGCACCTTGCACTGGAAAATCGTACTACCAGAAGAAGTGGGGCAAGAGGTCCAAGCCTTCTGGGCAAGCTTCTACGATAGTTGCGTCGGGAGAAACTTCAAAGCAGGAGTCTCGTACCTGCATTACCTGTGGCAAAGTTGGGCATATAGCCCGTGATTGTAGGGTTGCTCAGCCAAAGGGGGCAAAGAAGACAGGTGCGTCTTATGCTGAGAAGGGCAAAGCAATGGTAGAGTCCTCTACATCCCAGGCG
Organism: Platanthera zijinensis; assembly: GCA_039513925.1. NCBI lineage: Eukaryota > Viridiplantae > Streptophyta > Magnoliopsida > Asparagales > Orchidaceae > Platanthera > Platanthera zijinensis. The sequence goes on from CM077092.1 coordinate 98,853,620, forward strand.
CAGCCTAGAGTTTATAATCTTGGCCAGCAGGAGGCTATAAAGCAAAGTGACGTCGTCACAGGTACGATTTAAGATATTGCTTGCTTTGTTTTTATTGCATACTTTCTATGTAGCTTGTGCATGATGTGTGTGCTACATGCTTTGTTCTGATTCGGAACAACCCAGCGAGAGACCTATTTGATACGGGTGCTTCGCATTCATTTCTTTCTAAGGACTTCGTAGCTCAAATTGGAGTACCGAGTCATGTGACGACAGATAGTATAAAGGTGTTATTACCGAATGGTTGTGTGATGCTTGCGGATAGAGCTTGCGATGTTGAAGTTTAATAGGAAGTTGGGATTTCGGTTTGAGTGCATCTGTGCTACCGATATCGGAGTTTGATGTGATCTTTGGCATGGACTGGTTCTCGGAGCAGCGTGCCTTTATTGATTGCAATTCAAAGGAGATCACACTGGGCCAGAATACTGAGCTTGAGACTAAGTTCGTTGGTATGCGAGGAGTGAGCGGGATCTTGGTTTCTGCTCTCCAAGTCGTCAATGCTGTTCGGAAAGGCGCGGAGTTATTCTTCATGCTTATTCAGGCTGTTGAGCCAAAGACAAGTGTGAGCCATGTTCTAATTGTGTCGGAGTTTGCAGATGTATTTCCTAAGGATCTTCCTAGGTTACAATATCGCGTAGCGCCAAAAGAAATGGCTGAATTGAAAGTCCAACTACAAGAGTTGCTGGAATAGGGATACATATGCCCAAGTTTGTCACCTTGGAGCGCGCATGTTCTGTTTGTGAAAAAGAAAGACGGTAGTTTACGGTTATGTATTGACTATCATGAGTTGAATAAGCTGACGGAGAAAAACAAGTATCTGATTCCATGGATATATGACTTGTTCGACCAGCTAGTGAGATCAAATGTTTATTCCAAATTAGATTTAAAATCTGGATATTAAGAGCTAAGGATTCTGTAAGGTGACATTCCCAAGACAACATTTGGAACATGCTACGGGCATTATGAGTACACCGTAATGTCGTTTGGCTTATGTAATGCACCTTCGATATTTATGGATCTCATGCACCGAACGTTCCGAGAGTACTAGGATCTGTTTGTGATTGTCTTCATCGATGATATCCTAGTGTACTCGCAGTCGGAAGCCGATCATGCAAACAATTTGCGCTAGGTGTTGCATACCTTGCGGAGGAATAAGCTCTTTGCCAAATTCTCAAAGTGTGAGTTTTGGCCGTTGTCGGTGGCTTTTCTTGGCCACGTGGTAAGTGGAGAGGGCATAGCAGTGGATCCATCAAAGATAAGTGTCATCAGAGAGTGGCCAGTGATGTCTTCAGTGGCCGAGGTCAGGAGTTTCCTTGGACTGGCAGGCTACTATAGACGGTTTGTGGAAAACTTCTCACGGATTGCTTTGCCTCTGACCACGTTGATGAGAAAAGATCTGAAGTTTGTTTGGACGTCGGAGTGCGCGCGAGATTTTGAAGAGCTGAAGAGTCGTTTGACCATGACGACTGTGTTGACATCGCCATGTGTTACAGACAACTATAAGATCTATAGTGATGCTTCAGGGAGCAGCTTAGGCTGCGTTCTTCTACAGTTTGGTAAAGTGATTGCTTATGGATCACGCAAGTTGAAAGTGCACGAATGGAATTATCCCGTCCAAGACATGGAGTTGGCGGCGGTGATATTTGCGCTGAAATTGTGGCGGCACTATTTATATGGCGTAAAGGTGGATATCTATACAGATCATAAGAGCCTAAAGTACTTTTTGGATCAGAAGGATCTGAATATGCGACAACGAAGGTGGATGGAGTTCCTTGGGGACTACACCATTGATATTCACTATACTCCCGGGAAGGAAAATGTGGTCGCTGATGCGTTGAGTCATAGGACTCCGGTGCGGGCAAGTTGGTTGTAGATGCATGATGAGCGTCTGATCCAGGAGTTGAAAGCATTAGAGATTTCTTGTGTTGACAAGAATTCCATAGCCGATGCGTGCTTGAACTGGACGGAGGTACAGTATGACCTTGCGGACAGGGTTCGGCGGGCAATAGAGCTTGATGAAAGTCTCCAACGTTATACAAAGGATGGGTCAGATGGCCAATTCTCCTAGGATGACGGCTTGAAACAGAAAGATGGCCGATTGTGCGTCCCAAGTATGGGTAAGTTGAGAGAAGAGTTTATGTATAAAGCTCACTTTGCAAAGTACTCAATTAACCCTGGGAGCACAAAGATGTACAAGGATATGAAGAAGTTATTCTGGTGGCCAGGACTAAAGAAAGACATAGCACATTATGTGGCTAAGTGTCAAACTTATGTGTTGGTCAAAGAGGAATGTCAGAAGCGTGGCAGTTTCTTGAAGTCGTTACCTATTCCGGAGTGGAAGTTTGATGATATCTCAATGGATTTTTTGCACGGGTTACCGAGATCTTAATGCGGGAATGATTCAATCTGGGTGATTGTAGACCGGTTGACAAAGGTGGCTCACTTCCTACCGAATAAGAGGGACAATTCAGTGGAAACCTTGGCAAACCTCTATATAGAGCAGATTGTCCGATTGCACGGTGTTCCCTGGAGCATCCTTAGTAACCGTGATGGGTGATTCACGTCGAATGATTGGAGGCTAATCCATCAACTATTCGGAACAAAGTTAGCATTCAGTACGTCCTTTCATCCCCAAACGGATGGCCAGACTGAGCAGACCAACAGGATGATGGAAGATATGCTCTGAATGTGCACCCTGGATTTTGGTAAGAGATGGGAAGATCATCTCTATATGGTGGAGTTTGCCTATAATAATAACTACCAAGAGAGCATCGGTATGGCACCGTTTGCAGCTCTGTATGGTCGTAAGAGCCGTACACCATTAGTTTGGGCAGAAGCAGGCGAATCCAAGCTGTATAAGCATAAGGAAGTCGAAGAGGCTGAATCGACAATACGCACTATTCGGGAGAGGCTACTGATAGCCCAGGATCGACAAGTAAAGTACTACAATGCCAAGCACCCGAACGTGGAGTTTGCGATGGGCGATTGGGTATATTTGAAGATCAAACCCTTCAAAGGCGTCTCCAGGATTCGGCGGTTGAAAAAGCTAAGTCTGAGATATCTTGGTCCATTTGAAGTGGTGGAGCGAGGTGGGGAAGCTGCCTATCGGCTAGCTCTTTCGGCAGAATTGAGTGGCTTGCATGATGTGTTCCACATCTCAGTGCAAGGATCCAGCTCAAGTGATTAAGAATGATCGTGTATCGATCGAATATGGGCTAATGACAAAGGTTAGACCCATTCGGATCGAGGATAGAGCCCATAAATAGTTGTGGAACAAAACAATAGGGATGGTCAAAGTCCGGTGGGACAATTATGGTCGTGAGGAGCTAACATGGGAGCGGGAGCAGACCATGCGAGCTGATTTCCCGAGTTGTTTGTTTGAACTGTTATAAAGTACGTCTTTTATTGTAACGATCATTTTGAAGTTATAACATTGTGCTTGCTGGATTTCCTTGTTGTGAGCAAATTTCGGGATGAAATTTAGTGTAAGGAGGGGAGGGTTGTAACACCCCAAATTCAAAATTGGATTTCATGCTGGGTGACATAGCTTGGGACACGGGCGTGTCCCAGGGCATTTCGAGCGGCACACGACCTAGAACACGGGCGTGTCCCAGGGTGTGTCCTTCACTGTGAGCGTCGAGTCAAGTTCTTTACATAGTTAAGTCGACGATTATCAAGAGGTGACACAGCCAAGGACACAGGCGTGTCTGAGGTTGTGTCCTGCTCGGGTTGATAACTAGGTGGCGTTGAGTGTGGCACACGGCCTGTGATACGGGCATGTCACAGGGGCCTGTTTGGCACACGGCTAAGGACATGTGCGTGTTCCCCAGCCATGTCCTTTTCGTGAATGTTGATCTTGTGCCATTAGAGGGACACGCCCCTCAACACGGGCGTATACCTACTGACACGGGCACGTCAGGGGCTTGACACGGGCGTGTCTCAGCCCGTGTTCTGGACTGGATGAGTAGGTTCGTGTACCGCTTGAAGTACACGGCCCGTGACACGGGCGTGTCACGGCCCCTGACACGGGCGTGTTACAGGCCGTGTCAGCCCAAATAATAGACTTTGATGGCGATTTGTGGTCTTTCGATTTCTTCATCCTTGATCCTGTGGCCCAGATTATTTCCTGCTGAGTTAAATCCGGATATGAATGAAGTTTTCATTCAAATCTTGGGCCAATCTCTTTCTAGAAGTGTAGAGAGAAGGGAGAGCAAGGAGGAGGAAGAGGAGAAGATTCGGCCACCGTGGGAGCTTTAGAGTTTCGATTCGAGGTCCGAGGATAGATCAGTGGAGGCAAGGCCACCGCGGTTCTTTTAAATCGGCTAGAATTTTTATGGCGCCCAAGAGATCGTCAAGGGTAACGATCTTCCTTCATTGGACAAGTAAAGTCCTCCTTTATGCATGAGCATGGGATCCTCCACCAAAAGGTGGAAGAGCAAGTGTCCCTGTGAGTTGATAGTTGTTATCCCAAATTAAGTCTGTATTTAGACCCAGAAATGTGTAGTACGGGATAGGCATGTTGTGTGAAGCCCATTTGGACAAGTTGGTCTGGATTGGTGATGTTGCATATTGCGCACCGGAGAAGACTCTGTATATAAACGTGTAGTTTGTGGAGTCAATGGGTTGTGCCTGTGAAAAGAAGTAGCAGGAAGTACTGGAATGAGGAATTCCAGGAAAATACCCTTGTACTGCTTGGGCTGTGTTGTGGCTACAATGTAGCTAGTCCATATTGGACAGCGTGGCTTTTGTGAAGCCAGTCCTTGGCGGTCATTATGGCTAGTGTGAGCTGCGAGCTCTAAAAAGTCTTCTTGTCGAACAGGAAAGGTGAAACCGACCCGTGCCTTTAGATATAGCCTGACATACGCTATACTCTGTGATGGCAAGGCGACTTAAGCAACGGGTGGTGGTTGATACGTACCTGCGTTATGTCGACTATACAGGAGAGCGTCAAGGCATTGAGCTTTCGTATGTGGCATAATGAGAGTCTTAGGCATGCGCGCCATTAAGACTAAATGCTCAATACCGGGTAAACGGTGGTGTTGACCCTGGTTCGCTGGTGCACCAAGACTGTGCCCTGAGTGCACGGATTGTCGGGTCGTGTGGCTGACGGTTGTGATGGATTGATTGTGCGTGAGGGCACAAGATATGATATATCTGTCTATGTATTGCTATGCCTGCAGGTAAGGAATGCCACTACCCCGAGAAAGGGGTAGGATTGTTATAAATTGGTCAGCTGAATGCTGACCGTTGTCTTGTTTTCCACCTTCTGCGTGGGCTGTCCCTATGCAGGTGCTGGAGAGCCGGGCGGGAAGTAAGGGATGAAGTCCCTGTTGTTGTTGCTGCTGCCCTGCTAGCCCTTGAAGGCTAAGCTTTCTATTTTGTTTTGTTCATGTGTGGCCGCCCTGCCTGCCGATGTATGCAATCCATACTTTGAAAAGAGGAACTTTAAGGCCTTAACGCCAACATGTGTTATTTTTGTTGTACACTCTTTCATGAGTTGTATATAAATATGATATATATATGTAATGGACATTCCTGGTATGAGTTCATCTTTATTGTTAAAATCTTCCGCTAGCATGCTCTGAGTTAGGATGCGATGGTTTTGTGGTATTAACCTGTGACCTCGCCGTCTGTTTGTGGCATATAGTGTGGGGCCCCGGCCGGACCTTCTATTATATATTATTTAACGGGTGGAGTCGTTACACCATGGGTGACCGGCTGTTCTATTATTCCCTGTCGGGTTTTCATACGATGGTCGGCCAAATCGATTCGTCGGATGTCGCTCACATCCAAGAGTACACGAGGTTGTACGTTAGGGACTGGGGTTGTGCGGTACGACCACCCCTAGAAGTGGCAGGACTAGCCACTGTCACCAACGGCCACATCAGTGAGGCCCGTGTTATGCAGGCTTGCACGTTGACACCGAAATATATCTACGGACGCACACGAATATCCCTCTACGAACCAAATTCTACACTCGCACACTCGATCTACGCAGCACCACGTAATTAATGTCATCAATTTTATACTAGCGTACGGATAGCCAAACCGATTAGGATCGAACAAGGGATATAGGACAATGTTCTTTACGGCTAAAGGGACCTATACAGTCCGAACGAGCGGTGTTGTACCAAAAGAGATCTCCCGATTAAAATACGATTCGGAAAGGGTAGATCTCTCCCAACAAAAGAAAATGAAGGTTCGCCAAACCATTTCGAATGAAAATTAAATAATGAAGAAGCTACAAACAATGAAAGATAACCACAATTTTTTCAATGCTATCCAAATTAACGCTAAGAAAATCCACCACACAAATTAATCTAGGAAGAGAAACACACAAAATGTAGAAAGGATTCGTTACCCAATCAGAATGGGTGATTCCGATTTCTCTCTACTTGGATTGGTTCTTCAATGGATTCGCCGGAGTCATGCCGGAAGGAGAGAAACTTGACCGCCTTCGTCGCTTCACGCTGGAGTTGGAGTCCACAAGGAGGCAACCTTTGCCTTAGATGATTTACTCAAGGAGGATGGTGGTCGGTTGTGGGTGGCAAGGATGAGAGTGGGCTCGGTTTGGAGGAGGGGCTCGGGTGGTGCTCTTTGGAAGAGGGAGGAGGAGGAGGAGAAGCTGAGATATAGAAGGGAGACATGGGGGCCGAAATTTGGAGAAGGATAAAGGAGAGGAGGAGATGAGAGGAGGAAGGAAATCTTCACAAGATTTTGAGGGGGATTTTTTTCTTCTATTTCATTCTCTAATTATTCCTCCATAACATGGCTATATATAGCCTACACCACTCGATCTCCCTCCATTCAAAATTCAAAATGAAAGTTATGGTTATATGCACCTATCATAATACAAGAAATGAAATAATTAAAATAACTATGATGGTTATAAGCACCCATCATTACATGAATTATTTAAATGCAATAAAAATAAAAAAAATTCTAAAATAAAATAAAACATGAAAATGACTTAATAATTAATAAATTATTATTAATTATTAATATATTGGTTTGCGTTCAGGACGGATATTATGGCGACGCTCCACATGGTCATCCGTAAGCACGTCGTCGCCGTCTTTAAAATGTTGCAGGCCGTCGTCTCAATCAATCCTCCCCCACTCAAAAGTTCTCATCACTGATGAGTTGGTCTGAATGCACCAGCGCAGGAGAGCGACATCCAAAAGAGCCACCTCCGATCTAAGAATCCAAGAGTCATCGGAGGCCGGTCGATCACTCCATCGAATCAAGTAGTGGCAAACATCACCACATGTTGGGGAGAGCACTTCACCCTAGAGTATCCTGTTATGCAAAAAGATGGTCCTGGGGAACCTTGGAAAAGCATTAGGCAATAAAGGAAAACAAATTTCTACATCAATAACCAACATACCTCCAGTGAAGACCGATGAAGAGAATGACCCTGGCACAAGCTCACTACCTAAACCATAAGAAAACAAAGTGGACCCAAACGGACAAGCAGATAATTCAGGTGGTGGAGAAACATATAGCGTTCAATTAGAAACCTTAAAATAGGGGTAATACCCCAATCAGTGGAAAGCTTCAAACGATATGTGTATTCTCCTAATTTCATTACTATCCGAAAAAGGTCCAGCTCACCAACTCGCCAACTTTCTATAGTGCCTGAAGGCAACCATTCAGGGACGAGACGCACCAAAACTAAATCACAAATTATATAGTGAGACGCTCTTCTATGTAAACTAGCATGAAATTGATAAAATATAATTTGTATGGCTAGCGCTTCACTACTGTGTTTATATAAATTTTGAACATGAGAGGCATAAACTAGTGCGAGTTGACTTGGATTATCAGACTGAGGAAACGAAATCAAGTCAAAAGGCACTTGTGCTTTAAATTTGTGCACAATCTCATTCGGCGAGCAATAAGCATATAAATAATCATAAGACGCAACTATATAGAGTAATTTATTACAAGTGCGCCTAAATATCTTGGTACCGTGTGGAGTGAACCCATGCGCTATGTGACTCAACCCGAAAACGGAGGGTAACGGGGTTAAATCCGGGGGTACGGGAGACTTAAAATCAAAGATGATTTTCATAGGCATCAAAGTCGTAGTTCTAATTTTATAGTTAACGTCATCCAATTCTGAAGCAGTAACGGTCTCCAAAATGGGCACATCAATATGTCTCGGACTAAAAAGAACCATCTCGAGTCCTAGCAAGTCATCTAATCGAGTCAAGTGAACCGGAGGGAGAGTCAGCATGGTCGATTCCGGAGGAGGAGCTAAGTCATACTCACCGTCAAAACACAGATTTAACGTCCAAGAAAATTCCTCCGGGTGCCAGTCATCAAAATCAAAAGGAAGATCAAACAGTAGATTCGTCCTCACAGAAAACTCAACAAGATTGTCATCACCTAACTCACTCTTATATAAACATTCATCACAGGATGACTCTGCCAAAATGTCTTCCAACCCACTAGATACTTCATCCAAATCAGAATCAGTAACGGCCTCAGAAGTAGGCAAAATTGAACCCGACACAATTTCTAATCCATATTGGGCTTCAGACAAATAAGATAACGTCAAGGAAATGCCTTTCAGGTCCTTAGTGCTAACGTCATCAAAAAATAACTTTCCCACACAAGTCAAATCTTCCAATACAACATTTCCCTCACTAAACAAATCTTCTCATGATGTAGGTACATCGTCAAAATCAGGATAGAGGATTGGACAAATCGAATCACGGGGAGAATCTAAATTAGCTTGAACCTCAAGCAACGACGATAATATCAACAAACTATCTCCCGGAGGTGCATCACTAAGATCATCCAGAGATAAACATCTGCCCCAAGGTGACTCTTCCAACACCGATGAACCATCTACCAATACCGGGTCCATAGAAGACTCCATGATAATCACGTTAGTCGCCTTAGAAATATCGTTGAAAGGGAGTGGGGATGATTCCTCAGGGGAGAAATCCTCATCCAGGTCACTAGGATAACTAATGTTGGAACCAACAAAGTCGGTCCCTCCTAAAGCTCGGACCTAAAATTGCAGCTCACACTTACTCTCCTTGGACCTCTCTCCTGACAAGATTCTCAAAAGAAAAGACCGCGGGCTTCAGCTCGCTGGTCCCACCTCTTATGCGGAATAATCGGAGATTCTTCCCCTCCCTAGCCAATGCTTAGCTAGGTGCCTTAGTGGAAGAGAAGAAGGGTCAGCCTGCTTCTACAAGGCACCTTACCGGTCTATTTATTGACCTCTGAACATGAATAGCCAATAACCAAATTGAACATACCTTAAATTACCAGAATACCCTTAGTCTGGTCTGCCAACAGCCAAACTCCGCTGTTCTGAAGGGTTATATGCAGACCCCGCAGGGTAAAAGTGTAAAATCCAATGGAGTTAAAAAGATAAACCCAGCCCTACCTAAACCGGCCCTTGACAGAACACCGAACCGGTACTAGGCCTCTCGCTGAACTGGCGTTTGGCGAGACCGTCATTTCGCGAGCAAGAGCTCCCCCTGGATTCCTTTCGCCTAGTGAGTCGGCACTCGCCTTGTGAGTGCCCCTTCTCGGGCATCTGCTCGCCCGGACCATGGAGCGGCTCTCGCCTGGGCCCCTCTCGCCTGGGCCCCTCTTGCCTGGGCCCCACTCGCCTGGGCCCCTCTCGCTTGGGCCCCTCTCGCCCCGCGAGTGGCCCTTTCCCTGGGATCCGCTCGCCTAGCGAGTCGGTTATAACTTGGGCCTTCTCGCCTAGTAAAACAGCCTTCTCCTAAAAACTCTGCTTGCCTCTATTACTTGGGCCTTTCGCTTCCGCGAGCCCAAGGTTGAACACAATCCCCGCTCTTTTTGAGGTTGTTCCAAACTCGGAAAGAAAGTTCAACCGAGGCTCGCATCATTAAAGTGAATTTATGACGGAATCTTTTGGTGGGCCCCTTACTTGAATCTATAAATGTAGGATTTCCACCTCCTTGTAGGGGACCCTTTCCTTCCCCATTCCATCCTCTTCTATCCTCGACCCACATGTCTCTTAGCAAGAGTTTTCGTGACCGGATCGCGGCGGTGCGTCAGAGGAACAAGGCGACCGCAGTGGCCCTGAACAGGATTCCGGCCCGTGCTCCACGCTCCTTACCGTCATCTTCTCCCCCGAAGAAGGCAAAATCAACAGATCTTGTTCCCTCAGCAGAGGAACCCTCTCGCACCTTCCCAGGGAGGCGCATCCCTCCTCCCCCTGCGCCTCTTAGAGAAAAGGAGGTAGAACCCCTGCCACTGATCTCCCTTTATTCCTACCTCGTTCGCCTTCTCATTTACTTCCTGTTTTTAGAAGGATATAGCGCCTTCTCATCGCCCCGAGAGTATGCGAATCAACACCGCCGAGCACCGCCAGCGGTCTGTCTCACCTCATTCATCTACCCCTCCATCTACTCCTGATGCGAAGAGGGACGACCCTTCCAATACCGCAGGGACCTCTCGCCATCCTGGTAATAAGCCTTCCCTTTCGGGCATCCTCCCTCGCTTACTACTTTTCTATGTCATTGTCAGGACCATCTCTATTTCACCCCCTCGGCTTTCCACGCTGGTATACACGACTTGCACGCTGAGGACTCGCTATCCGAGGACTCGCCCGCTGAAGATTACTCCAAAAAAATAGTCGTCTCGCCCCTCCTCCCCTAGATGAGATCGAGGATTATTTGGGTGATCCCATGGATCCACTAGAGATGAAGGGCAGGGTAGCCGAGATGTTTCGAAAGCATGCGCGCATCATCCATGAGTTGGAAAAGGACAAGCAAGCAGCTGACCATCGGATCGACTGGCTAGAAGTTGAGTGCTCCCGCCTGACTTCAGAGATCGACGCTGATATTGAAATAGATGAGACTGACCCCCAGGAGATTCTGAATGAGGTTGATCAGTAGCTCCGTCTCGCGTGTCGTGGTGTTTACACAGCTCGCGCCTTTCACCTCCCCAGTCGGCCTTACTGTGCAAGGTCTCACGACAGAGGACGCTGGAGGTGGCACAATAATTGAAGAACTCTCGTCTCGTCTCGCCTCTCTCTCCTTTATTCATGGCTTTGTAATAATATGTTCTATGCTTCCGTCTCGCCCGAACTATGTGTCGTGCAAACTAGCTGCCCGCCTCGTGCGGGATGAAAGCTTTATTAATTTAATAATTATTTGCTCTTTTGTGACTATTTGATTCATCATAACACAACACTTAAATCATACATTTATGTTAATTTTCTCAATTTTTTAATTCTAATTCCTCTTTTTCCACCGCTACGGCATGTTGAGGGCCCACGTGGGGCTACGCAAATCGAGGCCTAGAGAGAGAAAAAGCCGGTCTCCCTTCGCCTTCCTTTGCATAAATTTTTCCCGCTTGTACATTTTCTCTCCAAATCATATGCTTGCTATAAATATCCACTTACCCGGGTCAATCTTGCGCTTTCATCCCCTGCTTTGCCCCAGCACTCATCCTCGTTTCCCATCCATCTCGCGTACCGATTTTTCCTCTGCGGTCTTGCTACTCAACTTTAGACGATCTCGTCGGTTCACTCCGTCTCTTGCCCCAGTCGTCTCGCATAATCATGGGAAAGAAGAGAGTTGAAGAGGGTGAGGGGCGTAGCCGATGCGGGAGGCAATTCGCCGATCACGACTTCCCCCGACCACATTTCTGCAGACGAATATGACGCCTTCACCCGAGAATTCCTGACAGAGGGATTCGAGTAACGTCCACCTAAAGTCGGCGAGACCATCAATACGTTTTACCCCGGGGAACTCGCATTCCCCGTATCGCACTTCGAGGAGGGGTTGAGACTGCCTCTCTGGCCGGAGGTAAAACAGGTCCTGAAATACTTTGGCACAGTTCCCGCACAGCTAAACCCCAACGCCATCTAGGTACTGGTCGCCTTTTCCAGTTACATGCGGCGAGAGCGAATCAAGTTTAGCCTGACCGTTTTTTGTAAGCTTTTCATCTACCACGCCTACCATGATGGGGTATCGTACTTCACGAGGCATTGTCTTAAGGTCTGTGAGATGCCCAACAAAAACGACCACTGGCTCACGCGCTTTGTATTTGTCCGCGACAACTTGGGGGGGCGTCCCGCTCTCGCCCGTCTCACCTGCTGAAGTATTCTACATAACTCCCCAAGTCAGCGGCACAGACAAGCTACTCTGTGACTACCTCGCCAGAAAGAACTTTGAGGTCCAGTTCCTGAGATGCCGCCTCGACTACCTCATCCCTGTACTTCTGGGCGAAGGTATGCTCGCCCCCCCCCCCCTTTTGGTCTCGCCTTTACTATTTTCATCTCGCCATTTCTCGCCCTTAACCCTCCGTCTCGCCTCTATTAAGAGAGAGGAACGTGCCCGCTCATCCTCCCTATAAAACAAATATCAAACCGTCTAAAGATATCACTCTCGCCAACATGGCGGCCAAGGCGGCTAAGGAATCCTTGACCCCCTCCCTCAAGAAAAGGCCTGCTGAAGGCTCTGCTCTATCTCACCTCAGCCCCTCGAAAAATATGAAGATGAAGATGAAGAAAGTGGTGTCCCTCCCGACCGATAAGACGAGGAAGGCCCCCAGGGAGACGGTGGTGGTGTCGGGGTATCTGATCCCTATCTCCCCAAGGTCCCAGTCTCCCCGATCACCTTGGGCATCTCCTCAACGGGCCATTCCGCAAACTGGCGAGGTGGCACTGCTCGCCCAGCAAGCCAGCACCTCGCGTCAACCATCTAGGTCCCCATCTCGTGAGGTTGGCTCTTCCAATCACCCAGCCCCCTCTGCCCATCAGAATTTCAATATGGGCCATGTGGTTCTAGATGCAGTTAATGACCCGACTCTTATATGGGACAAGGGGGCGAATCGAGTATCCATATCCACCCTCCTTCCCTCCTGGAAAGAGCAGGACCAGCCCATGGGTCATGCCTTCTCTTTGGGCTTTAGCCTTTACGGGGGGCCCCGAGCCAGATCCTGTCGACGAGGCCTCCTCGCGAGACTTAGTTCTAAAGGCTGCACACTCCGAACTACGCACCCTAGAGCTTTCGCATCATCTCTCGCGCCTCCTGATCTTCAACAACCAAAACTGGAAAGAATCTGAAGTGAATCTGGCAGCGGAATGCGAGAAGTCTGGAGACCTCGCAAAGAGGCTGGCTGTGGCCGAAAATCTTCTTTCCAAGGCTCGGGGCGGCGTGATGAGTTTACTCCCCACTCAATTCATTTCCCGCACACTTGATACCGACTTAACAAATGGTTCCTGCAGGATGCCGAGATGGAAGATAGATTGCACTCGCACATAGCGGAGCTGGAGGCGGAGGTAAAAGACCTGAAGTCCCAAATCACACAACTTCAGGACACTGATCCCTCACTCTCTCGCTCGACGATTCCCCTACCTCCTCATTATTCTCATGAGGAGGTCTAGGAACTCAGCCGAGATGCTAACGTCAGGACTGTCGAGTTGATCTTGAAGATGATGAAAGAGATGGGAGTCGTTAAGGAAGGTTGTGAGGACGTCACCGCCCGCGGCCTCGTACCGGAGATCTATGGCGAGGGGGAAGGAGGCTCGTCCTCCAGCAAGGAGTAAAAGACTTCCAGAACATGATATTATTATTTTCTTGTCATCTTGCCAGTGTGCCATTCATTTCAGTTCTAGACTTGATTTTGTAATGGACATGATATTTAGTGGATGTGATATGCATATATATATATATATATATTTTTGGGTAATGTGCCGTGCTCCCAGATAAGTTATACCTTTGCGTTTTGGTTATTCGCGAACAATCTAAAGATCCACTCGTATTTACGAGACAGGGTTACCCCTCATCTCGCCTCCTAACTGGGGTATAAACCTTGCCCAGAGCGCAAGTCGTCGTGCTCCTGTCGCTCTTTCACGCTAGCACTTCCTCTCGCCTCTTTTCTAGATACCTCCCGATGCGAGTGGCATCGAGGGGTCGATTTCCCCTCTTCTTTTTCTTTAGGCAGGAAACTTCTCTACCCTACCCATCATGACTGGGGTCTCCCTTATCCTGTCGACCAATAATGATTCTTCCCTTACGACATTTCATCACTGGCATTACTACTTAACCTACTCACGACCCTGCCAGCTTGGTGAGAGCCTGGTCAGTGGGTCTTTTCGGGGTCTCCTCTCCTCAACCAACTCCAACCACCGAGTGAGCCTACAGCCCTGCCAGCTTGATGAGATCCTTGTCAGTGGGTCTTCTCGGGGTCTCCTCTCCTCAACTAAATCCAACCACCGAGTGAGCCTACAACCTTGCTAGCTTGATGAGATCTCGGTCAGCGGGTCTTCTCAGGGTCTCCTCTCCTCAACCAACTCCAACCACCGAGTGAGCAAAAAGCCCTTCCAACTTGATGAGAGCCTGGTCAGCGGGTCTTATCGGGGTCTCCTCTCCTCAACCAACTCTAACCACTGAGTGAGCCTACAACCCTGCCAGCTTGATGAGATCCTGGTCAGCGGGTCTTTGTCACAACCCGCATTTTTCTCCGAATTAAGAATTATCAGAGTAAGAGAAAACACGCGTCATGATGCCACGTCAAGCAGGGGATAACTGCTGACGTTCAGGCAAAACCAACTACAATCTTTATGCAAGAAAATCATGTGCTTAATGAATAGAAAATCAGTTATGATTAGAGTCCGTATCCCTCGGCTCAGTGGATCATCTAGTCCACAAATGAAAAACTATATTAATACGCTGCGGAAAAATACTTTATTTAGATTTGACATCCTAAGGAGCACATAAGGGTCCCAAGAGAACCACTCATGCTATGCAAGATCCTACATTTAATTTATATAATATATAAGAAAACGGTATTTATACGTGATTTGGAAAATAGTGATTACGCTTTATAAAACATGCTGACCATGAGCTTTATTTATAATAACAATTATAGTTTAAAAATAACTAGCAACCTAGCATAAAACCTTCTCAGAGCAAGTAGACTATCTCCAGAAAATGGTAGCAGCAATAGTATATATCTAGTACAAGGTAAAACTACCAGTGGGCGCCAACAACCTGACACGAACCCACTAGCACAAATATATGTCTGTAAGAAAGTACTGAAAACAACCTCACTAACAAGGTAAACAGAACTCCAAGGTCCGGAAGTCCACCAACAACACCACCTCCAACTAGCCACCAGACTGGCTACAGCTCAGAACCTGGGGTATTCCAAAAGAAAACAGAATACCTCAGCAAGCTAAACAAAGAAAAACTGCATGAAAGAGTCAACCAAAGGACAAAGTAACAGAAAAACATGCAGTAGAAAGAGTCACAACTGTCCACAACAGGACCACAAGAAATGCACAATGTGCAAAGCAACAGCAACGACCCAGCCCAGGAACCACATCCTGCAGGGCCTACTAGGCTACCAAGAGCCAGAATGTTACAAACTACCAAAGAAGAAACTTCTAACACCCTAAACTGTGGGAAGTGATAGTAGCAAAAACAACAACGAGGAACCGGATCGAAGGCAAACGCAGTCCCCCAATCCACCATGTCCAAGTCAAAAGCTCGAGAGTCAACACGTGAAAACACAAGGGACCTTCCACCCGACATGCCCAGCCCGTACCTGGAGCAAGAAAACATGGGTGGCCTTGGCTATATCACTCAACTCCACCCCCATAAAGAGCTACAACCACCACTACTAACCACGACCCACGATTCGGCCTTTAGGAAAATAAAGAAAACGGCCGACAAGGAAAACCCAGAAATTCAACTGGAAATCCACTCGGAAATGAAATACAAGGTAAAGGAAGAGTGTTGAAATAAACCAACACGACTAGGCATTGAGTGAAACCCACTCAGTGCCTACCTAAACTTTGGCGTTGAGCGAGCTAGCCTCACTCGCCGCCAAAATAATACCACTACCCACAAGCCCACTAAAGAATGCGGAGCTCGACGACAGTCGAATGACCAAGGCAGAAGATCCAGAACTCGAGTAGTTGCCTGCCACTTGAGTGTCTAAACTCCCGCA
The DNA here is from genome assembly GCA_039513925.1 of Platanthera zijinensis. Classification (NCBI taxonomy): domain Eukaryota; kingdom Viridiplantae; phylum Streptophyta; class Magnoliopsida; order Asparagales; family Orchidaceae; genus Platanthera; species Platanthera zijinensis. The sequence continues at coordinate 98,869,619 of CM077092.1, forward strand.
CTCGAAACCATCTAAATTCGCCTAGCAACAGAAAATATACAAAGCGCACGATCAGTGACGCACGATCAGTGGTCGTGCGCACTCATCGGCTGATGATCGTGCAAAGCGAACCTGGAAAACCTGATAGAAAACCTAGCAACTGTGCACGATCAGTGTCGCACGATCAATGGTCGTGCGCACTACTGCCAGTGCTCGTGCGATTTTCCGAGACAGAACTTTGGAAACTGAAAGACAGCCGCGCACGAGCAGAGGCACACGACCAGTGGTCGTGCGCCCTAACGGTTGATGACCGTGCGCGGTCAACCTGCACCATTTGGAATTTCCCGAATGACACCGGAACGCGCACACGACTCACGCCACTGCAGTAGCAGCAGACAACTATCAACGTCGCGCACCACTACCATACGAACTATGCCTAATCATTCGAGTAATACCACTCGGAAATGAAATACAAGGTAAAGGAAGAGTGTTGAAATAAACCAACACGACTAGGCGTTGAGTGAAACCCACTCAGTGCCTACCTAAACTTTGGCGTTGAGCGAGCTAGCCTCACTCGCCGCCAAAATAATACCACTACCCACAAGCCCACTAAAGAATGCGGAGCTCGACGACAGTCGAACGACCAAGGCAGAAGATCCAGAACTCGAGTAGTTGCCTGCCACTTGAGTGTCTAAACTCCCGCACTCGAAACCATCTAAATTCGCCTAGCAACAGAAAATATACAAAGCGCACGATCAGTGACGCACGATCAGTGGTCGTGCGCACTCATCGGCTGATGATCGTGCGAAGCGAACCTGGAAAACCTGACAGAAAACCTAGCAACTGCGCACGATTAGTGTCGCACAATCAGTGGTCGTGCTCACTGCTGCCAGCGCTCGTGCGATTTTCTGAGACAGAACTTTGGAAACTGAAAGACAGCCGCGCACGAGCAGAGGCACACGACCAGTGGTCGTGCGCCCTAACGGTTGATGACCGTGCGCGGTCAACCTGTACCGTTTGGAATTTCCCGAACGACACCGGAACGCGCACACGACTCACGCCACTGTAGTAGCAGCAGACAACTATCAACGTCGCGCACCACTACCATACGAACTATGCCTAATCATTCGAGTAATACCATAACGAAAATCCGCAACCACACCCCCCCTCCTAACTCTCCCTCTCGGCTACACCCGAACCAGAGCAACAATCAAAATAAAGGAAAACAACGGCTCCATGCCGACAATTTGGATTCCAATCATCATAAAATAGGGGGGGGTTCAGTAGGAAGAACTAAGCCCTATAGTTAGCAAGAAAATGAGAACAACAAGGCCTCTAACCTGGGCTAACCGGGATTTCAATTTCATCAAGAATATTCAAAAAAAAGGAAAACTTGGCAAGGGCAAGAATACCACTTGCCTCAATCACAGCGAAGCTTTGGACTGCTTTCCTCCTCTTCGCACGGATCAAAACGGCCGCAACACCTAGAAAAAAAACTCGGCCATTAATGGCGGAAAACTTCCAAAACCGAAAATTCCAATCCTCCCAGAACTCCACGAAAATCGAATTTCTTACCGCAGGAATGAAGGTCTTGACGAGAGCAATCCAAATCCACTCTCGGAATCGAATTCCGTCCACAAACGCTCCGGGAATCGGCGTCCGAAGGCAAGGTAGGCGGTTTCTCCGTTTCCTCATACAGGGGAGGCGGTTCGAGTAGGGAAGATGATGGATCGGGGGTTTTATTCTATATATATATATATATATATAATTATATAATTATATAATTAATTACAAAATTACATAAAGCACCACATCGACGCGAAAACCGAACTACCTCGGAATTCGACGAAATTCGCACCGTAGCTAAATACCCACGCTACGAACACAACAGCGAAGTCGAAATTACTTTTCGACAAACAGAACTCGAGTTATACCCAAATAAAGCCAAACACCAACATCCCCCCGAGAGGCCACACCGGGTCACCCAAAACGACTCGGCTTGCTAGGGAGATCTTGCCAACAGGCTACAGAATAGGGCACTCAGTTCTAAGGAGCTAAACCACACTCCACAAATGGCACAAGCCACGGAAACGCGTCATCGTAACGCCAAACGAGAATAAAAATAATCGCTGAAAAAACGGGGCGTTACAGTCACTCCCCCTAAAAGAAAGTTTCGTCCCGAAACATTACGCACAACCCTCCTACAAAAGAAGTAAAAGTAACAAACAGAAGTTACAAAGGGAAACATACCGATCAAATCAGCGAAACAGGTGAGGGTACGCCCTCTTCATGGCCGACTCTAGCTCCCAAGTTGCGCTCTCCAAATCCTGATTTTTCCATAGAACTTTCACCATCGGTATGGACTTCTTTCGCAGCACACGCTCTTGAGAATCCAAAATACGAACTGGCACCTCAACAAAAGAGAGGTTGGGCTCCAACTGGGGCACAACATCCAAGAGTTGCCCACTGCTGCGCACACACTTTCGCAATTGGCTAACATGAAAAACATTATGAACACCAGGGAAGTTCGCTGGCAAATCCAATCTATAAGCAGACACACCAATCCGCTCCAAGACCTCAAACGGGCCCACATACCTTGGGTCCAATTTCCGATTTTTACCAAATCTCTTCACACCAACCATTGGAGACACCTTGAGGTATACATGATCCCCGACTAAAACCTCCAAAGCAGACCTACGCCGATTTGCGTTCTTTTCATACCTCTCCTGAGCTAACCGAAGCTTCTCCCGAATAAGCTTCACGGCGACTTCCATCTCTTCCAAAGCATCTGGACCCAACAAAGGCTTCTCACCAGCCTCAGCCCAAAACAACGGAGTCCTACAGCGCCTCCCATACAAAGCTTCGAACGGAGCCATCTGCAAGCTTTCCTGATAACTGTTATTATAAGCAAATTCCATGAGTCGCAGACGCTCATCCCACGCTCCACCGTGGTCTAAAATATAGCACCTGATCATATCCTCAACAATCTGATTGACCCGCTCCGTCTGCCCATTGGTCTGAGGGTGGTACGCAGTAGAATACCTCAGATCCGTACCCAAACCCTCCTGCAGACTCTACCAGAAACGAGAAGTAAACCGGGAGTCTCGATCAGAAATGATGCTAACCGGCACACCATGGAGTCGGATGACCTCATTCAAGTACAACTCCGCTATCCTCCTCATCGGGTAATCAATCTTATAAGGCACGAAGTGAGCACACTTCGTCAATCTATCCACTATAACCCAAACAGAATGAAATCCTCTCGGGGATTTTGGCAAACCCGTAATGAAGTCCATAGATATACTCTCCCACTTCCAAGTCGGGATCTCTAGCGGAGTCAACTTACCACCAGGCCTTCCATGATCGGCTTTCGCACGCTTGCAAGTGTGACACTCAGCAACATATCGGGCTATATCTCCTTTCATACCATACCACCAGGCAACTTGCCTTAAGTCACGGTACATCTTCGTAGATCCTGGATGGTAGGCAACGCTGGAACCATGAGCCTCACTGCAAATCATACCTCTAATGTCCCCAACAGCGGGAACGCAAAACCTGTCGCGGTACTTCAAAGTACCCGCATCATCAATAGTAAAATCTGGCAACTCTCCCTTCTCTGTCCTGGTAAAAAGGTGCAACAGATCCGGATCGTCCTTCTGATGCAGTCTAGTCAAAGAAATCCAGGACGGCTCTGCCACTGACAAACTACTCTGCAAACCACAGCATCCCACTGAAATATCCATAAGGAGGAACTCCTCAACTAACCGATCGGCGGAGAGGTTAAAGATCTTTCCCGTCTTTCGGCTCAGGGCGTCGGCCACCACATTGGCCTTGCCCGGATGATACTGGATTTCTACGTCATAATCCGCCACATACTCAAGCCACCGCCGCTGACGCAGATTCAACTCCTTCTGCGTGAACACGTACTTCAGGCCCTTATGGTCAGTAAAAATCTTGCACTGAGCCCCATAAAGTAAGTGCCTCCACAACTTCAATGCATAGATAACCGCTGCAAACTCAAGGTCATGCGTTGGATAATTCCTCTCATGAGTCTTCAGCTGCCTTGACCCATAAGCGATTACTTTTCCATCCTGCATTAATACGCATCCCAGTCCTATATGCGAAGCATCCACATACACATCATAATCCACGCCCTCAGTAGGAAGGGTCAGAACGGGAGCAGTACACAATCTCCTCTTTAACTCCTGAAAAGCTTCTTCGCACTTCTCGCTCCAAACAAAAGCCACATTCTTCTGAGTCAGCTTGGTCAAAGGTGCGGCTAGAGAAGAGAAACCCTCCACGAATCTCCTGTAATAGCCAGCCAACCCTAAGAAACTTCTGATCTCCTTAGGAGTGTTCGGCCTACTCCAATCCATCACTGCTGCAATCTTTTCTGGGTCAACCGAGATCCCATCTTTGTTCACCACGTGGACTAGAAAAGAAACCTGAGGCAACCAAAATTCGCACTTGCTCAACTTGGCGAATAACTTGTGGTTCCTCAACTCTGACAGGACCAAACGCAAATGCTGCTCATGCTCCTCAGCACTGCGAGAATAAACCAACACGTCATCAATGAAGACCACCACGAACTTGTCTAGGAAATCCTTGAATACCCGATTCATCATGTCCATGAAAGCTGATGGTGCGTTGGTCAAACCAAACGACATCACCAAAAACTCGAAGTGTCCATGCCTCGACCTAAACGCAGTCCGTGGAATATCTGCCTCACGGATCCTGAGCTGATGATAGCCCGAACGAAGATCGATCTTGGAGAACACCGTGCTACCACGCAACTGGTCAAATAAATCATCGATCCTCGGCAGAGGGTACCTGTTCTTGATAGTGACCTTGTTCAACTCTCTATAGTCGATGCAAAGCCGCATCAACCCATCTTTCTTCTTTACGAACAAAACAGGAGCACCCCAAGGCGACGAACTCTGCCTGATAAAACCTTTAGCCAACAACTCATCTAACTGAATTCGCAACTCCTCTAACTCACGAGGGGCCATCCGGTACGGCGCCTTAGCAATAGGACGCGTACCCGGCTCCAAATCAATAACAAACTCCACATCCCGCTCAGGAGGGATACCAGGAAGATCATCAGGAAAAACATCGGCGAAACCACGAACAATAGGAATCTCCTCCAAGCGTGGCACGCTAACAACGGTTCCAACCGCCGAGACTAAACAAACACAACAATCAGAAAGAAACAATCTCTGAACACATACCGCAGAGAGAACAGGAGAATCCTGACACGGATCAGCATACACGCTGCCGGGCTGACCGTCGTCCCTGATGAATTCCAAGCGCTTTCCTTTGCACTGAATGACCGCATCATACCGAGAGAGCCAGTCCATGCCCAAAATGACATCGAAGTCCTCTAGATCAATCATTTTCAGGTCCGCCTTCGCAAGAAAATCCCCCAACAAAACCGGGCAATCCAAAATACCCAAATCTGACAACACAGATTCACCAGAGGGAAACTTGACACGGAAGGAATCCCGAACACGATCTAGAGACAACCGATGACGCTCCACAAAGGCTCTAGCCACGAACGAGTGGGTAGCGCTGGAGTCAAACAGAACACGCGCCCAGTGGTTCTGCACCTTAAATTTCCCTATAGGAGCGCACAAAGCTAAGGAACTAGCACAACAGTACCGCAAATAATCTAGCAACTAAACTACCAGGCTAGAAAGAAAACAACAAACAACTAACCTGAGATCACCTGGGTCGAAGTCTGAGCCTCCTCGGAAGAAATCACGTTCAGCTTCCCTTTTCCCTTGTCCACACGCTGAGGTGGAGGTAAAGCCTGTAACGGAACTGCAGGAAGAGCTGGCTGAAACTGAGGACACCTCGACTTAATGTGACCCTTCTGCCCACACTGAAAGCAGATTTTATCCTTGGACCAACACTGGGCCGCAGCATGGCCAGATCGCTTGCAAACTGAACAGGAGACATCTCTCCTAGGAGCACCCTGAATCGCATGAACCTGCTCCTTCTTATGAGCTGCCGCCTTCTTAAAACACCTCTCGATAGGATGGCCTGACCGGCCACAAAAACTACACACCACCCTGCTCCTCTTTCCCGGAACAGCATCGGGTACCAGGGGTTTCTTCTCCTCTACCAACTTCCTCTTATCCTTCTTCAACTGCTGGCCTCTGCTCTTCGCCGTCTCAATAGCCTCCACCTTCAGAGCAGCCTCTACTACACCTGCATAAGACACTGACCCATAAGCACTGGTCAACTGCTGCACCTCACTCCTCAAACCACCGAGGAATCGCTTAACTCGATCAGCCTCAACGCTGACCAATCCAGGGGCAAAACGGCTCAACTTGCTGAACTCTATCTCATACTCACCCACCGTGAGTTGCCTTTGCTTCAGATAGAGGAATTCGTTCATGAGGCGTTCACGCTCGACCGAGGGTAAGAACTTCCTCAACAGCATCTCCTTGAACACTTCCCAAGAGCATCCGGCTACCAGGCTCTCCTTCTCTCTCAGCCACCAACTCTTAGCCAAACCTTTAAGCTGATAGGCGGCTATCATCACCCTCTGATCATCTGCAATCCCTGAGTACGAGAACATCTCCTCCATGGAGATCAGCCAGTCGTCTATCACCATGAAATCTGCCTTCCCCTCATAAGTGGGAGGGCTCAGCCTCTGAAACTGCGAGATGAAGGCCATCTCTGCTGGCACCACCACTGGAGGCCTCAAGGGTGCAGGAGGAGGAGGAACAGCTAACCCCCCTGCAGGAACTTGCGCACCCTGAGCCTGCCCTGCCACAACCGCCACCAAAGACTGAATCTGGGCTTGCACCTCCTCCAACTGCCTGCCCATAGCTTCGCTACTCTGACGCAGACCCTTGATCACCGCATCGTTCTGAGCTCCAGAAGATTCACCCTCAGACAGGGGAGTCGATCGAGCCGCAGGACGCCTAGCCATCCTAAAAATCATTACAACGCAAATCAGATCCAATCCCACGACTAGAACCGATGACCAGTACAGACAATACATATGTAGATATAGACTTAAAGCTACTAAACTTGCTCTGAGAGTTTATCTTCTTCACAAAAATTAGATGATATGCCCTAACCTAGGATGGTTAACCACCACCTTACTAACTCTTGTGCCTAGATCGGATGCATGAACTTATGTTAATTTGAAAACTCATGTGTGTACATATGTCATCCTGCAAATCTTTAGCTCGGCGCGTTGTGCTTATGCAATGATATGATATGCATGATTGTGCTATGCATTCTAAAAAAAGGCCCTAATGCATGTTATGAGCGGCGTACGCATGAAAATGTTATGCATCCCATACTACATAACATTTCCATGCAACGAAAAAGAAACGTGCTAGTCACAGTCATGTGGTGAGGTTATGCATCCCATACTACATAACCCTCACATGTAGCCCCTATGGTGGATCCATATACGAACACATATTATGCATCCCATACTACATAATATGCCCCGTATACTTCATGTTATGCTATGAGTGTAGTGTTCGTGCTTTTGCCAAGACGTGCTGATGACATATCGGTGTGTGAATGACATGATGCAGAACTACTAAAAGCGAACAAAGGAAGGTTGCTCAACTAACTTGTCAAGCAACCTCCCTCTGATACCAACTGTCACAACCCGCATTTTTCTCCGAATTAAGAATTATCAAAGTAAGAGAAAACACGCGTCATGATGCCACGTCAAGCAGGGGATAACTGCTGACGTTCAGGCAAAACCAACTACAATCTTTATGCAAGAAAATCATGTGCTTAATGAATAGAAAATCAGTTATGATTAGAGTCCGTATCCCTCGGCTCAGTGGATCATCTAGTCCACAAATGAAAAACTATATTAATACGCTGCGGAAAAATACTTTATTTAGATTTGACATCCTAAGGAGCACATAAGGGTCCCAAGAGAACCACTCATGCTATGCAAGATCCTACATTTAATTTATATAATATATAAGAAAACGGTCTTTATACGTGATTTGGAAAATAGTGATTACGCTTTATAAAACATGCTGACCATGAGCTTTATTTATAATAACAATTATAGTTTAAAAATAACTAGCAACCTAGCATAAAACCTTCTCAGAGCAAGTAGACTATCTCCAGAAAATGGTAGCAGCAATAGTATATATCTAGTACAAGGTAAAACTACCAGTGGGCGCCAACAACCTGACACGAACCCACTAGCACAAATATATGTCTGTAAGAAAGTACTGAAAACAACCTCACTAACAAGGTAAACAGAACTCCAAGGTCCGGAAGTCCACCAACAACACCACCTCCAACTAGCCACCAGACTGGCTACAGCTCAGAACCTGGGGTATTCCAAAAGAAAACAGAATACCTCAGCAAGCTAAACAAAGAAAAACTGCATGAAAGAGTCAACCAAAGGACAAAGTAACAGAAAAACATGCAGTAGAAAGAGTCACAACTGTCCACAACAGGACCACAAGAAATGCACAACGTGCAAAGCAACAGCAACGACCCAGCCCAGGAACCACATCCTGCAGGGCCTACTAGGCTACCAAGAGCCAGAATGTTGCAAACTACCAAAGAAGAAACTTCTAACACCCTAAACTGTGGGAAGTGATAGTAGCAAAAACAACAACGAGGAACCGGATCGAAGGCAAACGCAGTCCCCCAATCCACCATGTCCAAGTCAAAAGCTCGAGGGTCAACACGTGAAAACACAAGGGACCTTCCACCCGACATGCCCAGCCCGTACCTGGAGCAAGAAAACATGGGTGGCCTTGGCTATATCACTCAACTCCACCCCCATAAAGAGCTACAACCACCACTACTAACCACGACCCACGATTCGGCCTTTAGGAAAATAAAGAAAACGGCCGACAAGGAAAACCCAGAAATTCAACTGGAAATCCACTCGGAAATGAAATACAAGGTAAAGGAAGAGTGTTGAAATAAACCAACACGACTAGGCGTTGAGTGAAACCCACTCAGTGCCTACCTAAACTTTGGCGTTGAGCGAGCTAGCCTCACTCGCCGCCAAAATAATACCACTACCCACAAGCCCACTAAAGAATGCGGAGCTCGACGATAGTCGAACGACCAAGGCAGAAGATCCAGAACTCGAGTAGTTGCCTGCCACTTGAGTGTCTAAACTCCCGCACTCGAAACCATCTAAATTCGCCTAGCAACAGAAAATATACAAAGCGCACGATCAGTGACGCACGATCAGTGGTCGTGCGCACTCATCGGCTGATGATCGTGCGAAGCGAACCTGGAAAACCTGACAGAAAACCTAGCAACTGCGCACGATCAGTGTCGCACGATCAGTGGTCGTGCGCACTGCTGCCAGCGCTCGTGCGATTTTCCGAGACAGAACTTTGGAAACTGAAAGACAGCCGCGCACGAGCAGAGGCACACGACCAGTGGTCGTGCGCCCTAACGGTTGATGACCGTGCGCGGTCAACCTGCACCGTTTGGAATTTCCCGAACGACACCGGAACGCGCACACGACTCACGCCACTGCAGTAGCAGCAGACAACTATCAACGTCGCGCACCACTACCATACGAACTATGCCTAATCATTCGAGTAATACCATAACGAAAATCGGCAACCACACCCCCCCCCCTCCTAACTCTCCCTCTCGGCTACACCCGAACCAGAGCAACAATCAAAATAAAGGAAAACAACGGCTCCACGCCGACAATTTGGATTCCAATCATCACAAAATAGGGGGGGTTTCAGTAGGAAGAACTAAGCCCTATAGTTAGCAAGAAAATGAGAACAACAAGGCCTCTAACCTGGGCTAACCGGGATTTCAATTTCATCAAGAATATTCAAAAAAAAGGAAAACTTGGCAAGGGCAAGAATACCACTTGCCTCAATCACAGCGAAGCTTTGGACTGCTTTCCTCCTCTTCGCACGGATCAAAACGGCCGCAACACCTAGAAACAAAAACTCGGCCATTAATGGCGGAAAACTTCCAAAACCGAAAATTCCAATCCTCCCAGAACTCCACGAAAATCGAATTTCTTACCGCAGGAATGAAGGTCTTGACGAGAGCAATCCAAATCCACTCTCGGAATCGAATTCCGTCCACAAACGCTCCGGGAATCGGCGTCCGAAGGCAAGGTAGGCGGTTTCTCCGTTTCCTCGTACAGGGGCGGCGGTTCGAGTGGGGAAGATGATGGATCGGGGGTTTTATTCTCTATATATATATATTATATATATTTATATAATTAATTACAAAATTACATAAAGCACCACATCGACGCGAAAACCGAACTACCTCAGAATTCGACGAAATTCGCACCGTAGCTAAATACCCACGCTACGAACACAACGGCGAAGTCGAAATTACTTTTCGACAAACAGAACTCGAGTTATACCCAAATAAAGCCAAACACCAACATCCCCCCGAGAGGCCACACCGGGTCACCCAAAACGACTCGGCTTGCTAGGGAGATCTTGCCAACAGGCTACAGAATAGGGCACTCAGTTCTAAGGAGCTAAACCACACTCCACAAATGGCACAAGCCACGGAAACGCGTCATCGTAACGCCAAACGAGAATAAAAATAATCGCTGAAAAAACGGGGCGTTACAGTCTTCTTGGGGTCTCCTCTCCTCAACCCAACAACCGAGTGAGCCTACAGCCCTGTCAGCTTGATGAGAGCCTGGTTAGCGAGTCTTCTCGGGGTCTCCTCTCCTCAACCAACTCCAATCACTGAGCGAGCCTACAACCCTGCCAGCTTGATGAGAGCCTGGTCAGCAGGTCTTCTTGGGGTCTGCTCTCCTCAACCAACTCCAACCACCGAGTGAGCCTACAGCCCTGTCAGCTTGATGTGAGCCTGGTCAGCGGGTCTTCTCGGGGTCTCCTCTCCTCAACCAACTCCAACCACTGAGTGAGCCTACAGCCCTGCCAACTTGATGAGAGCCTGGTCAGCGGGTCTTCTCGGGGTCTCCTCTCCAAACCAACTCCAACCACTGAGTGAGCCTACAGACCTGCCAGCTTGATTAGAGCCTGGTCAGCGGGTCTTCTCGGGGTCTCCTCTCCAAACAAACTCCAACCACCGAGTGAGCCTACAGCCCTGCCAGCTTGATGAGAGCCTAGTCAGGGGGTCTTCTCGGGGTCTCCTCTCTAAACAAATTCTAACCACCGAGTGAGCCTACAACCCTGCCAGCTTGAAGAGAGCCTGGTCAGCGGGTCTTCTTGGGGTCTCCTCTCCAAACCAACTCCAACCACCGAGTGAGCCTACAGCCTTGCCAGCTTGAGGAGAGCCTGGTTAGCGGGTCTTCTCGGGGTCTCCTTTCTAAACCTACTCCAACCACTGAGTGAGCCTACAGCCCTGCCAGCTTGATGAGAGCCTGGTCAGCAGGTCTTCTTGTGGTCTCCTCTCCTCAACCACAACAATCTCATCTCATGAAGAAAAACTAAGAAATGCATTGTATTAGGGAATCGGGCCACACTTACAAATAGGAAGAACATTAGAGACATGATCAATAAGTATAAAAAGGACAACCTTAGGGGTATAATCGCTTCAGGTCATCGCTGTTTCGGGCGCGATCAAGGGGTATCCCGTCCACATCCTGGAGGTGGTACCCTCCTGACTTCAAGACCTCCTTTATTATAAAGGGACCCTCCTAGTTGTGGGTTGAGCTTTCCCACGGAGGCCCCCTTGCCTGCGGCATCTACCTTCTTGAGGACCAAGTCCCCCTTCTTGAACTGCTTGATCCTGATGTGCTTGTCAAAGTACTTAGACATTCGGCGTTTGACTTCCTCTTGCCGGATTGACGCTAAATCCCTGAGCTCCTCTACCAGGTCAAGAGAGAGCCTCTGCTCCTCTCCATTGTCCTCTTTCCACCCTTCATCTCCCCTCCTTGCTGCTACCACCCTGCGGGATTCAACCTCAAACTCTACAGGTATGACGGCCTCCGAGCCATGGGAGAGTTTGAAGGGCATCTCTCCCATGGTAGTATTTTGTGTAGTCCTCAGAGCCCATAGAACGGAGGGGAGCTGCTCCACCCAACTTCCCATCAAGTTCTCTACCTTCTTCTTCAAGAGGTTCACAATGATCTTGTTCGTGGATTCTACCTGTCCATTGCTTCGGGGGAGGGGGGGATGAACCGAGGCAAACCGAAGATCTATGCCAAGATGGACACAGAAGTCTACAAATTCTCTACTAGCGAACTGTGGTCCGTTATCCGTGACAATAGCAAAAGGGATCCCATGACGGCAGATGATCTCTCCCCACATAAATTTTTTGACTACCTGCGACGTCACCTTTGCTAATGCCTTCACTTCTAACCACTTTGAAAAGTAATCCACCATGACCAGTAGGAACTTCCTCTGGCCACTGGCTTGGGGAAACAGGCCCACCAGGTCTAAACCCCATATGGCGAAGGGCCATGGAGTCGTGATCGTGCGCAATATCTGAGCTGGGAGGAGTTTAAGGGGGCGAACTCCTAGCATTTTTTACATCTCCTTGCAAATTCTTCAACATCCCTCCTGAGGGTAGGCCAAAAGTAGCCCTGCATCAGCACCCTCCCTTTCAGGGTCCGACTCCCTGAATGGCTTCCGCATTCTCCCGAGTGAACTTCTTCTAGTACCCTCAAGGCCTCCTTATCGGACAGGCACCGAGTTAGTAGCCCAGATAACGTCTTTCGGTAGAGGATTCCTTCTTTCAATAGGTAATACGCCGACTTGTACCTGACCCGCTTCCTCTCATGGTCCCCTTCGGGTAGACGTCCTGATGTCAAGAAAGTCACAAATGGGTCCATCCAGGACCCCTCCTGGTCCATTTCCATCAATTCTCCCTCCTCTATGGAAGGCTTGAAGAGCTCCGTCATAGTCCCTCCGGCATGAGGGCCGTGTTTAACGAGCAGGTCCGCCCGAGTATTCTCTTCCCTTGGAACATGTCGAATTGAGAAGCTGTGAAACTGCCCGATGATACCCTTTGCCTTTACTAGGTACAATTGGAGGCTTGGATCCCTCACTTCAAAATCCCCATTGATATGCCCCGTGACCACCATAGAATCTGTGGAGACCCTGATGTCCTGTATACCAAGTTCACGAGCCAGCTTGAGCCCTACAATGATGGATTCATACTCTGCCTGATTGTTCGTGAGGGCGAAGTGGATCTTCAAAGCCTGCTCGATCCTGGTCCCCTCGGGACTCATTAAGATCACCCCTCCTCCGAAAGAACTTCTTCCCGAGGCCCCATCCATGAGCATTTCCGAAGTCACCACGGGAGCTACTTCTGTCTCCTCGACCTCGACCACGTAATCCGCCAAGAAATCTGTTATCACCTATGCCTTGATGGCCACTCGAGGGATGAAGTCGAGGTTGAACTCGCTGAGCTCTATCGACCACTTGGCTACCCTCCTAGAATGCTCCACCCCCTCTAGAATACGGCGAAGAGGGTGATCTGTCACGACCTGGATAGAATGGGCTTGGAAGTATGGCCTGAGCTTTCGAGCTGAGATGATGAGGGAGAAGGCTAGCTTTTCAAGGATAGGGTATTTTAACTCTGCCTTTTTGAGGACCCTGCTCACGTAATATATTGGGAACTGCTTCTTACCCTCTTCTACTATTGAATGGGACGGACCTTGTGGTCAAGGTTGAGACGATAGCACACCACGTCCGCGTCGACCCCCGGCATATCAGCCGCGCTTCAGGCGAAGACGTCAATGTTCTCTTGCACACACCTCCGGATCTCTTCCTGGTCCTCGGGGGTGAGCTCCCCGCTGACCCTAATCTTCTTTTTCCCATCCTTCGCGAGGATGTCTAGCTCCAGAATCTCCACTGCTGCCCTCAGCCTCGAGGGCTCCTCTTCTCCCTCCTGCTCCCCGCTCCTGCTCTTCCTCGTTCTCTTCCTCTTCCTCTTCCCTAGCCAATGGCCATAGCTTGCTGAGGCGGGGGTGGGAGCGGTCTAGGACCATGTCCCCACCCCAGCTGATGGAACCTCCCTGGTCCTCCTTGGTAGTAGTTCCTTCACCCCTGGGGGAAACCTCTTCCCTGCCCTTGAACGGGGCCTCCCGGCTGCCTCCAACCCAACTCCTGATGCACCGGCCCTCTTGGCTCTTTCCTCCTCCTTCTTTCCTGTTGCCTCGCTCCTCCTGGTTCCCTCGACTCCACCTCTGTCAACCTTGCCAACTTTTTAGAAAACGCCAGGTTTGCTGCCTCCATCGCTATCTCTTTTGTTGCCTTCTCCATCAACCCTTCGAATGACAACGAAGCCTTCCTAGTCAGGCTCATCTTAAAGAATCCTTCCCTCAGCCCCACTGTGAAGGCCATCTGGAGAGCAAATCCCGGCACCTCCTGAATATCCAGGATTTCCTCCTGGACGTGATCCACGTACTGGGCTAACGATTCGTCGGCCTTCTGCTTGATCAGAAAAATGGATTCCGAATTCTTCTTCCTCTTCTTTGAGGTCGAAAAGCGTAATTGGAAACTCCTGCTCAAGTCTTCGAAACCATATATCGACCCAGTTGGGAGTTTATGAAACCAGTCCCGGGCTTTGTCCTTCAGAGTGATGGCAAAGAGGCGACACTTGAATGCATCTGTCATTGGTCTGATGGAGACTGCGTCCTCGAACCACTGCAAGTGCTGGAGGGGGTCATCTTTTCCCACGTAATAGGTCATCTCGGGCTCACGAAACCCCTTTGGGACGGGAGCCAAAAGAATCAGATTGCAAAAAGGTGACCCTCTCGCAAGGGGTCTCGCCACCTCCACTCGCGCGACCATCTCCCCTTGCGAGACGGCACTCGCGGGACTGGCGAAGAGTTCCCTGCCCTCTAGGTCTCTCCGAATTCCTTCCGCTGCTACCTCCTTTCCTTTTTGCCTCCCTAGCACATCCTCGCCTATCCTTATCGGTATGATCCCTTCATGGGGCGCGAGACCGGACATCTGGGGTGGAGGTGTCTCACAATATCCTCACTGCGAGATTTGCTTCAGCATGTCACTGATCCCCCCGATGGATGCCATGAACTCCTACCCTCCCAACATATCCCCTCGGGTTCTGGGACCCGCCCTCATCTCCTCCTTCAAGATCTCCCTCCATGAGGTAGCACAAAGTTCTTCCGTGTATGCTGCGAATCCACGCTAACCACACCAAAAATCTTGGAATCAACAAAGTCGGACCCTCCTAAAGCTCGGATCTAAAATTGCAGCTCACACTTACTCTCCTTGGACCTCTCTCCTAACAAGATTCTCGAAAGAAAAGATCGTGGGCTTCAGCTCGGACGTCCCACCTCTTACCCAGAAGAATCATAGTGAAGGATCAAGCGCATCTGCACCAAAAGCCCGGACTGTTGGAGAGGGCCCTTAATTTTTTATATAAGTAGCAGAGCGCCACGAGTCAAGTGAAGGAACCCGGACCCAACAATCCCCCCCCCCCGCGTCCAGCCAACCCGTGCTGAGCTAGGTGTCCACATTAGTGGAACACTCACACAGAAGAAGGGTCCTGGTCTTGAACTCGCCTCCTCTGACCAATTGAAAGTGAGGGGATAAGTTGTAAACTACTCTAAGGGGGGGTGAATAGAGTATTCAAAATTTTATGAACCTTACCTCCCTTGGAGTTTATTTGCGGAATAAAAAATTTATAACCCTAAGGCCTCACAGTGAACCTGAAGAAGTTGACTGAAATTTCAGTTAACAATAACCAAAGCAACCCTTGAACACAGCCACAGAATGAAGAACCAGAGAGACACAGGATAAAATTACCACTCTTCTACCACCCTGAATACCCTAAGGTACCAATGTCTGGTAGATCTTCTTTTGATAAGGATGCAATATAAGCCCTGTCAAAATAAGAGGTGTGAACAAACTCTTTTACAAAAGCTTCTCTGTTTTATTCTGAAGGGTTATATGCAGACCCCGCTGGGTAAGCGTAAAATAGCTCTTTCTGAATGAAAACTCTAAGGGCTAAAGAGATAAAGATGATTGCCCTTTTGCTTCAGCCCTATTGTGAGATTGTGAAGAGCCTAAACGAATGAATAATATTTCTCTGTGTCTGTAGCCCTTGACAGAACATCGAACCAGTACTAGGCCTCTTGCTGAACCGGCGTTTGGCGAGAGCGCCGTATCGTGGGCGAGAGCTCCCCCTGGAGTCCTCTCGCCTAGCGAGTCAGCACTCACCTTGCGAGTGCCCCTTCTCGGGCATCCGCTCGCCAAGACCATGGCGCGTCTCTCGCTTAGGCCCCTCTCTCCTGGGCCCCTCTCGCCTGGGCCCCTATCGCCCCACGCGTGGCCCTTTCCCTGGGATTTGCTCGCCTAGCGAGTCGGTTATAGCTTGGGCCTTCTTGCCTAGTAAAACAGCCTTCTCCTAAAAAATTTGCTTGCCTCTATTCCTTGGGCCTTTCGCTTCCGCGAGCTTGAGGTTGTACAACCAATCTCCTCAACATCACTAAAAGCGTCAGCAAAATCAGCCTCGTCCTCAGTGATTGGCTCCGTCCTAGACACTAGCTCAGACTCATCGGGGGATTCAACGACTAGATCAGGCAACTCGGAGGGAGACTCAAAAGGGTCTACGGGCATAATCAGGGTAGGATGCTCAATATAGCCATGGTCAGATATGCCTCTAGACTCACATGTCATAATCGCATGTCTGCCCCCATAGATAGGACTACTCTCACCCCGCGGGCTCATGGCTGCCCTTACAGTCACATGTACCGAACTCGGGATAGGGGACTTCACTATTTCCTTTCCTCTATAGGTTGGTGCAAGTGTGCTACGGGTAACTCTACCAGCCTGGGGAAAGGATCTTTCCTAAGGGAATAGGTCACTCCTAAGTTTAGGTTTGGATATGGTGCAATAACTATACTGGCTAGCGGATGTCAGGCTAGTAGTAAGGCGGTAGGGGGAATCAAACTTCTCCGAGAGTAATCTTCGCATGTGGGGCCAATCATATGGATAGCTACCAGCTCAACGCTCTTCGTTAAGTCAAAACACGCGGGTTGACCTCTTAACTTTTCTCGGACTACATTAACCTTTTGGTAGTCGCCCAATTTGTTATAGTCAAAATAGGTTTCTACCAACTTAAGCCAGTCTCAGAAATTCTTTGGATCCCCATAACAAACGTAGGCGAAAATCTTTGTGTGTATATAAGCCTGGGGCCGATTGGAAACATTAAAGTAGAACGCAATTTCAGTGAGAACCGGAGAGAAAACTCGATCCGGATTTTTTTGTGCACAAGCAAGGAGAAACGCTTCTTGACACTAAGATGTTTGAAAGAACGAATTGTTCCCGCCTAATACTTGGATAAAAAATATTTTTTTTTTGTTTTCTTGCAGGAAATAACAAAGAGATTATTTTAAAAAAAATTGTGAATTTTGATGAAAAATAATAAGTTAGGCCGCTATTGGCAGACCATGAAAATAAATTTTTTTTTTGTTAATTTTGGCAAAAAATTGTACATACAAAGTGAATGTTAACGTTCAAAATAAGAGGGGGAGGGTGCCAATTAAAAATTCGCGTGAACCTCCCTCTGATATCAAATTGATGTAGGTTTGCACGTTGACACCGAAATATATCTACGGACGCACACAAATATCCCTCTACGAACCAAATTGTACACTCGCACACTCGATCTACGCAATACCACGTAATTAGTGTCATCAATTTTATACTAGAGTACGGGTAGCCAAACCGATTAGGATCGAACAAGGGCTATAGGCCAATGTTCTTTCCGGCTAAAGGGACCTACATGGTCGGAACAAGCGATGTTGTACCAAAAGAGATCTAGCGAATAAAATACCATTCGGAAAGGGTAGATCTCTCCCAAAAAAAGAAAATGAAGGTTCGTCAAACACTTTTGAATGAAAATGAAATAAAGAAGAAGCTACAAACAATGAAAGATAACCATGATTTTTTCAATGCTATCCAAATAACGCTAAGAAAATCCACCACACAAATATTTCTAGGAAGAAAAACACACAAAATGTAGAAAGGATTCGTTAACCAATCAGAATGGGTGATTCGGATTTCTCTCTACTTGGATCAGTTTTTTAATGGCTTTGCCGGATTCATGCCATAAGGAGAGAAACTTGACCGCCTTCGTCGCTTCACGTCGGAGTTGGAGTCCACAAGGAGGCAACCTTTGCCTTGGCCGATTTACTCAAGGAGGAGGGTGGTCAGTTGTGGGTGGCAAGGAGGAGAGTGGGCTCGGTTTGGAGGAGGCGCTCGGGTGGTGCTCTTTGGAAGAGGGAGGAGGATGAGGAGGAGAAGCCGAGATAGAGAATGGAGACAAGGGGGGCCGAAATATGGAGAAGGAGAAAGGAGAGGAGGAGAAGAGATGAGCAAGAAAATCTTCACAAGATTTTGAGTGGGATTTTTTTATTCTATTTCATTCTCTAATTATTTCTTCATAACATGGCTATATATAGCCTACATCACTCAATCTCCCTCCATTCAAAATTCAAAATTCAAAATGAAAGTTATGATAGTTATATGCACCCATCATTAATAAAAGACATGAAATAATTAAAAAGCCCTATAATGGTTATAAGCACTCATCATTACATGAATTATTTAAATGCGATAAAAATAAAAAATTCTAAAATAAAATAAAACATGAAAATTACTTAATAATTAATAATAATAATTAATTAATTATTACTAATTATTAATATATTGGTTTGCGTTCAGGACGGATATTATGGCGACGCTCCACATGGTCATCCATAAGCACGTCATCGCCATCTTTAAAATGTTGCGGGCCGTCGTCTCCATCACGCGGGCCTCGCTACCTTGCTTGAACCTGAAGCGGTCCAAACTATGTCGACATAGGGTTTGTGTGCACGGCTGTGAACGCCTACGATAGAATACAGGATGTGAAAACCTCATGTGTTATTATGCTAGCGGAGCCTTGTTATAACTGATTTATATTACTGTTGTTTTCCCAGTTATACTATCCTGCACTCTTTTATAGTTGCTCCTAGCTATACATATATGAAATATTGTTCTAACCATCTCTTGCTTCGACTATTTACTTTTGTTGGGTGGGTGTGTGCTCGTACCCAAGATATGGATCTGGGGAGGAGATTTGTTTCCACTTAGCTTTGTGACTAACGGTTATCTAAATAATCATTCACAAGAAATGGAGCATCATAGTGACCCGCTGCCATATGAGATTACGCCAACGGCTAGGACTACCCGAGTAGATGCACCCCCGACATCCTCAGAGTTTAGAGACGTGAGTACCGTCGAGCAGCATAGGGAGAGAGAGTGTGAGGGTTATATGTAGTACATGTATAACCTACGGGCTTATATAAATACTTTGGCTTCGGACCTAGAACCTCTGTATAATTATAAGATGTGTGATATATATCTGAAGTGGTTTCATGTTAATGCTTCCGCTATACTCTGATGGGTTGTGAATGTTATGATTCGAGGCGAGGAAGGCGACCACCTAGTGCTTAGATAGGGTGGATCGTTTCCCATAAGGAGCACTGGGTGGACGTCTTGGGCCAGTAGTACCCCTCCTTCCCGACCCAGGTTAATGGTTGGGGGTACTACAAATGGATCAGAGCGATCACGATTCGTCCTTGTAGAGCAGTCTCAGGATCCCTCCGTCCCTCGCTTCGTTCTGGGTTCGGGACGAACCTTGCAGCGAAAGCCTGGTTAAGCCTAGTGTAGAGCTTAGGGATTCTATACTGTACGATAGTATGCCCATACAACATTGTTTCCGCTTTGTCTGTCATTTTTTCAAATTGCCACTACTTTTGCAAAATACTGACACTCTTTCCTGTTACTCCTTTAGATACCGGAGTACAGTTACGGGGGATCATCGTATAGAGGATATGGTCTAGCTACCCCACCTCCAGACCCGGTCGCTCCCACGGCTATACCGTTTGCCGAGACTGACTTGGGGTAGACATTGACACCCATTCTAGCCACTTTTCGGACAGCCTTGGCATATCCACCATGAGAGATGGCGACACCTACCGATTTACTAATGACTTTTCGAGGACTGAGGCTGCCCGCTTTTAGAGGTACAGAGACTGCCATCCAGGCAGAGGAGTGGGTGGTGTGTGTGGAGGAGCTATTAGTAGGAACGATGTGCCCGGCAGTGGCTGCAGTCTCTTTAGTGGTGACCCTTTTGGAGGGATACGAGAGGGATTGGTGGAGAGCGGCTAGTCACTCTACTTTTCGAGGTCGGTCGTTGAGCGCGATCCTTTGGGGGGGAGTTCTCCGAGTCTCTACTAGAGTTCTTCATCATAGATGCAGACCGATCCGCACTGCAGGAGAGGTTCTTGCTCATTCGACAGGGCAACCGCACAGTGGCAGAGTATGAGAGCGAGTTTATATACCTGGCACGCTTCGCTGGGAATCTGGCTGCCTCCAATAGAGATGGAGCTTCTCGGTTCTACCGAGGACTACAAGATGACTTGAGGAAGGCCCTGATCATGCTCTCTCAGGCCACCTTTCACACCATAGACACCCATGCGACAGCATTGGAATTGGACTAGCGGAAAGTGGCTCAGCAGCGCGGAGGCCAGGTAGAGATCCCTCGAGATCAGAGACGAGACGGAGGAATCGCTCCCCATAGACAGGATAGAAAGCGCCGGCAACGACGCTGCAAACATCCCTTGAGGCGCCCACTAGTACCTCCAGCACCCCCAACCGCACAGCCAGACGTCAGACCAGCTCCAGCACCAAAGCCCGCACCAGTGGCCCGACGAGATGTTCCCTTCACAGGGAACTACTTCTTATGTAAGCAAACGGGACATATGAGAGCTTTCTACCAACATGCGATAGGGAGATCGGGATTAGGAGCGGTTTAGGGTGGACAACCAATATTGGGACAGGGTCAGAGAGGCCGCAGAGGCAGATCTGGCAGGAGAGGCCAGCAGGGCCGAGCAGCACCCCTGAAGACCTACGCATTGGACTTACAGCATGGACCGGCCCCTGACGTAGTTATAGGTATATACTTTAAGCGATAGAGAGATACTAGATCTTACTTCTAATGTTGTATATTACTTACATCTTTTGTATTAGTTAGATTATATATATATACTTCTTATATCGTCAGGAATCTTGTTGGTAGACGGACACCCTGCCAAGACCTATTTCGACACAGGAGAGACGCATTCTTTCGTTTCCCATGAATTCATCGCAACCAAAGAGAACGTTATTCGTTAAACCGGACTGTCTATACGAATCCGTTTACCGGACGGGTCGGATATGACATCTACGGAAAAGTGCTCGTTCTAGGCTGTGCTGTGAGAAGTAGAATTTGAGATCTATGTAACCATCCTAGCGATAACAGGATTTGATATTATTCTGGGGATGGAATGGCTGGCCGAGCACTAGGCACAGATAAACTGTTCCATGCGGGAAGTCCGGCTACATAACCCAAATGGCCAGAGCATCACGTTGACAGGTGTGCCCTCTATCTCGCGCATTGTTTTTTACTTCTACGCAGATTATGAAATCAGTCCGACAGAAGGACGAAGTATACCTTATCTACTTCGAGATGGAAGACAAAACCCAGGTGCTCGCCAAAGTTCCAGTAGTCCGTGACTTTCCAGATATTTTCCCAGAGTCCCTCCCGGGTTTGCCACCCCAACGAGAGGTCGACTTCCAGATTGAGCTCGTGTTCGCGGCACAGCCAGTATCACGAGCCCCCTACTGGATGGCCCCAAGAGAGCTGACTGAACTGAAAATTCAACTACAGGAACTGATAGATGCTGGATTAATCCGTCCTAGTTCCTCGCCCTGGGGAGCCCCAGTGCTTTTCGTCAAAAAGAAAGACGGGACACTGCGACTGTGCATCGACTATAGGGAACTAAATAAGCTTACTATACGCAATACATACCCCCTTCCTAGGATCGACGATCTTTTTGATCAATTGCAAGGTGTATCCGTATTCTCCAAAATGGACCTGAGATCCGTCTATTATCAGCTTCGAGTTCGAGAGGAAGACATTCCCAAGACTGCCTTTAGCTCCCGTTACGGTCTTTATCAGTTCCTAGTGATGCCCTTTGGGCTCACCAATGCGCCCTCTGCCTTCATGGCCCTGATGAATAAAGTCTTCGATCCCTTCCTGGATCACTTTGTCATCATCTTCATAGACGACATCTTAATTTACTCAAAGACCAAGACGGACCATACTCGGCATCTGCAGATGGTGCTACTAAAACTCCAAGAGCACTCCCTCTTCGCCAAATTCAGTAAGTGCTAGTTTTGGCAAGAATAAGTTGGATTCTTGGGCCATACGATAAATAAGGAGGGAGTAGCAGTGGACCAAGCCAAGATCCAGGCAGTACAAAATTGGCCACCACTCAGAATAGCTGCGGATATCCGAAGTTTTCTCGGTTTTGCAGGATACTACAAGAAGTTCGTCGAAGGTTTTTCCAAGATCGCCCTACCCCTAACTGCTCTCACTAGAAAAGACGTCGCATTCCAATGGACACCGGAGTGCGAGGCTGCATTTGTCGAGTTGAAGAAGCGGCTGAATTTTGCGCCAATCCTTACGATACCCACAGTGACCGAGGGATTCCAAATCTATACTGATGCCTCCCTGAAGGGATTAGGAGCTGTTCTAATATTGCATGGCAAGGTAGTGGCCTATGCCTCTCGTCAATTAAAGCTGCATGAGTTAAACTACGCAACACATGACTTAGAGTTGGGCGTCGTCGTCTTCTCCCTTAAAACCTGGAGGCATTAACTGTACGGAGTGAGATGTGAGATCTTCTCCGACCACAAGAGCCTCAAATATATCTTAAAGCAGAAAGAGTTGAATCTCCGACAGCGCCGATTGCTAGAATTCCTATGCTATTACGATTTCGCTTTCCAATACCACCCCGAGAAAGCTAACAGAGTCACTGACGCCTTGAGCCACCAGCCTGCAATAGCTGGAAGTTGGATAGAGCTAATCCCTAAGGAGCTGTTCCAGACCTTGATAGACTTGGAAATTACCTTGGTTGCCCGAAGAGATCCGAAAGAGTACCATACTTAGCTGTCTTGGATGGAGATCCAATGCGACATTCGATATCGGATACGTGAAGCTCAGAAAATGACTCGGAGGTAATACCGATCATCCGATCTCTGCAAGGAGGAGCACAGGAGGATTATAATCTGCATGACGAGATTCTATAATTCAAGCATCATATATTCGTCCCCACTACTGGAGGAATACGTGAAGAAATTTTGCAAAAGGCCCACCAGTACAGGTACTCGATTCACCCTAGCGTGGTTAAAATGTATGTGGACCTGCGCAGGACCATTTATTTGCCTGGAATGAAAAGAGACGTCACCAACTTTGTGGACCAGTGTCAGACCTCTCAGAAGGTTAAAGCTGAATGCCGCAGTCCAGGAGGCCTATTACAGCCCCTGCCGATACCGGAATGGAAGTTTGAAGATATCTCCATGGACTTCGTCCATGGCCTACCTCGATCCCGCGCTGGGAATGACTCAATTTGGGTGGTCGTAGATCGGCTCACCAAGGTAGCGCGGTTCATTCCATATCGACAGGGTGATAGAGTTGATATCTTGGCCAGAATGTTCCTAGAATAAGTAGTCCGATTTCACTGAGTACCAAAGTCCATCGTATCAGATCGTGACGGGCATTTCACATCTAAGGAGTGGAGGTGGGTACAGGCATACTTGGGAACCAAATTGGCCTTCAGCACCGCCTTCAACCCGCAGACAGACGGACATACGGAGAGGACAAACCAAACGATGGAAGATCTACTTCGATTGTGCATAGTGGAACACAATGAGGTGTGGGAGCAGCAATTGTCGTTAGTCGAATTTTATTACAATAACAGCTACCAGCTAGCATTAAGATGGCTCTATACGAGGCATTGTATGGAAGACGTTACTGAACCCCATTGACTTGGGCTCAGGAAGAGGACCTGGAAGCCTTGGGAGTGGCATACATTGATGACACTACAGCAGTGATACGGCTGATCCAGGAGCGAATGCGGGAAGCGCAAAGCCGACAGGCCTAGTACTACGATGCGCGACATCGACCGGTGGAGTTCAGCATGGGGGATATGCTATTTTTGAAAATAAAGCCCATGCATGGTGTCTCCCAGTTGATAAAGCAGAAAAAGTTAGATCCCCGCTACTTGGTCCCATATTCGGTGATAGAGCGTGTTGGCCCCGTCTCATATCGTTTAGCCTTGCCCCCAGAGTTGGGAAATCTTCACAATGTGTTTCATGTCTCTTCATTGAGACGAGTACTCCAGCAACCAGAGCAGCACCTTCCTACCCCACCGATGCAACTACAGTCCGATAGATCTGTCCAGCTCAAGCTCGTCAGAATAGTATATTATAAGGTAAAGACGCTACGTAACAAGACCATCCCGATGGTTAAGATACTATGGTCAAACTGCGGACGAGAAGTGTTCACGTGGGAACCTGAAGCACTCCTCCGAGAGAAGCATCTGGAGCTCTTTCCCCAGGTATGTTACTTTTCCCCCCTACTTCGAGCAAATTTTCGGGGACGAAAATCCTTATATTTTTATTGGATTGTAACATCCCGACTTTTATTGGGCCACCATAGCCGCAGTGGGGCCAATAAAAGTGGTACGGACCTTACCCATGACACGGTGGGAGGTAACCCTTGGTAGGAAATAGAGCTAGAGAATTTCGAATTGAGTTCTGTCAGTTCCTATGGCCTCGTATATTCAATACAAGCGCATCAGAACTCATTCAGTTGGACCCCGAGGTCATATAGTGGATGCGGCCATTCCTCATAAAACGCAACGAGAGCGAGATTTTGGATATCGAGCTGGAGAACTCTGAATCGAGTTCTGTCAGTTCCTGTCGCCTCGTATTGTCAATAAGAGCGCATCGGAGATCGTAGCATCACAATCCGAGATCTAACGATGGAATTGGATACTTTGACCGTTTTAACGCGCTGCGACGCGCAAATTTCAGACTTTCGCCAAACAGACTCCGATTCGACCCCAGTCAGTGGCGTTGGACTCGTGTGGTCAATACAAAGCCAACAGAAGTCATTCCGGCCAATTTCGACAACAATTGGTCAACCCGTAGTCAAATCACGCATAGTCGTGCACCAAAAAGCGTGCGCACACCAATTATGACACGACACCTGAACTTGACCCAACCCCAACGACTTGGACCCACTTTGACTTTGAACAGCAAGGGGGACCCCCCTAGGGTTTACTTGGTCAAACCCCCCTAAAAATCCACTTTTTGGAATTCTCTCCAAATGGGGGGCCCACCCCCCCCCCCCCCCATCTTCATAATCACTTAGGGTCTTGCCCTCACCCACCATGGGGCCCTCCCAACAATCAAGGAGCCCCTAGGGAAAGTAAAGGCCCACAAACCCCATACTCTCCTCCCTCTCCCTCTCTTTCTTCACCATAGAGGCCCAAGCCCATGGGGATTTCCCCTATTCCCACATTGGGAATATGTGGCACCTCCAGCTTTCCTTGGACAGCTGGAGGGTGGTGATTAATCCCTCCCTAAGGAGGGATTAATCCCACATTACTAAAGGGGGGATAAACTCCCCCCCCCATCCTATAAAAGGACCCCCCTCCCCTTAATCCTTCACACAGCTCTCTGAGCAATCCCCCCTGCCAAGGCGCTGCCGGAAATTCGGTGGACAGAAAAGGCAAATCTCCTCTCCACCATCTTCCACCGCCATTAATGGCGGAACTCGCCGGAGGCCGCCAAACCCCCCAACCTCAGGTAGAAACTTTCCCTCTCCCTCCAACCTATCCTTTGGATGTCTTGCATTCGAGCTCCGGCGGCCTGAGCGATGTCGCTGTCACCCCCTCCCCTTCCGTTCAAATAAAAAAAAATGCTCCGGCAATGGCCGGCGGCGACAGGCCGCCGGACCACCGCTGGAGGGAGCGCCCACCCCGGGCAGTCGGCCGGGGGTGGAGTTGCGGCCGGCCGGCGGCGGGGAAGGTCCGTAAGGGCGCGGGATACGTACAGCGGGGGGGGGGGAGATGATGTACAAGAGTTTTATTTTATAATGTATAAATTATATTATAATAATATATATAAATATTATAATATTATAAGTAAATATTGGGTTTTAAATTTTCAGAGACTAAGTAGGATCCTAGGAAAAATGTGTTGAACATGAAAATTATTCCGCTTATTGAGGGCTTCCTCCACAAAAATTTTGAGAATTTTTGGAGTTGATTTTGTATTTTTAAAAGCCTAAATGAAAATTATTTGGCAAAATTAAAGGCCCAAAACTCTTCGAAAAATTATGAAAATTTTTCAAGACTCATTTTAGACCCCCTTATAGGTTGTATCAAAATTTTGAGACTTGAGGTTTAAAATTGAAATTTGTCGCAATTGTTGGAGCCTTGGATCGCACTCGAAAATTATTACGCTCATTTTCTTCGAAAATGAAAATTGGAGCACGCGACTATCCTGTTTAATTTGAATAATAAATTTAAATTGTCGTATCGACAAGAGTGGTTGAAGCAAGTGACCAAGCTCCGAGTGTTCAGAGATTTCATGAATCCGCCGTGCACCTCGACTCTCGGGTGATCTGGGCATGCTCGGAAAGTGAGAGTACGAGTAGTGAGTTGAAAATTATTCTCGATAAATAATTAGGGTGTAACTCCTGATAAGCCCCTTGTCCGATTAAGTCTTGATAAATAAGGCACAACCAAATCCTAATCGGATCTTAATAATGGGTGCAACCCAATGAAGCTTTATTAAAAACTGAAATAGAACTGATTGTGCCTCCTGAGAATGGAGATGGGACTGAAGCCTCTTGAATGGAGTGATTGGACTACTAACCTTTTCTTTATGTTTTACTCCAGTCTCGTACTGGTCAAGTACTATAAATTGAGTTCTACTCCAGTCTCGTACTGGTAAAGTACTTTTTATTCAGCCCTACTTCAATCTCGTACTGGTCAAGTACTTTTAATTCAGCTCTACTCCAACCTCGTACTGGTCAAGTACTTTTAATTCAGCTCTACTTAAGTCTTTGTACTGGTCAAGTACTTTCAATTTTGTTCTACTCCAGTCTCGTACTGGTCAAGTACTTTCAATTTAGTTTTACTCCAGTCTCGTACTGGTCAAGTACTTTTTATTCAGCTCTACTCCAGCCTCGTATTGGTGAAGTACTTTTAATTCAGCTCTACTCCAGTCTCGTACTGGTCATGTACTTTTAATTCAGCTCTACTCCAGTCTCGTACTAGTCAAATACTTTTTATTCAGCTCTACTCCAGTCTCGTACTAGTCAAGTACTTTTTAATCAGCTCTACTCCAGTCTTGTACTGGTCAAGTACTTTTAATTCAGCTCTACTCTAGTCTCGTACTGGTCAAGTACTTTCAATTCAGTACTACTCCAGTTTTCTTACTGGTCACATTTCATTACAGCACTTTAAATAAGCAGCATAATCACCGCACATGTCCTCATTGTAATTTACTATTATAATCCTGAGTCCTGCTCTGACGAGCAGTCGTTGTTTAGGTTGAGCCATTAGTTGGGTCTAACCAGAGTTGAGGTATTCCTCCAGGTCTAGCCCCAAATAATATGCTCCCACTCTCCTCGACGAAAGTAGAGCAGAGCGCCGCCGCTCGAAGTTTAAACTTAGTAGGGCAGGCCGAGGTATACCCAGTGTGTATTATGATTGCCATTTGTTTGATTGTTTGTAAATTTCTTGCGGTGAAATAGTGGCGGGTCAGTCCCTCCTGCAGACCGTTCGTACCGGTGCAGGAAGGTCGAAGACTCAAGGCTACAGGGAGACGGGTACCACGGGTGACCGGCCATTCTATTATTACCCGTCGGGTTTTCCTCCGCTAGTCAGCCAAAACGATTCGCTGGATGTCGCTCACATCCAAGAGTACACAAGGTTGTACGTTAGGGCCTGGGGTTGTGCGGTACGACCACCCCTAGAAGTAACGGGACTGGCCACTATCACCGGCGGCCACATCGGTGAGGCCGCGGGGCTCGCTACCCTGTTGGAACCTGAAGCGGTCCAAACTTTGTCTACATAGGGTTTGTGTGCGGGGCTGTGAACGCCTGCGATAAAATACAAGATGTGAAAACCTGATGAGTTGTTATGCTATTGGAGCCTTATTATAACTGATTTATATTGCTGCTGCTTTTCCCAGTTATACTATCCTGCACTCTTTTATAGTTGCTCCTAGCTATACATATATGAAATGTTGTGTTAACCATCCCGTGCTTCGGCTATTTACTTTTGTTGGGTGGGTGTGTGCTCATCTCCATGATATGGATCCGGGGAGGAGATTTGTTTCCACTAAGCTCTGTGACTAACGGTTATCTAAATAACACTTCACAGGAAATGGAACATCGTAGAATCCCGCTGCCGCAGGAGATTATGCCAGCGGCTAGGACTACCCGAGTAGATGCACCCCCGACGTCCTCAGAGTTTAGAGATGTGAGTACCGCCGAGCAGCATAGGGAGAGAGAGTGTGAGGGTTATATGTAGTACAAGTATAACTCACGGGCTTATATAAATACTTAGGTTTCGGCCCTAGAACCTCTATATAATTATAAGATGTGTGATATATATTTGCAGTGGTTTCATGTTAATGCTTCCGCTATACTCTGATGGGTTGTGAATGTTATGATTCGAGCCGAGCAAGGCGGCCATCTAGTGCTTAGATAGGGTAGATCGTTTCCCCTAAGGAGCACTGGGTGGACGTCTTGGGCCAGTAATACCCCTTCGGCCCGACCTAGGTCAAAGTTTGGGGGGGTACGACACATATCACTACACACATACTTGTATATAACCTGACACCCCATCATCTAAACTAGTATGAGATATTTTATACGATGAGAGTCTTGCAAAAGACCCCTTAACTTATAAGTTTGTATGGGCATTCATATAAGTTAAGGTTACTTACTTATTGTTTACTTTACATGCACTTCCTGCTCTACTTTACTTGACTACATTACTGTTTCCTTATTATAGAACTGCTAGCTTGCTTTTTCTTTTATAGCTCTATGGATGTACAATATACCTGCTAGATAGCTCCACTGTCACCTACTTTGTTCCGACTCTCCACCATAATAGCTTTCCTATCATTCCTCCCGCACGGTGCCTAGTGTAATATCCCATTTCCAACTAGACCCCTAGGAGTGG
This sequence comes from Platanthera zijinensis, assembly GCA_039513925.1. Classification (NCBI taxonomy): domain Eukaryota; kingdom Viridiplantae; phylum Streptophyta; class Magnoliopsida; order Asparagales; family Orchidaceae; genus Platanthera; species Platanthera zijinensis. Next base: position 98,898,639 of record CM077092.1, read on the forward strand.
TTTTGTTATGACAAAACCCTAGGAAGCCCAAGAAAATTCAAGTGGGCCTGGTAGTGTGGATAGGAGCACTATGGTCTGCAAATAGTAAATTCCTAAACCTTTGTTTAGGGTGACCAGGGGCCCTCACCATGACTCCAAGACCTCACCATGATCTCTCCAACCCATATTAAGGCCCTAAGTACTCATCAGGGTCAACCCTAGAGCCTGAGTTGACCAAGGTCAACCCTAACTCTAAATGGGTCAAACTTGCTTGCATAGGGTTAATTGACCCTACCTAAGCCAGGTGGACCCCACCCATGCCCTCTTAACCCTATAGAGAGGCCAATGGGTCACTAAGGACTCATTGGGGTCAACCTTAGAGGCTAAGTTGACCCAAGTCAATTCAAACCCAAAAATGGTCAAAGTGCCCTTAATATGGGTCATGTGACCTTGAAGGTGCCCTGTGAACCCTACCCATCCCTACCTAGACTCTAGGGGAGGCCAATGGGTCACCAAGGACCCATTGATGGTGGCTTAAAAGGTCAATTTGACCAAAGTCAACACTAGGTTAAGTCAAGTCAAACCTAGTTCAAAAAGGGCTAACCCAAGCTTGGATCCACTAGCCACTTGGTCTAACCACCCCCCCCCCCTAATCCATTTTCATCAGTTTAATGGGATGTATATAGGTTTATCATGATGATCAAATCGGCCATGCTTACTAGGAGAGAAAGCTCAACTTAGGGTTAATGGAGGAAAGAGAAAGAGGAGGAGAAGTGCCATTCATGGCTTGGGGAGGCCAAAGGCCACCACTTTTGGCTGAATTCAACTCCCCTATGGAAGAGAAGGAGTTTCCAGCAGTTTCCAAGCCTCCTCAAGGCAGTTACACCTCCCCCACCTCTTGGTCGAACCCCCCCCCCCCCCCATTGAAGGCCATTAATGGCCATTGATGTTTGGCCACTCCCCTTTCCCATTTCTCCCTTTAAGATCCATCACAAGACTCTCAGGAGTCGTTTACACCCCTTGCCTGAGGAAATCGAGGCCTTCCACTATGCAGTTGCAAGAATTCCGACCACCGCCGCCACCGTAATGGCCTCCCATCGATCAGCACGCCTCCAAGCTACGATTGAGGTCCTCCACTTACTCTTCTTCTGTGGATAGATCTTAGGATTCAATAGGGTTGAGAATTGGGCTCAATTGGGCTCGATTGGAGTTTTGATTTTCATGGTTTTTCCATGAAATTTCCATTCTTGGGCTCGCCGGAAAAAGCCCCTCCGGCGGTTGTGCCGCCGCCTGGCGATAGCCACCACCTCGACGGAGGTGGTGGTGGCGGTGGCCGGCCGGGGAGGCGGCTGGGTGGCCCGCGGCAGCAAGAAGGGATGCCGCCCGTTATGCTTCAAGATTAGTGCGGAATAGTAATTTGTATAAAGCTATAGTTGGGTTATTTTAATTTCTTTTATGTCACAGATTTAGAATTTAATGTTTCTAATTATTAAAAATACTTAGCCCCTCCTACAGAAAAATTGTGAACATGAAAGTTGTAGCCCTTCGAGTCTACTATAAGTTAAAATTAATTTCATCCAATTTGGATAAGTGGTCAGACAACAACACCCATTTTTGTGAAAGGTGTCCCTAGGCGAGGTCAGAGACAATTTTGAGTGCCCCCATCAACCCAGACACTCAAATGACCTGAAAGTTTGGGTGGTGGTTAGTCTGTCTATACCTATAACATATCCAAAAATGAGAATTTTTTGAGAACCTTTCCTATATTTTTTGTAAAAATTTAATAATCTTGGTATGGATCAATTATGGGGTCTAATGACCTCCAAATTCACACAAAACTTTGGTGGAGGTCCCTTAGGGTCATAATGAGGCTCTGTAAAAATTTCCATCTCATTTGGAGATGATTTCATCAGTAAATGAGTAAACCCTAATTTTGCCCATTAAGGGACATTTAGGTCAAAAGTGCACTTTGTGATTTTAGGTGACCAAACCACATCACCAATGGCTGAAACTTGGACCACTGGTTTGCTTTGACCCTTAGCATCCCCCTATGGTTTATAGGATGGTTTGGGGTAGGTATGCCCTAGGACCCAAGTTCAAACCTTTAGGTTGGACTTGGGGGGATTTGTGAAGGGCATGGGGTCAAATGCCCTTGTGTGGTTGTGATTTTTGGTGGAGAGGGGACTAGTAAGGTTAAAGTCCTTTGGCAAAATCTTAGGATGTTTGGAGATTGATACACCCCTCAAAACCCTAACCCTGGTTTAGGGCACCCCACTTGTGTAAGCACAATGAGCCATCAAAACTTAGTAAAAGGCCATGGAACTTGGGTAGAGAGATCTTGGGGTTCATAGGAGCCATTAAACAATCATATTAAGGATTTTGGAAAAATATATTTGGTAGTTCCTTTATAACTCAGAGATTTGCCCCTTAAAGTATTTTGTTTACTATCATCTCTTTGTTAATTAGGAAGACATGAAATTGGGGCAGTAAACTTTTTAGTTCATTATACAATTGTATGAATTTTGTTACAATTTTTAGATGATTATTCTCTGTACTTCATTCACAAGCTACCATTTTGCATAAAATAGTCAAGCATTTATTATGGATTGCTCACTAACTAAAAACTTGTGAAACTTAGTTAAAGACTTTTTATGACTTCACAAACCTCTGAGATTTATTGTAGAATTTTTGGAGGTCTAATTGTAGGGGTTGTTTCACAAGGCTTGTACTTTGTAGAAACTTTAATGATTTTAATTTAATACTTTTAGGCCTTGTAAAATTATATTTTTTGGTCAGTAGGCATTACTGGACACTATGATAGTCTGGTAATTTTCTCATAATTTTCTGATGGTGGATTATAGTACTTCCTTCTTTAGTCAAGCTTGTTTGGATAATTTTAGAATAAATTTAGAATAATTAATTAGATGCCAACTTTTGAGGAAAATTAGTGAAACCTGAAATTCTCTAACATGTTAGCATTATGTAGAGCTCATAATTTTTGGATGACCATTGCTTGAGTAAATCTAGTACTTCATGTTCAAAATCGCTCATGGCCTCATTTTCGAAAAAATTAAATAAATACCAGATAATTTAGGGAAATTAAGAAATTCTTGGTTTAAGTTGTAAAAGTCATGATAGGCCCCCAAAAATAATCTTAACGTGTTTAAATGAGAATTTGGAGTACTTCCTATTATGCACATCATTTAGCTTGAGGGTGGCCTGCATTTAGTAAAGCGGTAAAAATTGTGATGTCATGGTTGTAGGGTGACGGGATTATGGTTTACTGTTGTGGTGAGTAATTTGGAGTTTATCATTTGAATTTGGGATATGGGTTGAGAAGATTGTTGGGTTGTCAAAGGTTAGGTGAAGCTCAGGTTCGACGACAAGTCGTCTTCCCTGTGGGAAAAGAGAAGGTCAAACACATTAGGGTTAAAACCAGAGTAATACAAAGGGGTTGGGAATGGGGTATTAACCAATAATAATAAGCGCCTTGTGAAAGGAAACTTTGGTCTTTCATCCCATCGTAGTTCCTAGTACCCTCGAGAGACCTTCACAGGGAATGCCTTGGGTAGTCATGTGCTAACCTAAACCGTAGGTAAAATGAAATACAAAAGTAACAAGTATAACTAGGGATTCACTTCCACTCACCTCGATGTTTAGGGATATTAAGTTGGGTCACTCGGGCAGTAGGCTCGGTGGATTTTATTATGGGCAAGTTGGTCGGGGAGCTTAGGCTCGGTGGTTGTTGTTTGGGATGGACATGTTTGTCCGGGGAGCATAGGCTCGGTGGTTGTTGTTTGTGACGGACGTGTTGGTCTAGGGAGCTTCAGCTGGGTGTTGATACATAAGGTTGCATGTGCATAAATTTAAGGTGGTGGGTCTTCGGTATCAGAGGGTCGATGCACTGACGCTAATACGACGACTTGGCAAGTGTTGTTTAGCACTTGGCCAAATAAAGTCTGGTGCGCCAGCCGGCAAGAGTACACAGGAGCTCTGCTTAGTGCACCAGCATTGAGGCGTATGATAGGTCTAACTGGTAGTGCAATTACCGGTTTAAAGGTGGGCGAGGCCAAACCTACAGCTTTTGTTTGCCACTACGGAGGTATCCTGGGAGGTTCGGCTCCAAAAAGGGGGAACTAAAGGTCTGTGTACACAGAGTCAGGTGGGTGAGTTGCACTTGCATGATCACATCATACCCACTTGCATGTCATAACATAATCGCTGCGTATAACCCATGTCACATATTGTGTAAGTGGTATGGGATGCTTACACAATAGGACTTGCAAAACGACCCCTTGGTCTATAAGCTTGTGTGGGCAAGTTTATAAATTAAGGTCAAAATTCCTTATATATATATTGCTGTTAATAACCGACACCCTAATGTATAAATTGGTATGATACTCTTTACACGATGGGAGCCCTGCAGAAGATCCCTTGGCTAATGCATTTCCGCACATAAGCTAAGGTTACTTTTCATACTTTACTTTACTTCCACATGTACTATAAAATTGCTATTATAGGTCCGCTGTCATCTGTTTCTTGATTACTCTCCAACTTCAAGTCCTCCCCTTTCTTCCTCTCCGCTCAGTACCTAGGGGTCATAGGGGAAGGGATGGGGGATGATAGGACTTAGTCTTATAGACTAACGGTTTCCGGACCACATCATTTAGGGGATCGTGGAGCCCAGCATGGAGGAGCAGCCCCGGAGGTCGTCCCGTTTGGAGATAGGGCAGGCTAGCTCAGGAGTTCAGACAGCTGGGACTGTGAGTCCCCGACCCTTGTAGTGTTTTATTTTGCTTCCGCTTGAGTGACTATGTAGTGAGGATTTGAGGTATCGTGCTTAAGCCCTTATTTTCAGTACATTTATATTCTGTGGACTCTCCCTTCGTGGAGATATTATTACTCTTATGTGATTAAGTTGTGGACTTTTGGATAGAGTTTTATCTCACTTGTGTTTACTCTACTTTGGTTACTTTTCCGTGATCGAATCGGCCGATAGAATCGCCGTTTTGCGGTGATGACCCTTCAGGGCGTGAAGGTGTCACCGCAAAGCGGCGATTCTGGGCCAAAGACCCTGGTGTTTAAAAATAAAAAAAATGTAGTCTTACAAGTGGTATCAGAGGGAACCTCGATCGGACGAGTAGCAGTCCACTAACCCTTGGTCTCCCCCGCTCGAGTTTAGTTTGGGGACAAACTAAGTAGCGAAAGTGTGGTGTGCCCATGTGGGGATCACATGTAATTGTCCACTATTAATTAGGCTTGAGTCAATTTCTTACAGACGGTTTTTGATATGCAGCCTCCCGCAAAGCCTACACCACAGGGCAGAGTCCGGCAGACTCCGAATGTTGCACCACCTCCCCCAGTCCCCACTCCATTCCTACAGTCGGAGATGGGGCAGTTTCTGACAGCCATTCTAGAGGCTTTCAGGGCCCAGCAGGTTCCGGTCTCGCAGCTGTTGCGCGCTAGGGTTCGAAGAAAATAAATACAACTGAACTAGCAATCCAATGAGGCAAGTATACTTATCAAATTGTAGCTAGGGGACACAAGTGTCGTATTGAAATCCGGGAACTGTTGAGTATGCTTACTCACATGAAAACTATTATCTTATCGACGGAAAAACTAGGGTTTTAGAGAATCTAATTGCAAGGAAGGAAGTAAAGCTAAAGCTAGAAAGAGAGCTAATATAGTTAATTAAAGAGCATAAGAAAATCGATTACTACAAAAGTTTGAAAATATGAAATGGAAATGCACTCGATCAAGAATGACCTCGGCTAAAGACGATTAAGAAAATGCGATAAAAATCTAAACTTAATAGGATAAAGGTCCTTGACCGTGGAGGTTCCTAAAGCTTGAACACACTGTTCTCGAAGTCATTCCCAACTGAGTTTAGGAAGGTCCGACCGACTCTCGTCTAAATCGGAGGCCTAAAACTCGCTTTACGCGGTGAACCCCACTATTGGATTTTACTCCAATCCGGGAGATTTGGACGTCTTCCTCTCTCGAGGGGTGCGTACAACTCCCTTTACTCTTGAATGCTCACTTCATTCTATCGGCCTCTCGGCTAGCCCAGAATGAAAGCAAAGGTGGAGGGTATATATCGATAATATACCTCCAACCCATGATTAATCAAGAGTAATTCAAGGCCCTAACCTAAAAAGAAAAGATTAATCAAAACATCAAAACTTAATCGCTCGAACCTCGGATCATCAAGATCGAGTACAAGGAGTATTAGTTAATTATAGTGAAGTAGAGGGGGATGAGTAGTAAAGCATAAAAAAGGAACACTAGTAAAGGAAGAGCACTTATATTAAATAAAAGGAGCAAGTTACACTAATGAAATTGAAATTACAAGTGCATGAATTAAAGTCCTATTCTAGCCCTATATTTAGCAATAAGAAAAAGCAAGATTACAACAAAAGTAAGGCAAACTAAAAACTAAACTACGGTTAAACAAAAATTACAAAGAGAGAGAGAGAGAGAAAAGCATAAAAAAGATCAAGAAACAAAGGGGTAGCACCTCCCCCCACTCAACCAAAGCTTGCTGAAATGGAAGGGGGGCCTGAATTTATACGCAAAATTTTCGGGTTGGTCACGCCCTCCGACATGCCCTAGGGGGGGCATGTCAGGGGGCGTGACATGTACGAAGTTGACCTCGGGTTGTGGGAACTGGCGGGAGGGATGATTGCTTCTGTACGTCGGTCGACACGCCCATGGTCATGCCCGTGTAGGGGGCGTGTCACGCACGTCATGTCGAAATCATTGGTCGGAAATCCATCAGTCGTCGGAAAGTTTAATGTCACGCCCCCGGTCACGCCCGTGACGGGGGGGGGGGGTGACAGTACTGTTGCGTGCTGTGGCGGAACATGCATTCAATGCGGCGGCAGGCTTTGCGGCAGAGGGCGACACGCCCTTAGTCACGCCTGGCGACATGCCCTAGGGGGGCGTGTCAGTGGGCGTGACAGTCGTTTTGTTCGTTTTTCTGTCCCTTCCAGCAGGAGTCCTCGGGATCGGGTGACATGCCCTAGGTCACGCCCATGGAGGGCGTGATATAGGGGCGTGTCAGGTCATTTTTTGCCAATTTTCTGGAAACCTTCAAAAAGACAAGAAAAAGTCAGTGGCAATAATATTTACATAAAAATGATAAAAAAATAAACTAATAATAGACATGATTTGTACAATATAAAATAGAAAATACGATAATAGTTTAGACTACAAAACGTATTAGCAAATTCCCCCAAGCTTAAGCTTTGCTTGTCCTCAAGCAAAAATATAAAAACTAGATAATCATAAAAAAAAGACTAATCAAAAAGTTCTAATTATGGCTACACAAGTACTATGCGAAATTATAAGTAGGGAAAAGGTGAAATGTAAGTCTAAAACAATTATTTAGGTATGGTAAAACTTTTATAAACTTTACTCAATAAAAACAAATCATCAAAAATTTTAACAAAATTCTTTAAATAGACTTAAGCAAAGCAACGAAAATGAAAAAAAGCATTGAGTTGTTACTAGATCCAAGCAACGCATTATAATTATATCAAATTAATTAACAAAAGTGTAGGTTTAAACCCAAAACTAAAACTGATTTACTTTTCTTCTTTTCTTAGTTGTTAAATAAAAATCAAAAAGCGTGAATAAAAAGGACTTAAATAGGACAGAAACGTTTGGTTTAGGAATATGATTAGGAGTGGAATTCAAAGATAAATGTGAAGATTTAAAATCACACTAAACCAAAGCAAAGAGTTTCAAAAACTTTCATAAAAATATATATACATTTTTTTTTCTTTTTCTTCTTTTTTTCATTTTTTTTCTTTTTTCAAAACAAAGGCCATAAATATTTTTATTTTCCTTTTGAATTGGCCAAACAGAAATAAACATAACTTTTGAGCATACTTTTTTGTCAAAAACCTTTCTCCCACAAAAATCACAAAATATCCTATCAAAATCGTGAAAATATTTTATAAAACTCAAAAAGGCTAGTGTGATTTGATAGGTTGGAAATTTTGGCTTTGGCAAAAATGAAATGAAGGGAGGAGCTATCAAATGAAATCGGAAAAAATGCTCAAAAACGGCTAACTAGTGGTAAAAGTTTTTAGGTTGGCAGGAAAGCTCAAACGAAAACAAAAACGGCCTAAATCATTTTCACGCTTTTGAATTTATTTAAAACAAAGGTTTGAAAAATTTCAAAAAGCGAGTCCTAGATAATAAAAGAAGATTGATGAAATTAACTTGAAAATATGAATAATAGATGACTTGGATCGTTCACATCTCCTACATTATTCAAAAGTTGACTTTACAAAAATTATTCAAAAACAAAAAAGAAAATAGTGGATGATGAATTTTTGAGAAAGTAAAGGAAATAAAAAACAAAAAACCATAATAGAAATGCGAGTATTAGAAAAATATTTCACCTTAACATGCTACCGTGAATTAGAAACACAACATGGCCAACATTTTACTTGTGAAACATAATTAAAAAGGACGATTAGAAATATTATAATTAACTACGTTGTTTATAGAAAATTTTGAGTAAAACAAAAACAAAAACTATGGGTACTATCGAAATACCAAAATGTCTAAACTATTCAAAAACACAAATTTTTTTTAATTTTGTGAAATATTCTCTTTTTTTTTATTTTGGAAATATTTTCTCTTTTTTTTGGAATTTTAAGATATTCATATTTTTTTGATTTTGGAAATATTTAAGAAGAATAAAAAAAGGAAAGAAAAAGTATTTACACTAAGCAAAAATGAAGGAGGAATTCCTCCCCCAAGCTTAAAATCGACATTATCCTCAATGACAAAAGAAGGGGATTGGAGAAGGAGAGAAAAATAAAGTACAGAATTGAAAGACAAAATTGAAAGACAGGTACTTCCCCGGATTTATTTGCTGTGAAAGCTGAGTGATGTCGCTCCCCCGAATGTCTTCTTTGGACTTCGTGATGGATTCAGCAACGTAGGAGCAGGCGATCGCAGAAGCTTCAGCTTGTCGGAGCCGTCCGAGGCCAAAAATTGTAAAATAAAGAAAACAGAAAAAGATAACTTGGGTTGCCTCCCAAGAGCGTCCTTTGTTTAAAGCGTCGTTGAGTTCGACGCATCAAAAAATAATATTGTCCAAAAATATTGTTGTCCAGAAATAAAATTGTTTTTAGCAAAAATTAAAAGTTCAAAGTTAAAGTTCGTGAAGCAGAAATTAAATAATGTTTGGACTGACATCATCATCACCAAAAAAATAGAGTTTAAGACGCTGACCATTCACTTTGAAATTACCCTTATTAGGGTGAGAAATTAAAACAGTTCCATAAGGAAATACTTCTAAAATAGAAAACGGGCCAGACCATCGAGATTTTAATTTGCCCTGAAATAAACGTAAACGAGAATTATATAAAAAGATCTTGGTCGCCCGGCTTAAAGTTTTTAGGGTGCCTTAAGTGTTTATCGTGTAAACGCTTCGTCCGCTCTTTATAAAGTTTATTATTTTCATAAGCATAAGAGCGCCACTCATCGAGTTTATTTAGTTGAAATTTTCGAAGGTCACCGACTGAACGGGGATCGAAGTTTAAAAATTTTAAGGCCCAAAAGGCACGGTGTTCTAACTCTACGGGCAGATGGCACGATTTTCCATAGACCAGCCGATACGGTGTACGTTCGAGGGCAGTTTTGTACACTGTTCGGTAGGCCCATAGAGCATCATCAAGTTTGGCTGACCAGTCTTTCCTAGAAGTTGAAACAGTCTTTTCTAATATTCTTTTTATTTCTCTATTAACTACTTCGACTTGTTCGTTAGTTTGAGGGTGGTAGGCAGTGGAAAGCTTATGCGTAACGCCGTATTTGGTAAGGATTTTTGAAAATTGTGCGTTACAGAAATGGGAACCCCTATCGCTAACGATTGTGCGAGGCATACCGAATCTAGAAAATAATTTTTTTTAAACGTGACTACAACTCGGGAGTCATTCGTAGGAAGAGCTTGGGCCTCAGCCCATCGTGAAACATAATCAACAACAACTACAATATATTTGTTTCCGAAGCTAGAAGGAAAGGGGGCCAACAAAATCAATTCCCCAGAGGTCGAAAATTTCGCACTCTAAGAAATAATTTTGCGGCATTTCATTTTTATTAGAATTGTTGCCCGACCGTTGGCAACTATCACACCTGCTCACAAAGGCTTGCGCGTCTTTAAACAGGCTCGGCCAGTAAAAACCCGTGCAAAGCACCTTGTGAGCGGTGCGAGCAGCTTGATAGTGCCCACCTGTCGTACCTTCATGCAAATGTTTTAGAACATCAATTCCTTCATCATAAGAAACACATCTCCTTATCACTTGATCCGCACAAATTCTGAAAAGATGTGGGTCTTCCCAAAAGTAGTTCTTCAGCTCAGAAAAGAATTTCTTCATTTGCTGAGAGGAGAACTCTTTTGGGAGCACCCGGGCTACTAGATAGTTGGCGATGTGCGCGAATCAAGGAGAAGTAGATGTGTTAACTAAAATCAGCTTCTCATCAGGAAAATAATCATTAAAAGATTTTTCATTTAATTTTTCTATAAAGGGGTTATCTAATCAGGATAGATGGTCGGCGGCCAAGTTCTCGGCTCCTCGCTTATCACGGATCTCTAAGTCAAACTCCTGGAGGAGTAAGACCCAGCGAATCAAGCGAGGCTTGGCATCCGTTTTGGCAAGAAGGTACTTGAGGGCTGAGTGGTCCGTAAAAACAATGATTTTTGAAAGTGTAATGTAAGGGCGGAATTTATCAAATGCGAATACTACAGCTAAGAGCTCCTTCTCGGTTGTGGTGTAATTTTCTTGTGCAGATGTGAGGGTTTTACTAGAGTAATAGATCGGGTGGAAGTTTTTAGATATGCGTTGACCTAATACGGCTCCCACCGCAAAACTACTCGCATCGCACATAATCTCGAAAGGAATGTCCCACACCGGAGCTATCATAATTGGTGCGTTAATTAACTTTTCTTTAATTAATTCGAAGGCAGAAAGGCAAGAGTCATCAAAAATGAATGGAGCGTCTTTTTCTAAGAGATGGGTGAGGGGCTTTATGATTTTGGAGAAGTCCTTTATAAAACGACAATAAAAGCCAGCGTGGCCTAGGAAACTTCTTATAGCTTTTATGTTCGTAGGCGGCGGCAGCTTCTCGATAACTTCTATCTTGGCAACGTCTATCTCAATACCTTTAGCAGAAATTTTATGACCCAAAACTAACCCTTCCCTCACCATAAAATGACATTTTTCCCAATTTAGGGCAAGGTTAGTTTCTTTAAATCGTTCTAAGACTTTTTCGAGGTTTTCTAAACATCTATCGAAGGAATCGCCGAACACGGAGAAATCGTCCATCAATACCTCCATAATGCTTTCTACGTACTTGTCAAATATTGCGAGCATACATTGATGGAATGTAGTTGGCGCATTGCACAATCCAAACGGCATTCTTCGGTAAGCGAAGGTGCCGAAGGGACAAGTAAACATAGTTTTCTCTTGGTCCTCTAGAGAGATGGGTATTTGAAAGTACCCCGAGAGGCCATCGAGAAAACAATAAAAGCTATGGCCGGATAATCGTTCTAAAATCTGGTCGATAAACGGTAAAGGAAAGTGGTCCTTGCGGGTGGCGTCATTTAACTTACGCTAATCTATACACATACGCCAACCCGTCACCGTCCGTGTCGGAATTAATTCATTATTCTCATTACTAACTACGATTATCCCTCCCTTCTTTGGTACTACCTGAACGGGGCTAACCCACTTACTGTCCGAAATAGGGTAGATAATTCCTGCATCTAATAATTTCATAACCTCTCCCTTAACTACTTCTTTCATATTCAGGTTTATACGGCGCCGAGGTTGAATAGAGTTACGCGAATTATCTTCCATTAAAATTTTATTGGTACAGAAAGATGGGCTTATGCCCTTGATATCAGAAATTTGCCAAGCAATAGCCCGACGATGCTTACGTAGAACTAGAAGAAGTTAATCATTTTGCGTATCCGTGAGGTAGGCCGAAACGATAACTTGTAACTTGGAATCTTTTTCTAAGAAAGCATACTTAAGGTGTTCAGGAAGTTCTTTAAGTTCTAGGGTAGGGGGTTCTTCATAAGAGGATTTAGAGATTCTTTCTTTTTCAAAAATAATATCTTCATAAACTTTTTTATAAGGAACGTAATAAGGGGTGGGGCTAGCAGCCAAGAAGGCTTCTTGTAGCGATTCAGTTGGAAGAAAAGAGGAAGAACAAAAATCAGAAAATTCTTTTTCAAACTCAGAAAGACAATCAGAAGGTTCATCACTTCCTTGCAGCGATTCAGCCGGAAGAGAAGAAGAAAAACAAAAATTAGAAAGTTCCTTTTCAAAGTCGGAGAGGCAGCAGGAAGATTCATCACTCACGGCGTCTACGAAAAAACATGAGTCATCATTTGTTAGGGTGTTCTTCATCGAAGGTGTGATAAAAAAAGTGACTTCGTCATTGCCTACTCGAAGAAAGAGCTTACCATTGCTTACATCAATGATGGCTCTGGAGGTGGCAAGGAAGGGTCGGCCAAGGATCATGGGAACCTCGACGTCTTCTTCGATGTCCAAAATGACAAAGTCCACCGGGAAGATGAACTTGTCGACTTTTACTAGAACGTCCTCCACTATTCCTAACGGGTACTTGACGGATCTATCGGCTAGCTGGATACTCATACGCGTGAGGTTAAGGCTACCAATTCCTAGCTTTTTAAACAACGAAAAGGGCATTAGGTTTATACTCGCGCCTAAGTCGGCTAACGCGTGTTTAACAAAAAGATCACCGAAGACACACGGGATAGAGAAACTACCCGGGTCACTGATTTTCTTCGGCAAACCGTTTGTTAAAACAGCAGAGCACTCGGCGTTTAGCATTACGTGCAAAAAATTCTCTAACTTCTTCTTGTTGGTGAGGAGGTCCTTAAGATACTTGGCATATTTCGGCATCTGCGAAATAGCCTCGTGGAAGGGAAGATTAATGTGGATTTGCTTGAAGATCTCTAAGAAGCGGGAGTACTGATCATCTTGACGTTGTCTATTAAGTTCGAAGGGGTATGGAGGAGTTGAATTATTTTTGAAGATTGGTGGTGGAGTGAGATTTTTTTTCTAAAACTTGGGTGATAACTTCTTCAGCAGAGGGTGGAAGCGGAGCGGAGCTTTGATTTTTAAAGGCGGGAGTGGAGCTTGCCTCGGGCTCTTCACTTACCATACTGGAGACTTGCTTCCCACTCCGAAGAGTTATAGCTTTCGCTTGCTCTCTCGGGTTGGGTTCGGTATTGGAAGGAAGAGACCCTGCGGGTCGCTCAGAAATTATTTTCGCGAGCTGTCCTACCTAATTTTTTAGACTTTTTACGCTTCCGGTTAAAGTTCTTATAGTAGCGTCATTTGTGGTGATATATTTAGAAAGTAATTCCTTCAATCTTGGAGGTTTTGGATAATTTTGAAGAGGTGGTGGTGGTTGTGGTACAAAAAAATCGTTTTGTGGTGGCGGGCGCATAGCATTTGATGGATTACTCCATGAAAAATTCGGATGATTTCTTAAAACAGGGTTATAGCTATTCAGAAAATTAAAACCAAGAGGATGAAAATTCGCAGCAGAAAAATTATTAAAAGCATTTCTAGGCATATTATTAACATAATCTAAATGTTCTGGAGTAGGGGTTGCAGATTCCCATACCTGAGGGGCGGAGGCAGCAGTCATCTCCGTTATCTTTTTGCTTAGGATTTCTACTTACAGAGCGAGCTGGGAGACGTTGTCCACTTCAAAGATACCTGCAGGATTGTTCGGGCGGGACCTAGGCACATTCTACTGATAAGTGTTCATGGCCATGTCCTCAAAAAGATCAAGAGCTACTTCGAGGGTCTTATGATTTAAAGTACCGCCAGAGGCTGCGTCTATCATTTGCTTTGTATTTTGATTTAGCCCGTTGTAGAACATCTGCACTTGTAACCATACAGGCAGCGCATGATGTGGGCATTGTCTTAATAATTCTTTAAATCTCTCACAGGTTTCATATAAGGTTTCAGAGTCTATTTGTCCGAAGGCAGAGATATCGTTCCTAAGTTTGCAGTTTTAGCTGGCGGAAAATACTTCGCCAAAAATTTTTCAGTTAATTAATTCCAAGTGGTTATGCTATTCTTAGGAAGTGTGTTCAGCATCTGCTTAGCTTTAGTTCTTAGAGAGAAGGGGAAGAGTCTCAGCCTTATTGCATCATTTGTGACACCATTTATCTTGAAGGTGTCGCAAATTTCAAGAAAGCTAGCTATATGTGCGTTCGGATCTTCATCTTGAAGTCCGTCAAATTGCACATATTGCTTCACCATTTGAATTATGCTAGGCTTTAATTCGAAGTTATTATTTGCTATAGCAGGGCGGACTATACTAGATTCTGTTCCCTCGAGGTTCGGTCATGCATAATAAGACATAGTCCTTTGCACGGCCTCATCTACATTGGGTTCTTCCATTCTTAAAGTAGCAAATGACTCGAAGTCCTCAACCGGCACTTGGATAGTAGGACCTTGAAATCGCGATCTTCTCTAAAGAGTACGCTCAATTTCGTGGTCCAAGTCCAAAATAACCGACGGACTCCCGCGGGTCACGCACTAAAAGAACAGAAAAGAAGAAAAGAAAGAGAAATAGGATAAACTAGAAAGAAAGCTAGATTAGATTTTTTTTTTTGAAATAGATTTTTTTTATATAGATTAACTCCCGAACTTCCCAAGGACTACCCCGTGAAGGGTTCGCAAGGTACTAGACAAGATAGTGGCGCTTAAAGCCCTTTGCCCTTTTCGAGAGAATTTGGTGGCGTAGAAAAATTGTGAAGTTGGTTACTATTAAGAGCGGTGATAACTTTTTTTGAATTTTAAAATTTAAAGAAAGAGGATGAGAAAGAGAAGAGATAAAATTAATAGGTTTGTGTTTTCAATATATCAACGGAAATTGGGTCCCCGGCAACGGCGCCAAAAACTTGTTGCGCGCTAGGGTTCGAAGAAAATAAACACAACCGAACTAGCAATCCAATAAGGCAAGTATACCTATCGAATTGTAGCTAGGGGACACAAGTGTCGTATTGAAATCCGGGAACTGTTGAGTATGCTTACTCACACGAAAACTATTATCTTATCGATGGAAAAACTAGGGTTTTAGAGAATCTAATTACAAGGAAGGAAGTAAAGCTAAAGCTAGAAAGAGAGCTATTACAGTTAATTAAAGAGCATAAGAAAATCGATTACTACAAAAGGTTGAAAATATGAAATGGAAATGCACTAGATCAAGAATCACCTCGGCTAAAGATGATTAAGAAAATGCGATAAAAATCTAAACTTAATAGGATAAAGGTCCTTGACCGTGGAGGTTCCTAAAGCTTGAACACGCTTCTCTTGAAGTCATGCCCAACTGAGTTTAGGAAGGTCCGACCGACTCTCGTCTAAATCGGAGGCCTAAAACTCGCTTTACACGGTGAACCCCACTATTGGATTTTACTCCAATCCGGGAGATTTGGACGTCTGCCTCTCTCGAGGGGTGCGTACAACTCCCTTTACTCTTGAATGCTCACTTCATTCTATCGGACTCTCTGCTAGCCCAGAATGAAAGCAAAGGTGGAGGGTTTATATCGATAATATACCTCCAACCCATGATTAATCAAGAGTAATTCAAGGCCCTAACCTAAAAAGAAAAGATTAATCAAAACATCATAACTTAATCGCTCGAACCTCGGATCAACAAGATCAAGTACAAGGAGGATTAGTTAATCATAGTGAAGTGGAGGGGGGATGAGTAGTAAAGCATAAAAAAGGAACACTAGTAAAGGAAGAGCACTTATATTAATTAAAAGGAGCAAGTTACACTAATGAAATTGAAATTACAAGTGCATGAATTAAAGTCCTATTCTAGCCCTATATTAAGGAATAAGAAAAAGCAAGATTACAACAAAAGCTACGGCAAACTAAAAACTATACTATGGTTAAACAAAAATTACAAAGAGAGAGAGAGAGAGATAAAAGCATAAAAAAGATCAAGAAACAAAGGGGCAGCACCTCCCCCACTCAACCAAAGCTTGCTGAAATGGAAGGGGGGCCTGAATTTATAGGCAAAATTTTCGGGTTGGTCACGCCCTCCGACACGCCCTAGGGGGGCTTGTCAGGGGGCGTGACATGTACGAAGTTAACCTCGGGTTGTGGGAACTGGCGGGAGGGATGATTGCTTCTATATGTCGGTCGACACGCCCTTGGTCACGCCCGTGTAGGGGGGACGTGTCACGCACATCATGTCGAAATCATTGGTCGGAAATCCATCAGTTGTCGGAAAGTTTGATGTCACGCCCCCGGTCATGCCCGTGACGGGGGGGCGTGACAGTACTGTTACGTGCTGTGGCGGAACCTGCATTCAATGCGGCGGCAGGATTTGCGGCAGAGGGCGACACGCCCTTGGTCACGCCTTGCGACACGCCCTAGGGGGCGTGTCAGTGGGCGTGACAGCTGTTTTGTTTGTTTTTCTGTCCCTTCCAGCAGGAGTCCTCGGGATCGGGTGACACGCCCTAGGTCACGATCATGGAGGGCGTGACATAGGGGCGTGTCAGGTCATTTTTGGCCAATTTTCTGGAAACCTTCAAAAAGACAATAAAAAGTAAGTGACAATAATATTTACATAAAAATGATAAAAAATAAACTAATAATAGACATGATTTGTACAATATAAAATAGAAAATACGATAATAGTTTAGACTACAGAACGTATTATCAACAGCCAAACCCGGGGTCCAACTGGCTGAGCATCTTCCGAGGACTCTCTCCCCCATCCTACTTAGGGACAGAGTCATCTGTCCAGACGGAAGAATGGCTTGACATTATTTACGAGATGTTGACAGGGATACGGTGCCCCTGGGAGGAGAGAGTGCCATTGGTGGTCTCTTGCTTGGAGTCTCATGCCAAGAGATGGTGGAATACATCACTGGACACGACCTTTGCGGATATGGAGATTGCAGAGATTACTTGGGAGGAGTTCAGGGCCGCGTTACTGGAGAATTTTGTTCCACAATCGGCTAAGTATGAGTTGGAGGACAGGTTCCTGCAGCTGAAGCAGGGCAATAAGACAGTGGTAGAGTACCACCGGGAGTTCAACCATTTAGCCCAGTTTGCGGACTCCTATCAGCTGGATGAGGCAGGATACATCAAGAGGTTCTATAAGGGCCTGCGGGAGGACTTGAGGGAGGCCCTACTGTTCGTATCTGACGGGCCAGTACCTCGGATGTTAGAGATGGCCAAGAGGATAGAGGCTGATTGGAAAGCTACTCGGGGCCGGAAACGGCCAGCGGAGGATCAGGGTCGAGGAGTAAGGAATGATCAGAGACGAGCCCGTATCACGGACGGGAGAAGGGTCGAGGACCATCCTTGTCAGGAGGTAAGACAGGAAACAAGGGAGCCAGTGATTGTGGCTCCACCACCTCTTCAGACACGGAAGGGCCAGAGACCCGGGGGAATGGCATATCCCCCGCCAGAGTGCTTCCACTGCCATCAGGTTGGGCACATCCGCAGAAATTTCCCTATGAGAGGGGCACC
Source organism: Platanthera zijinensis (assembly GCA_039513925.1). Classification (NCBI taxonomy): domain Eukaryota; kingdom Viridiplantae; phylum Streptophyta; class Magnoliopsida; order Asparagales; family Orchidaceae; genus Platanthera; species Platanthera zijinensis. The sequence continues at coordinate 98,916,179 of CM077092.1, forward strand.
CCCACCAGCTCCATCGGCTGCCCAGCCAGCACAGTATTTTGGAGGCCGAGGTCGTGGCCTAGGACGTGGATACCAGGGGGGAGATCGTAGAGAAGAAAGGGAGCAGGTGTATGCTTTGGACCTTGTGCAGCCTCGGAACCCAGAGCAGGTCATAGTAGGTACGGCCGAGACATTTAATTGTTTTAAAAGAATTCCTCCTTTCTCAGTTGACATATTTGTAGAACTGCACTAGATAGAATAAATAGGAAAGAAAAACTCGTTATAGAATTCTAAGATATTTAACCACCCCAGGTATAGTCTTCATCGGCGGCAAGCCTGCTCGCACGCTTTTCGATACCAGAGCTTCTCACTCCTTCATGTCGGAGACGTTCGTAGAAGGATTGGAAGGCGTGGAGCGATTCACGGGCTCGGAGATGAGGGTGCCACTACCCGATGGATCTGAACTCCTTACCTCGGACCACTGCAACATGGAGGTAGAAATCGGTGGAAAGACATTTAAGGCTCCAGCGACGCTTTTGAAGTTGACGGACTATGACTTGTCCTGGGCCTGGTATGGCTATACTGGAACATGGCCCAGATTGATTGCCAAGCAAAGAGGATCACCGTGAGGCACGGGGACTCTTTCATTGTCATCGAAGGTATAACACCTGCCTCTCGTATACTCTTACCTTCGGTACAGGCTGTTAAGGCCCATCTGCAGGGAGAGAAGGTTTATCAGATTCTATTTGAGATGGCGGAAGTCAAGGAGTCTGTGACAGACATCCCGATGGTGTGAGATTTCGCTGACGTCTTTCCAGAGAAACTGCCAGGACTACCTCCGCACCGACAGCAGGACTTCAAGATACAGCTTGTGTCGCGGGCCAAGCCGGCATCTAGGGCCCCTTACCAGATGGCCCCAAAAGAGTTGACAGAGTTCCGAAGCCAATTGCAGGAACTAGTAGAGGCAGGGTTTGTCCGGCCAAGCTCTTCACCGTGGGGAGCCCCGGTGTTATTTGTCAAAAAGAAGGACGGAAGTCTCCGCTTGTGTATTGATTATCGAGCGCTGAACAGACTAACGGTCCATAATACATACCCGCTGCCACGGATTGACGAGTTTTTTGATCAACTGGAGGGAGCGCATTTCTTCTCAAAACTTGACTTGAGGTCAGGTTATTATCAGCTACGGATTCAAGAGGAAGACATTCCGAAGACCGCCTTCAGTAGTAGGTACGGACTGTTTGAGTTTACAGTGATGCCCTTCAGGCTCACAAATGCGCCGTTTGCATTTACAAGCCTCATGAACAGGGTATTCGAGGACTATTTGGATTTATTTGTCATCATATTTATTGATGACATCCTCATCTACTCAAGGAGGAGGAGGAGCATACGCGTCACCTGACTTTGACTCTAGAGAGGTTACGGGAGCACCAGCTGTATGCGAAGTTCAGCAAATGACAGTTTTGGTTAAAAGAGGTGGCCTTCTTAGGTCATATTGTCAGCGGTGCTGGGTTAGGCAGTAGACCCGGCCAAGATTCGGGAAGTGCAAGATTGGCCACCGTTGAAGACAGCCACGGATGTACGGAGCTTCCTGGGACTTGCATGATATTACCGGAAGTTCGTCGAAGGATTCTCCTGGATTGCACTCCCTATTATATCCCTGACGAAGAAGGAATCCCCTTTCGTTTGGACGCCACAGTGCGAGGCGAACTTTGTGGAGTTGAAAGGTCGGCTTACCTCAACTCCCATTCTCTCTCTTCCTTCGGGAAGGGAGGGATTCTAGGTGTACATGGATGCCTCCTACCAGGGGATGGGTGTCGTTTTGATGCAGAACAGGCACGTAATAGCCTACGCCTCTCGACAGCTGAAGATACATGAGAAGAACTATCCAGTGCATGATCTGGAGATGGGTGCAGTGATCTTTGCTCTGAAGATTTGGCGACACTACCTATACGGAGTTCACTGTGACATCTTCTCTGATCATAAGAATTTGAGATATGTTGACATGCAGAAGGAACTCAACATCAGACAGAGACGTTGGGTGGAGTTCCTGTCGGATTACCAGTACAACATGCACTACCATCCCGGGAAGGCGAATGTGGTGGCAGATGCTTTAAGCCGGAGAGGAGGTACCTCAGGGAAAGGACCACATCTAATGTCCATGGAGCTAGTCCGTTCTTTCAGAGATATGCAGATATCCCTAGTGTCCGAGAATGATCCAGAACTGTATATGGAGTATCTAGCATCGATGGTTGCCATAGATGATATTCGGGACCGCATCCGGGACGGACAGAGGACAGATGCATGGACAGAGCCGATATTCCAAGGCTTGGTGGAGGGTTCGACGGGAGATTATTCACTGAGAGATGGATTGCTATATTTTAGAGGCAGGGTCTATATACCCGCAGGAGGCCAGATTCGGGAGGACATCATGGCAGAGGCACTTTGTAGCAGATTTTCCATACACCCGGGGATCACCAAGATGACGGCAGACTTGAAGAAGACGATGTTTTGGCCAGGGATGAAGAAGGACATTACATACTTCGTAACTCATTGTGAGGCATGCCAGCTGGTGAAGGCGGAGTGCAGGAACCCCGCAGGATTGCTACAGCAACTTCCGGTTCCGGAGTGGAAGTTTGAGGACATCGCGATGGATTTCATTCATGGCCTCCCCCGATCACGGACGGGAAATGATTTGATTTGGGTCATCATCGATCGGCTAACTAAGGTGGCCAGATTCATTCCAATAAGAAAAGATGACTCGGTTGGGGTACTGGTGCGGAGATTCGTAGATCAGTTCATTCGTTACCACGGTGTGCCTAGGACGATCGTGTCGGATCGGGATGGTTGGTTCACATCCAGGGAGTGGAGATCCGTGCAGACTTACTTAGGCACGCGACTGAACTTCAACATAGCTTTTCATCACCAGACGGATGGGCAGACGGAACGCACCAACCGGACATTGGAGGACCTCCTAAGGCTATGCATTTTGGATCGAAACGAACCTTGGGAGAAGCTTTTACCACTAGTCGAGTTCTCCTATAACAATAGCTACCAGTCCAGCATAAAGATGGCTCCTTATGAATCCTTGTACGGAAGAAGATGCAGGACTCCGCTTTCATGGATTCAGGACGAGGATCCGAAGGTGTTGGGATTGGATTTTGTCGAAGACACCGAGGCTCATGTGAGACTGATACGGGACAGAATGCTGGAAGCGCAAATCCGACAGGCTAAGTACTACGACGCCCGACACCGTCAGGTAGAGTTTCAGATGGGAGACCGGGTTTTCTTGAAGATTCGGCCCATGCACAGAGTTTCACGGGTGCGTGGTCGGAAGAAGAAGCTCAGCCCTAGGTATTTGGGCCCTTGCAGGATCCTAGAGCGGATCGGGCCCCTAGCTTACAGGCTGGAGTTGCCACCGGAACTGGCAGGCTTACACGACGTGTTTCATATTTCATCACTTAGGAGGGCTCTACTACGCCCGGTGCAGCAGATTTCGACCATAGATGGGTCGGTAGCTTCAGACCTAACAGTTCACTTGGAGCCGGTTCGGATCGATGATAGAGAAGTACGGATCTTGCGTCACAAGAAGGTTCCGTTAGTCAAAGTTCTGTAGAAGAACCATGGCCAGGAGGAGCATACCTGGGAACCGCAGGACCTGAGGCGACAAAAGTATCCAGAGCTGTTCAGCTAGGTATACCTCACAACCTCTTAGGATGTTTGATTTAACTTCCTGTTTTAAACTAGTAGGACTGGAGTTTCAAGAGTAGGGGCTAACCTTTTGTTTATTGGGGTCTAGACTTTGCCAATTGGAAGAATTAGTCATATATTTGAGCTTCCCTTTAAACTACACTTAGTAAACATGGCGTCATGATGTAATCTTTCACTTCTCATGGGATGTTACAAGCTTCTTTTCTTCGATAGGTGCCCCGGTGGGCTTAACCTTGATTTCGGGGACGAAATCTTTGTTTTGTTTATTGGGATTTGTAACATCCCATTTCCAACTAGACCCCTAGGAGTGGTTTTGTCATGACAAAACCCTAGGAAGCCCAAAAAAAGTCAAGTGGTCCTGGTAGTGTGGATAGGAGCACTATGGTCTGCAAATAGTAAATTCCTAAACCTTAGTTTAGGGTGACCAGGGCCCTCACAATGACTCCAAGACCTCACCATGATCTCTCCAACCCATGTTAAGGCCCTAAGGACTCATCAGGGTTAACCCTAGAGCCTGAGTTGACCAAGGTCAACCCTAACTCTAAATGGGTCAAACTAGCCTACACAGGGTTAATTGACCCTACCTAAGCCAAGTGGACCCCACCCATGCCCTCTTAACCCTAGATAGAGGCCAATGGGTCACCAAGGACCCATTGGGGTCAACCCTAGAGGCTATGTTGACCCAAGTCAATTCAAACCCAAAAATGGTAGAAGTGCCCTTAATATGGGTCATGTGACCTTCAAGGTGCCCTGTGAACCCTACCCATCCCTACCTAGACCCTAGGGGAGGCCAATGGGTCACAAAGGACCCATTAATGGTGGCCTAAAAGGTCAATTTTACCAAAGTCAACCCTAGGCTAGGTCAAGTCAAACCTAGTTCAAAAAGGGCTACCCAAGCTTGGATCCACTAGCCACTTGGTCTAACCACCACCCCTAATCCATTTTCATCAGTTTAGTGGGATGTATATAGGGTTATCATGATGATCAAATCGGCCATGCTTACTAGGAGAGAGAAAGCTCAACTTAGGGTTAATGGAGGAAAGAGAAAGAGGAGGAGAAGGGCCATTCATGGCTTGGGGAGGCCAAAGGCCACCACTTTTGGCTGAATTCAACTCCCCTGGTGAAGAGGAGGAGTTTCCAGCAGTTTCCAAGCCTCCTCAGGGCAGTTACACCTCCCCCACCTCTTGGTCGAACCCCCCATTGAAGGCCATTAATGGCCATTGATGTTTGGCCACTCCCCTTCCACATTTTTCCCTTTAAGATCCATCACAAGACTCCCAGGAGTCGTTTACACCCCTTGCCTGAGGAAATCGAGGCCTTCCACTATGCAGTTGCAGAATTCCGACCACCACCGCCACCGCAATGGCCTCCCATCGATCAGCATGCCTCCAAGCTGCGATTGAGGTCCTCCCCTTCCTCTTCTTCTGTGGATAGATCTTAGGATTCAATAGGGTTGAGAATCGGGCTCAATTGGGCCCGATTGGAGTTTTGATTTTCATGGTTTTTCCATGAAATTTCCATTCTCGGGCTCGCCGGAAAATCCCCTCCGGCGGCTGTGCCGCCGCCTGGCGATAGCCACCACCTCGACGGAGGTGGTGGTGGCGGTGGCCGGCTGGGGAGGCGGCTGGGTGGCCTGCGGCAGCAAGAAGAAACGGCTCCAGGATGGGTGAATCCTATCCATTGGCTAGAGGTAGGAGATGAAGGGATGCCGCCCGTTATGCTTCAAGATTAGTGCGGAATAGTAATTTGTATAAACCTATAGTTGGGTTATTTTAATTTCTTTTCTGTCACAGATTTAGCATTTAATATTTCTATTTATTAAAAATACTTAGGCCCTCCTACAGAAAAAGTTGTGAACATGAAATTTGTAGCCCTTTGAGTCTACTTTAATTTAAAATTATTGTCATCCAATTTGGGTAAGTGGTCAGACCACAACACCCATTTTGGTGAAAGGTGTCCCTATGCTAGGTCAGAGACCATTTTGAGTGCCCTCATCAATCTAGACACTCAAATGACCTTAAATTTTTGGTGGGGGTTAGTCTGGCCTATACCTATAACATATCCAAAAATGAGAATTTTGGAGAACCTTTTCCTATAGTTTTTGAAAAAATTTAATAATCTTGGTATGGCTCAATTAAGGGGTCTAATGACCTCCAAATTCACCAAAACTTTGGTGGAGGTCCCTTAGGGTCATATTGAAGCTCTATAAAAAGTTCCATCTCATTTGGAGATTATTTGGTTAGGAAATGAGTAAATCCTAATTTTGCCCATTAAGGGGCATTTAGGTCAAAAGTGCACTTTGTGATTTTAGGTGACCAAACTACATCACCACTGGGTGAAACTTTGGCCACTGGTTTGTTTTGACCCTTAGCATCCCCCTATAGTTTATAGGGTGTTTGGGGTAGGTATGCCCTAGGACCCAAGTTCAAACCTTTAGGTTGGACTTGGGGGGATTTGTGAAGGGCATAGGGTCAAATGCCCTTGTGTGGTTGTGATTTTTGGTGGAGAGGGGACTAGTATGGTCAAAGTCCTCTACAAAATCTTAGGAGGTTTGGAGATTGATACACCCCTCAAAACCCTAACCCTAGTTTAGGGCACCCCACTTGTATAAGCACAATGAGCCATCAAAAATTAGTAAAAGGCTATGGAACTTGGGTAGAGAGATCTAAGGGTTCATAGGAGCCTTTAAAAAATTATATTGAGGATTTTGGAATAATATATTTGGTAGTTCCTTTATAACTCATAGATTTGCCCCTTAAAGTATTTTGTTTACTATCATCTCTTTGTTAATTAGGAAGAGATGAAATTGAGGCAGAAAACTTTTTAGGTCATTACACACTTGTATGAATTTTGTTACAATTTTTAGATGATTACTCTCTGTACTTAATTCACAAGCTACCATTTTGCATAAAATAGTCAAGCATTTATTATGGATTGCTCACTAACTGAAAACTTGTGAAACTTAGTTAAAGACTTTTTATGACTTCACAAACCTCTGAGATTTATTGTAGAATTTTTGGAGGTCTAATTGTAGGGGTTGTTTCACAAGGCTTGTACTTTGTAGAAACTTTAATGATTTTAATTTAATACGTTTAGGCCTTGTAAAATTATATTTTTTTGTCAGTAGGCATTAATGGACACTATGATAGTCTGGTAATTTTCTCATAATTTTCTGATGGTGGATTATAGTACTTCCTTCTTTAGTCAAGCTTGTTTGGATAATTTTAGAATAAATTTAGAATAATTAATTAGAGGCCAACTTTTGAGGAAAATTAGTGAAACCTAAAATTCTCTGACATGTTAGCATTATGTAGAGCTCATAATTTTTGGATGACCATTGTTTGAGTAAATCTAGTACTTCATGTTCAAAATCGCTCATAGGCCTCATTTTCGAAAAAATTAAATAAATACCAGATAATTTAGGGAAATTAAGAAATTCTGGGTTTAAGTTGTAAAAGTCATGATAGGCCCCCATAAATTATCTTAGCGTGTTTGGATGAGAATTTGGAGTACTTCCTATCATGCACATCATTTAGCTTAAGGGTGGCCTGCATTTAGTAAAGCGGTAAAAATTGTGATGTCATGGTCGTAGGGTGACGGGATTATGGTTTACTATTATGGTGAGTAATTTGGAGTTTATCATTTGAATTTGGTATATGGGTTGAGAAGATTGCTGGGTTGTCTAAGGTTAGGTGAAGCTCGGGTTCGACGACAAGTCGTCTTCCCTGTGGGAAAAGAGAAGGTCAAACACATTAGGGTTAGAACCAGAGTAATACAAAGGGGTTGGGAACCGGGTACTAACAAATAATAATCAGAGCGCCTTTAATGCCAAGTGTAACCAATGTCAGTCTATAATGGGTCACCAAACACAGGACCATACAATTAATCCCTCATTGTGTGATCCAAAGTGTTGGCCCATGTATAGCCTCTCTATTGGGATACACTTCCTATATGCGCTTGGATTGATGGACAGAAGCATTGGAGCTAATTTCCTAGAAAAATTTCTAAGTCCAAAATACTCGAGTAACCCTTTGTTATACCGAGTATCAGACTTAATACTCGAGTAGCTAGTTGGACATACTCGAGTAGTTAGTTAGACATACTCGAGTAATCAGTTAGACTTACTCGAGTAGGGTCTGAATACTCGTGTATATATTTCCTACTCGAGTAGTTAGTTAGACATACTGGAGTAATCAGTTAGACTTACTCGAGTAGGGTCTGATACTCGTGTATAATTTCTATACTCGAGTAGTTAGTTAGTCACTCGAGTAAGTTGTTTTCATACTCGAGTAAGTAACTTAATCACTCGAGTAAATATGTACTACTCGAGTAGATCTTTTTTCTTCTCTTTTCTGCAAGTTCAAGTAGTCTACTCGAGTAAGAATTCTGATACTCGAGTAAGTTGTTTTAACACTCGAGTAAGTATTTCCATACTCGAGTAATTGACTTTGATACTCGATAAGTGAATTTTCCCGGATACATATTATGATACTCGAGAACTTCCCCTTTCATCGAGTAATCTTTCTTTCACTCGAGTTATATTTCTGATACTCGGTATATATTTCATACTCGGTATATATTTCTGAACTCGTATATCTCTTCTGGCTCTTTCACTCAGTAAATTTCTCTTCCCTTACTCGTATTTTCTCTTTGATGATATCTAAATTCCCATACTCGGTATATCTTCTCTTACTCGAATAGTTCTCTATTCCAGAATTCTTCTAAGTCGGGGATTTTGAATCTTTTCTGAGGCCACGTCATCCTTAATTAAGGACCGTGGTCCACCTATAAAAAGTCATTTCAGAATTGACTAATTAACAAGTTACGGATATTCTCTTTAAGAAAGAGAAAATTCCGTGAACCCTAATTCTCACGCCGCCGCCGCCATTGTTGTTCACGGAAGAAATTCTGATCGCTTCCGTCTTCAACGACTATTTCTCCAGTGATCCAGACAAAAGTGAATCACTCGATCTCGTGGTCAAAGATTTCAGTTATCTTCTCGTCGAGGTTTCTAGTTTTCAGATTTGTGGATCCTCTCAAGTCATCTTCAACCTTTTCTGATCAAGCCGAAGTTCCTAAAGAAGAAGACTTCAAAGATCAAGTCTGAAATTTGTTGTTTTGAATTTTTATTCTCAAACCAAAATTTCTTTGTAGGGTTTTTTTCTCCGAGATTTGTAGGAAGATCTTCTTCCGAGTTTTGTAGATCTTGGATCAAGTTTTGTAGGAACGTGTTCCGAGGTGTAGGATTGTTTTCATCCGAAGGGAGTAGCCGAGTCTAGTATGTGATCGGTGAGGAAAGTAAACCCAAGGTTGGGGAACCACTAAAATCTCTTGTCGTGGAGTGGGTCTTGTTAATTTTTTTAATTCGCATTTGACACGCATTTCATATTCACCCCCCTCTAGGTGATTTAGGCTAACAACTTAGACCTCTCATTAACAAATAATAATAAGCGCCTTGTGTATGGGCTTTCACCGATTCCTAGTACTAGTGCCCTTCCCAGGGAATGCCTTGGGTAGTCGGGCTACCTAAACCGAGGTAAAATGAAATACAAAAGTCGTATAACTAGGGATTCACTTCTACTCACCTCGTGTGGGATTTAGTTGGGTCACTCGGGAAGTGGCCAGTGTATTTGATGATGGGAAGTTGGTCGGGGATAGGCTCGGTGGTTGTTGTTTGTTAAGTTTGTCCGGTGCGGTGGTTGTTGTTTGTGCCAGCCTACAAGGTTGCAGTATGTAGGAGCTTCGCTTAGTGCACCAAGAGTATGTAGGAGCTTCGCTTAGCGTTTAAGCATACGATAGGTCTGAATGGTAGTGCAATTACCAGTTTAGAGGTGGGCGAGGCCCAACCCACCGCTTCCGTTTGCCATTACGGAGGTATCCTGGGAGGTTCGGCTCCAGAAAGGGGGAACTAAAGGTCTGTGTACACAGAGTCGGGTGGGTTAGTTGCACTTGCATGATCACATCATACCCACTTGCATGTCATAACATAATCATTGTGTATAACCCCTGTCACCTATTGTGTAAGTGTTATGGGACGCTTACACAATAGGACTTGCAAAATGACCCCTTGGTCTATAAGCTTGTGTGGGCAAGTTTATAAATTAAGGTCAAAATTCCTTATATATATATGTTGTTAATAACCGACACCCCAATATATAAATTGGTATGAGACTCTTTATACGATGGGAGCCCTGTAGAAGATCCCTTGGCTTATGCATTTCCGCACATAAGCTAAGGTTACTTTTCATAGTTTACTTTACTGCCACATGTACTATAAAATTGCTTGTATAGGTCCGTTGTCATCTGTTTCTTGATTAATCTCCACCTTCAAGTCCTCCCCTTTCTTCCTCTCCGCTCGGTGCCTAGGGGCCATGTGGGAAGGTGTGGGGGATGATAGGACTTAGTCTTATAGACTAACGGTTTTCAGACCACATCATTTAGGGGATCATGGAGCCCAGCATGGAGGAGTAGCCCCAGAGGTCGGCCGGTTTGGAGATAGGGCAGGCTAGCTCAGGAGTTCAGACAGCTGGGACTATGAGTCTCCTACCCTTGTAGTGTTTTTTTTGCTTCTGCTTGAGTGACTATGTAGTGAGGATTTGATATATCGGGCTTAAGCCCTTATTTTCAGTACATTTATATTTGTGGACTCTCCCTTCGTGGAGATATTATTACTCTGATGTGATTAAGTTGTGGACTTTTGGATAGAGTTTTTATCTCACTTGTGTTTACTCTACTTTGGTACTTTTCTGTGATCGAATCGGCCGGCAGAATAAGCGTTTCGCGGTGATGACCCTTCAGGGCGTGAAGGTGTCACCGCAAAGCGGCGGTTCTGGGCCTAAGACCCCTGTGTTTAAAAAGAAAAAAAATGGTGTCTTACACCTAGGATCCACTGAGGGAGGGGTGTGAGAAATTAAGCTTAGTCTTTTGACTAACGGTCGGTGGACCAAACATTTCAGGGGCTCCGGATGAGGGACAGGAAGCAGCAGTAGGAGATGCGGCACCAACGGAGTACGATGCACTTGGTGGTGGGCCAGTCTAGTACAGGAGTACCAGTCTATAGCTCCGTGAGTGTTATTTTTTTACTTAGCTTCCGCGAGAGTGATGTAGTGAGGATATGTTGTACCGGGCATTGTTCGTTTACCTTTCTATTTTACTGATCTGTTTCAGTACTTTCATTATAATTTGGACATTGCTGTGATTTCTACTTAATATATTATATGTGATCGTGGACTTGACTTAATAGTCTTTTATCTATAAACTTCAATTCTTTGGTGATCCTTAAGGCCAATAGGATCGGCGTCTTGTTGTGGCTACCTTCCCGAGTGTCGGTGTCACCGCAAAATGACGATTCTGGGCATAAGACCCTGGTAGCGTAGCAAAAAAAAGGGTCTTATAGTCCGTCTGTGGCCCCATGCCATATTCCACAGATAGTTAGTGGAGTTACATGTGAATATATAAAAACCAAATGAATCCTAACTCATAGCATTTTAGCACAAGCTTCATGGGTTAAATTGAACTCAAGTATCAACAATGTCCACTATATAAAACCATAGGAATGTTATTATATAATACAAAAAACTTACAGCTTTAAGGCCTTACAAATGTTTTTCCCCAAAAGTGTGGTTAACAAACATCGGCTCGCAGGCCAACCACACATAAAAACAATAAAGAGCCTTCGCTTGGCCTTCGAGGGTCGGCATAGAATCAAAGGGCTGCAACCCGCTATTTCCCGCTCTACTCTCCAGCACCTACACAGGGACAATCCACCACAAGAATGAAAAACAAGGCAACAGTCAGCTTTAGCTGACCAATTTATAATGACCCTACCCCATACCCGGGGCAGCGGTATTCCTTCCCTGCATGCATAACAACCATACATAGATATATCACAAGAAAGTACAACTGAAGCACCATTCAAAATATCACAATCATCTGCATCAACAACCAAACGTTCAGTGCACTCAGGGCACATTCTCGGTGTACCGGATAACCAGGGTCCCACCACCATCCAAAAATCCGAGAAAAACGGCAAACTATGAGCATTATTGTCTGGCATATAGCCAAGACTCTTCTCCCTACTGCCAACATTAATACCGGTATTAACCCGACATAGGGCGGTATAGTTCAGCCTTTTTTCGTTGCTTAAATCGTCATGCCATAGCCGAAAGTCGAGCTTCCATGGCTAAATAGACAGATGTGGGTCACATCACCTTTCCCGAGGAGTTAAACATAACCGTGTTACATTTAATAGATGACTCTCACGACCATCAGAGCTAAGCACCAATCATACAACTCACAAACTAGCCACCTGGTGTAATACCCCCCTCCCGGAACACAAAACACAGCACGAGAGAGGTATTATGCCCAGAACAGCTGCCTTGCAGTAACACTAACACTCGGGCTAGCCTGCACCACAAGACGCCTATTCTGTGGGCCACAACCAATATCATTCATTGCCGACCTAACTAGAAAATAAGAAACAGAAGTCAAATCCACACAAATCATAAAAGTCCATTAATATAACAAAAGTAGAGAAGCTACAACGAGCTTCTAATATCAGAGTACGTAAATAGTTGCCCAAAAGGGCTACATCAAAAACCTCTCACACTCACCTCAATAACCGACGGTAGAGACGGTACCGTCCCCTCATGCCCTGTCGTCCTGGCCTGGCTGTCCGGCTGCATAACCTGCTGCTCCACCTGCGAGGTTTCCTCCTAAAAGGAAGACGTAGCAACCGTTAGTCATAAAGACTAAGTGGCTTTACATCCGCTCCCCCAGCGACTCCTCGGCACCGGGCGGAGAAAGGAATATGGTACAATATAAATAAAACATAGGTACAAGCAGGTGGTTTAGACTGAATATCACTATGTATATAAAGCAGTGTAATAAATGAGCAACATCTTAATCTAGCAATTCTACCATCTACATCATCATAAGAGTATAGAGCTATAACAGAAAGTAACTCAACTTATATGAATGCCCATACAAACATATAGGTTGAGGATCGTTCAGTAGTAAGTAACTCATCCTATAGGAGTGCCCATACAAACTTATACGATGAGAATCTTGTGTATGTAATGAGGTGTAATGGCATGTATGCAATGGAATGACTCACCCATGATCACGCAAATGCAATTGCTATGTCGACACAGACTCGCAGTTCCCACTTTTCGAGTAGGTAGCTAACCTCTCAGACGTCATCCTTCATGTCTAGACAGTGATAGTTGAGTGGGCATTTCCACTACTAGGCTGGTCTCCACACTACTTGGCCTAGGCCACCATATGCCTCAATGCTAAGAACACAACAACGGAGCTCACATGCGTACTATGGCTCAGAAGGTGTCTCTGGTAGATGTGCACCGAGATCCTAGCCCCGAACTTGCCTAAGGTGTGATACGAAAGGAGACTCGGAAATGATCATGAGGACCAAGCCAAACCGTTCACTTGGCATGGAAGGAGCATCGGGATATGAACATCGAGGACCAAGCCCAACCGCCCAAGTTCTAGCTATTAACTCCCATCGGTGTGACGATTGGCGAGCCCGTAGACCTGCCACACTATCCTTTACTCGGGATTACGATACTGCGTATCGAACTCACACCGCATGCAATACAACTGCATCGTGGAACGGAAGGAGCCTCGGGACATGAACACCGAGGACCAATCCCAACCGTCCATTATGACTCTTCTCAACAACACCAACACATGCAATCAGATATCCGCACTCTCATCCTTCCACAATCTGGTGCCCAAGGCACCAAAAGGGTTTACCACAAAAACAAGTGGCAAACCACCACATACAATGGACCATCTTAGACTCCCATATATGACAAGCTTCAAGATTATTATTACGTCCAATGTTATGGTCACACAACTTTAGCATCACCACATACAACTCCTTTACCAAACTCAAAAATTTGTGCGCACATGAGTTAATTATCTGTCTATCACATCACATGTTCATAACAATCAACACCGACCGAATACACAAGTTTTAGTAAATCTTATTATTAGACGACTAATTACTCTTCGTTCACGAACCCCCACCAAGTCGTTTTGTTCAAACACATAACATTTCACCATTTGTTTACGTGGGGTGTATCCAGTAATTTTATCACGTGTTGAATTATCACAGTTAGGCATATTATTATTCGCCTACAACTTAACGTTGGATTGTAACAAAACCTCCTCCGAGTCCAAACCCAACTATACACTAACCCAGGAATTTCAGGTGAAGAACACCTGCTGGACAGCAACTTCAACCGGAGATTCCTATGACTACAGGAATCTGGTGAGTGCGTGTAACCCATTGATGGAAAGGTCTTTCCATGGGATATAACTTTCATGTTCAGTCTGCAACCTAGATCAGATTGTATCACACATGAAATTGGCTCCAAAGCCTGCTGCGTACAGAATACAATTTCTGCACGCTTAGTCTGACAGCCCTTTACTTCGGTCAGACATTCCCGTTGCTACAAACTTCACCTGAAGGCGTGTAACCACTCTTTGGAAAGTTATTTCCAAGGGCTACGACTTTAGTGTTTAGTAGAAAGCCCAGATCTGGCCATATCTTGCCTGAAAATAGACAAGAAGGTCGCTGCGTGAAAAACGGAGATTTCTGCACGCATCTTGAGGCTGAATGAACGACATTGGTTCATCTTCCTCCTCAAGCTGATCCTCCCAAATAACAACCAGAAGTTCCTCCACCCTTATTTACCCTCTTAAGGCCATTCCTCTTCACGAAACCACCCCCATCATCACTTTGAAGGAAGGGGAGGTTGAAGATGACTAAACCTTAGAACACAAGTTCTAGCATGGCCCTCCTAGAAACCATCATCTCACACATCAAGACTCATTTAAGTCGATGTAATGACTAAGGATAACTATATATCTAGCACCAAGGGAGAGGGGAGGAAGCTCACCTCATTTACAGCGGTTCCACCATAACTGGCCATGGATCTTGTCATTCTTCTCGTCGGCATCCCTTTTCCTTGGAGGCGGTGGAGATTCCTCACGGAGTTTGGTTGGCACCAGCAAGTTCTTCCCTCCTCGAGAAGTTTTCTCCAGAAGATGTAGATTGGAAGAGAATGAAAATGGCTAGGGTTTCATTTTGCCTTTTTATTCAGAAGTGTCACGGGTAGGGACACGCCCGTGTCCTTACCCGTGTCCTGCTAGGGCAAAACGGCGTCAACAGTTCGACTACCGCTTCGTGCACATACACGGGAACTGACACGCACGTGTCTGTACCCGTGTCAAGGTGACACGGCCGTGGTTCTGCCCGTGCCTCTACTCGTGTCCTGCTCGGGATAATCCTGCTTATTCCTGATAGATGCACACGGGTAGAGACACGCCCGTGTCTCTACCCGTGTCCTTCTCGGGTCAGACCACTCAGCACCATTTTCTTATCACTCAATGCCACGACACACGGGTAGGGACACGCCCATGTCTCTACCTGTGTCATACTCAAAACAGACACTCAATGCCATGCCACTCAACGCCACGACACACGGGTAGGGACACGCCCGTGTCTCTACCCGTGTCATACTCAAAATAGGCACTCAACGCCATTCTCAAGACCACCCAGCCCCACTTGAGTTCTGATAGATGCACATGGGTAGGGACATGCCCGTGTCTCTACCCGTGTCCTACACAGACCCAACTTCTCTTTTCCCCACGAGTGCGCGCCTGATCGCCTGCCCTCTCTGAGCCTAAATCAGCTCTCTTGGCTCAAGAGGGCGCACAAGGGCCTAGCGGGAACCGGGATGTTACAAATCCTATAATCAAAATAAAAGATTTCGTCCCCGAAATCGGTTTAAGGCTACGTGGAGAGAAAAGCATAAAATAAATATAAAATAAAATATGCCTTTAAAGATTACCTTGATGAAATAGCTCCGGATAGCGCTTTTGCATCAAGTCCACCAACTACCACGTGTACTCCTCTTTCCCATGATTGGACCACTGCACTTTTACTAGAGGAACACTTTTGCGGCGCAAAATCCTCGTCTCGCTGTCTACTATCCGCACAAGCTCTAGTCGCACCGACCTATCAGTTGCAACTGCCCAGTCAGTGGTTGGGACATATTGTTTGGGCCGCAACAACGCCTTTCGGAGTGACGACACATGGAATACGTCATGAAGATTCTCTAGCTCCGACGGTAACTCCAACCGATATGCCAACGGACCAATCCTTTCCAATATGACGTAGGGCCCAACGTACCTAGGGTTGATCTTCTTCACACCACGTACCTGAGATACTCCATGCATCGGCCTGATCTTTAAAAATACCTTGTCGCCCACTTGAAATTACACCATCCGGTGTTTTGCATTATAATACTTTCCTTGGCGACTTTGAGCCTTGAGCATGCGGTCCCCTATTAGCCTCACAGCCGCATCAGTATTATCTATGTATTCAATACCCAAAGCCTTCGGATCTTCATCCTGCACCCAAGACAAGGGTATTCTCCACCTTCTTCCATAAAGGGCTTCATCGGGCGCCATCCCGATGATAGCTTGATGGCTGTTGTTGTATGAGAATTCTACCAAGGGTAGGAGCCTTTCCCACGGCTCTCCTCTATCCAACACACACAACCTAAATAAGTCTTCCAATGTCCTGATAGTCCTTTCAGATTGCCCATCGATCTAAGGGTGAAATGTTGTGCTGAAAATAAGGCGCGAACCCAAATATGTCTGTACAACCTTCCATTCCCTAGAGGTAAACCGACCATCTCAGTCAGAGACAATTATCTTTGGCACGCCATGATACCGTACGAATTGTTCCACAAAAAGGCGTACCAAAACATCCACGCATGCTTCTTTCTTCATAGGCATGAACCGGGCTACCTTCGTCAAGCGATCAACGATTACCCATATCGAATCATTCCCTGAGCGGGAGCAAGGCCAACCATGGACGAAGTCCATAGAAACATCCTCGAACTTCCACTCGGGGATGGGCAGTGACTGCAACAATCCATCGGGGCTCCTGCATTCTGCCTTCACCCTTTGAAAGGCCTCGCAATGCGTAACAAAATGTCAGACGTCTTTCATCATTCCCGGCCAACACATGGTCTTCCGCAAGTCAGCGTACATCTTAGCAATCCCAGGGTGCACAGAATACTGATAGCAGTGCGCCTCTCTCATGATACCTTCCCAAATTTTACCGCCCTTGGGAATGTAAAGCTAGCCATAGAAATGAACAAGGCCGCCCTTTAGAGAGTACTCGTTGGTAGTCCCATCTTCAATTGACTTTATTGTCGGGGCCAGAGCCTGATACCTTCCTTGCTCCGCCCGGATCCGTTCTCGAATATCGCAAACTATGTTCATCGTGGTCAAGTACTCCGTATACCCATCCGGTTGATCCTTATACACCAAGGTGATCTCCATCTCCTCAAGCATCCGAGCTAACTCCATACGCATCAACCAGGACTCGGGGCTTTTTTCCGGTACCTTCTTGCTCAAAGCATCGGCTACAGAATTTACTTTTCTGGGATGGTAGTTCAGGGTGAATTCATAATCGCACAAAAACTCTAACAACCGCCGCTGTCTTAGATTCAATTCCTTCTGGGTATGGACGTACTTTAAGTTCTTATGATCCGAGAAGATTTCGCAGTGTACGCCGTATAGGCAGTGCCTCCAAATCTTTAAGGAGAACACCACTGCTCCAAACTACAAATCATGTACTGGATAGTTGATTTCATACTTCTTCAATTATATTGAAGCATATGCGATCACATGCCCGTGCTACATCAATACCGCTCCCATTCCTTGATATGATGCGTCCGTGTAAACTTGAAATCCTTCTTTCCCGGATGGAAGGGCCAGGATGGGTACGGATGTAAGTTTGTCCTTTAGTTCTTGAAACGCAGCTTCACATTGGGGTGTCCACTCATACGACACACCTTTCTTTGTTAGGGAAGTAAGAGGAAGAGAAATCTTTGAGAATCCCTTTACGAACTTGCGTTAGTACCTGGCAAGTCCAAGGAAACTCTGTACGTTGTCCATTGACTTCAAAGGCGACCACTCCTTTATGGCACGCACTTTGGCCGGATCTACAGCTTGTCTAGCCCCACTGATCACATGACCCAAGAAAGCAACCTCCTTAAGCCAGAATTCTCATTTGCTGAACTTGGAGAACAGAGCGTGCTCTTTTAACTTCTCCAATACTAAAGCCAGATGCCCGACATGTTCTTACTCCGTCTTGGAGTAGACCAAGATGTCTTCGATTAAAACAATGACGAAGACATCTAGATAGGGCTCGAACACTTTGTTCATCAAGCTCATGAAAGCTGATGGGGCATTTGTGAGCCCAAACGACATCACTGTGAACTCATACAAGCCGTACCTTGAGCTGAAAGCCGTTTTCTGAATATCATCCTCTTGTATTCTCAATTGATAATACCCAGAGCGCAAATCTAGCTTAGAAAACCAATGCTCTCCCACCAGTTGATCGAACAACTCATCGATCCAAGGTAATGGATAGGTGTTTCGTACTGTCAGTCTGTTGAGCTCCCGATAGTCTATGCATAATCGCAGGGTTCCATCTTTCTTCTTAACGAATAGAACAGGGGCTCCTGAAGGTGATGAGCTGGGGAGAACAAACCCTGATTCTACCAACTCTTGCAGCTTAACTCTAAACTCGGCGAGTTCCTTCTGGGCCATTCGGTAAGGAGTCCTGGAGACAGGCTTGGCACCCGGTACTAACTTGATTTAAAAATCTACTTCTCTATGTTGGGATAATCCTGGTAATTTCTCCGGAAATACTTCGGGGAAATCGTGCACCACCCGCACATCCTTGATATCCAACGCCAACTCCTTCAGCTCGAAATAGATCATGAAAACTTCATCCCCCTTCATGTGGGCTTTTAAAGCCTGGACTGAAGATAACATCATACAGGGCGCGAAGTTAATACCTTGAAAGATGACCTCCGAGTCTCGATGTCTCAACGAGATCCTCTCCTGCGTGCAGTCAATCTTCGCATAGTGTTGATCCAGCCATACCATGCTCAGAATGAGGTCAAACTCTGGCAATCTCAATACTTTAGCAGGGGTGTCGAAGAGCTTTCCTTCAAGGAGAACCTCAAACTCGCACTTCGTAGTTGCCGTCATCTCCGATCTGTATGGAATGCGTACCCTTTGAGCAATACCAGTGAAGTATTGCACTCCATCTATATCTTTGATGAAATCTTCAGACACAAAAGAGTGCGAGGAACCGGTGTCAAATAACGTATACGCCGGTTTCCCGACGACCATTACGGTGCCTAATTGTCAATAATAATTCTCAAGTTAGGCGTCTAGTATATCTTAAGCAACTTGAGGGTATTAATGAACATAAAATTACTAACTGTAATCATACCTGCAATCATCTCCTGAGGGTTCTGCTCTTGAGTCATGTCCAATGCATAAATCTGATCCCGAGCGGGCCCGGGGTTTCCTCCTCGTGGTCCTCGTCCTCGACCACGCATGTGCCCCCACCCTCGAGGAGCTGCAGGAGGGAAAGCGAGAGGCGCATTTCAATATAGTTGCTGGCAGTAGCGTCGAATGTGGGCCGGTTGGTTGCATTTGAAGCACACTCGCTCCTGCCGCCCACCGGGTTACTGAAATTGTTGAGGTGGAGGAAATCCTGGCGGTTGCGGAACTGGGCGCTCCATTACAAAATTCTGAGGGAATCGTCCGCCACCTCTTCGATATCCTCTTCCTCCTCTATTATCAAATCTCCTTTGATTGCTGGGGCCGGCTTCCATCACGCCCTCAGCTGGCCTATTACCACTTCCCAAGTGGTCCGCTTCCAACCTCTTCGTCATGTCAATAATCTCGGCTAGACTGGAGTCCACTATAAACAAAAGGGCCTGCCTTAGGGGGTCTCGCAAGCCTTTATAGAATCGTTTTGCGTATCCTCTATCGTCAAACTCATAAGAGTCAGCAAATCTAGCCAAGTGCTGAAACTCCCGTTGGTATTCTGTCACCGACATGGACCCTTGCTTCAGTTGCAAAAACCTCTCTTCAAGATCATCTCGAGCAGCCGAGGGGATGAAATGCTCTAAAAAGGCTTCAGAGAATTCGCTCCAACTGATATCCTTGTACACCCGTCCTTGAAAAGTGGAGCCCATGAGGGACTTCCACCACCTTTTGGCATGCAGCTCTAAGAGTGTCACTATAAGGGTCACCGCCATGTTGTTTGGGCACCTTATTCCTGCCAACAATTCTTGTACAGTGTCGAGCCATTCTTTCGTATGAACCGCCGACTCCGTCCCAAGGTAAGCAGGAGGGGAGAGATCTCGGAAAGTGCTTAACCAATTGGATCCTGGACCCTGCTGTTGTATAGGGGCTTACTGGGATTGGGACCTTAAGGCATCCAGGACAGCTGTGAGCGCCTGCCCCAGCTCTAATTATTAGAATTGTGTAGGTACGAATGGTGTGGGGGTGCCCCTTACTGGATCAACATGCACTGGGATCTACACGTAAGGTACAAACTTAAGGTTAGGTCGACTAATATAAGGTCAAAGATGGACAAACATAGTGTGAATTATATATGGGCACACCACTGCTTCCGCTAAGTCAGTATGTACGCAAACTGACTAAATGAACGGGGGTGGTACCATTGTTGAATGACTTCGTCAGTTCAAGATCATAGCAATCTGATACCATTTGTAAGACCCCCCTCCCGGAACACAAAACACGGCACGAGAGGGGTATTTTGCCCAAAACAGCCGCCTTGCAGTAACACTAACACTCGGGCTAGCCTATTCCACAAGACGCCTATTCTGCCGGCCACAACCAATATAATTCATTGTCGACCTAACTAGAATATAAGACACCGAAGTCAAATCCACACAAAGCATAAAAGTACATGAATATAACAAAAGTAGAAAAGCTACAACAAGCTTCTAATATAAGAATACGTAAATAGTTGCCCAAAAGGGATACATCAAAAACCTCTCACACTCACCTCAGTAACCGACGGTACCATCCCCTCAGGCCCTGTCATCCTGGCCTGGCTGCCGACTGCATAACCTGCTTCTCCACCTGCGGGGTTTCCTCCTAAAAAGGAAGACGTAGCAACCGTTATTCCTAAAGACTAAGTGGCTTCATATCCGCTCCCCCAGCGACTCCTCGACACCGGTCGGAGAATGGAACAGGGTACAATATAAATGAAACATAGGTACAAGCAGGTGGTATATGCTGAATATCACTATGTATATAAAGCAGTGTAATAAATGAGCAACATCTTAATCTAGCAATTCTACCATCTACAGCAGCATAAGAGTATAGAGCTATAACAAAAAGTAACTCAACTTATATGAATACCCATACAAACATATAGGTTGAGGATCGTTTAGTAGTAAGTAACTCATCGTATAGGAGTGCCCATACAAACTTATACGATGAGGATCTTGTGTATGTAATAAGGTGTAATGGCATGTATGAAATGCAATGACTCACGCATGATCACGCACATACAATTGCTATGTCGACACAGACTCGCAGCTCTTACTTTTCGAGCAGGTAGCTAACCTCTCAGGCGTCATCCGTCGTGGCTATACTGTGACAGTGGAGCGGGCATTTCCACTATTAGGCTGATCTCCACACTACCTAGCATAGGCCTCCATACGCCTCAACGCTAAGAACACAACAACAGAGCTCACACGCGTACAATGACTCAGCGGGTGTCTCGGGTAGATGTGCACCGAGATCCTAGCCTCGAACTTGCCTAAGGTGTGATACGGAAGGAGCGTCAGAAATGAGCACGAGGACCAAGCCCAACCGTTCACTTTGCACGGAAGGAGCCTCGAGATATGAACACCGAGGACCAAGCCCAACCGCCCAAGGTATAGCTGTCAACTCGCATCGATGTGACGATTGGCGAGCCTGTAGACCTGCCACACTATCCTTTACCCAGGATTACGACACCGCGTGTCGACTCACACCGCATGCAATACAACCACATCGTACAACGGAAGGAGCCTCAGGACATGAACACCGAGGACCAAGCCCAACCGTCCATTATGACTCTTCTCAACAACACCAACACGTGCGATCAGATATCCGTACTCTCATCCTTTCAAAATATGGTGCCCAAGGACCACAAGGGTGTACCACAAACACAGGTGGCAAACCACCACATACAATGGACCATCTTAGACTCCCATATATGACAAGCTTCAAGATCATGATTACGTCCAATGCTATCGTCACACAACTTTAGCATCACCACTTACATTTCCTTTACCAAACTCAATCATTTATGCGCACATGAGTTAATCGTATGTCTATCACATCACATGTTCATAATAATCAACACTGACCGAATACACAAGTTCTAGTAAATCTTGTTATTAGACGACTAATTACTCTTCGTTCACTAACCCCCACCAAGTGTTTTCGTTCAACCACATACCATTTCACCATTTGTTTATGTGGGGTCTATCCAGTAATTTTATCACCTGTTGAATTATCACAATTAGGCATATTATTATTCGCCTACAACTTAACGTTGGATTGTTACAAAACCTCCTCCGAGTCCAAACCCAACTATACACATACCTAGGAATTTCAGGTGCAGAACACCTGCTGGATAGCAACTTCAACTGGAGATTCCTGTGGCTACAGGAATCCGGTGAGTTCGTGTAACCCCTCGATGGAAAGATCTTTCCATGGGCTACAACCTTCATGTTCAGTCTGCAACCCAGATCAGATTGTATCACACATGAAATTGGCTCCAAAGCCTGCTGCGTACAGAATACAATTTCTGCACGCTTAGTTTGACAGCTCTTTACTTCGATCAGACATTCCTGTGGCTACGGACTTCACCTGAAGGCATGTAACCACTCATTGGAATGGTAATTTCAAGGGCTATGACTTTAGTGTTTAGTAGAAAGCCCAGATCTGGCCATATCTTGGCTGAAAATTGCCAAGAATGTTGCTGCGTGCAGAACACAGATTTCTGCACGCATCTTGAGGCGGAATGAACGGCATCGGTTCATCTTCCTCTTCAAGACGATCCCCCCAAATCACAACCAGAAGTTCCTACACCCTTATTTACCCTCTTAAGGTCATTCCTCTTCACGAAACCACCCCCATCATCACTTTCAAGGAAGGGGAGGTTGAAGATGACTAAACCTTAGAACACAAGTTCTAGCATGGCCCTCCTAGAAACCTTCATTTCACATATCAAGACTCATTTGAGTCTATGTCTCTCCTAAGGATAACTATAGATCTAGCACCAAGGGAGAGGGGAGGAAGCTCACCTCATTTCCAGCGGTTCCGCTATTTTCGGCCATGGATCTTGTCATTCTTCTCGTCGGCATCCCTTTTCCTTGGCTGCGGTGGCAATTCCTCACGAAGTTTGGTTGGCTCCAGCAAGTTCTTCCCTCCTCTAAAAGTTTTCTCCAGAAGATGTGGCTTGGAAGAGAATTAAAATGGCTAGGGTTTCATTTTGCTTTTTTATTCAGAAGTGACATGGGTAGGGACTCGCCCGTGTCCTTACCCGTGTCCTACTCGGGCGAAACGGCGTCAACTGTTCGACTGCCGCTTCGTGTACATACATGGGTACTGACACGCCCCTGTCTGTACCCGTATCAAGGTGACACGACCGTGGTTCTGCCCTTGCCTCTACCCGTGTCCTGCTCGGGACAATCCTGCTTATTCCTGATAGATGCACATGGGTAGAGACACGCCAATGTCTCTACCTGTGTCCTTCTTAGGTCAAACCACTCAGCACCATTTTATTATCACTCAACGTCATGACACTCAACTCCACGACACATGGGTAGGGACACGCCCGTGTCTCTACCCATGTCATACTAAAAATAGACACTCAATATCATGCCACTCAACGCCACAACACAAGGGTAGGGACACGCCCGTGTCTCTACCCGTGTCATACTCAAAACAGGCACTCAACGCCATTCTCAAGACCACCCAGTGCCACTTGAGTTCTGGCAGATGCACACAGGTAGGGACACGAACGTGTCTTAACTCGTGTCCTACACATGCCCAACTTCTCTTTTCCCCACGAGTGCGCGCCTGATCGCCTGCACTCTTTGAGCCTAAATCAGCTCTTCAGACTCAAAAGCGCGTACAAGGGGCCTAGCGCGAACTGGGACGTTACACATGGTCTCCGAGAGACAGGTTTCGTAATCAAAATGCTATCTGGGAGCTATTGCCAGCGATAGCCACTATCGCCTGGCGTTAACAACAGAACTTCTCTTTCTGTACCCAGACTCAGTCACAACTGGAAAATCTTTCAAGAAAAACCTGCAGTATCTTTCAGTGGCAGAAGAACTGGACTTACACAAAATATAGCTCATCAAGAGCTATTACTAGCGATACTCACTGTCTTCCGGCGATATCCAACAATTCTCACAACCGTGGTATTATTTGGGTATTTTCCTGGAGAGTGACTCCAGTACTTCCTACTACTACTATTCACAGGCACAAACCTTCAGATTCTATTAACTACACGTTTATACTCCATGTCTTCTTCGGCACGCAAATTAAAACATCACCAATCCAGACCAACCTGTCCAGATGGGTTTCACGAAACATGCCTATTTCGTACTGCGATTTCCGGATTCTATGTACAAAACTACCCGGGGATATCACAGATCAACCCATCAGAACTCCCTTTGCTTTTCCACCTTTTGGTGAGAGATTCTATGCATATGCAAACAAGAGGACTTCACTTGTTCAAGAAGGAAGATTGTTACCTTTGTAGGTCATTTTGGAGCTATGAGCAAGCTTTCTATCCAGCTGGAAAGGAGCGTCTCTCTTTCCTCTTCACGTATCTTGCTTCGATTCTTGACTCCAACCACCGGATCTCCTTCACTAAGCTTACAAAACTTCTCCCTTCAGACTTCTTCCTCCTTAGTTCTTTTTTCTAAGAACTTGATGAAAAGGGGGGGAGAGAGAGAGAAGAGAAATGACTTCTCTTTTCTCCACTCATCTGCTTAAGTGACCTCGGTATTTATCCGAGCCACAAATCCTCGCTTCAATAGAAATGAATGGCTACGATTTCAGCTGACCAGTCAAATTTATCTGTATCGTTGGGCGATATCGTCGGTAGCCGCTTTGATCCCAGTCAACAGCCGCTCTTTGGCCGCCGCCCGGCCATCTGATACGTGTCTAGACGCTGCGTGGCCATATCGTCATGCGATACCCAATGACGCCACTCTGATAGCTTACTCAACGATGCGTCGAGTGCATTGAGAGCATCGAGTGCGTTGAAAGCGTCGAATGCGTTGAGTGGTATCGCCGCGCGATACTCACTATCGCCAGGCGGTAATCGACTCAACGATTCGTCGAGTCTACTCAACGCTTCGTTGAAAGCATCGAGTGTTATCGCCAGCGATACCCACTATCGTCCGGCGATAGCAATCCGTGAGTTTTGTTTTACAGTTTATGGGGTGTTACACCGAGGCTGCCACTTTTACTTAAAAAAAATCAACAGGTAGGGTGTAAATATGCGAAATAATACCGATCTGCGCATAGTAAAATTAGTAAAATAACGTGCACGTCAAACTATACAAAACTAAACAATCATCGTTCGCCTATCAGGCTTCACCCCCTACGCGACAGAGCTCTCCTTCACCTTCTTCAGAGATCTTCGAGCACCCTGAAGAACCATTTGAAGGCACATTCTCTTACATGCTACGTGTTTCACGGACTCCGCCGTCGATACCCTCCGCACATCACATTCAACACTTGCAACAAAGCTCAACAATCATCGTTCGCCGACCATCCATAAGCACAGTCTGTTCCAGCCTCAGAGCGCGAGAAGAATTCCGTCTAGACCACAGGATGCGGGCTCTTCACCACAGTCAAAGACAACAGTAAAACTTCGCGACGGGTGGCCTATCACTCTCAAAACGCCAGCATTTCTCTCTCCCCTCTGATTGTAACGAGGAGTGGTTTGTCGCCCTCGCTTTCTCTACAAAACCATGTAAGCACATTAAATAGTGAATTTTGGCCGACACCAAACCGACCATGTAGTTTTTCACCATATTCAAGAGTTTTCCACGTTAAACAATTGTCTTGCTTGCACTCTGTTATTACTGTGATTATTTGCACACTCGATCACTGCACGAGCTAATGCGATCCAAATTTAATCTAGTCAACCAGAAGCCTAGAGTGACCCGTGGGTTTGTTTGTTGTTAAAATTACAAATTGTTAGTGATTGTTCGTTTGAATTTATAGCAATTTATTTGAACTGAGTTGCATTGTGTTTGTTAGTGATGGATTTAAATCAAAAAATTAACAGCAATGATAACTTTAATGTATTTATTCCTGAGAACGCTAATTAGACTATAATATTTTATTTGATTGTAACTCTAAAATTTAAAATCATAATTCCGTAAATATTTACGAAGACCATAACGGAAGAGACAGATTTTAGAAAGGATAAAAATAGGGCGGTGTTAAAGGCACACCATTTTCGGCTATGTGCACCGCATCTTTCCTTAATAATTTAGGTTTTCCCCCACCCAACTAGCCGAAGCAGCCCGCCTTTTTCGCGCTTTTTAGAAATACGTTTTCTACATGTTCATTTTTAGAAAAAGTGTTCAACATGAAAGTTGTAGATCTCGACGATATCTACAACTTTCGTGTTGAACACTTTTTGATTTAAAAATGCATGTTTACAAGGCATACCCCGATTTGGCCCCCGGAAAAAATCACGCTCAGGAACATTTAATGTTCGCGTGATTTCTAGGGGGCCAAATACGCCTTGTACATGCATTTTTAGGAAAAGTGTTCAACATGAAAGTTGTAAATATCGTCGAGATCTACAACTTTCGTGTTGAACATTTCTCCTGAAAATGAACGTAGAAGACGCAGTTAAAAAAGGCGTGTATTTCAAAAAAAAACTATGCATCACGGCAACGTACCTCCCAAACTCTTGTACATTTGCAGATGCGGGTGCGTTGAAGCAGCTTTGGAGGTGTTCCGCCGGGTTTCGAGCAAAGACTTGTGCTTTGGAACGTGAGATCGGAGGGCTCGCGAGCACGACCATGCGTCTTGCCGTCGATCTGTTTGCTCTGATGAAGGAGACGGCAACGGCGCCCAACGAGTTCACATACATTGCAGCATGTTTGCTCAACTGTGCATATAGTATTGGTGTGCACAAAGTGAAGCGGTGTGCACATAAAATTCCAATGGATGCAATAGTATTGGTGTGCAAAAGCCGAAGATGATGTGCCTTTAACACCACCCTAAAAATACCCGCGTTACCTCGTTAAGAATCTACAGTCCCGGTCACCACCGGCGGTCGTTAGCTATTCGAGGAGTAATACACGGAAGGGTATGAAACAGAACATGCACGTTTATTTATTAGTACGTACATTTCACGTAGGTTTTGACTTATTGCAGGGGAACTATGCGAATGAAAAAAAAACTAAATTAACTCAATCTCTTAAATTTGCAAAGATTGACATTTAGGACCTGTTTGAGGAAGGTTTTTCAGAAAGGAGGAGGAGCGGTGGCAAAAAAATGATAGGAAAAGGAGCTTTTGGAAAATTCTATTAGAAAATGAGAATTGTTTGAGTGAACTTCTTTTGCAGAGCTTTTCAAAAAGGCGACACTTTATAAATCGTTTGACAAATCTCCGTTGCGGTAACTTTTTTTATTAAAAATGTGCGGCCGGGAAAAAAGAGGCATTTATTTCGCCGGGGCACGTTTTTTTTCGCCCGGGAGCGAATTTTTCACCGGGTGACGGTTTTTCTCGCCCGGGCGTGAATTTTTCGCCTGTGCGCAATATTTTCGCCCAGGGGCGATATTTTCTCCTGGGCGCCAATTTTTCGGCCAAACCCTATATTTTCGGCCGGACCCCAATTATTCGGCCGGGTGCCAATTTTTCAGACGAACGCGAATTTTTTGAACGGGCTCGAATTTTCCGGATGAGCACGAATTTTTTCGGATGACGGCAAATTTTTCGGACGGGCGCGCGGACGGGCACTAATTTTTCGACTAGGCAGGAAAATTTCGCCCGGACGCGAATTTTTTGCACGGACGAGAATTTTTTGCACGGACGCGATATTTCCACTCAAAAACGAAAAAAATAGCTTACAAGCTAAAAAAATACACGACCGGGCAAAAAAATCACGAACGGGAAAAAAATCCTGTCGAGGCGAAAAATTCGCTCCCGGGCGAAAGAAATCGCGCCCCATCAAAAAAATCGCGCCCGGGAGAAAAAAATCGCGCCCGGGCGAAAATATCGCGCCCGGGCGAAAATATCGCGACCGGGCGAAAATATCGCGACCGGGCGAAAATATCGCGACCGGGCGAAAAAACGCCCCCGGGCGAAAAAAAACGCGTGCGGGCGCAAAAATTTCCCGCGGGAGAAAAATCACGTGATGGCGAAAAAATTGCGCTGGTGTAAAAAAAACGCGCCCGGGCAAAAAAATCGCGCCGGTGCAAAAAAATCACGTCCGGGCGAAAAAAGCGCGTCTGGGCAAAAAAATCGCCCCCGGGCAAAAAAACGGCTCGGGCGAAAAAAATCGTGCAACGACAAAAAATGGCACCCGGATGAAAAAAACGCACCCGAGCGAAAAAATCATGCCGGACGAAAAACCAGCTCGGGCGAAAAATACACGCTCGGGCGAAAAAAAATCATGCACGGGCAAAAAACCGCACTCGGGCGAAAAAAACTCACCCGGACGAAAAACCGCGCGCCCGGGCAAAAAATTTCACCCCGGGCGAAAAATGCCAACCAGAGCGAAAAATGCTAGCTATGGCGAAAAATCCGCGCCTAGGCGAAAAATTTGCGCCCGCGCGAAAAATTTGCCCACGGGCGAAAAATTCGCGCCCGAACGAAAAATTCGCGTCGGGCAAAAAAAACACCCGGACAAAAAAATAACGCTCGGGAAAAAAATCGCGTCAAGACAAAAAAATCAAGTTGTAGATTTTTTTAAGAGATAAATGTTTTTGGATGAGAAAGTGCTTTTCAAAAAGGTTGAAAAGTAGGTGACATATGACTTTTCCAAAAGATGAGCAAATGGAGTTTTTTGCGGTAGCTTTTCCCACCGATAGACAATCCAAACGGTCTAGTTAAGTGTGGTAGCGTTTTTCAGAAAACGAAAAGGAGCTAAAAAGCCCTCCCAAACAGGCCCTTAGGCGCCTTCTGGCACCGCGGTGGCAGTTATGAGCACTAGTTAAATTGTGTTAATGCTCATCTAAGAAAATTCATCCACTTTTATGTTGAAACGGATGATGTTTGTTAGATGATTCTTAATGAATGACGTTTTAACTCGTGTGTTTATGACCGTCACCACCATCGCAAACAGTTTGCCGCGGTGATGGCAGTCGTGAACGCGGTGGTGGTCATGAACTATCGTTTGTGAACCTCCGACCTCATCTAAAAAAAATCATGTATATGTTCAAAATTAGTTTATTTTTTTGATAGCTGTCATAACATTTGTCTTGTTAAACATGCATTCTATGATAATGATTTTTTTGACCGAACTCCCCGGAACAAATAAGTCACGTCAAACAAAGCTAGAGTTTTTAAAAATATTACAAATTGTTTTTTTTTGTTGATTTATGTAAAATGCAAAATTATTTTTTTTTAAACATGATGCTAGCCTTTTAATGGTTGGAGTGTTAGGCATAATAAAATTGGCTATACGCACACTAGTTTTTAGAAAAGCTTCCTCTTTATCTCTTTAAGCGGTACCGATTAAATGCGCGCCTAAGAAAATCAAAAATCTCGCCTCATAGCTCAGCCTTCACGCGTGATTAGGAATTTCTCCCTAGACTGCAGAACGCCTCCTCAGTTCAAGCTGATGTATTCCAATTCCGCTCTAAGCTGCAGAATCCCTCAGTTTGATTTTAAAGCCGCTGAACGCCTCTGTTGATTTTGGGTTCCCTTCCAATCAACTCATTTCAAGCCGCCGAGTGTCACCTCCTCCGCTTAAGTCTACACCTTTTGTAAGGATACTCACCTCATTCCTTACATTTAGGGTTAAATGCATCGTTGATTTTAGGGTTTCATAATGCTCTCCATTTTTTCCCTATTAGGTGTTGTTTGTTGCAGATGTTCTAACCTTGCATCTCCATTATCTAAAGATAATTCTTAATATATATTACCATTTACCTTTAATTTGTGTCAAATAGGCTTTGTTTGTTGTTAAATTTAGGAATTATTAGTGTTAATTTATAGCAATTTATTTGAACATGGCTGCATTGTGATTGCTCGCGATGGATTTAAATGAAAAAACTTTTGACTAACAAAGAATACTCTCATTCCTTTGAACTAGATGTTGGTAAAACTTACAAAGAGTCTTTTAGTGTAGCATGGATAAATAATTTTTTCACCTTGGAAATTCAACAATGAATTTGGTTGAAAGTGGTCATAGTCACCTTTTCTTTTGAAGTATCCGTCAGTAATTTGAACACTATTTGGAAAAATTTGTTCAAATGATTACGCAAATGTACAACCCATATTCAACGAGATGGGCCCAAGCCTAAGGCTCCGTTTGGGGGGACTTATTTTCACCTGTCAAGCGGTTACGACCACATGATCCGGACCTTAATTAGGATCTGGTTCATGCGGTCGTAGCCACTTGGCCGGTGAAAATAAGTCCCACCCCAAACATAGCCTAAGTATATGCCCTAGGACCTCAAAAGATGGACAACATGCCCATAAGTATTAGTCCTTAGAGACAATAAGAGTTCATCTAGAGCGGTTCATTTCCTATTGATCAGCCCGCCACTAGCTCGTCAGGGTGAAAATTGGCTCACCTGTAAGATCGCCAGGGTCAAATTTTGACTCCCCTCTTAGCCCAGCTAGTCGTAGAATCTACTTGCGAGCTCTTTTTAGACTTACTACCGAGCTTGTCACTCTGGAGTTCTTCCAACCAGCAAGCTCTCCATCTGAAGAGCCAACTTATGCAACCTCTCCTAAGGGGACTTCAATCAACTCACTTCCTCCTAAGATCTCCAACAAACAGATTGCCCAGGTGCAAAGTACCTATCACCCTAGACGGAGGGCGAAGCTACTCGTAGACCATATACCATTTCCTTCAAATAGAATCACAAGTGAAAATTTAAAGGCATGTTGAATCCCTCCCCCCCCCCCCACCCAAGGTTTCCAAAAAGCCTATTTGTGTCTCTTTTACGCCGATCTCTGCTTTAGTTCAGGAGGGGAAGTTCCTATAAAATTTTGGATACGTGGAGGGATCTTCTCACTACAGCTCTCAAGGTCCCGTTTATAGGAAATAAAGGAAAAGCTCTTGCTCTCCACCTCCTTAATTTTGCTCGGATTGACTACTAGACAATTAGTCTTTGGTTTTCTCGGTCTGAACATTTGTGAACTAGGATTTTCTTGGTTCCAACACTTTGGTGTCGTGAGCGTGGACCAAAATCATAGGAAGAACCTTTAATTCAAGGTCCAATTGTTGGGTACATTGCCCACAATGTACTAGATTTGAAGATGCTCTACATGCAATGATACGTACTGTTGAAGTATGAGACCGGGCGGTCTGGCGGTTTGAGCCTGACGGGTTTTAGACCGCGCTGTCTAGCGGTTACTCTCTAGCGGGTTGGTTCCAGGCTATTGCGGTTTGTTGTCCGGCGGTCTGGCGGCTTGTCCCCGGTGGCTTTTAGACCGGGCGGTCTAGTGGTCTCCTACAACATCTCGCTCTCTTTCTCTGGTATTACTGAGTGGTTAGCCCATTGTCTAACCGCGCGGCTTGTGCGGTCTGCTTGTTTCTAACCACACAATCTCTGTACATTTTTTAGTCCCACATTATTAGTTTGTACTCTCTCCCATCTCTTCCATTCTATAAAAGGGAGGCCATACCTTTGTAAATAATATCTTTTTGGATAATAAAACTTTCATTATTCAAAGTTCCGGCTTATTTTCTAGTCATTTTTGTTGGAACACCCTATTACTAATTTGGGCAAGGATCACTATGTTTGTCTTAGGAATCCAGTTTGACCTAGATGTATAGTTTAAAAGGTCAACATTAGAATGAGTCTAGGGCTTAGAATTTAGGTTTGAAGCTGCCCCCAGAACCATTCAAGGAATCAGACTTAAAGCTGAGGCAAAGACAATTATCGTCGAGCTTAGGTCGACGAAACGTCGAACTCCGGTCGACGCTCTCTGAGCTCAACTTTGCTGAATCGTCGAGCTCCGGTCGACGATCGTCTAGCTCAGATCGACGATCTGTCTTCAGCTTATTCTCCAGGTCGCTGAGCTCCGATCGACGATCTTCGAGCTCAGGTCGACGCTTTCTGTCTGATCTTCATTCCTATCTCTGAGCTCAGGTCGACGATCGTAGAGCTCAGATCGACGTTTTTCCTGAGAGATCGACATTTTTAAGGATTCAAATTCAGTCAGACTTTGGAATGTTTTTCAAATTCTCTCAGCATTTATGTCAAGAGATCTGTCAGCCGTTTTCATTTATTCTGGAGCAAGTTTCAAGGAATTTTTTTTGACAATGTTTTATTGGACTTTCCTCTAGAAGGCAAAACTTTATGGAAGGCATTTAATGTCTGTTAACGGCTATCCTGGACATAGAATCTTCAGAGAATAAAAGTTGCTTCTCTTCTTTTCTCTAAAATACAGATTTAGATACACATACATAGACAGAGACAGAGATAGTGATATACACAGATAAGAAAACTCAAGTAATCAACCCTGGAGAATCAGTTGAACATTTTGGCATACTGAAAAAGTGATCTTAGCTTCATCTTAAGGACTCCAGACTACTCATCTTTCAGCATCTGTTGAAACCATCTTCTGCTAGAGATCTGAAGCTTCTGAAGACCTATCACCCTGAAGCAAAGCTTCCACTCCTGATCTAGTCAACATCTCAGGGGGAGCTTTGACAACACAAATCCACTTGTGCTTCTCTCTTTGATTGAGACAGAGAAGACAACTTCACCCTTTTTCTTTTCCCTTTCCCTCTGTAAAAGGGTTTTCAAAACTCCCTTCAAAAGCTTTGATTCTGGTTCTGAGAACCTTGTCAAAACTCAGTGATGGCAAGACACCTGATCAAAAAATCTAGTTTGGTTTTTGAGCACCTTATCAAAAGCTCATTGGTGCCAGGACACCTGATCAACCCTTCCTACAGTGGATTCCTACCAAGGGTGGTAGAAGAGTGGATGCACCCAGGTTTTTAGGGAAACCACTATAGCTCCTTGTGTTTTCTGGTTTGCTTGTGTGTTCTCTTTGCTGTGTGATGTGCTCTTCTTTTTACTGTCTTGTTAATTCTATAGCAGGCACCTTACACCTATATATAAGTTAAATCTTAAAAGTTTTGCTAGTTTAAAATTGTGAATTTACTTTAAATAAACTCTATTCACCCCCCTCTAGAGTTGAGATAGATCTTGTTCCCACTTTCAATTGGTATCAGAGGGAGGTTGGTTGTTCATACAGGCTAACACCTGAACCAAAAGATCCTTGATAAGATCAATCTTTTAAGAGGGTTATTTTCATTATATTTAATTTTATATAAAGACATGGCACAGAACAAAGATTATGCAAGCACCAGGCCTCCAGTGTGCAATCTATCCAAGTTTGCACTTTGGAAAGCAAGGATTAGACTTTACATGAACTCTATTGATGAAGACATATTTAATTCAATTTTGACAGTGTGCCCAAGTCCACCAGCAAGCTCAAGTACAAATGTTGTTCCACCTCCTTGAGGAACAGATGCTGAAATAAAGAAGTGGAAGACTGCAGATGCCAAGGCCATGAACATCTTAGCTCAGACAATGTCTGATGAGATATTTCAGAAGGTAGCTGAATACAACTCAGCCAAAGGAATTTGGGACAAGCTCTCTGAAATTGTCTCAGGATCTGCTGATGAAAGGAAAGACAGGAGATCCCATCTTATAAGCCAATATGAGAATTTCAAAAAGGGAGAAGCTGAATCAGTGGCTGACATGTACAATAGACTAAGTCTGATTGTCAATGAGTTAAAGACTCTGGATAAAGAAATCTCATTGACTGAGCTGAATGACAAAATCTTAATGTGCTTCCCCAGCACTTGGGATTTAAGAATCTGGCCAATCAAAGATGCCAGAAGTCTAAATGAGATTACCACTGAAGCTCTCCTGGGCAAGCTCAAATCTTATGAGCTGCTCATTAAAAATAGAGAAGAAGAACAAAAGGCTACTTATCCAGTCACAAGGAAAGAGAAGACCATAGCCTTCAAAGCTACAGAAGAGGAGCCTGAAGATAAAGCTACAGGAAATGATGAGCTCCTAAGTCTACTGGCCAAAATATTCTACAAGATGGCCAGAAAAGACTTCAGAAAGAGATCATACAAGGGTCATGATAAACCAAGGTATGATAAATCAAATAACAATAAGGAAATTATATGTTTTGGTTGCAGGAAACCAGGCCATATTGTGTCTGACTGTCCAGAAAACAAGAATAAGGACAAGAAAGATAGAAGAGAAAGAAGAAAGGAGAAAGACTTCAGAAAGAACAGCTCAGACAAACCCTCCTCCAGCAAGAACAAACATACAAGGAAGGGATTTGTTGCTGAGACATGGAGTGAAACTGAAGAGGACTCTGAAGCCTCATCCAGCTCCAGTGATGATGAGGATGATGCTGATGAAAAGGAATTCTGCATGATGGCTATCAATGCCTCTCAAACAGATTCAGAAGCAGAAGAGTCAGAATCAGATTCAGAAGCTCAACTAGAAGAAGATCAGGTAATCAATTCATTTGATTTCAGTTCTGAGGATTTTAAACATGAGTTTAAAGTACTATGCCTAGATCTGTTGGAGTCTAAGAAGGAAATCACTTCTCTCAGAAAACAACTATCTGAGTATAGCACTGTAAAATCAGAGAACCTCAAACTCTCTGAAGAGTTAGAATGCTATAGAGAGGAGATAGCTTCACTAAAAAGTGAACTATCCAAGGCCATGTAATTTGAAGAATCCCTTAATGGGAGAAGTATCAAATTAATGGACATCACAAGCACAGTGAACTCAAGATTAAATAGTACACTGGGCTTGGGTGATTCATCTAGCCAACCCATAGTATTAACCACACCAATCAAATTTATTTCTGATAAAGGGAAGGAGGATGTAGAGGTAGCTAGGAAGAATTCAGATCTATCTAAGAAATGCAAAGTTCAACAAAAAATGTCGAGCAGAGGTCGACGATCGTCGAACAGAGATCGACGATCTCAGGCTGAAACGTCGAACTCAGCTCAATGATTCCTGAACTATGAACTCTCTCACAGTCGATCTTCGAACGGAGCTCGACGATTTTACCCAAGATCGTCGAACTCAGATCGACGATCGTCGAACGGAGTTCAGAGCTTTGAACCTTCTTTCAGAGGCAAATCTCAATTCAATCCTAGAAGTGCTTCATCCCAATGCTTTAATCCTTATACTGAATGGATAATACCTCCTAGGAGATACCATCCTGAAGGTTATAAGAATCAACCTGGGATGTCTTTTATTTCTGAATTTAAGGGATATCAACCTAGGCCCAAGGTTAACTGGGTCAAAAACATATAAGCTATTTATGTGCAGGTGAAGACCTATCCAACATCAAACCAGCTATGGTATCTGGATAGTGGGTGCTCAAAGCACATGACAGGGAATAAGGACAACTTCACATCCTTTAAAGCCAAGCTTGGACCCAAAGTAATTTTTGGTGATTCAAACTTTGGAACTACAAAAGGATATGGTGCAGTCCAAATTGGGACAGTCACCTTCAAGAAAGTAGCCTATGTTGAAGGACTCAAGCACAATCTGATAAGCATTAGTCAGCTGTGTGATGAAGGATATCAAGTGACTTTCAACAAAGAAATATGCAAGATCAAGTCAGAAGACTACACAACTGTGTTGACAGGTAACAGGAAAGGTATTATTTACTTAATAGACTTTCATTCATCTAAGGTAGATATTTGCCTGTTTAATTCCATATCTAGACCTAATATTCTATGGCATAAGAGACTAGGACATATTAACCTTAGAACCATTGCTAGGCTATCCAAGGACAACCTTGTCAGAGGACTTCCTTCTAGCCCCTACAAGAAGGAAGGACTCTGCAAGGCCTGTCAATTAGGCAAGCAAACTAAAAATAGCTTTAAATCAATTAACAAGAGTGATTCACCTAGGATTTTGTATCTGTTACACATGGATCTCTTTGGACCCATTACAGTACAAAGCTTAGGAGGGAAATCCTATACTCTAGTGATTGTAGATGACTTCTCAAGATTCACTTGGGTATTCTTTCTGAGGAAGAAGTCTGATAACTTTAAGTGTTTGACAGAGTTTCTCAAATGCATTCAGATTGAGTTCAACACTCACATTGCCCTGATCAGAAGTGATCATGGGACAGAGTTTGATTCTCTTCTCATGCAAGAGTTCTGTCAAAGTGAAGGGATCAGGCATACTTTCTCAGCTCCTAGAACTCCTCAACAAAATGGGGTAGCTGAAAGGAAAAATAGAACCCTTATTGAATCTGCAACTACATTATTGACAGATGCTCACCTACCTCTATCCTTTTGGGCTGAGGCAGTGAACACCTCCAATTATGTGTTGAATAGAAGTCTAATACATAAACTGAAGGGCAAGACTCCCTATGAATTGCTCAAAGGGAAGAAACCTAAAGTAGACTATTTTAAAGTTTTTGGTTGCACTTGTTATATTCACAATAATGACAAGAAATATTTAGCAAAATTTCAAGCAAAAGCTGATGAAGGAGTGTTTCTGGGATACTCCATGATCAGTAAAGCTTATAGGGTTTATAATAAAACTACTCTAAAAATAGAAGAATCTGTCCATATTTCCTTTGATGAAACTAATATATCTTTCAAGGAGAAGAATACTTCTACCATAGAACATTTGCAGGTGCATTCTCTAGCTGAAGAATTGGACAGATTACAAGTCACTCAAAAGGATGAAAGTAGTGAAGATGAAGAAGCTGCTCCACATCTGGAAGAAAATCTTCTTGAAGAGCCAGTTGTTGTCCCACAAGAGGAAACAATAACACAGGTTGGTGAATAATCAACACCCCCTATTGATCTAGTAACACCAAGAGATCATCCAATCTCCCAAGTGATTGGAGACATCTCAGCTGGTGTGCAAACCAGAAATCAGGTCAATCAAAACCTGATGCACACTTGCTTTCTCTCTCAAATTGAACCTCAAACCATTCAAGATACAGAGCAAAATCCACACTGGATCAATGCAATGCAAGAGGAGTTGCATCAATTTGAAAGAAACAAAGTTTGGGAACTAGTGCCTAAGCCAAAGGATCATTCAATTGTTGGAACAAAATGGGTGTTTAGAAATAAGCTGGATGATCAAGGAATTATTGTAAGGAGCAAGGCAAGGCTAGTTGCTCAAGGATATTCTCAAGAAGAGGGGATAGACTATGACCAGACCTTTGCACCTGTTGCAAGGTTAGAGGCCATAAGAATCTTCCTGGCTTATGCTGCTCACAAGGGATTCAAAGTCTATCAAATGGATGTGAAGAGTGCTTTTCTCAATGGCGAGATCAAAGAAGAAGTCTATGTCAGACAACCTCCAGGTTTTATCTCTCTAACCCATCCTGATTATGTTTTTAAACTTCACAAAGCATTATATGGTCTCAAGCAAGCTCCTAGAGCATGGTATGAGACTCTAGCATGCTTTCTGCTGAAAAATGATTTTGTTAGGGGGAGAGTAGACCAAACTCTTTTTATTAGAACCCATAAGTCTCATACCCTACTAGTACAAATTTATGTAGATGATATTATATTTGGGTCTATTGATTCAAATTTGTGCAGAAAGTTTTCCAAGCTTATGCACTCTAAATTTGAAATGAGTAGCATGGGTGAGCTATCCTTCTTCTTAGGATTGCAAGTCAAACAACATGCTGAAGGCATGTTTATTTCTCAAACCAAGTATGCAAAAGAATTGGTTAAGAAATTTGGGATGTCTGATGCATCATGTATGAAAACACCCATGCCTACCAATGCTGTATTGGATGCTGATGAACATGGGAAACCAGTTGATCAGACAACATATAGAGCAATGATTGACTCTCTATTGTACCTTACAGCCAGTAGGCCTGACATAATGTTTGCTTAATGTATATGTGCTAGATTCCAAGTCAGCCCTAGAGAGTCACACTTAACTTTAGTAAAGAGGATTCTTAGGTATGTTAAAAGCTGTCCAAATCTAGGACTCTGGTATCCAAAAGATTCAGCATTTGACTTAACTAGATTTTCAGATGCTGATTATGCTGGATGCAGAATAGACAGGAAAAGCACCAGTGGAACTTGTCAGTTTCTTGGTGATAGACTTGTCTCATGGTATTGTAAGAAACAAACATCTGTGTCAACCTCAACTGCTGAAGCTGAATACATGGTTGCAGGCAATTGTTGTTCACAAATATTATGGATACAAAACCAACTCCTAGACTATGGTTACAACTTAGAGAAGTCTAAAATATTTTGTGATAACACCAGTGCTATTTCCATTGCACAAAATCCAGTCCTCCATAGTATGACAAAACACATAGAAATTAGGCATCATTTTCTAAGGGATAATGTTGAGAAAAATAAAATTGAACTTCAATATATCCCAACTGATTTGCAAAGGGGAGATATTTTCACCAAGCCTTGGGATGAAAAGAAACACAACTTCTTCCTCAATCAGTTAGGCATGTTAGATGGAGGAAGCCTAAAATAATTTACAAGATTTTGAAAAGCTAAAAAAAGACCAAGATTAGGCTAAAAACTCATTTCTTTTTGTGTCTGTAGGATAGTTTTTGTCTCTGAACTGCGCTCGACGTTTTCCCCAGAAATTGTCGAATGTCGATCGACGGTTTCCCGAAAAACGTCGAACGGAGATCGACGTTTTCCCAAAACGTCGACCGGAGTTCAGAGCTTATCAGATAGTTGTATACTATCTCTTTCAGGCCTTCGATCGTCGACCTGAGCTCGACGTTCTCCCTAGATCGTCGAACTGAGATCTACGATATTGAAGCCCTTTCAGCTTCCATCAGGAGTCCTGATTGTCGAACGGAGATCGACGATCCTTCCTTTTTCGCGTCGAACCCTAATATAAAATCATTTTTCGGCTGCCGCTCGTCGTTTACGCTTTCATACTTTCTGCAACTTTCTCTCTTTCCCTCCAAACCTTCTACACTTATTCGTGTTTGTTTCATCTTTGCAGGTACAGATGGTTGTGTCAAGTGCTGCTATTTCAAAGATGAAATTTGATACAGGTTTCGACATTGATATGAATTCATTCGATGGAAGTGATCAGAGATTCAAGGATATTCTAAACCTTTTCCGAGAACAGCAACTGTTTCAGATCATGTCCACCCGAATGAAGATTGC
This sequence comes from Platanthera zijinensis, assembly GCA_039513925.1. NCBI lineage: Eukaryota > Viridiplantae > Streptophyta > Magnoliopsida > Asparagales > Orchidaceae > Platanthera > Platanthera zijinensis. The sequence continues at coordinate 98,955,157 of CM077092.1, forward strand.
AGCAGAAGAGATAAAGGAATGGTGTTTTACCGCCACGAATGAGAATGAGAATTCTGTAATCGGCTCAATCAAAGGGACTCAGGTACCTTTGTCCGCCGCCCTTCTAACAGAGGTTTTCCTTCTTAGTACTGGAGATGACTCCATAGATTTGTCTAGAGAAGAGTATGATTCTATGCTGGATAGAATGAGTCACACTGCTGTGAACCCTAACAAACTGCTGAAAAAGAACCTTTCCATTGAATTCCAATTTCTGGATGATGTGGTTGGTAAAGTGCTTCTGGCAATGCACTCAGCCCATGATACAATATCAAGATACCAATTCTATTTAATGGGAGCTTTGGTTGACAAGAAACATTTAGATTGGGGATCCATCTTTTTCAATCTGATCAAGAAGAAGCTGAACAAAAGCTGTGTAAGCTATGAGAGGATATTAGGGGTTTACCTGCACTCCAGGTGCCCTGAGCTGCTGACCTCTAGTGGGATGTACATCAATGCATCCAAGAGGCTAACCTGTGCCCTCTTCAGCAGATGGGATAGGCAGATCATCAACCCCAGCAGGGCTGCTGCAACACTACTTGCTTCAGGCACCAGGACTGTTATAGTTACTCCTCAAATCTCTGCCCCAGCAGAAGGATTGCCTGCTTCATTCTTCTCCTCCTCCAGCTGTTTCTATCCCAGTCACCACCTTAGCTTCTTCACCAATCTCAACCTCTATCATCTCATCCCCCATTACAATCTCTTCACTAATTTCACCTCCTCCAGCCTCTACCTCAGAACAATTCCACCCTTTGTTCTCTTATCCATCTTTCACCACTCCATCATTTTCTCTTATAGATGACTCCTTCATGGATGATTCTCCTCCAACTCCTCCTGAGCTTCCCTCTACATCCTCTTACCAACAACTTCTTCAAGACATCCTTTCTCAACCATCCTTCACCCCATCCTTTGCCTCTTCCATCTCATCCATCTCCTCCTCAGTAACATCTATCTCCACTATTCCTCCTTCAGAGCCATCCATCCCAACACCTCCTATCTCCACACTCTCCACTCCATCAGCTCCAGCCACCCTCATTCCAGTCTCTTCAACTCCTACCTCTGCTCAAGCCAATTTTGAGCATGTAGATCTTTCAGCCCTTGCAGACAAGCTCTATGTGTTGCTAGCCCCCAAGCTAACCTCACTGTTGGAGACCTCCTTGGCTCCACTCCTGAAACATGTTCAGGAGCTGTCTACCAAGTTCTCTTCCTTCCTCTCCTCCCAGACAATCCCTTCATCTGGGTGCCTTGATTCAGTCTCCACTGAACCCAGGCAGGGGGAGATGCCTTATGAAGCATTGGATGTGCCTGAGGCTGCTGAAGGTTCAAGTCTTGCTCCTGTTTTTGCAGTGGACCTTCAGAGTCTGCTTTCTATATTTGATTCTGTTTATTTCAGTTCTCTGCCAGTGCATCAAGATGAAGACCTCACTAAGGCCATTGTGCCTATCTCTGTATGTGATCCCAGCCTAATTGCCTCATATGTCAATTCTTTCAAGGCTGTGGATGTTATTGCTTCCATCTCTGCTGCTGCTGCTGTTTCTACAATTGTATCAGAAGATATTGACATGATTTCTGTTGTTGAGGATATTGCTGCTAAAGAACTTGCTACATATCTAGAAGAATCTGCTTCTACTGCTGCTCTAACTTCTGTTTCTGCTGTTGCTCAAATTTCTGCTGCTACTGCTGCTGCTCTTGCTCTGACCCCTAATCAAGTAAAACAACAAGAAAAGTATATAAAGAGTATTGATGACTTATATGATAGACCTCAAAGTTCAGACAGTGATCAGTTTCAAACTGAATCTGATGATTCTTCTAATACTATTGCCAAGAAAAGGAAGGCCAGAAGCAAGGCCATGATGAAGGTTCCTCCTGCTCAAGCTAAAGATTCAAATGACATTCCATACTATATTCTGCATAGCTGTCCTATCTCTGAGCCCTGGATGCAGTATTCCAAAAATCAAGTGAAAGCTATGAAGAAAAGAAGGAAATTGGATAAATATGAAAAAGGATCTTCTAGGTTTCAGCCTCCTCCTCCTCCTCCTCCTCCAGATTCAGGATCAGGTGGAGGCTCAGCTTCTCAAACCCCAGCTTCTAAGCAAAGTTCCTCCCAGTCCTCTCAAAGATACCATCCTAGGGGGAAATACCAAAGGTGTTATCAGTATAGAGGGGGACAGTATAGAGGAAGTCAAAGAGGACATAGATTTTATGCAAGGGAAGGACAAAGACACATGGACTCTGCTCAAGGTCCTTTCCCTTATAAACTCAGAGAAAAAGTTGAGACTAGAACTCCTATTGCATCAGAAACTGTCTATAGATATGAGCCTACAGTGCCTTTTGAAGATCCAGAGAACAATCCAGTGTCATGGACTGCAAGGATGAAAGAACTGGCTGCCTTAGATCAGTTGAAGAAAGCTAGAGAATAAGGGAAAGACACCTCCAATATTACTACTCTATCAGATCAAAGGAAAGATGAACTGGAAAGGTATTCTTCAAGAAAATTCTTTGACCCAGTGGACTACATGAAGTTGCATCCTGAGGCTGTGGTTCCCAGGCCAAGAGCTCAAACCTCCTTAGGTGCAGATGATGATAGAAGGTCAAAGAAGGAAGCCCTTAATCCTAACAGAGAAATTATATTTAAGAAAGGAAGTGAAAAGAAGTAATCTCTTTAAGCAGACAGCACAATCTCTCTGAACATTTGCTGAAAATTCCATTTGATTGCTACTATGATTGCTTGTTCTGCTATTTTGTTTTAGTTTACTACTCTTCAGTATGTTGTTGTTGTTTTTATTTCTGAGATTTGTAAATAGTAATCCTAACCCAAATAGGGGGAGATTGTTGGAACACCCTATTACTAATTTGGGCAAGGATCACTATGTTTGTCTTAGGAATCCAGTTTGACCTAGATGTATAGTTAAAAAGGTCAACATTAGAATGAGTCTAGGGCTTAGAATTTAGGTTTGAAGCTGCCCCGAGGACCATTCAAGGAATCAGACTTAAAGCTGAGGCAAAGACAATTATCGTCGAGCTTAGGTCGACGAAACGTCGAACTCCGTTCGACGCTCTCTGAGCTCAACTTTGCTGAATCGTCGAGCTCCGGTCGACGATCATCTAGCTCAGATCGACGATCTGTCTTCAGCTTATTCTTCAGGTCGCTGAGCTCCGGTCGACGATCTTCGAGCTCAGGTCGACGCTTTCTGTCTGATCTTCATTCCTATCTCTGAGCTCAGGTCGACGATCATAAAGCTCAGATCGACGTTTTCCTGAGAGATCGACGTTTTTAAGGATTCAAATTCAGTCAGACTTTGGAATGTTTTTCAAATTCTCTCAGCATTTATGTCAAGAGATCTGCCAGCCGTTTTCATTTATTCTGGAACAAGTTTCAAGGAATTCTTTTTGAGAATGTTTTATTGGACTTTCCTCTAGAAGATAAAACTTTATGGAAGGCATTTAATGTCTGTTAACGGCTATCCTGGACATAGAATCTTTAGAGAATAAAAGCAGCTTCTCTTCTTTTCTCTAAAATACAGATTTAGATACACATACATAGACAGAGACAGAGATAGTGATATACATAGATAAGAAAGAAAAAGAACAAGTGATTCTCAGGACAGTCTGATCAACACAAGAAAACTCAAGTAATCAACCCTGGAGAATCAGTTGAACATTCTGGCATACTGAAAAAGTGATCTTAGCTTCATCTCAAGGACTCCAGACTACTCATCTTTCAGCATCTGCTGAAACCACCTTCTGCTAGAGATCTGAAGCTTCTGAAGACCTATCACCCTGAAGCAAAGCTTCCACTCCTGATCTAGTCAACATCTCAGGGGGAGCTTTGACAACACAAATCCACTTGTGCTTCTCTCTTTGATTGAGACAGAGAAGACAACTTCACCCTTTTTTCTTTTCCCTTTCCCTCTGTTAAAGGGTTTTCAAAACTCCCTTCAAAAGCTTTGATTCTAGTTCTGAGAACCTTGTCAAAACTCAGTGGTGGCAAGACACCTGATCAAAAAATCTAGTTTGGTTTTTGAGCACCTTATCAAAAGCTCATTGGTGCCAGGACACCTGATCAACCCTTCCTGTAGTGGATTCCTACCAAGGGTGATAGAAGAGTGGATGTACCCAGGTTTTTGGGGAACCACTATACCTCCTTGTGTTTTCTGGTTTGCTTGTGTGTTCTCTTTGCTGTGTGCTGTGCTCTTCTTTTTACTGTCTTGTTAATTCTATAGCAGGCACCTTACACCTATATATAAGTTAAATCTTAAAAGTTTTGCTAGTTTAAAATTGTGAATTTACTTTAAATAAACTCTAGTCACCCCCCTCTAGAGTTGAGATAGATCTTGTTCCCACTTTCAGTTTTTCGCTACTTTCAAATGGTATCAGAGGACTCGATTTTCTCCTCCTGATTCTGTGCCTCTCTCTGACCGCGCGACCTGTCCGCGCGACTTGCTTCTTCTTCATCTCGCGACCTTTTTTCGCGGCTTGTTTCTTCTGCCTGTTTGCTTGCGCCTTATTCGCGCGGCCTGTTTCTTTTGCTTGCTCCTTTCTTACGACCTGTTCTTGTCGCCGCGCCCTCCTCCTCTTCTTAGTCTCCGCGACCTGTCGTCACGACCTGTTTTTTTTTTTGCCTTGTTCGCCTTTCTACTCCCAGCTACCCCCTCTTCTGTTCGCGCGGTCTGTCTTCTAGCCGCTCGACTTCTTTCCCTCTGTTTAGTTCTGCGGCTTGGTCGTGGCTTTTCTGGCCACTGGTGACTGAAAACGTGACCGCTGCAGCTCTCTTTCTTCTTTCCCGTGGCCTTTTTCCTAACCGCGCGGCCTCCTGTTGCTTTCTTCTATGGCTATTTCCGAGAATTCAACTGCCACCACTCCTGTCACCAATCCGGCTCCGCCTCCTCCTTCTACTTCTTCCGGAAACCTTGGTATGGTTTCTAAACTAGTTTGTTCCAACTATCCGGATTGGAGCGTTTCTTTCACCTTTCTTCTTCGCTCTCAGCGCAAACGTCATCACCTCACCGATGACCCTCCTCCTCCAGACTCTGCTGAATTTGATGACTGGGATGCTAGTGATGCACTTGTCCGCACTTGGTTGGCTAATAATCTCTCCGATGAATGCCTTCCTGTCATACGCTATGATGAGACGATCAAGACCGCATGGCTTCACCTTGCTGCTCTCTACTCGAAGGGGGCCCGGACATCCCGCATTTATACTCTCTATGCGGATCTCTTCGCTCGTACTTCCATGTCTCCTGCTGTGGCTTATCAGCAAGTTCAGGCTCTTTGCGTCGAAATCCTCCAGAATCGCCCCTTCTTCGCGAACTTGGCCGAGCAGCACAAACACTTTCAGGAACTCTTGGTTGTTTGTTATCTTCTGCGACTCCCCGAGTCTTTTGATATGATCCGCCAACAGATCTTGGGAGAAGCAGAGTCTCCCACTTTGGATGCCACCGTGGCTCGCATCGCCGTTGTTACTTCGCTGCTCCAGCGTCCTCTGTTGTCATCCCCTACTCCACAGGGCACTTATGCTCACCAAGTTTAGTGGGGTGGCACTAGTGGCCACAGTCAGTCAGGCACTCGCGGTCCGTCAAGGTTCCTCTGCTCTCATTGTAGTCGTACTGTCCACTCTGTTGACCGCTGCTGGCAGAAACATCCTCATCTTCGTCCCTCTGGTGATACTTCTTCCTCAACCTCCGCCTCCTCTCGGCCATCTGCTTCTGTGTTCACGACCTCAGGTAGTGCAAACGTCGTTACCCAAGGTAAATGGCTGATTGACTCTGGTGCTACAAATCACATGACCGGAAACACTCAATGCTTCTCTCTCTTAGAAACGCATGATCGGTTACCCGTGGTTCTTTTTGCGGATGGTTCACCTTCCCCGGTTTCTGAGACGGGCATGGTTCAAGTCACCCTGTTGCTTCGCTTAGCTGACACTCTCTGTTGGGTACATTGGAAAATGTGTACCTGATTTAAAGAAGCCCAACTTAGCTCAATGATATACATCAAGGTGTATTTGATGTTGTTTTGAGTTGACATGTGCAGATGAAGAAGTATTAAAGAATGCAGAAAAATATTCTAAGTCCACATGTCGACACCTGAAGAAATTGTGTCGACACTTCAGAATATTTGTGTCGACACTTCAGAATATCAGTGTCGACACAGAGAAAGATAGTCGACCACACTTATGTCGACTCTGGGAAGCAGTGTCGACACATAAAGAAAATCGTCGACCTCAACACTGGGAAGCAGTGTCGACACAGTGAAAGATAGTCGACACCCAGAGAAAGTTTGTCGACTAGTGAAAGATAGTCGACCAGAGAAAAATAGTCGACTAGTGGAAGATAGTCGACTAGTGAAAGATAGTCGACCAGAGAAAGTGTGTCGACTCACAAAAGAGGATAGTCGACCTCAACTGTGTCGACACTGGGTGGATGTGTCGACACCAGAAGATTGAGTCGACACATATTGGCAGAAGTCGACTATGCTTGTGTCGACACCAGAAGACTGAGTCGACACATATTAGCAGAAGTCGACTATGCTTGTGTCGACACCAGAAGACTGAGTCGACACATTTTGGCAGAGTTGAATATTGCTGTGTCGACACCTGAAGGCTGAGTCGACACATACTGAGTTCTGAATCTACAACAACTGTGTCGACACACAGGACTTGTGTCGACACACTGCAGAGTCTAGACCAAGTTATTTTCTGAAGAAGCTGTGTCGACTTAAAGGCAACTCAGTCGACATCATCAAGGACTGTGTCGACACCAAAGTCACTTGTGTCGACACAGATAGACAGATTGGTCTCGACACTTTCTAACAGACTGTCTCGACATTTTGCTGTCCAAGGCTAAGGTACAGGAACTGTTTGAAGACTTGACAGCTGTGGGTTGCCACCGTTTAACTGAAGCTGTCAGACCTGTCAGAAATCAGTTAGAAACCGGATCAGCCGGTTACCATGAAGAAAGTCTATAAATAGACATATTCAGAAGGAAATTAAAAAAAAAGATAACTGAAGAAGATCTAAGAAGAAGAAACAGAAGGATTACAATCCTATTGTAGCTTCAATTCAAGAAAGTGCTAAGCTCTAAAGAAGATCTTCATCAGTAGATCTAAGAAGAAGAAGAAGAAGAAGTCTGAAGTATCAGAAAAGGTGTTGGATAGAGAGGGATCCAGTCATCTTGAAGAAGAAGAAGGAAGCCATCAGTGGTTTCTCAAGAAGCTGTTTGGAAATCAACTCAGCTAAGTTCAGATTCAAGAAGCTTTGAAGAAAGCTCAGATTCAGTTGATTTCATCAGCTGATCAAGAAGTGTCTTGTCCTCTTCTCTCTCAACAAAGGCAAGACATTAAAATATCTTTTCTAAATTTCTGTAGGATCTGTTTATACAGATCTGAGTTGTAAGCCTGTGTTATAAAGGCTGAGTGTAGGAGAGGTGATCTCTGAGTGGTAGGGCAATTTGCCTGAGTGTAGGAGAAAGTTATTCTCTGAGTGGTAGGCCTTGAGGCAAGGCTGAGGTAGGGCTATTGAGCCTGAGTTGTAGGAACCTATCCAGGTTCTGAGCTGTAGGATCTGAGGATCTGAGAATAGTGGAAGTTTGGCCGAATCTAGCATACTGCTAGATAGGTGAAGGGGGAAAGTGGATGTACCCAGACCTTGGGGAACCAGTATAAAACATTGTGCAATCTATGATGCTTAATTATCTGTGAATGCTGTGCTAGATGTCTTAATTTGTAATTGAATTCTGCCTAGAAGTATAAACAAGAAATTAGAACCTATTCACCCCCCCTCTAGGTGTTTAGGTTGTCTTGAAAGTAAAACTATCAAGTGGTATCAGAGGGAGGTTCCTCAAAAAGGACTTAACAGTCTGAGGTAGATCTGAAAGGCAGAATCAAGATTCAAAAAGATGGGTTCTGGTGAGAATCATAAGGAGCTAGGGTCTATGAAATTACCCATATGCAAGAAAGAAATTTTTGGAATTTGGAAAGAAAGAGTCAGACTGTTTATGGAGGCATCTGACCCAAGGATTTACATCACTGTACAGGAAGGCCCCTTTATTCCAATGAAGGTATCAGTTCTTGATGCAAATATCCAAACTCCAAAGAGTTATTCAGAAATGACCAAGGATGAAATCATCTTGGCAACCATGGACAAAAGAGCTCAGAACATTATTGTTAGTGCCATAGATGATTCAACATTTCAGAATCTGATTCACTGCAAGACCTCCAAAGAGATGTGGGACACATTGATTGTCTACATGGAGGGATCTGAAGAAGTAAGGCAGGACAGGAAATCTATGCTCAATCAGGAGTATGAAAGTTTTAGACAAGGAAAATCTGATAGCATAACTGAGTGCTACAAGAAATTCTATAGAATTGTGAATGAGCTTATATCCTATGGAAGAGTCTTCAGTACTTATGAACTGAATGACAAATTCTTGAGATCCTTAACAAAGGATTGGGACACAAAGATCTGTGCCATAAGAGAAGTGGCTAAATTGGCAGAGATATCTCCTCCCACCTTGTTTGGAAAGTTGCTATCCTATGAAATGCAACTTATGGTGAGGAAGGAGGAGGAAAAGAATTCAAGAGGAGAGCATAGAGAAAAGACTGTGGCATTTAATGCAGAAGCCACTAGAAAGAATAGGAGGAAATCACCATCTCCTCCTAAGGAATTTGCAGAAGATAGTGCTGAAAATTCAGATAAGGGTTCAGAAAGCTATGATTCAGATGCAGACTTTGCTGCATTCATAAGGCAATTCCAGAGGTTCTTGAAAAAGAAGCAATGGAAGTCTAGGCCTTCCACATCACAGCAAGTTGATGACTATTATCAGAAGAAAAGGTCATCAAGGAAAGAGAAGAGCAGATCAAAGCCCAGCAAAGCCTCTACTTCAAAGATTGTCTGCTATTGTTGCAATAGGCCTGGACATGTAGTGGCTGACTGTCCTGATAAGAGAAAGGAGTCTTCAGACAAGAAGAAGACTCATCAGAAAGGCAAGAAGGAGAAATCCTTTGTTGCAAAGAAAGATAAGAGTCTAACAGACCAGTCAACTTCAGAGTCAGAATCTGAAGCTGAAGCATATATTGGACTATATGCTGCATCTGAAGAAGAGGAGTTTCTGCAGTTGCTAGACTCCATCAATGAACAAAAGAATCATCAGTGTATGGGGCTGATGGCAGGATCAGAAGAGGACATATGCCAGAATCAGTCTGGTCCTAATAAGGTACAATGTCCTTCTATTATATCTGATTGTTGTACCAGTGAAGAATCAGCTACATCTGCATCAAGTGATGTAGATGCATCTGAATTTGAAGGAGATGTCTATCAATTGATAGACAAGTATGGGGACTTGTTGCAGGCCCTTATGAAAAGTAAGAACTTGGTTAAATCCCAGGCTCAGGAAATTGCTGAACTAAGGATTGCTACAACTGAGTTAGAGAAAGTTATTGATCAAAAATTAAATGAAATTGCCAAGCTGAAGAATATAACTATTATTCAGATGGGCACAATTAATTATACTAATGATCAAGTGAAGAGTCTGGAGGCCAGACTTAGAATTGAAAGGGATTTAGTGGCTAGTTACTCTAAGCCAAAATCTGTCTTACCCTTGATAGATGAATTTGTCACTCAAAAGGGTAAGGCTGGATTAGGATTCAAAGGTAACTTCAGGGCTGGCAGATTCAAGAGGAAAGGCAAAGCTCCTGCTCAGCCACTAAACCTTTCAGTCCCCATAAAGTTTAGTAAGGTGAAAGTGCCTTCTAACAAATATGATCATGAAGATATTCAAGGTCATATTAAGACTAATGTTCTGAAGAACAAGGGTGTAAATGCAAGCAGGCCTACCTATGGTCATAAACCCAATGGTTTTAAGAAATCAGTAGGTGAAGTTGCTGAAGCACCAGCAATGAACAGAAATTCTTCTGACAAGGATGTATCTAGATCTAGATACAATAAGTTTGAGTGTTGGTGCTGTGGCAAGAGAGGCCATTTTGCACTAGACTGCTGGTATAACCCAAGTGTTATAAAGAACAATAGTCTACCTGTTAGAAGAGGTTATGGTAGCTTTATTTATGCTAACCTGAACCAAGGACCCAAGACTTACTTGGGTTCTAAGGGTAAGTAATTCTGTGTTGCAGGTGAATCCAAGTAACCATGCCCCTATATGGTACTTGGATAGTGGTTGTTCCAGGCACATGACTGGAACAAAGGGGCTGCTGAAGGAGTATTCATCTGTCAAAGATGGACCTAAAGTGATCTTTGGTGGATCTGAAAAAGGAGTCATCAAAGGGTTTGGTAACATTTCTTCTAACCTAATTACTATCACTCAAGTGGCTTATGTAAAAGGTTTGAAACATAATCTAATAAGCATAAGCCAGCTAAGTGATTTAGGATATGACATTTCATTTGTTAAAGATGGATGTCATATCAAGAGGTCAAGTGATCAAAAGATCATTCTGATAGGGTATAGGAAGAGAAATATATATTGTCTTAATTTTGAATGTGAGAATAAGGCTTCACCCATCTGTCTTGTAGCTGATGACAATGCTTCTCATTGTGTTAAGTGGCACAAGAGATTGGCTCATCTAAACTACAAGACAATTGACCAACTCTTTAGCAAAGAGTTAGTGAGGAATGGACCTCAAGTTAAGTGTATAAAGGAAGGGATATGCTCAGCTTGTCAAAAGGGCAAGCAGACAAAATCCTCCTTTCAAAGCCTTGAAATCAAGGATTCTGTGAGGTGCTTATACCTCTTGCATATGGATCTTTTTGGTCCTATGCCAGTTCACAGTCTAGGTAGGAAAGTCTACACTTTTGTGGTTGTAGATGACTATTCAAGATTTACATGGGTGTTCTTTCTGAGACAAAAATCTGAAACCCCAAGTGTATTACTAAATTTTGTAAAGCAAATTCAGAATGAACTAAATAGTAAGTGGTCAAAATCAGAAGTGACCATAGTACTGAGTGTCAATCTGAAAGCATAACAAAATTGTGTAAAGACTTTGGGATTTTCCAAGAGTTCTCCTCACCTAGAACACCTCAGCAAAATGGAATTGCTGAAAGAAAGAATAGAACATTAATTGAAGCTGGTAGAACTCTATTGAGTGACACCTCTAGAATATTTTTGGGCTGAGGCAGTTAACACTGCTTGTCATGTGATCAATATGGCTACTATCACCAAAAGCCACAAAATGACTCCCTATGAGATTGTGAAAGGAAGAAAACCAAATCTATCTTACTTTAGGATCTTGGTTGCAAGTGTTATATACTTAACAATGGCAAGTCATATTTGACTAAGTTTGCTGCCAAATCCCAGGATGGGATATTTGTTGGGTACAACACAAATAGTAAGGCCTATAGAGTCTTCAACTTGACTACTCAAGTTGTTGAAGAATCTGTGCATGTTGTGTTTAATGAAACAAGATTAATCAACTGTGAGTTGTCTTGTAGATCAAATGACTCAACAGATATAAGCAAAAGTATGGACAAGCTCACCATTACTGAAGTATCAAAGGAAGATGGGGCATTGGAAAATGAAGACTTCTGTCAAGGGGAGAACAAGACACTATAGAAGCTGAAGAAAACCAAGAGATTCAGCTAAATGAAGGAGCTGGAGATGTTCAACCAGAAGGGAATCTTCCTCCAGCTACAAGACATTTAAGAGATCATCCAGCTGATCAGATAATAGGTGATCCAAGACAGGGGGTGCAAACTAGAAGCAGAAATCAAAACACAGTTCTACATTCAAGTTTCCTGTCACAATTGGAGCCTAAAGAGTTTGAAGAAGCTATCCAAGACCAGCACTGGATTGATGCTATGCAAGAGGAGCTGAATCAATTCAGAAGGTGCAATGTCTGGGAGCTTGTTCCTAAACCAAGAGGCCACAACATAATTGGCACAAAATGGATCTATAGGAACAAGCTAGATGAAAGTGGAATAATAGTAAAGAATAAAGCAAGATTGGTTGCAAAAGGATACAGGCAGGAAGAAGGGATTGACTTTGATCAAACCTTTGCTCCAGTAGCAAGGCTGGAGGCAATCAAAATATTCCTTGCCTATGCAGCCTATCAAGACTTCAAAGTATACCAGATGGATGTGAAGTCAGCATTTCTGAATGGTGATCTTAAAGAAGAAGTATATGTAGAGCAGCCATCTGGTTTTGTAGATCCTCTTAAACCTGATTTTGTTTATAAGCTTAGGAAAGCTCTGTATGGGTTAAAGCAAGCCCCAAGGGCTTGGTATGAAACCCTATCTACTTTCCTTATTGAGAATAAATTCTCAAGAGGAAAAATTGATAAAACTCTATTCCTTAGGGAATCCAAAGGCAAGATCATCTTAGTACAGATCTATGTTGATGACATAATCTTTGGATCTACTGAAAACAACCTTTGTAAAAAGTTTGCCAAACTTATGCAAGTGAAGTTTGAGATGAGCAGTATGGGGGAACTGAAATTCTTCTTGGGACTCCAAGTAAGACAGACTGATGATGGCTTGTCCATATCATAGTCTAAGTTCACCAAAGAATTGATTAAGAAATATGGTATGGAGTCATCCTCCACCATGAGAACTCCTATGGGAACAAGTATGCCTATATGCAAAGATGATGCAGGTAAACCTGTTGATGAGACTTTGTATAGAGGGATAGTTGGCTCACTACTATATCTCACTGCTAGTAGACCAGATATTATGTATGCTACATGTGTCTGTGCTAGGTACCAAGCCTGCCCTAAAGAATCTCATTATACTGCAGTCAAAAGGATTCTGAGATATCTTAAGGGCACACCTAATCTAGGTCTTTGGTACCCTAGGAATAGAGATTTTCAACTAACAGGCTATTCAGATGCAGATTTTGCAGGATGTAGAGAGGATAGAAAGAGTACTACAGGTACTTGTCAATTCCTGGGAGGAAGACTAATATCATGGAGTAGTAAGAAGCAGACCAGTGTGGCAATTTCCACAGCTGAGTCTGAGTATGTTGCTGCTGGAAGCTGCTGTGCACAGCTATTATGGATGCAGCATCAGCTTAAGGATTATGGTATTCAAGTAAGTAGAACACCTCTTCTGTGTGATTCTAAGAGTGCAATTTCTATTGCTAATAATCCTGTTTCTCATAGTAGAACTAAGCATATAGAAATAAAATACCATTTTCTTAGAGAACATGTAGAAAAAGAAGACATTTCATTGGAATTTGTGAAAACAGATTATCAAATAGCAGATGTATTTACTAAGCCCCTAGATGAAACCAAATTCAATAAATTCAAAATTGAATTAGGTATGTTAACCATTGATTAGTGTAATCACAAAATCATCAACAATGGAGTTGAAGTGGTAACAAGACATTCAAGTGATATAAAGACACTTTGAAGTAGTATCAAGTACTTTGTAGTACTTATAAGTTGTGTTGAACAAACAGAAATTGGCTAAGTAAGTTGGTGTCGACACATTCAGTAATAATGTGTCGACTCAGGATAGTAATGTCGACAAGTCAGAGATGTTGTGTCGACACAGAAAATATGTGTCGACACTTAAGAATCTTATTGTCGACTTATCCAGGAATGTAGTGTCGACTTCACCAGGATAGTGGTGTCAACACTTACAGATTTTGTGTCGACACTTATACTAAGAGTCGACACAGAATTTCTGAAGCTCTACTATATATCTCTGGTGTCGACATAACAACAAATTGGTGTCGACACATAATAGACAGACTTGAAATCGAGATATAGAAATTTGTGTCGACACATTCCATCTGTGTCGACACTTATAGTCTGTTTTTGGCGACTTTTGATCTTCTTTAAACAGAAGGTATAAATAGGTCAAAAACCCATTCTGTCGACACGCTTACAAGGTTTTCGAAACCCTATGTCGACATTCTCTCTCTCTCTCTCTCTTTCTCTCATCTTTCAAGCTTTCTCGACTGATCAATGGCGCCAAAGATTGAAGATAATGTGAATGAAGGATATGAGTTGGTGTGCCAGGCCTTTGCTGCTGCCCCTCCAGATGTTCTCAGGGTTATCTCTCTCCTCTCCGACTCAGGTTTAGAATTTCTGGTCTCCGAACCATCAAAGATATGGAAGAAGGAGGTGCATGAGTTCTTTACTTCTGCATCTGTAGTCTCTGAAAGTCAAGAGATAAAATCCACAGTTCATGGGTCACCAGCGGAGATTACACCAAGTAAGTTAAGAACAATTTTGCAATTACCTATAATTGAGAATGAAGAGGATGTCCCTGCTTCTAAATCAAGGGAGGCTCTTCAATGGTGTGGATTGGATTCCACCATGAAAATTGGAGCTGCTTTCAATAGGAAAGGAATGAATCAACAGGGCAAATTTCTGTCAGAAGTGGTTGGAAAAGTTATTCTGTGCAAGCCAGGTGGACATGATAGGATTTCTGCCTATATGTTCAGCCTAATGACCAGGATTGTGTTTACAATTCCAACAGATTGGTCATCTGTAAGCTTTGAAAAGATTAAGGAAGGAATCAAGAAGCCAAATCTGGCTAGGATAATGAGTATATACCTAAGTAAGGAGATTCCTGCTGTTATGCAACAACAACCTGGAACAAAAATCAATCACATGAGAAGGATGGACATGAGATTGTTCTCCAGATGGGATAGGGTGCTGACCAAAGAGATGCCTGAAGTGAAAAGGCAGGATTCACCTGAGAGATCCCCAGGTCATGCTACCAGTGCTGAGCACCAACAAGAAGAGCAAGTAAGACAAGAGGTTGAAGATCAGCCTGCTTCTACACAAGTTCAGGATGCCACAATACCTGGAATCCAAGAAGAAGAAGTAAGAATACCAGCTCAGCAAGTTAATTCACCTACACAAACTGTATCTACTCATGACCACGTACAGGTGCAGGGGGAGCTGGTGTATTTTCCTACAGAAGAGATTTCTAATATTTCTATTTCTGCACAGGTCCAGGGGGAGCAAGTGCAAGAAGATGCTCAAATTGATCTATCTTCAAATTTGAATACTGCAAATGATCCAGCACAGAAGGAATATACTCTGGAGGAGTTATTCCCAAATGATGAAATAATTACTGATAGCCTGGAAGTGGAGCAAGAAATTGAGGGGGAGCCAGTGCATATTGAGACTATACAACATGGCACTGAAGCAGCTGTTCCTCCTCCTCCCAAAGAAAGAGTTCAAATTGATAGTACTTCTGATTCTGAGAATGAAGAAGCCAGGGTGGCTAAGAAGAGAAAACTTATGGTCTTCCAGAGAAGGAGCAAGAGCTATAAGCAGGCTCTACAGTCTACAACACATCACACTCCTTCTGACTTTGATTATAACAAGTTTATGGTTGATTTACAAGTGAAATTGGATGAACACAGGGTGGCCATTGAAAAATATGTTGATGAGAACAACAAGTCCCTGCAGTTTGACTTAGCTCAAGATATAAAATCTATTAGGTTTGAGGTCAATATGCATAAAAAGGAGATGACAGATTGCTTCCATAAGGGAGGTAATGCTGTGGTGTATTTGGCAAAACAACAGCAGACTATCATCCCTAAGGTGGATGATATTGCTTTAAAGCAAAGCTATGTCTTGGAAAATCAGTTAAGAATGAATGACAATTTAACTGAATCTCATCATGAGATCATAGAGGAATTGAAAAAGATTGTTCCAGGCCTGTCTGCAGCTAGAGCAAAAGAAATGGAAGAATTTGATAAGAACTTTCAAGCTGCTATTGATTCTGTTAAAACTGCTATCACTTCCTCTCAAAAAGAAATATCTGACAAGCTTCAAAAGTTAAAACCATTTTTTAAAGAGGGTGTGAATTATCTGGATGGCCAAATTCGATTTCAGAAGGAAGATCTGAGAGATCATGTTACTAGAGAAGCCATAAAGAGGGAGAGGATGTTAGTTCATGCAGGCTCAGAGCACACCAAATGGGTGACCAATAGTATTCGAGCCACATTGGGGTATCCACCATTGTGTGATGATGCTATGGTGGCTGAGTCAGGAATACAAACAAGTCTACTTGAAGGCAATCAACCTGAGGTTGCCCAAGTCATTTACCCTCCTCCAGATTTTGACATGATTGATCAGCAAGTTCAGGGAATGTATAGTCCTCCAAAGGAGGTTACTAATGGTTGTTCTTGGGAAGGTTGATAAGCCTGAGGCTACTTTGAAAGACCAGTAAGATGCTCTACTTTCTAAGAAAAGATTTAGAGAGCAGGCTGAACTTAAGCCAGACTTTGAGCAGTGGAGTCCTACTTCCAGAAATATAATACTCACTGCATGGAAGGCTGTCAAAGACCAAGTGCAGGAAAGAGGCAAGTGGTACAATGAGATGGAATGACAGAAGTATGAAGCCAGGCAAGAGGCCATAGTACAGTTTAGAAGAAAAGCAAAGATGGGTAGGCTGCCTCCAGATACTCAGGAGCCAAGCAAGTACTTCCCAAAGCCCTTTCATTATTTTGAAAGGCAAAGGCTCAAGGAAGAAGCAAAGAAGAAGGCTGATCTAAAAGGCAAGAAGCCAGCTGAAGATTCTGAAGCTCCTGTGAAGGCTCAAGTTCTATCTGGCAAAGGGATTGTCATTAAAGAGCCTGATCAGTCTTAATTTTTAGTTCTTTCAAAGTATTTTGTAATGTTTTGATTAAATCATTAAATATAAATCTCTGTATTCAAACATTATCAAGTTATAAACAAAATGTTGGTTGGTATCAAATAATGTTCATTCTGTGATGGATTGTTTTTATTTTGTTTATATTAAGTATTCCTGTTATGTCATATATCATCAGTTTATACTTGATATAAATGGTGTATATCATTGGCTATAGGGTTATGACTTCTCCAAATAGGGGGAGATTGTTGGGTACATTGGAAAATGTGTACCTGATTTAAAGAAGCCCAACTTAGCTCAATGATATACATCAAGGTGTATTTGATGTTGTTTTGAGTTGACATGTGCAGGTGAAGAAGTATTAAAGAATGCAGAAAAATATTCTAAGTCCACATGTCGACACCTGAAGAAATTGTGTCGACACTTCAGAATATTTGTGTCGACACTTCAGAATATCAGTGTCGACACAGAGAAAGATAGTCGACCACACTTATGTCGACTCTGGGAAGCAGTGTCAACACATAAAGAAAATCGTCGACCTCAACACTGGGAAGCAGTGTCGACACAGTGAAAGATAGTCGACACCCAGAGAAAGTTTGTCGACTAGTGAAAGATAGTCGACCAGAGAAAAATAGTCGACTAGTGGAAGATAGTCGACTAGTGAAAGATAGTCGACCAGAGAAAGTGTGTCGACTCACAAAAGAGGATAGTCGACCTCAACTGTGTCGACACTGGGTGGATGTGTCGACACCAGAAGATTGAGTCGACACATATTGGCAGAAGTCGACTATGCTTGTGTCGACACCAGAAGACTGAGTCGACACATATTGGCAGAAGTCGACTATGCTTGTGTCGACACCAGAAGACTGAGTCGACACATTTTGGCAGAGTTGAATATTGCTGTGTCGACACCTGAAGGCTGAGTCGACACATACTGAGTTCTGAATCTACAACAACTGTGTCGACACACAGGACTTGTGTCGACACACTGCAGAGTCTAGACCAAGTTATTTTCTGAAGAAGCTGTGTCGACTTAAAGGCAACTCAGTCGACATCATCAAGGACTGTGTCGACACCAAAGTCACTTGTGTCGACACAGATAGACAGATTGGTCTCGACACTTTCTAACAGACTGTCTCGACATTTTGCTGTCCAAGGCTAAGGTACAGGAACTGTTTGAAGACTTGACAGCTGTGGGTTGCCACCGTTTAACTGAAGCTGTCAGACCTGTCAGAAATCAGTTAGAAACCGGATCAGCCGGTTACCATGAAGAAAGTCTATAAATAGACATATTCAGAAGGAAATTAAAAAAAAAGATAACTGAAGAAGATCTAAGAAGAAGAAACAGAAGGATTACAATCCTGTTGTAGCTTCAATTCAAGAAAGTGCTAAGCTCTAAAGAAGATCTTCATCAGTAGATCTAAGAAGAAGAAGAAGAAGTCTGAAGTATCAGAAAAGGTGTTGGATAGAGAGAGATCCAGTCATCTTGAAGAAGAAGAAGGAAGCCATCAGTGGTTTCTCAAGAAGCTGTTTGGAAATCAACTCAGCTAAGTTCAGATTCAAGAAGCTTTGAAGAAAGCTCAGATTCAGTTGATTTCATCAGCTGATCAAGAAGTGTCTTGTCCTCTTCTCTCTCAACAAAGGCAAGACATTAAAATATCTTTTATAAATTTCTGTAGGATCTGTTTATACAGATCTGAGTTGTAAGCCTGTGTTATAAAGGCTGAGTGTAGGAGAGGTGATCTCTGAGTGGTAGGGCTATTTGCCTGAGTGTAGGAGAAAGTTATTCTCTGAGTGGTAGGCCTTGAGGCAAGGCTGAGGTAGGGCTGTTGAGCCTGAGTTGTAGGAACCTATCCAGGTTCTGAGCTGTAGGATCTGAGGATCTGAGAATAGTGGAAGTTTGGCCGAATCTAGCATACTGTTAGATAGGTGAAGGGGGAAAGTGGATGTACCCAGACCTTGGGGAACCACTATAAAACATTGTGCAATCTGTGATGCTTAATTATCTGTGAATGCTGTGCTAGATGTCTTAATTTGTAATTGAATTCTGCCTAGAAGTATAAACAAGAAATTAGAACCTATTCACCCCCCCTCTAGGTGTTTAGGTTGTCTTGAAAGTAAAACTATCACTCTCTATGTCTTGAAGTTCCCTTGCAATTTGTTATCTGTTTCTACTTTATGCAAGCAACTTGAGTGCTCTGTATTATTTACTCCTACTTCTTGTTATTTTCAGGACCCGAGGACCCAACGGACGATTGCTACTGGGACTGAGAGCAGCGGCCTCTACTTCCTCGACAATGTTTCCGCTCTGTCCGCCTTCTCTTCCTCGTCTACCGATCTGCTTCAATGGCATCTTCGCCTTGGACATCCTCCTCCTCAGATTCTTCATAAGCTTCTTCCCCACTTACCTAAGAACAGTCCTCCGCTCAACTGTGATGCGTGTCAGCTTGGCAAACATCACCGCTCCTCCTTCCCGCTGAAGCAAGGCCGTGGTTCCTCTCGCCCTTTTGATCTCATTCATTCTGATGTCTGGGGTCCTGCTCCTACTCTCACCGTTGGTCGGGGTAGTTCTTACTTTGTAACTTTTATTGATGATTTCTCTAGATGTACCTGGGTGTATCTATTAAAAGATCGCTCTGAACTCTTATCTGTATGAAATTCCTTTTATAATATGATTAAAACTCAATTTGCTATTTCTATTAAAGTACTACGCTCTGATAATGCTAAAGAATATCTCAGTCATGAGTTTTCGTCTTTTTGTATGCAACATGATCTTATTCATCAGACAAGTTGTGTTTACACCTCCCAGCGAAATGGGGTGGCGGAGCGTAAAAATCGTCATCTCCTCGATATCGCTTGCACTCTCATGACGCAGATGTAGGTGCCTCGCTCCTACTGGGGCTATGTTGTTCTCCTCGCCTGCTATCTCATCAATCGCATTCCTACTTCGGTTCTCCACGGCAAAACCCCCTTCTCCATTCTCTACTCGGGCAAGGAACCCTTTCCTCTTCCTCTCCGTATCTTTGGGTGTATAGCTTTTGTGCATGCTCCGTCTGCTACCCGTGACAATCTTTCCCCCCGTTCCACAAAATGTGTCTTTTTGGGGTACTCGACCACTCAAAAAGGCTATTGTTGCTTTGACCCCGTTCTGCGCAAACAGTTTGTTTCCGCGGACGTCACCTTCTTCGAAAATGCATCCTACTTTTCTTCTCAATCCCCACACTTACAAGGAGGCTATTGTTATTCCTCATTGGAAGTCTGCCATGGATGAGGAAATGGCCACTCTTACTGAAAGGGGTACCTGGACCCTTGTTCCTCCATCGATAGGTACTGATGTGGTTGGCTATCGCTGGGTGTTTGTTGTGAAGTTTCGCCCAGACAGCACTGTGGATTGTTACAAAGCCCGGCTGGTGGACAAAGGCATTTACTCAGACTTATAGAGTTGACTATTTTGATACTTTCTTCCCGGTTGCTCGCCTCAGCACCATCCGGGTTCTTCTCTCTGTGGCCGTCAACATGGATTGGGCTGTTTCCCAGCTTGATGTCAAGAATGCCTTTCTCTATGGGGATCTTCAGGAGGACGTCTATATGGAGCAACCTCCTGGGTATGTTGCTCAGGAGGAGACACAAGTATGCCAGTTGAAGAAGGCCATCTACGACCTAAAACAGAGCCCTCGGGCATGCTTCGACAAGTTTAGTGGCATTGTGGCTGCCATTGGCTTTACAAGAAGTTCGGCCGATCACTCGTTGTTTATTCGCAAAACTGCATTAGGCCTTGTGGTTTTGGCGGTGTATGTGGATGATATTCTTCTTACCGGCGATGACCAGGCTGGGGTGGACTTGACAAAGAAACACCTCCGTCAACACCTAGTCACGAAGGATATGGGCTCCCCGAAATATTTCTTGGGGATAGAAATCTCTCGGAAGACCGACTCGTTAGTTCTCTCCCAACGAAAGTATGCTTTTGATCTTCTATAAGAGACAGGATTGACTGGTGCCAAACCGGCCCGGTATCCCATGGCTACTGTAGAGGACAAAACATGGACATATGACTCACCTCTTATATCCGATGCAATGATGTATAGACGTCTGGTGGGCAAACTCATTTATCTCACGGTGACCAGACCTGATATCGCCTATGCTGTAGGCAAGGTCAGTAAGTTCATGCAAGCTCCCAGGGAATGTTATCTCCAATGTGCCTTGAAGATACTAGAGTATGCCAAAGCAGCACCGGGAAAAGGGCTACTCTTTAAGAATTATGGTCATCTGAGAAGTTGAAGCCTACTCAGACTCAAGCTATGCGGATGATAAAGGTGACCGTAAATCTACATCAGGTTTTTGCACATTTGTTGGAGGTAATCTTGTGAGCTGGAAGAGCAAGAAGCAGTCTTTTGTCTCAAGGTCCAATACAGAAGCCGAATACCGGAGTATGGCATCAACTACGTGTGAGTTAAAATGGTTTCGGGCTCTCATGCTTGACCTAGGAGAGGTCTATGACTATCCTCTGCCTATGTTCTATAACAACAAGGCCGCTATATACATATCCAAAAATCCGGTCTTCCATGAGAGAATGAAACATATAGAAGTCGACTGCCATTTCATCCGAGAAGAGGTATTGAAGAGACAGATTTGCACTCCATTCGTAACCTCCGACAAAGAGTTGGCAGATATCTTCACCAAGCCGGTTTCTACTTCCTTCTTCCACATTTGTGACAACCTAGGCATGATTGATATATATGCTCCAGCTTGTGGGGGAGTGTTGAAGTATGAGACCAGGGCGGTCTGGCGGTTTGAGCCTGACAGGTTGTAGACCGCGCGGTCTAGCAGTTACTCTCCAGCGGGTTGGTTTCCAGGCTGTTGCGGTTTGTTGTCCGGCAGTCTGGCGACTTGTCTCCGGTGGCTTGGAGACCGGACGGTCTAGCGGTCTCCTACAGCGTCTCGCTCTCTTTCTCTGGTATTGCCGAGCGGTTAGCCCATTGTCTAACCGCACGGCTTGTGCGGTCTGCTTGTTTCTAACCGCTCAGTCTCTGTACATTTTTTAGTACCACATTGTTAGTTTGTACTCTCTCCAATCTCCTCCATTCTATAAAAGGGAGGCCATACCTTTGTAAATGATATCTTTTTGGATAATAAAACTTTCATTATTCAAAGTTCCGGCTTGTTTTCTAGTCGTTTTTCGCTACTTTCACAAGTACAATGTGTATTTGATGTCGATCTTATGTGAATTATGTAGGGTTAATTTATGATATTGTTAATCAACTTCTACAGAGCAGGGAATTAGTTTAGACCAAAACTCGGAATTGGTCTAGGGTCAGATTTGTCAAGCTCAGACAACGATCGTTTTATTAAGGAACACAAAACGATATCATCTTGTTTGCTCCTCTGAAGAAGGAGAAATCAGCACTAAGAAAAATATTGGCTGGTGATATATCATCACACAGCGACATCGTCTTGTTTGGCTACAAGCATCGGTTTGTACCCTTAAAAGACAAATTTTCAAACTGACAGAGGTACCGAATGCAGATGTCACATCAATCCTTTTTGAAAGATGAATGGACCGGTTTTTTCTAATGTCCCGACCATTAGAATAGGAGATATAAAAGGAGAAGATAAGGTCATCAATCCTTAACGAACGAAAAAAAAGAAAAGAAGTTTCTGAGAACTTATAAAAGCTTTGTTGGTCGTTAAAAAGTAATACAATAGCAAAATATTTAACATAGTTGGATAATTGAAATTAAATTATGCTTAAATCCGTCTACAAACAGTACTTTTGAAATTAAAAATGCTTTGTTACTTATGTTGTCGATTCCAAGAATGCGTCCTTTATTATTGTCCCCAAATGTCACTATGCCTCCTATACAACCCCATATTCGTTGAGTGAGACCCAGAGGCACCGAGGGTCGGGTTTGTACTAGCTTGGGATAACGTTGGGCCTCAGAATAGAAGAGCTCCCGCCTGAGAGGGGGCGGGAACGCTCGCGCTCAAGCACCGACCAAGACCTGCTTCTGCCTAGAGACGGGCGAGAAGGCTCGCGCCCCGCAGAAGGAGGAACTGTCTCGATCCGAGGCATTCTTCGGCATCTCTTTAGCTCCCGTTGAGTGAGGGGGGAGAGTTCTCAACAATCAACAGTTCTCGGCATAGGGGGTTCTCGCCAGGTGGGGCCCAGGGAGAAATTACCTGGTTGCCCTCGGGTAAATTACCTATATGCCCTCAGGGTCTGCTTTCAGTATTTTATGACAGCGGGATTTAGCTATTAGCAGACCAGCCAGGGGTAATTTTGTAATTTCAGGACAGCAAAGGCTATAAATAGACCCATATGAGCTCTTCAAAAAGCATGCTTACATATTTCCCTAAGATGTTCTAGTGCTTTCTGAGGAGCTCCAAGCCCAGCTTTTTGCTTTGGAGAGGAACCTCTCAGAGATCTTTCGGGTTAGAGGTGGGACCTCCCTGCTGAGGCTTTTGGTCAGTTCTAGGTCCTTTTCAGCCAGTCAGGGGTCAGAGCTTGGGAGAAGTAGGTGTTGGCTACGCCCCTATTTTCGAACTCTCGTTGAGGTCAGATTCTGGCTTCAACAGTTCTGGTGCGGTTAGCGTGGAAGGTAGCCAGTACAAGAAAATCTTGAGTTTAGCCCCATGAAAAGAGGAGAAGGTGAAGGATCTGGCTCATGAGGTTCTCCCCCCGGAGAAGAGGTGTCAAGGAAGATGCTGGAAGACTACAGGCGAGAGGTCTTACAGACCATCATCCTGGCCTTCTCGTCCCTGAGCGAGTGCGGGACTGAATCTAGAGCAACGTCAACATCTTTGCTTGGAGCACTACAGGACATGCCAGGCATCGATGCGGATGTGGCCTGCCATCTCCTAAACCTGGACCCCCGAACGCACCCCTTTCGCCAGAAGATGAGGACCATCGCCACCAAGCTGGAGGAGCCCATCCACGAAGAGGTCAAGAAGCTTCTGGAGGCTGGCTTCATCTCGTAGATCCAGTATCCAGGCTGAATCTCCAAAATGGTAATGGTGAAAAAAGGGGGAGGGAAGTGACAAATATGTATTGACTTTTCCTTATTAAATAAATCATGCCCCAAGGATTGCTACCCCCTGCCTAGAATCGACGCGCTGGTTGATTAAGCCGTTGGTTTTTCTATTATGATTTTGTTAGAAGCTTTTTCAGGTTATCACCAGATCCGGATGCACCCTCCTGATTTCAAGGATGTCTCATTCATCATGAGGGAGGGGTGCTTCAGCTATAAGATGATGCCCTTTGGGTTGAAGAACGCAGGAGCTACATATCAATGTATGATGGATCGAGTCTTCCAGGGTCAAAGGGGGAGGAACCTGGAGGTCTACGTCGATGACCTGATGGTTAAGAGCAAGAGTATGGACTCAAATCTGCAGGGACCTGGTGGAGACATTCGCTACCCTATGGAGGTTCAAGATCAGGCTGAACCCCTCGAAGTGTGTCTTCTGGGTGAGTCGCGGGAAGTTCCTGGGGCATCTTCTGACCCCGGCAGGGGTAGAGCCCAACCCTGATAAGGTGAAGGCCATCCTTGAGATGGAGTCACCGTGCAATGCCAAGGAGGTCCAGCGCTTAATAGGCAAGCTAGCCGGGCTAAGTAGATTCCTCTCCAGGTTAGGGGAGAAGTGCTCTTCATTCTTCAAGGTGTTGCGGGGGAATCAGATGTTTCAGTGGACCGCCGAATGCAAAGAGGCTTTTCAATCACTGAAGAGGCAGCTCTCCCAGGCTCCACTACTTCAAAGCCCGAAGGAGTGGGAAGATCTAGCCTTATACCTTAGAGTAGGAACCGAGGCAGTGAGCTCCTTTCTGGTAAGGGAAGAGGGAAAGAAGCAACTGCCAATCTACTACGTTAGCAGGACCCTGAAGAAATAAGAGCTCCGCTATCCCATCTTAGAGAAGCTATCATACGATCTGATTGTTTCAGTAAGGAAGCTTTGACCGTATTTCCAAGACAATTCGATCAAAGTGGTGACAGAACATCCCCTTCGCAAGATCTTTGAAGGAGTAGAACACTCAGGCAGGTTGGCCAAGTGGTCTATTGAACTGAGCGAATTTGACATCTCGTTTGTCCCACGGCTTTCCATCAAGGCGCAAGTGGTGGCTGACTTCTTTGCCGACTACGTTGTTGAGGTCGGAGCCAAGGAGCCGTAGCCGCAGGGGGCATGGAAGATGGTGGTAGATGGGGCCTCAGGAAAGCATTCCCTTGGGGGAGGAGTGGTGTTGATAAGCTCTCAGGGGCTCACTATAGAACAAGCGGTGGTCTTGCACTTTCCAGTGACTAATAACCAAGCAGAGTACGAGGTCGTGATAGCTGGCCTCTGTTTGGCAAAGGAGCTTGAGATCTAAGATGTGGAAGCCTTTACAATCTCGTTGGTGGTAGCATCACAGATCCAGGGAGAGTTTGAAGCCCGGGAGCCCACTCTTGCAAAGTACTTATCCAAGGTAAGGGTGATCATCGGAGGGTTCCAGACATTCTTGATCCAACATGTTCCCAAGGAAGAAAGCGCAGCGGCCGATTGGCTGGCTAAGTTTGGAACTCGGGGGGGGGGGGGGGAGGAACCCTGACAGAGTTGTTTTGACCTGTAGTCGAGGAAGGAGAATTGATGGAGGTAGATCGGCGACCCTCATGGGTAGACCACTTGGTGACCTTCCTGACCATGGGTGAGCTTCTGGAAGGGACTAAGGATGCCAAAGGATTCAGGCATAAGGCGGCCCATTACTTAATGCTGGAGGGAGGGTTGTACCGGAAGATGTTGTCAGGGCTCTTGGCAAGGTGTGTGACCGAGGTTCCTGGAAGAAGTGCATTCAGGAGAGTGCGACAATCACTCGGGGGGGAAGGACGTTGGAAGCAAGGGTGGTAAGGAAAGGGTATTTCTGGCAGACCCTGAGGAAGGACGCGATTGAGTTTGCGAGGAGGTGTCGAAAGTGTCAGCTGTACGCTCCTCTCCAGCTCTTGCCCACTCAAAGGCTCTGAAGCATCACGGCGCCATGGCCTTTTGCCCACTAAGGGATGGATCTAGTTGGGCCCTTCCCTCAGGCTAGCGGGCAGAGGAGGTTTCTCCTAGTCATGATTGGATACTTCTCCAAGTGGCAGGAGGTCAAGGCACTGGCCAAGGTCACCTCCAAGGTCATCCGGAACTTTGTTTGGGGAGAAATCATATGCAGGCATGGGCTACCCCAGACGATAGTAACGGATAATGGTCCCCAGTTTGCCTGCGAGGAATTCATCAGCTTCTGCACCCAGCTGGGGATAGACCTCAGGTTCGCCTCCGTCCTCCACCCCCGGAGCAACGACCAGGTGGAAGTGTCAAACAAGATCATCGTGAACTTACTTAAGAATAAGGTGGAGAACCTGAGGGGGAATTGGGTGGAACAGCTCCCCTATGTTCTATGGGCCTTGCGAACAACCCCGAACACAGCCACCGACGAGACCCCCTTCAAACATTCTCATGGGTGTGAGGCGGTCCTGCCAGTTGAGTTTGAGGTTCGATCCCCGCGGGTCGCGGCCGTGGGCAAAGGAGACGAGGTTTGGAGGTTGAAGAATGAGGGGGAGTTGCGCCTCTCATTAGATATGGTGGAAGAACTGCGCGATGTCACGGCTATCAGGCAAGAGGAAATCAAACGGCGAGTGGCAAGATACTTTGACAAGCACATCAGGATCAAACAGTTCGCAGAGGGAGATCTATTGTTAAAGAAAGTCGATGCCGCGGGACAATCAGCCCCCGTGGGCAAGCTCAATACAAATTGGGAAGGACCCTACTTTGTTGAAAGGGTTCTAAGAATGGGAGGTTACCACCTCTAGAATGTGGAGGGAAGGTCCATGAGCCACACCTATAGCGGTGACGATTTAAAACGTTTCTACCCATGATGGGGGAAGGTGAAACTGTGTATTTAAAGTCAAGTTATTACATTGTGTTCACTAACTTATTATTTCTTTCGTCTTACCTGTTGTGGAATGCGTTTGATAGAAGGGTTGGATGTTTGCATTACCCTAAGCTTGGCTCGACCCCAGGTAGACCTACTGTGCAAGCTCTCATCTAGCTGGCAGGTTTGAAGGCTTGCCTGTGGGGGAGAGGTTTGGTTCTAGAAGATACTTCAGCTTGGATATTAGCAATACCCCGAGATTGGCTTGGCCCAAGGTAGGCCTGATGCGTAGGCTCTCATCAAACTGGTAGGTGCAAAGGCTCGCCTATGGGGGAGAGGTTTGGTTATCGGAGATACTTCAGCTTGGATGTTTGCACTACCACGAGCTCAGCTCAGCCCCGGGTAGACCCGATGCGCAGGATCTCATCTAGCTGGTAGGTCTGAAGGCTCGCTAGTGGGGGAGAGGTTTGGTTCTTGGAGACACTTTAGCTTGGATGTTTGCACTACCCCGAGCTCGGCTCATCCCCGGGTAGACCCGCTGTGCAGGATCTCATCTAGCTTACAGGTCTGAAGGCTCGCCTGTAGGGGAGAGGTTTGGTTCTTAGAGATACTTCAGCTTGGATGTTTTCACTATCCCGAGCTTGGCTCGACCCAAGGTAGACCCGCTGCGCAGGCTCTCATCTAGCTGGCAGGTCCAAAGGCTCGCCTGTGGGGGAGAGTTTTGGTTCTTGGAGATACATCAGCTTGGATGTGTGTACTACCCCGAGCTCAGCTCAGCCCCAGGTAGACCCACTGCGCAGGCTCTCATCTAGCTGGTAGGTCTTAAGGATCTCCTCTGGGGTAGAGGTTTGGTTCTTGGAGATACTTCAGCTTGGATGTTTGCACTACCCCAAGCTCAGCTCGGCCCCGGGTAGACACGCTGTGCATGCTCTCATCTAGCTGGCAAGTCCAAAGGCTTGCCTATGGGGGAGAGGTTTGGTTCTTGGAGATACTTCATCTTGGATGTTTGCACTACCCCGAGCTTGGATTGGCCCCAGGTAGACCCGCTGCGCAGGCTCTCATCTAGCTGGCAGGTCAGAAGGCTCGCCTGTGGGGGAGAGGTTTGGTTCTGGAAGATACTTCAGCTTGGATGTTTGCACTACCCCGAGCTTGTCTCGGCTCTAGGTAGACCTGCTGCGTAGGTTCTCATCTAGCTGTCAGGTCCGAAGGCTCGCCTGTGGGGGAGAGGTTTGGTTCTTG
Organism: Platanthera zijinensis; assembly: GCA_039513925.1. Lineage (NCBI taxonomy): Eukaryota > Viridiplantae > Streptophyta > Magnoliopsida > Asparagales > Orchidaceae > Platanthera > Platanthera zijinensis. Next base: position 98,982,864 of record CM077092.1, read on the forward strand.
GAGATACTTCAGCTTGGATGTTTGCACTACCCTGAGCTCGGCTCGGCCCCGGGTAGACCCGCTGCGTAGGCTCTCATCTAACTGGCAGGTCCGAAGGATCGCCTATGGGGGAGAGGTTTGGTTCTTGGAGATACTTCAGCTTGGATGTTTGCACTACCCCGAGCTTGGCTCGGCACCAGGTAGACCCATTGTGCAGGCTCTTATCTAGCTGGCAGGTCCGAAGGCTCGCTTGTGGGGGAGAGGTTTGGTTATTGGAGATACTTCAGCTTGGATGTTTGCACTACCCCGAGCTTGCCTCGGCCGCAGGTAGACCCGCTGCGCAGGCTCTCATCTACCTGGCAGGTCCGAAGGCTCTCCTGTGGGGGAGAGGTTTGGTTCTGGGAGTTACTTCAGCTTGGATGTTTGCACTACCCCGAGCTTGGCTCGACCCTAGGTAGACCCGCTGCGCAGGCCTTCATATAGTTGGCAGGTCCGAAGGATCGCCTATGGGGGAGAGGTTTGGTTCTTGGAGATACTTTAGCTTGGATGTTTGCACTAACCCGAGCTTGGCTCGGCCCAGGTAGACCAGCTGTCAGGATCTCATCTAGCTGGCAAGTCCAAAGGCTCGTCTGCGGGGGAGAGGTTTGGTTCTGGGAAATACTTCAACTTGGATGTTTGAACTACCCCGAGCGAGGCTCGGACCCGAGTGGACTCGCTGACCAGGCCTTCTAGGCAGGACAGGAGGCACACTTGGAAGGCAGAAGGAAAAGTTTTGAAACCCCCTCAGGCGAGAGAAGACTCAGCTAAGAGGTCTTGGCTAAGAGGATCTCGGCAGAGGGAGTTTTGGGCGGGAAGGCTTTCGGCAAGGAGCCCTAGGCAAAAAACTCCGCTCACTCGCGCGAGGTGAAGGGGGTGGCTCCCCCCCAAAGAACCTACAGCCAGCGCTCCCGTCGAATGGGTTTTGGTGGAAGGCACTCCGAAATGGCACGCTGGGCCTTGAGCTCTCGGCAGGTATCCACCTATTGATCGCTATGGACGACGGATATCCTAGGGAGATCGAGGGCCTCAGTGAGAGCGAGCTTGGGAAGCATTTGACACTATAACACTTGTAAAGAGGTAAGAAATCAATCATAATATGCAAACATGTACTATATATCCTTCAAAATGTAATTACAAGCGAGAACATCTCGCGCGTTTCAAAGACAAAAGGAGGGGGAAGAGGAAACCCATTAGGGGGACGCAGTATACCCCCCCGCTAGAGCTCTCACCTGAACCTTCCCCGGATGTCTTGCCAGCAGTAAAGGGAGATTTCGGGACATCCGAGGGCGGGAGTTAGGTGCGCCCGGGGGCTTAGGGATGGGCTCGAAGAGCCACAAGAGAAGCTGGCGGGTGACGAGGGTTTCACTGCCCACATTCAGACACCCCACATCCTGCAACGTCTCTATGGTGAGTCTGGCCATTGCTTGGGCGTTGGCCTGCAACAGCTTGTCGATATCGTACTCTGAGAAGTGGCGGCTCCTTAGCCTCTCGTCCAGCGAAGGAGGAGGCGGGACCGCAGCCGCTGTTGCCTCCATGCGATGAAGCCGGTCCTTCAGCAGGACGTTCTCGCACATTATCCCTGCCAGTTCCGCGCGAAGCACCGTTCTCTAGGCAGAATCCTGCATAAGGGATAAACCAATACAATATAGAGGAGAGACGGGCTGTGGATTTGAGGAATGAGAGCGAGTGCCTTGAAAGGTCTCGCTTACCTCTTCCGTCGGGCGCAAGGACAGAAGTTGCTGGGCATCCACCAACTCGGCCTTTAACGCTGACGCGTGGGCCGCCGCCTGGTCCCTCGCCTTTAGCATCTCGTCGAAGTTACGGTCGATGGTGAAACTCCGGCGTGCACACATATGCGCGAGCTCGAACCCGCGCAACAAGGCCTGGATAGAGTCAAGGGTCAAGAGTAGGGTGGACATTTTGTCGAAGATGCTGGCATCCTCCCGGCTGTAAAGGTCGTAGCCCAACGCGAAAGCGTCGCCTGTGACCTCGTAGTGCTCTGCCTAGCTGGGGAGGAGGGTAGAGACGGAGACTCGGGTTTTCTCAGGATCCCACTAAATCAGAGGCATTCCTTCCGCATCCAGACACTTCACGCCGAGGCCGAAGTTTCGGTGCCCCTTTGGCACCTGCTGGGGTGGGACCGGAGTGGAGGTTTCGGCAGCTGCGCACTCGTCACCTGTCCCGCCTATGGCTGGCAGGCTCTCGGCAGGGACCTTAACAGTGGCCCCGACGGCAGTGATTGACTCCCCGGCTTCCGACAGGATCTCGGCGAGGGATTAACCCTCGATGACAGATCGGGAGGGAGAGGCCGCCACGAACTTCCCCTTGTCTGCGGCGGTGGGCTTTGGTCTCTTTAGTGGGTTGGACAAGAAGGTGCTGGGATTTCGCTTCCCGGCACCAGACCGAGGGAGAGGCGCCTGCTCCTCTCGGCAGGAGAGAGCCACAGTTTTCGCAATAGCCAGCGGATCTCTCGCAGCCCCGGTCTCGGGCAATGGCTGGCGCTGAGGGATTTCTCGCTCTCCTTCAAAGTCGACAACATTCAGCGGTACATTTTAGAGTATGAAATGCCGGGCTAAAAGGTGAGACCATACCTTCTCCAGGAGGCACGGGCAGGAGAGAGTCAACGTCTCGCCTGAGAAATTGGACATTGAAGTCCTTGGTCCCGAAGAACTCCAGGAGGGCGCTCTCGCGTGACCTCAAATTACGCGACATCATCGTATGGGACTGGCATGAGGGGCACGTTGACGAAGTTGCCAGAAAAATAGACAAACTTCTTGCCCCAGTGGTGATGCTTGTTGGCGAGACCACAGGTTTTGAGCAGCTGACCATAGAAGAAGACTACCCCGCCCTTAACGCGGAAGATGAACAGCTTCCTGAAGATAGGTAGACTGAACTCGATCCTCTCTAATCGCATGTAACAGATGAATGCCACCAGGATGGAGACATAATTAGGGTTGAGCTGGCCGGAACCACCCCGTAGTAGCGAAGGGCTTGACGCATCTCGGGCCAGAGTGGGAGGCGGAAGCCCACCTCGAAATGCTCGAGGGGGATGGCGAGCTCTCCATCTCCCGCAAGATTTCCTATTATCATTGTCCGGGTTTCTCATGGAGAAACCGACAGGGATGTAGCGGGAGTTGATCATGTGGCACTCATCCATGGTCAGTCGGCAAGGAGGGAACTGGTGCCTCCGGAAGGCTTGCGCACAGTTGGAGCATCCTTCGCTCTTGCCTTGCATTGTGGTTAAAAGATTGAAGGGGAAAGCTCGGGGAGAAAGGTGAGAATGAGAGAGGGTGGCAGAAGAAAGGGAAGGTCTCGGCAAGGCGTGAAAGCAGCAAGAAGGAGGACAAGGGTTCCGGATCGGAGAAATAAATGCGTTGGATGGACCAGCCTATTTATAGAAAACCATAGTAATGATAGTTTTTCCCAAAAAAGGCGGCAAGGGTACACTCGCCATGCTTCAAGTAAACGGCGCCTCGTTTTCCACCTTGACACACGTTAGGCGCCTAAGCCAATTAGAGGATTCCGGCTCGTAAATAGCTGTGATTGACGGACAGCGTGAGTTCACGCAAACAACGAGATAACATCTTGAAACAGAGCAATGAAGTAGAAATAGAAAAAGGAGTGGCTCTCGTTGGTCGAGAGCCAAAAAACAGATAATAATAATAATAATAGTCTCAAGCAGTCAAGTTTCAAATTAGAAAAGGGGGGTACATTTCTAGAAGGGTAGACAAAGGGATGAGGGGGCGAGACTCTGTTATTTAGTATGGTTCCCATCTCCATCGCCCTCGTTCTCGCCTTTTGGTCCTTGGAGGAGCTCGCGGGTTAAAGTAAGATGACAGGGTGGTGCACCCAAGGTTGATCCGGCGGGCCTGATCTCGAATCCGCACAATACATCGCCCTGGGGACGACTCGGCGATAGGCATATTATGCCGCTCTGTCTCGCCCAGGAAGTTGTAATCCCGCTCGAGGTCCTCCAGCCTTTGCTCCACCATCTCACGTTGTTCCCTCGCCGCAAGGGCATTGGCCTGCTCCCGCCGCACGAGCTTCGATAGGATTGTCGCTATCCTTTTCCGCCGTCTCTTGACGTTACCGGCACCGTCCAAGATTTCCTCCATCTCATAAGAGGAAGGAAAGGGGGAGCTCTCGGCATCTTCCCCTTCCTCTCCACCTTTATCTTCGTCTTCATCTTCTTCGTCGGCTCCCGCTCTCGAGTCCACATCCCCTGGAAAAAGCAAAGTCCATGGTTATGGCGAGAGCAAAGTAAAAGCTATGATAGTACCCAGCATACCTGCAGTACGGCGAGAGCTACCGGTTGGCGGTAGGTGAGAAGGCCCGGACTCCCCCTCAATCTCCTTTCCAAAGAGGAGATGGAGCAATTTTCCTCGCCCCGAGCGGAAGGTATTGCGTGAGGTGATCCCGGACTGGCTGAGAGCAGGGGGGAGTCGACCTCTCTCATAGGGTGGATGGCCTCCTTTGGGGATACAGAGGGTTCAGTGGCAATCCCTCCCGCAAGTAGGGCGGGATTAGCCACATGGGTAACCAAGTTAGCAGCTGCTTGTTCGTTTTCCTGGGTGGCAAGACCCGGGCTAGCGGAAGCTGGCGCTGCGGGAAGTCAGTTCAACAGATTGGAATACTGTGATTGGGACAAAAAAAGGGGGCAGTAGGGATAAAAGGTTACTTGGAGTTCTCGAAGGGTCAGCCAACGGAGTGGCCTCCGGGACTCGTGGTGGATCGCCGGGAAGGCGAGACACCGAGTCAGGGGGCACCAATAGGGACCCGGCCCCGTCATCTCGAACAACCTCCTGCGGGAAGTATTGCATGTCAGTCGTCAATCCTTTTGCTTAATCAGTTCATAATATTGGTAATCAGCAAGCCAGAAAGGCGTACCTTCTGTAGAGGGGAAGGATTATCCGCGCGGCTTGGGGATGGGGTAGGCGAGCCCCAGTTCTCGCGAAGAAGGTCCCGCTTGACCAATCTCGCTTTCTTTTTCTTCTTCTTCTTCAGCTGTGAAGACTCAGCGGCTGGCGCCATTCTCTCCAGCCAGGGGGCTACCGAGGTGCTGTTCCCAAGGGCTCGCGCCTGTGCCGCATTGATGCGATCCTGAAGGTCCTGCGAGAATGACTTGTCAACACATTTGGAACACATCTCGACACCACACGAGACACGGGGCAACGATTGGCAGGGACAGATTTATGGCCGCGTATCAGCGCACATATATAGCCACGGGATGGTCAACCAAAAGATTCTCTTTTCAGGACGACACGTGCTCAGCGAATTTTTACGGGTTGGACGTGTCTTTTCGAGCGCAGGGCTGGCTCGAAAAGAGCGAGGATTGTGTACAACCCCATATTCGTTGAGTGGGACCCAGAAGCACCGAGGGTCGGGTCTGGAATAGCTTGGGCTAACGTTGGGCCTCAGAATAGAAGAGCTCCTGCCTAAGAGGGGGAGGGAATGCTCGCGCTCAAGCACCGACCGAGACCTGCTTCTGCCTAGAGACGGGCGAGAAGGCACACGCCCCGCGGTAGGTGAAACTATCTCAGTTCGAGGCATTCTTCAAGAACTCTTTAGCTCCTGCCGAGTGAGGGCGGGGGGGAGAGTTCTCGACAATCAACAGTTATCAGCATAGGGGGTTCTTGCCAGGTGGGGCCTAGGGAGAAATTACCTGGTTTCCCTCGGGTAAATTACCTATATGCCCTCAGGGTCAACATTCAGTATTTTATGACAGCGGGATTTGGCTATTGGAAGACCAGCCATGGGTAATTTTGTAATTTCAGGATAGCAACGGCTATAAATAGACCCACAGGGGCTCTTCAAAAAGCAAGCTTACATATTTCCCTAAGATCTTCTAGTGCTTTCTGAGAAGCTCCAAGCCCAGCTTTTGGCTTTGGAGGGAAAGTTCTCAGAGAACTTCCGGGTTAGATTTGAGACCTCCCTGTTGAGGCTTTGGGTCAGTTCTAGGTACTTTTCAGCCAGTCAGGGGTCAGATCTTGGGAGAAGTAGGTGTTGGCTATGCCCCTATTTTCGAACTCTTGTTGAGGTCAGATTCTGGCTTCAACACCTCCCTTCTTTTTCTCCAGGCTAAGGAAATTGTCTTTATCTCCTATCATGTGCTTGGAACACCAAGAGTCCAAGTACCACACATTCTCCTTGTCCTTAGCCTGCCAAGACACCCCAGTGTCGCTCTAGATATTGGACTCATCTTCAGATTCATCTTGATTTCTTCCCATGAGGCACAGATTTGCCTTATCTTCACTACTCGAGTATGAGGTGCTTGATTCGTCAGATCCATTCTCGTCCCAAGTCAGCGCCTTTAGAACCTTCTTCTTTCATTTGTGCCAGTTTTGCTTCTCCTTTTCCTCCTTCTAGAGTCTTAGACATTCCCTCTTTAAGTTCCCAGGCTTGTGACAATGATAGCAGTGAGGTAGGGTCTTCTCATCACCGCTCTCCGTCTCCTTTGACTGTTTGTTCAACCTCTTGGCTTCTTCAACACCATTCTTTAGAAATTTCTTAAATTTTCCCTTCCTCTTGGGAATCTTCATGAACCTTTTGAACTCTTGGACATAGAGGCTTTCTTCGTCATCTTCCTTAGATTCTTCAACATCCTTTCTCTCCCTTGTGGCCTTCAGTACCAACCCTTCTTCTTTATATCCCTAGAATACTCCTCAACTTGAATCTTTAATTCAAGTTCATGTGTCTTACAGTTTTCAATGAGCTCTCTATCTCCAGGGTGATGATATCATGTGATTCATCAATCGCAGTCACCTTTGAGTTTAAGAGAAGAGTAAAAGATCGCAGGTTCTTCCTCACCAGATCTCCATTTGAGTAGCTCTTCCCAAGGGATCTTGAGACAATGACAATTTTGGTGAAGCGTGTGTACATTTTGTCTACTTCCTCATCGATCTCCATCCGAAATTTTTCGTATTCAGATTCGAGTCGGAATAGCTTCGACATCTTCACCTGCGAGGTACCTTCGTGAGTAAGCTCAAGTAGACGTCATATGTCATATGCAGTTTCACAGTTGCAATTTCTATTAAATTCAGTATTGTCCAATGTGCAAAATAAAGAGTTCATAGCCTTTGCATTATTCGTACTTCTGAGCTTGTCAGCGTCATCCCATTTATCGTGTGGTTTGACTAAGACATTATCACCCGGTAGTGGGTGAAGTGTATTTCATATCAATCATGGCCCATACATCCATGCTTTGTGTCATCAGAAAAATTTTCATTCGAGTTCTCCAGTGACTGTAGTCACTCTTCATGAACAGTGGGGGTCTACTCACACCCTATCCCTTAGGAAATGCGTGAACCGCGTTGGCCATCTTACTTCAGGTTTTTAAGCCTTTTTGAAGTAACCTCCTCTGATACCACTTGTTGGATCTAGTAGCCAACCTTAGAGGGGGGTGAATAAGTTTTACGACATTTATGAGAAATTCGAATTATTTCTAACCAGGAAACACTAGTTCTGGAAGCTACATCAGGGCGTTAGGCAGCTAACGAACTGCGGTATGTCACAAAACTCATTTTTCTTGGCAGATTCCTCCTTGAATATCTATGCACCCTTCAGAAACTCACAGGTTAGCAATCACAACGTTAAACGCAAGTAAAGAAGCAAAAAATGAATTTCATTGCAAACTAAATTAACAACTGTTTTTAAAGATTACAAAAACTTGATCTCCGTGATGCCGGAGATCGGAGGTGGTTAATGAAGAAAGACTTTGGTTATCTATACCGCCCCGCTCCCCAGACCGGTTGGCTCTATCCCTTTCCCTCCAAGAAAGGTCTTCGAGTTGGCTCATCACCTACATGCAAGGAAGTGTCTTAGAGACCTGCTAGATCTCCCGATCTAGACTTCCCTTCCCGTGGGACGATTTCACACGGAATCCTCCCTGGATTCCGACGACCTTCCCTGGTCAATTTTCCTCACCACAAGAATTTAGAGAAAAGAAAAGAATACAATAAAGGTATAAAAGATTTAAGATTGAATCTCCCTCTTGACGATTCCTCCGTTGAGCGATCCGTGATCGGTGTTTGAAATCTTCGTGTGCTCGCAACCGATCAACTCTTCGTATTGTTGTTGTCCTTGGCTCGTTGGAGTTCTTCATGTGCGAATGGGAGGGAGTTGGTTTTCTTTTCCTTTGCGAAGACGATGGAATGGACCACAGAGAGGCGGCCGAACCCTAGGAATCAAAAAACTGAGTCTCTTTTCGGCTTGGTGAGGAATACAAAAAACGAGCTGCCTTTTATATGTCTTTGTAAAAATAGGCTACCGCTGGCAGTAAGGCTAGCGCCCGATGGTAGGTTCACGCGCTTGATGTGATAACTGTCATACAAATTTGGAAAAATATTCAAAATGAATATTTTTCTTTTTTTTTCAAAGTTACACGACGCAGTAGAAAGGTAACGCCATGCGGTTGGCCAGGCGTCTCGACAAGTTCGTCTCGGCGATCGTTGAGTAGGCTACCGTGGTGCGGTATACTGCTATCACTGATGGTAGCTTCCCGAGCGTCTAGCTGAGATAAATCCTTGATCTAGCACGGGCGGTACGACTAGAACGACGCGGTAGTAACCCGAGCGCCATGTCCATTTAATTTAGTCTACTGCCTGGTTGTAACTACTACCACTCGGCGGTAGGTGTTAGAGGAGAGCTCCTTCTATTGCTTGGACCTCTAAACCTACACACTCTACCAGACACAAGTTGTGATCAAATACAACGTGGGAATTGATATTATCAAAATAAGAATATGTGAACCGTCGGTTCCAACACCATAAACTGGCTCACCCTTCCTAACACATAACTGATATTCGATCTTATGACTGTCAAATTAATGAGTTTTCCTAAAAGCCATCGGTACCTGGTGATATTTGCAAGAAGAAGTGAATCCTCACTCCATCACTTGTTGAAAGTCTTTGTTTCAAGGATAGCTAAATCACCTAGAGGGGGGTGAATAGTTTATTGGTCTCTTTTTTAGTTATTTTCTTTTCTTTTAGTTTGCTGCTTGAGTGGTAGGTAATTTCTTCTTTCAAGATGATTTAACCTGCAAAAAAACACACAGCAAAACACACAGATATTTATAGTGGTTCCCCAACTAGGTACATCCACTATCCCTCCCACCTATCCAATAGTCTTGTTGGACTAGACACTTCTCTAGAATGCTCTAAGGAGCTTACACCTCAGACCCTCAGCCTTACACTCAGGTTACCTTCATAACCCTACCTCAGAACCACAAAAGTTCCTACCTCAGAGCCCTGCAGTGCTCGTACAGCTCAGTTGTCCTAAAACCACCTACCTCTCTAAGGCATATAACTCAGTCTTTTTAGCCCTACAATTTAAAGCACTAGGCCCTACTCTCAGAGTGCTGCAACACTCCTACAGCTCAGATCCAGAAGGATCCTACATGATGGAAATGGATTGATGTGGTTCTTGATTGATCACAATAGGAATTCCTCTGTGACAATCAACCTTGTGTGAGTTAGACTCAGCCCCCCACCACTATGACACCAGGAGAGTTTTCTTGTGTCAACTTTACTGGACTGAGTGCACCTCAGTCCCAACTATATCACAGCAACAAGATTATGCACTTGAGCTAGAAGAAACTTCCAGAATACTATTTTGCCTCTTTCTGAAATGAACCAAAGATTCAGCTCTCTCTTCTTCACAACAATAATTATGTAGAAGCTTTGGCTTATGTTGGAAGAAACTAGCAGATCTGTTTCTCTGCTCCCTTCTGAACTGAGCTGACTGCTCAGCTTCAACTTCTCCTTCACACCTCCTCAAGTGTATGTTCTTTTAGAAAGTATTGGTTGGATCTATGAAGCTCCTGCAGCAAGGGTTGGCTCTTGCTTGCTACCTCTTTCTTAGAGAATCACCCTAAGCTTCCTTGCTGGTGTAGATGAAGATGGCACCAACAAACTTGCCGTTGAAGATGTTGATCTCAACAACTAACTTGCTCTTTGTCTTTCTGACTGGAGCGTCCTGTTCTTTAGCTCCACAATAATGTCGGACAAGAAGAACCACTATCACTACTAATCTCTCGGTAAAGAGCACTTCCTTTTATTTATTGAGACCCAACGGCTCTTTTAGTAGTGGGTCCCACACTTTTAATATTGACTGCACTTTTACTTTAACGCCAACTGTCGTACAGTAGGTCTGCGGCAACCTTTGTCGCGTACTATAGCCATCCCACACTTATTTAAAATATGTTGACTTGTTAACTTGTTGACGTCACCAGCTATGGACTTAGCCAAAAATCAAGTAACATTAGTATAGGCATTGAGTGAGTAAGCATCACTCAATGCCAAAACACTTGGACAGATTTACTGTCACTTGGCGTTGAGTGAGTAGCCTTCACTCAACACCAAACTACTTGGAATATAAATCCATTTCTAGGCGTTGAGAGCGTTGAGTGAACAACCCTCACTCAACGCCATCTGCCTTAGCCATATATCTGCTTCTTCAGCAACTGAAGCGTTGAAAGCGTTGATTGAGCATGCCTCACTCAACGCTATTTTCTTTTAACTCATTTCTGCATAAAGGCGATGAGAGCGTTGAGTGAGCACGCCTCACTCAACATTTTTTGATTTGGCCAATTTTTTTATATTTAAAACCATTGGGCTTAGACTGTCTTACTTTGAACTGAGTTTGACGAATGGTGAATATGAGCTCGACGAACTTTGAACTCAGTTCGACAAAATCTCAACTGAGCTCGACGAACTCAAAATCTCAAGCTCTAAACTTAACTCGACAAAATGTGAGCTGAGCTCGACGAACTCTGAACAGAGATCGACGAACTCAAAACTCAAGCTCTGAACTTAGCTCGACGAAATGTGAGTTGAGCTCGACGAAATGTGAGCTAAACTCAGTTCGACGAAATCTGAACTTAGTTCAACCAGTTCACTTACAGCCTTTTTGCTGTACGGCGTTGAGTGTGTCTTAATCAATCAATGCCAACACACTTGACCAACTTTGTCTTTAGTAGCATGGCATTGAGTGAGTTGAATTCACTCAATGCCTATGGACTTGGCAACATTTCAGATCATTCCAACATCAGACTTTTACTACTTTGGCCTATCTAATAGCTTTTTGATGTATGGCGTTGAGTGAGTTGACTTCACTCAACGCCTGTGGACTTGGCCATTTTCTTAGCTTGCCACTACCTTGGCTTTGACTGTATAGTCTTCACTCAGCGCTATAAGTCATCGGCATTGAGTTACTGATCTTCACTCAACGCCTGTAGACTTAAATAGTTATCTGTCTTTCCACCACTTAGGTAAGAACTTACCTATCTTAGCCACTTAGGCTACCTATCCCATCATGGCTTATCAGGACAAACTACAATCATTCACCTTAAACACAAGTTAGATCACAATATGTGTATATATTGTTTTGTTGGTCCTTCTTCAAATTCAGGACATTGGGATCAATGAACCCAACAATCTCCCCCTATTTGAAGAAGTCAAAACCTAAGCCAATGTATACACTAACATACTTATGTTATAGATATTTAAAACATATCATCACAACATAATTCAGACAAATCATAGACATATCAAATGATGTAGCAGATAAGTCAAAAACATAGCAAATGATGAGTTAGACAGATCATGATTTTAATAAATGGTAGTTCTGTTTAATCATATAGGGAATAAATGTATGAGCAATATAAACACTGTGTTTCATCCCTAGCCCTGTAAGCAGAACATGAAACATTTTAAGTTCAAGTTTCCCTTATCATAATTCCACTCCCTCTGAATCTCTTTGCCGGCTTGTCTTCAGGTCCAACTATCTTCTTTCCTTTCTTATCGGCTTCATCAACATCCTTAGCCATAGTAGTTCCAGCTTAAGCTATATCCTTTTGTCTCTCAAAATAGCTAAAAGGCTTGGGGAAGTATTTAGATGGTTCCACATACTTAGGAATGAGAATATTTGCCTTTTTGTTCTTCCAGAAAATCCTTCTCTCTGTGTCTCTCTTTTCCATCTTATCCCATTCAGTCTTGCTGTACCATTTACCTCTGTCAGATCTCTTATTCTTGACATGGTCCCAAGCAAACAGAATAATAGATTTGGACTCTGGGCTCCACTGCTCGAAATCAGGCCTCTGTTCTATTTCTTCTCTATATCTCTTTTTCCTTAGCTTGGCCTCCTCTTCAGCATCATCTGTGATTCTTTCTTTGACATGTTGTGACCGGTCTACTGTGGGGCTGAAGGAAGGATTCTAAGCACCTGTCGTCTTATCTACCCACTAAGCATTAGCACTGTCACCTTCTTCAATATACTGAACATATTCTTGATTGTCCTGAACTTGGGCTTCACTGATATACATCTTGTTCAAAGCATCTTGTACATGGTCCGAAATCATTGGGATGTTATTATATTGCAGTGGATCCATTCCCAATGAGCCTCTCACAGCATTTGTGACCCAGACCATATTCTCAGTATTTGTTCTGATGACATTTCTCTCCCCCTTTTTGACTTCTTCAATCACTTGAGTAGTCTAGGAGGTGCTAGCGTTGCTTATTTCCACTTCCAAGTAGTTAACTCCAGCAGTTACTTGATTTTTAACTTCTAACATCTGGTCATCAAGTTTAACACCCATATCCATCACATTACATATAGCAGTAGGTCTGGCTGGGGCCCGACACCATATACCACAGACAGACCGATGGGTTACTAAATGAAACCATCCTTCCAATAACACATGTCCTATACAGAGCACATTCTAGCGGAAGCATTTTAAAGGTTGCAAAGAAAAGAACCCAAGCCACACCATGAATGGCCACTAAAAACCCCAAGTAGGAATGAGCGTACAAATACACAAAGTACTTGGCCTTATGGCCTTACAAGAGTTTACTTTAAACAATATGTGTCTTCTAAACATCGACATGCAGGTCGTTCACACATGAGTATAAAAGTAAACGTTGGTATTGGCCTTCGAGGGAAGGCTCAGTAACAAGGGATTCAGCCCGCTATTTTCCACTAGGTTTCGCAGCACCTGCAATCAACATTCCACCACATAGGTGGCAAACAAAAGCAACGGTCAGCTAAAGCTGACAAAATTATAATGACCCCACCCCTTAATCGGGGCGGCGGTGCTCCTTCCCTGCATATTACTAGTATAACCAAACAGGATGGTGAAATAACACTACACCACAGGCGTAGGAACCCACGACCACACACCCCGTGCACTCAGGAAACATTCTCGGTGAACTCGGTCCACTATCGCCCCTAGGACGGCAATAACGTGAGATAACAGTCTATTTCAACCAAAGCCTAAGATCCGCCCTCTATGCCATGGGTAGTCCTCTTAAACCGAACCACATAAAGCGGGTACAGTTCCACTCAACTTGTTGCTCACACCGCCATAATAATTCAAGTCATTGACATGAGTTAAGCTTCCCCAAAGCCCGAATATCGATCAAACAAAAGTACATAACCCGATTATGTACAAGGTTGGCTCCCAGTCCACCAAAACGGCAGAACTTCGCTTCTGCCCAGATTTCCGGGTGCACCTTGGAGTTAATCCCCAAGACTCCCTGTTGCAATCTACTGCGTAGAAAACTCGAAAAGCAAATGGTATGGAGTGTTCTCCGACACCATAAGCATAATGAAAACATCACTGATCGAGACCAAATTATCCGGGTAGGCTTCACACACCATGCCTATGTCCGTACTTCGATTCAGGACTCTATATGCAAAACAATGGGGACTATTCATGTCCACCCGAAGGAATACCTCGCACTCACCGCTCACCCGCGGGAGGGAGTTTCCTATGCAAAAGGGAGAGGACTTCACATGTCCAAGAAGAGAATCGTTACCCTTGCGGTTCGCTTTGGCTCCATGGAGATCTAGACGGATGAAAAGCACCGCAACGGCCTCGCATCCACATATCTGGACTCGGCTCGAGAATCGGGGCTCTGAAGCTCCACTGGCGGCCGGATTCCTCCTTCACCGTCTTCCTTACTCTCCTCTCACTCTAACCCTTTAGAAAGAGAATGGGTGAAAAAGAAATGAGGGTTAAACCCTCATCTCCTGGCCATATACCAGCAGGTGAAAGGTTGAGCCATCGGATCCTATTTGAAGGAAATGAATGACCACGATTCGCCCTGAAAATAACTTTCCTGGGCCGAACACGGCTTGTGACACGCTCGTGTCATAGGCTGTGTTCCACGCTCGTCGTAAACCAGTAACACAGAATAGGACACAACCTTTGACACGACTTGGGACACGCCCGTGTCAAACATGGACACGCCCATGTCATAGGCTATGTGCCCCAATCGACGTTGAAACCGTCGCATCCCGAACAGGACACGACCATGTGACACCCCCGTATCACAGGCCGTGTGCCAGACATGCCTTTGGACACTCTCGTGTCCCAGGCCGTGTAGCTCACTCGACACAGCGCGACATAACACAGAGGAGTACAAGGCCCTTGACACGCCCCTGTCACAGGCCGTATGCCCGACCTGGCTTGACTCCAAGGATCGTCGACTTCATTTCGTCGACCTCAAGCACAACACGGCCCTGGACACGCCCGTATCACAGGCCGTGTGAACCTAATTAGGCACCAAATTGTCCTTAGAATGTTATCTATTCCTTAAAGAGTTTTTGGGAGTTACATCAAGCATCTTGGTGCAGGAATCCATCTTAGTGAAGATTTCAGTGTTCTGTTCTTTTCTCAGAATATTATCATTCTCATGAATGGTCACAAAGTTCTTATAAGGAATATTTTGATTCTCAATGATAATAGCAATATTCTGGCTTGACACATCCAGTTTCTCCATGGTATAATCTACAGCAGGAGCAACTCTTGTAAAGAATTTTACTGTTTCTCCTTTCAGCAGATTCAGTTCAAACCTTATAGATTTGATCTCAGTTGCAAGATCATTTCTAACATCTTTGAGGGTCTTCTACATAGTTTTCCAATGCCCTTTTTTGCTCATCTAACAAACCATTTAGTTGAGCCATGAAGGTAAGTGGTAGCTGATCAAATCTGGCAGATGTGCCCTTATCTAGGGCTTCAGTTTCTCCTTGTACATGCTTGCTCCCTGTTCCTTGAGATGTCCCACTCTTGTGATATACGGTTTCTAGATGTGATGAGGAGTGTGCTTTGTAATCACTGTCTTCCTCTTCCTCAGATTCTTATGACACTAGATTATGTACCTCATGACAAGGGAGATTAGAAGGTTTCTCCCCCTCAACCACTGCCATGCTTTTGTTTGCATGCAGGTCAGCAACAACAACATCCTCTATTGTAGGAACCTTCAGTTGCTCCCCTACAAATAATGCATCATGCATTATCTCTTACATCAGTTGCTCCCCCTAAATTTGAGCAATGCATCCCTCAGCACTAGGAGTTTATAATACTTTATACTGTAGTTCCTCATCTTCATACATAGGTATATGCCTATCTATATCTTCCAATATGGAGGTATCATCCCCCATTTCTGCAAATATTTTGTTAACAAGTTCCTCTGCTATTTGCCAAACAGATCCAGATAACCCGGCAGTGATCTCATCCACTTCAGGAACAAAATCTGACTCTAGTCTGCTAACACGACTAAGAGGAGTAAGATCAAACGAGGCGGATACCTGGATATTTATGTCCCTCCTAGACAATTTAGTAGATGAAGATAGATCAGGACCATGAGGCTCTTCATCCTCAAATGAGCTACTAGAGGAGATGGGCTCAGTAGCAGAAATTCTCTTTCCTTTTCTCTCTACAGCTTCTGGACCACGGGGCTGAAGGACCTTGTCCCATCTCTCAAGCATCCTGATATCCATCCTTCTAATGTGGTGTATTCTTGCACCAAGTTTCAGATTCAGAATTTCTGGAGTAGTTTCTCGCAGAAATAGTTAAAGGATTCTCCCCAAATTGGGTTCAGCCATGCAATCCACTACTCTTTCAAACACCACTCTTCCCCAATAAGTTATCTTGGATAGTATGACCCTAGCCATTTGTTTAAACATCCTTTTTGAGATTTTGTCATGGGAGCGTGTTTTGCATATCAGAGCTTTCCCAATGACATCGGCTAGGAACTTGCCTCTCAGGTTGAGTTCTTTCCTTTGAATTGATCCGTTTGTGTGCTTGGAAAGTCCACACCATTTCGTTGCCAATTTTTCATTATCCAGTAATAGCTCTTCTTTGTCATCAGTTGCAGAAAGCTTTGGCAGCTGTAGAGCCTGGCTTAGCCTTTTGGTGGTTATCTTGATCTTCTTTTCGCTTACTATGGTCTTAATTTTACCAGCTGAAGCTTCTTCTTCGGAGTTGGCAAACAACTCAGTACTTCCATCTTCCATAGAAGACAAGGTTCTGTCAGGACGAAGGCTAGGTTAGATTTATGCAGAAGATTAAGCACCTGCTGAACTTCTTATGGAGCATCAATGAATCCATTTCGAACCACCTCTGCTCCTTCGAAGAGGAAATCCAGTCCCTTGGATGCCATTTCTCTATAGAATTTTAGAATGCTAGCAAAATGGCTTCCGTCAATTTAGCGAATGCGGGCGGGAGAGGGTAAGTAATAGTGACTTGGCTTATTGCACAAGCCCTTCTATTTAATAATTGCACTTGTCACTAACATTTAGTCCATGATGATAAGTTGAATCATTTCTTGTGTAACATCCCATTTCCGGCTAGACCCCTAGGAGTCGGTTGGTTGTGGTAGAACCCTGGGGAGCCCAGAAATCGAAATAAAGCGACCAAGAATTCGGGTCACGGGTTGGTCACGCCCGTGACCGACCCGTCACGCCCGTGACCTGGGGGCGTGACTCCTTCAACGATCGTCGATTTCACTTAGACGATCGTCGGGCGCGGAATTTGCCTCATGGCCTGTCACGCCCGTGACCCGCAATGTCACGCCCGTGACATAGGGCATGACCACCTTCGACGATCGTCGATTTCAGTTCGACGGTCGTCGGCCAGGAATTGGCCACACGGGCATGTCACGCCCGTGACCCGCAATGTCACGCCCGTGACATAGGGCGTGACCACCTTCGACGATCGTCGATTTCAGTTCGACGGTCGTCGGCCAGGAATTGGCCACACGGGCATGTCAAGCCCGTGACCCACAATGACACGCCCGTGACATAGGGCGTGACCACGTTCGACGATCGTCGATTTCAGTTCGACTGTCGTCGACCCAGAATCAGTCACCAGGCATGTCACGCCCGTGACCCTCAATGTCACGCCCGTGACATAGGGCGTGACCACGCTTGACGATCGTCGATCTCAGTTCGACGATCGTCGAACCCAGAATTGGCTAACCGGGCCTGTCATGCCCGTGACCTATGTGTCACGCCCGTGACCAAGGCCGAAACGACAGCCAGACTGGAAATTTCCGTAACCGACGCCATAATAAATTCTGATTATGGGAATGAAAACCAAGGGTATTTATGGGCCGTTTCCTACTTTAATTATTTAAATAATTAAGGAAATGTTGGTCCAATAGGAAATCGCCACCTGGCGAGCACCTCTTCATCTCCAGCGTTTCAACTGCCATTCGTCATAACCGAAACGTCATTAAGGGAATTATTAATGACCGCGGACGTTTCATCCTTTCCCCTCCCCACTTGCTGATCTATAAAAGACTCCTAAGAGCAAGAGGAAAAGGTTACACTCTCCCTCAAACTGTTTCAGATTTTCCCCCTTGCTGTTGAAGAACTTCCGGCGACTCCACCACCGCGCCAATGGCTTCCTGACGCTCTGCACGCCTTCAGCCCGCGAACAAGGTCCTCCCCTCCCTCTTCTTCTGCGGATAGATCTTATAAATCGTTAGGAGAGATATCAGGCTCAAAAGAGCCAGATCGGGTGAGCGTATTCGTGGTTTTTCTGAAAATTTCATGGTGGCGGGTTCGCCGGAAACTGCCACTCCGGCGGCCGTGCCGCCGCCCGACGATAGCCCTCACCTCAACAGAGGTGGTGGTGGTGGTGGCCGGCCAGAGAGATGGCTGATGGCCGGGAAATAACTTGGAAAAGCTACAGGAAATTAGGTTTTCAGGGCTCTGGTTTCGGGCTGTAGAAGAAGATGAACAGTGTCATTTAATTAGATTTTATTTGTGAAGCAATTTCTGAATGAAAATATCTGTCACATTAAATAATTTGGGAAAAATATCTAGAGGCTCTTAAAGGAAACGTGGTCAACATAGAAAATGTAGCCCTTAAAGACTAGTTTAATTTAAAATTAATTTCACTCGATTTGGAATCCTGGTTAGACCACAACACCCTTTTTGGTGAGGTCTATCCAGAGGGCTGTCTTGACCTTAGAAAAATTCCCCACTCCAATCCATTCATCAAAATGACTTGAAATTTGGGGTGTGGCCTAATATTATCTATATTTAGATGCTGTCCAAAATTTAGGATTTTTGGGAAATATTTTTCCATAGTTTTTAGGAAAATTCAATAATCCTAGCCGATTTTAATTAGATGGTTAAATAATTTCCAAACCCTCTCAAATTTTGGTGAGTGGTCCCTGGGTTCACCATAAGGTTCTGTATAATTTTTCATCTCATTTGGAGATGGTTTGGATTAGAAATGATCAACCCTAAGTTTTGCCCTAATAAGGGGTCTTAGTTTAAAAGTGCACTTTTGAGATTTGTGTGGTCAGATCACCTCAACAGAGGCTGAGATTTTTACCACTGGCTAGTAATATTCTCTAGCACCCCCTCATAGAGTATGAGGTGGATCGGGGTAAGTTTGCCCTAAGAACCAGGGCCAAACCCTAAGGATGGATCTTGGTGGTTTGTGAAGGTCATGTGGTCAAATGACCTTGGATTGACCCGAAATCGGGTGAAGAGAACCATAGGACCAATATAGTTCTTTGGATGAAATCTTAGTAGATTTGGAGACCGTTGGGATACCTAAAAATCTAACCCTAGTTTAGGGTACAAAACTTGTAGAGATAGGAAATGACACTAAATCACATTGAAAAGTGTTAAGATTTGGGTAGAGTGAATTATAGGGATGGTACAAGCTCTGGATATTTTACTATGAATTTTAAGATTATTATTTTGGGTACTTCATTAATGATTTAGTAGCTTGTATGATTTGCTTTGAAAATTTATTATGGAACACACACTTCCTGGAAATTGATGAAATTTAGACAGAGAAAGTTTATTATGGTTTTAAATCTCTGTGAATTTTTATGGGATTTTTGGAAGTATAATTCTAAGGCTTGCTTCATTAAGTATGTTTTACCTTGATTATTTGATTAAATCTTTAGTGGTGTTTAGCAAGCTAGTAAAATTATGATTCTTTGCACAAAGATCTTTTTTATACCATACTACTGATTAGTAATTTTCCTATAATTTTCCGATGAGAAATTTCAGTACTTCCTTCATTACATAGAATTAACGTGATTATAATGGATAAATTATTTAGAGGCTAAATACTTTCTATAAAATTCTGGAAATTTATATTTGAGGTTATCTTACTGTTATGTAATGATCATGATTTTTGAGTAGCCATTACTTAGGAGGATCATGTAGTTCATGTTTAAAATGACCCATGGCCCATCCTTTGGGAAAATTAAATAAATATCAGATTAATTAGGAAAATTATAAGTTTCTGGATTTAGACAAATTATGATATGGTAGACCTCCAGTAAATATTATAGGAGATTTGAAAGATAATTTGGTGTACCTCTCCTTGTGTACCTCATATAGCTTAGGATGGTCTGCATATAGTAAAACCAAGGAATTCTGATAATTGATGGTTGGTAGGGCAAGTTAAGATTGAGTTCATCATTGGAAGTCAGGATAAGTAGAGTGTGAGACTGGTTAGGATAAGGGAGTACGGGAACGACGAAAGATCGTCCACCCCGGATAGGAATGGAAGAGTCTTAATACTCTAGGGTTAGATCTAAAGTAACTAAAAGGGGATCGGGTTAAGGGAGATCAACCAATAATAATAAGTGCCTTGCGAAAGGGAACTTCGGGCCGTAATGCCGCCGTCTTGGTTCCTAGTGCCCCTTGAGAGCCCTTCACGGGGTATACTGGGGGCAGTCCTGGGCTAACGTAAACCATAGGAATAATGAATTAAAAGAGCAACTAGTATAACTAGGGTTGCACATTTACACTCCCCCGATAGCTAGGAAAGTAGAATTATAGGATTGGTTGCCATTCAGACAGTAGCTCTGAAGGTAGATGCACGGACGGACTGTCCGGGGGGCCGAGGGCTCGAGGGTTGGAGTACAGAATAAAGGTGGTGGGTCTTCGGTATCTGATTGTCGTTCACACCGACATCGGTACGCTGACTCGGTGGTGTGGGACACTTAGCCAAAGAAAGTCTGGTGGGTACAACCAGCAGTAGTACGCGGATACTCTAGGTTGTGTTCTTCTAGGGGCGTACGGAAGGGCTAGGCCTGGTAGTGTGGATGCCCGCCTAGGAGTGGGGGGCCCGACCCACTGTATCCGTTTGCCACTACGGAGGTTCCTGGGAGTGAAGCTAGCTTCCCGAACAGGGGGAACTAAGGTCTGTGCGCATAGAGTTGTGTGCGTGTGTTGCACTTGCATGAATCATGGCATAGCATATCACTACACTCATAATTGCATACAACCGACACCCCAACGTATAAATCGGTATGGGACTTTTTATACGATGGGAGCCTTGCAGAAGATCCCTTAACTTATAAGTTTGTATGGACATTCATATAAGTTAAGATTACATACTTACTTACTTGTTTGTTTACTTACTATTCTCTAGCTGCCTTTTTATACAATTTGCTACTTATTAATTGCTCTACCTATTACAACATTTACACTGTTCACCTGTTATAACTTGCTAGTTAGGTCCACCGTCACCTGCTTGATTATTCTCCACTTTTGTAGCTTCCCTTTCCTCCTCTCTGCCCGGTGCTTAGGAGCCGTGGTGGGAGGGGTAGGGGATGATAAGGCTTAGTCTTTATGACTAATAGTTTTCGAACCAAACATTACAGGAGCTCCGAATGGGAGACAGGGACTAGCACCAGCGGAGTACGGTGTGCATGGAGGTGGGACAGTCTAGCACCGGTGCACCTGCGACCAGCTCCGTGAGTGATTAGTATTTTCTTAGCTTCCGCGATGAGTGACTTGTAGTGAGGACTCTGATGTACTGGGCTCGAGCCCATTTATCTATTTTCCTATTATTACTATTGATGGACTGGTTATGATTTCACTTTTATTTACATGTTTCTATGGACTTGTTTACATTTTTGTATAATTGCTTCTCTCTCTTGTGATCGAAAAGGGCCGGCAGAATTGGCGTTTTGTAGTGGTTGCCTTCCCGTGAGTCGGTGCCACCGCAAAGCGGCAATTCTGGGCTAAGACCCCGGTGGTTGAAAAAAAAAGGGGGTCTTACAAGTGGTATCAGAGGAAACCTCGATCGAAAAAAAAGTAGTCCACAAAAACCTTGGGCCACCCCCGTGCGAGCTTAGTTTGCGGACAAACTAGCAGCGGAAGCAGTGGTGTGCCCATGAGGGAAATCACATGTGAAAGTCCATCCTAACTCTTCTTAAATCCCATTCATTCGCTCTCTAACAAATGGAATTTTTACTTGTAGCCTGCGACGAACCCTACATCGCAGCAGGGAACACCTCAGGCTCCGAATGTGGTCCCGACTCCGCCAGCACCAGTTCCGTTCCAGCAGACGGAGATGGGGCAAACACTGACGGCCATCCTGGAGGCCTTCAGAGCCCAGCAAGCCCCGGCCCCACAGCCAAATCCCGGGGCCAATTGGATGACTGTCTTCCGGGGACTTTCCCCTCCATCCTACCAGGGTACGGAGTCTGTAGTACGTACGGAGGAGTGGTTGGACACTATTTACGAGATGCTGGCAGGGATTCGATGCCCCACGGAGGAGGCAGTCGCTTTGGCAGTCTCCTGCTTAGAGTCGCATGGAAAGAGATGGTGGAAATCAAAGCTGGACACCACCTTTGCAGGGAATAGAGGTCAGTCCAGGCCCATCTGGGTTCTCGGTTGACATTCAGCACAGCTTTTCACCCTCAGACCGACGGACAGACAGAGCGCACTAACCGTACACTGGAGGATCTGTTGCGACTATGTATTTTGGACCGTGGCGAGCCTTGGGAGAGATTGCTGCCACTGGTCGAGTTTTCGTACAACAACGCCCATCAGTACAGCATAGGCATGTCTCCATACGAAGCGTTGTACGGAAGGAGGTGCAGAACCCCACTAACATGGGTTCAGGATGAGGATCCGCAGGCACTAGGCTCGGAGTTTGTGGGAGATACAGATGCTCAGATTAGATTGATTCGAGACAGGATGTTGGAAGCCCAGAGCAGACAGGCGAAATACTACGATGCGAGGCATCGCCAAGTAGAGTTCCAGGTAGGAGACCGGGTTTTCTTGAAGATACGGCCGATGCACGGAGTCTCGCGGGTTCGCGGGCGGAAGAAGCTCAGTCCGAGATATATGGGGCCCTATAGGATCCTGGAGCGGATCGGCCCCTTAGCTTATAGACTGGAGCTACCGCCGGAGTTAGCGGGATTGCATGACGTCTTCCACGTCTCCTCACTTCGGAGGGCTCTGCTACGCCCTGAGCAGCTGATTTCCTTGGCAGATGGCCCGGTGGCCTCGGATCGGTCAGTCAACTTGGAGCCTATCAAGATTGACGACACGGAAGTGCGTGTCTTGCGATGGAAGAAGGTTCCGTTGGTCAAGGTTCTGTGGAACAATCATGGGCAGGAGGAGCATATATGGGAGCCACAGGACTTGATGCGACAAAAATACCCGGAACTTTTTCGTCAGGTATACCTCACAACCCCTCTGGACAATCAATTTGCCTTCCTGTTTTAAACCAATGGGACTGAAATTTCAAGAATAGGGGCTATTCTTTTGTTTATTGGGGTGAATATACCTAGTTAGGTGGGCGAATTAATCTTAGACTTGAAACCGCATAAAGCAAACATAACGTAGAGATGTAATTTCTTTAATTCTCATGGGATGTTACAAGCTTCTTTTCCCGATTAGAGTCCCGTAGGCTTAACCTTGATTTCGGGGACGAAATCTTTGTTTTGTTTATTGGAATTTGTAACATCCCATTTCCGGCTAGACCCCTAGGAGTCGGTTGGTTGTGGTAGAACCCTGGGGAGCCCAGAAATCGAAATAAAGCGACCAAGAATTCGGGTCACGGGTTGGTCACGCCCGTGACCGACCCGTCACGCCCGTGACCTGGGGGCGTGACTCCTTCGACGATCGTCGATTTCACTTAGACGATCGTCGGGCGCGGAATTTGCCTCATGGCCTGTCACGCCCGTGACCCGCAATGTCACGCCCGTGACATAGGGCGTGACCACCTTCGACGATCGTCGATTTCAGTTCGACGGTCGTCGGCCAGGAATTGGCCACACGGGCATGTCACGCCTGTGACCCGCAATGTCACGCCCGTGACATAGGGCGTGACCACCTTCGACGATCGTCGATTTCAGTTCGACGGTCATCGGCCAGAAATTGGCCACACGGGCATGTCACGCCCGTGACCCATAATAACACGCCTGTGACATAGGGCGTGACCATGTTCGACGATCGTCGATTTCAGTTCGACGGTCGTCGACCCAGAATCAGTCACCAGGCATGTCACGCCCGTGACCCTCAATGTCACGCCCGTGACATAGGGCGTGACCACGCTTGACGATCGTCGATCTCAGTTTGACGATCGTCGAACCCAGAATTGGCTAACCGGGCCTGTCACGCCCGTGACCTATGTGTCACGCCCGTGACCAAGGCCGAAACGACAGCCAGACTGGAAATTTCCGTAACCGACGCCATAATAAATTCTGATTATGGTAATGAAAACCAAGGGTATTTATGGGCCGTTTCCTATTTTAATTATTTAAATAATTAAGGAAATGTTGGTCCAATAGGAAATCGCCACCTGGCGAGCACCTCTTCATCTCCAGCGTTTCAACTGCCATTCGTCATAACCGAAACGTCATTAAGGGAATTATTAATGGCCGCGGACGTTTCATCCTTTCCCCTCCCCACTTGCTGATCTATAAAAGACTCCTAAGAGCAAGAGGAAAAGGTTACACTCTCCCTCAAACAGTTTCAGATTTTCCCCCTTGCTGTTGAAGAACTTCCGGCGACGCCACCACCGCGCCAATGGCTTCCCGACGCTCTACACGCCTTCAGCCCGCGAACAAGGTCCTCCCCTCCCTCTTCTTCTGCGGATAGATCTTAGAAATCGTTAGGAGAGATATCGGGCTCAAAAGAGCCAGATCGGGTAAGCGTATTCGTGGTTTTTCCGAAAATTTCATGGTGGCGGGTTCGCCGGAAACCGCCACTCCGGCGGCCGTGCCGCCGCCCGACGATAGCCCTCACCTCAAAAGAGGTGGCGGTGGTGGTGGCCGGCCAGAGAGATGGCTGGATGGCCGGGAAATAGCTTGGAAAAGCTACAGGAAATTAGGTTTTTAGGGCTCTGGTTTCGGGCTGTAGAAGAAGATGAACAGTGTCATTTAATTAGATTTTATTTGTGAAGCAATTTCTGATTGAAAATATTTATCACTTTAAATAATTTGGGAAAAATACTAGAAGCTCCTACAGGAAAAGTGGTCAACATAGAAAATGTAGCCCTTGAAGACTAGTTTAATTTAAAATTAATTTCACTCAATTTGGAATCCTGGTTAGACCACAGCACCCTTTTTGGTGAGGTCTATCCAGAGGGCTGTCTTGACCTTAGAAAAATTCCCCACTCCAATCCATTCATCAAAATGACTTGAAATTTGGGGTGTGGCCTAATATTATCAATATTTAGATGCTGTCCAAAATTTAGGATTTTTGGGAAATATTTTTCCATAGTTTTTAGGAAAATTCAATAATCCTAG
Source organism: Platanthera zijinensis (assembly GCA_039513925.1). Classification (NCBI taxonomy): domain Eukaryota; kingdom Viridiplantae; phylum Streptophyta; class Magnoliopsida; order Asparagales; family Orchidaceae; genus Platanthera; species Platanthera zijinensis. Next base: position 99,007,691 of record CM077092.1, read on the forward strand.
CCGATTTTAATTAGATGGTTAAATAATTTCCAAACCCTCCCAAATTTTGGTGAGTGGTCCCTGGGTTCACCATAAGGTTCTGTATAATTTTTCATCTCATTTGGAGATGGTTTGGATTAGAAATGATCAACCCTAAGTTTTGCCCTAATTAGGGGTCTTAGGTTAAAAGTGCACTTTTGAGATTTGTGTGGTCAGATCAGCTCAACAGAGGCTGAGATTTTTACCACTGGCTAGTAATATTCTCTAGCACCCCTCATAGAGATTGAGGTGGATCGGGGTAAGTTTGCCCTAAGAACCAGGGCCAAACCATAAGGATGGATCTTGGTGGTTTGTGAAGGTCATGTGGTCAAATGACCTTGGATTGACCCGAAATTGGGTGAAGAGAACCATAGGACCAATATAGTTCTCTGGATGAAATCTTAGTAGATTTGGAGACCGTTGGGATACCTAAAAATCTAACCCTAGTTAAGGGTGCAAAACTTGTAGAGATAGGAAATGACACTAAATCACATTGAAAAGTGTTCAGATTTGGGTAGAGTGAATTATAGGGATGGTACAAGCTCTGGATATTTTACTATGAATTTTAAGATTATTATTTTAGGTACTTCATTAACGATTTAGTAGCTTGTATGATTTGCTTAGAAAATTTATTATGAAACACACACTTCCTGGAAATTGATGAAATTTAGACAGAGAACGTTTTTTATGGTTTTAAATCTCTATGAATTTTTATGGGATTTTTGGAAGTATAATTCTAAGGCTTGCTTCATTAAGTATGTTTTACCTTGATTATTTGATTAAATCTTTAGTGGTGTTTAGCAAGCTAGTAAAATTATGATTCTTTGCACAAAGATCGTTTTTATACTATACTACTGATTAGTAATTTTCCTATAATTTTCCGATGAGTAATTTCAGTACTTCCTTCATTACTTAGAATTAACGTGATTATACTGGATAAATTATTTAGAGGCTAAATACTTTCTGTAAAATTCTGGAAATTTGTATTTGAGGTTAACTTGCTGTTATGTAATGATCATGATTTTTGAGTAGCCATTACTTAGGAGGATCATGTAGTTCATGTTTAAAATGACCCATGGCCCGTCCTTTGGGAAAATTAAATAAATATCAAATTAATTAGGAAAATTATAAGTTTCTGGATTTAGACAAATTATGATATGGTAGACCTCCAGTAAATATTATAGGAGATTTGGAAGATAATTTGGTGTACCTCTCCTTGTGTACCTCATATAGCTTAGGATGGTCTGCATATAGTAAAACCACGGAATTCTGATAATTGATGGTTGGTAGGGCAAGTTAAGATTGAGTTCATCATTGGAAGTCAGGATAAGTAGAGTGTGAGACTGGTTAGGATAAGGGAGTACGGGAACGACGAAAGATCGTCCACCCCGGATAGGAATGGAAGAGTCTTAATACTCTAGGGTTAGATCTAAAGTAACTAAAAGGGGATCGGGTTAAGGGAGATCAACCAATAATAATAAGTGCCTTGCGAAAGGGAACTTCGGGCCGTAATGCCGCCGTCTTGGTTCCTAGTGCCCCTTGAGAGCCCTTCACGGGGTATACCGGGGGCAGTCCTGGGCTAACGTAAACCATAGGAATAATGAATTAAAAGAGCAACTAGTATAACTAGGGTTGCACATTTACACTCCCCCGATAGCTAGGAAAGTAGAATTATAGGATTGGTTGCCATTCAGACAGTAGCTCTGAAGGTAGATGCACGGACGGACTGTCCGGGGGGCCGAGGGCTCGAGGGTTGGAGTATAGAATAAAGGTGGTGGGTCTTCGGTGTAAGACCCCCCTCCCGGAACACAACACACGGCACGAGGGGAGTCTTATGCCCGAAATAGCCGCCTTGCGGTAGCACTAACACACGGGTTAGCCTTTACCACAAGACGCCTATTCCGCCGGCTACAATTCATATCACAACAATTATGCCAACCCAACCATAACAGAAAAGTAAAGCTAAAAGCAGCTCAGTTCACAGCTAAGTTAAAGTCCAAAAATAGCGGAAGATAACAAGCACAACAGGCTTGTACAAATAAACAAGAGTCTAGAAATGTTTTGCCAAACGGCTACATGAAAACACTCACTACTGTCACTGACGGTGCCGATGGCACCACCACCTCAGGTCCTATCATCCGGGCCTGGCTGTCCTGCTGCATAGTCCGTTGCCGCTCTACCTGCGGGGTTTCCTCCTAAAAAGGAAGACGTAGCAACCGTTAGTCATAAGACTAAGTGGCTTCACATCCGCTCCCCCGGCGACTCCTCGGCACCGGGCGGAGAAAGGAACAAGGTACAATATGTATATATATATAAGCAAGTAAACAAGCAGGTGACAGTAAGTATGGTGAAGTATAAACTACGCTACACAACTAGCAGTTCTACAAATATCCATGTAAAAGACAGCAGGTATAATTAATCAGAATAGTAACTTAACTTATAAGAGTGCCCATACAAACTTATAAGTTAAGGATCGGCTTAACAGTAAAGTAACTCATCGTATAAGAGTGCCCATACAAACTTATACGATGAGGATCTTGTGTATGCAATGAATGACATGTTATGAATGTTATGTTATGACCGACTCATGCGCACGCACATGCAACTTGCTATGTCGACACAGACTTGAAGTTCCCACTTTTCGAGCAGGTAGCTAACCTCTCAGGCGTCGTCCGTCGTGGCCAGACGGCGACAGTGGAGCGGGCGTCTCCACTACTAGGTGGTATCACACTACCTATCCTAGGCCCCCGTACGCCTCAACGCTAAGAACACAACAGCGGAGCTCACATGCGTACTACGGCTCAGAAGGGGTCTTGGGTAAATGTGCACCAAGAACACAGCCCAACCTGGCCTTTGATTTCGAACCGGATGGAACCTCGGAAACGCACGAGGTGCAAGCCCAACCGTTCTCATGGCGCGGAGGAGATCTCGGGTTATGGACACCAAGTATCTAACCCTACCGCCCAAGGACTACTCATTGGCTCCCATCGGTGTGACGACTGGCGAACCCGTAGACCTGCCACAATCATTATCTCAACATCGCGACACGATGAATCGTCGCACATCACATGCCCCAAAACAACTCACTCGATGCTACCCGTAGGGAGACTACCACTCTAAGCATCGGTTGTTAATAAACCCCTTGGGCTCGGATTACGGTTACAAAATACTCCTCACATAGTGTTCATCATATTCACGCCCATCTATTCAACGATTTCACCTCAACACTTCGCATAATTAATATGTTTAACATCAACTATATAAATAAATTCAATACCAATCTCAACTCTTAATTACTAGCCTTCCCATCCAATCCATTTCCCTAACATTGCATGGTTATTCCTTATTGCACAACCAAATGAGTAACCATACTAAATTATAGTAACAACAACATTATAGATGTATGGGAACAAGATAACAAATGAGTAAATCACAATCATTGCAATAGTGCTAGCATTATAATTTAACAAGTGCAATAACATAGGATAGCCCGATACTAAAACTGGGATTCCCGGAGCTACAGGAATCCGATCACAATGCACAACCCCTCGTTGGAAAGGTATTCGCGAGGGCTACGACTTTCGTGTTGAGTCGATCGCCCAGATCTGGTCGCAACATACCAGAAATTCAACTCGAATACGTACAGGAAACAGTTTCCTGTAGAGGAATTTTCCCGAACGCAGCGGACTCGAACCAGCTTTCCCGTGGCTACAGGTATCGCATGGAAACGAGCAACCACTCGTTGGAAAGGTAATTTCAAGGGCTACGACTTTCGTGTTGAGTCGATCACCCAGATTTGGCCAGAACACCTCCGAAATTGGCCACGAAGGTCGCCGCGTGCAGAAATCAGATTTCTGCACGCATCTTAAGGCGAGATGAACGGCATCCGTTCATCTTCTTCCTTGCAACGACCTCGCATAAACTTCTCCAGAAATCACACCCAACCTTATTTCTCCTTTCAAAGCCAAACCCCCAACGAAAACCCCTCTCATCTCCTCTTTGAATGATGAGAAGGTTGAGGGAGACTAAGGCATCGTTTGGTGGGACTTATTTTCACCGGTCAAGCGGTCATGACCGCATGAATCGGGACTTAATTAAGATCTGATTCATGCGGTCATGACCGCTTGACCGGTGAAAATAAGTCCCACCAAACGAAGCCTAAACCTAGAAAATCTAGGTATGGCTTTAACCTAAGAACTCTCCTCCTCACATCAAGACTCTATGGAGTCGATGTCTGTCCTATCATAACTATAGATCTAGCACCAAGGGAGAGGGGAGGAAGCTCACCTCAAGTCCAGCGGTACCACCATGGCCGGCCATGAGCCTCGCACTCCTTCGCGGCGGCATTGTTTTTCCCTTGACGATGGCGGCGCTTTGATTCCTCCAAAGATGGCTCCGGCAAGCTCTTCCTCCTCCTCCAGCCAAGAACTCTCTCAGGAATTTCGGGGCAGAAGAAAGGAGAATGAATGCTAGGGTTTCCAACTTTTTCCTTTTTATACATCGCAGACACGGGTAGGCACACGGCCGTGTTCCTACCCGTGTTTAGGTGACACGGCCGTGTGGCATGCCGTGTCTAAGGCCATGTTCCTCCCAGAACCACTTTCTGCCGGGTCAGGGTTGAGGCACACGGGTAGAGACACGGCCGTGTCCCGACCCGTGTCCTTGGCACACGGCTAGGGACACGCCCGTGTCCCAACCCGTGTCCTTGGCACACGGCTAGGGACACGCCCGTGTCCCAAAGCCGTGTACCTCTCTGACTGGTAAGCCTATTTTTATGAGGCACACGGGTATGGACACGGCCGTGTCCATACCCGTGTCAGCCAAAAATGCTGTTTTGCCTTGTTTTCCTCATTTCCCGCACGTCCGCACCTGTTCACCCACATCCCCCATTGGGCTCACCACAGCCCCCTTGACTCAAATACGCAATCAAGGGGCCTAGCGCGAATTGGGACGTTACAAATCCTATAAACAAAATAAAAGATTTCGTCCCCGAAATCAGGGTAAGGCTATGAGAGTGAAACACATAAAAAGGGAACTATGCTTTCAAATAAAATTTTTACCTGGAGTAAATAATTCCGGGTAGCGCTCTTGCATCAAATCCCTTGGCTCCCATGTGCACTCTTCCTTCCCGTGATTAGACCATAGCACCTTCACCAAGGGAACACTTTTGCGGCGCAAGGTTCTTGTCTCGTTATCAACGATCCGCACCGGCTCCAGTCGCACAGACCTATCAGACGCCACTGCACCATCCGCCGTGGGGATATACTGTTCAGGCCGCAACAAAGCCTTCCGAAGCGACGATACATGGAACACGTCGTGAAGGTTCTCCAGCTCCGGTGGTAACTCCAATCGATAGGCTAGAGGGCCAATCCTTTCCACTACAACATAGGGCCCAACATACCTTGGGCCGAGCTTCTTGACTCCACGTACTCGTGACACTCCGTGCATCGGTCGAATCTTCAGGAACACCTTATCACCCACTTGAAACTCTACCATACGGTGCCTTGCGTTGTAATATTTCGCCTGTCGGCTTTGAGCCTCTAGCATTCGATTCCGGATCAACCTAACCACCGCGTCCGTGTCATCAATATACTCATTTCCCAATGTCTTCGGATCTTCGTCTTGCACCCAGGACAAGGGTGTTCTACACCTCCTTCCATACAAAGCTTCATGAGGTGCCATTCCAATACTAGCTTGATGACTGTTATTATAAGAGAACTCCACGAGAGGTAAGAGTCTCTCCCATGGTTCTCCTTTATCTAGCACACACAACCTCAATAGGTCCTCCAATGTTCGGATGGTTCGTTCAGATTGCCCGTCCGTTTGTGGGTGAAAGGCTGTGCTAAAGGCGAGGCGCGAGCCCAAATAAGCCTGTACAGCCCTCCATTCTCTTGAAGTAAACCGACCATCCCGGTCGGAGACGATCGTCTTGGGCACACCATGGTACCGCACAAATTGTTCCACAAAGAGACGCACTAAGACGCCCACTTGCGCCTCCTTCTTCATTGGGATAAATCGGGCTACCTTGGTCAACCGGTCAACTATCACCCACACAGAGTCATTCCCCGAGCGCGAGCGAGGTAACCCGTGGACGAAGTCCATGGAGATGTCCTCAAATTTCCATTCGGGGATGGGCAACGACTGTAGCATTCCACCGGGGCTTCGGCACTCTGCCTTCACCATTTGGCAGGCCACACAATGAGTAACAAAGTACTTGACATCCCTCTTCATGCCCGGCCAACACATCGTCTTTCTCAAATCGGTGTACATCTTCGCGATCCCCGGGTGCACCGAGTACTTGGAGCAATGGGCCTCCTTTAGAATATCCTCCCGAATGTTGTCACCTTCGGGGATGTAAAGCCGGCCACGAAAATGGACAAGGCCGTCTTTTAGGGAGTATTCTTCCGTATTCCCATCCTCTATTGACTTGAAAGCCGGGGTTAAAGCCGCATCCTTCTTTTGTTCCGTACGGATCCGGTCTCGTATGTTGCAAACTATACTCATCGCGGCCAAATATTCTGTATACTCTTCCGGTTGGTTCTTAAAGACCAAAGTAACTTCCATCTCTTGCAGTGTTCAGATTAACTCCATCCTCATCAAGCGGGATTCCGTGTTCGCTTCCGGCGCTTTCCGGCTCAAGGCATCAGCTACGGAATTAACCTTCCCGGGGTGGTAGTTCAAGGTGAAATCATAGTCGCACAAGAACTCCAACCACCGCCGCTGTCTCAAGTTTAACTCCTTTTGGGTGTGAACGTACTTCAGATTTTTGTGATCCGAGTAGATCTCGCAGTGGACGCCGTATAAATAATGCCTCCACATCTTCAAGGCGAATACCACCGCTCCCAACTCTAGATCATGTACCGGGTAGCTGGCTTCATGCTTCTTCAACTGTCTTGAAGCATAAGCGATCACATGCCCATTCTGCATCAACACAGCTCCCATCCCTTGATACGACGCATCCGTGTAAACTTGGAAGCCCTCCTTCCCAGATGGAAGAGCTAGGATGGGTGCAGTCGTCAATCTGTCCTTCAACTCTTGGAATGCAGCTTCGCACTGGGGTGTCCATTCAAACGGCACACCCTTCTTGGTCAGCGTGGTAAGGGGAAGGGCGATCTTCGAGAAGCCTTTCACGAACTTGCGATAGTACCCGGCAAGTCCAAGAAAGCTTCGTATGTCGGCCGCTGACTTCAATGGCGACCACTCCTTCACGGCCCGCACCTTGGCCGGATCTACTGCTAGCCCCGCCCCACTAATCACATGGCCCAAGAACGCGACCTCTCGAAGCCAAAACTCACATTTGCTGAACTTGGCAAACAAAGTGTGCTCCTTTAGTTTCCTCAGCACTAAAGTTAGATGTTCGGCGTGTTCTGCTTCAGTCTTGGAGTAGACTAGGATATCATCGATAAACACGATGACAAAGATGTCCAAATAAGGGCTGAACACCTTGTTCATCAAGCTCATAAAGGCAGAAGGGGCGTTCGTGAGCCCAAACGGCATCACGGTGAATTCATACAAACCATATCTCGAACTGAACGCCGTCTTCTGAATGTCATCTTCTTGTATCCTCAGCTGATAATATCCCGAACGCAGATCTAACTTGGAGAACCAATACGATCCCACCAATTGATCGAATAATTCATCAATGCGCGGTAGGGGATAGGTGTTCCGCACCGTTAACCGGTTCAACTCTCGATAATCGATACATAACCGCAAGGTGCCATCTTTCTTTTTGACGAACAAAACGGGCGCTCCCCAAGGCGACGAGCTTGGGCGAACGAACCCTGCTTCCACCAACTCCTGAAGCTGGACTCTAAACTCTGCAAGTTCCTTCGGAGCCATTCGGTATGGAGCTCGCGATACGGGCTTGGCACCCGGAATTAGCTTGATTTGGAAGTCCACTTCCCTATGCGGGGGTAGTCCTGGCAATTTCTCGGGAAATACCTCGGGAAATTCTCGCACCACCCGCACATCCTTGACCTCTAATGTCAATTTCTTCAACTCGAAGCAAATTACATAGACCTCGTCCCCTTCCACATGAGATTTCATAACTTGGATTGAAGATAATAATTTACGGGGTGCGAATTTAATACCTTGGAAGATGACTTCCGAGTCTCCATGCCTCAACATAACTTGCTTCTCCGCACAATTGATCCTGGCGTGGTGCCAGTCCAACCACTTCATGCCCAGGATGAGATCGAACTCCGGGATTCTTAACACTGTAGCCGGAGTTTCAAAGAACTTTCCTCCAATAAGGGTGTCGAAGTCGCAACTTGCTGACGACGTCATCTCAGAGCCGTCCGGAAGGCGCACCCTTTGAGTAATGCCCGTGAAGTGTTGCACTCCCTCCAAGTCCTTCACGAAGTCCGCCGAAATGAACGAGTGAGATGCACCCGTGTCAAATAACGTATAGGCGGGCCTCCCGCTAACCATGACAGTGCCTAGGTTCCAAAAAGGTAATCACCGTTCAAAATTGCGCGTAACATTTGTATCGCAAATCTAACAAGTCATATAATATTAATAAATTTTGCACGTACCGGTGATGACTTCCTGCGGATTTCTCTCCTGAGTCATATCCAATGCGAATACATGCTCCCGTGCATGTCCTTGATTTCTCCCTGGTGGTCCTCTTCCTCGGCCACGCATGTGCCCTCGTCCCCGTGGAGCTACTGGAGGGGGAGCAATAGGAGCATCCCCGATCAGTCACGGGCAAACTCGCCGGACATGCCCGGTTGGTTGCACTCAAAACATATCACCTCACGTCGGCCCCCAGGTTGTTGATAATATTGCTGCTGCGGTGGTGGTGGTAAAGGTAGTGGTTGCGGATTTGGGTACTCCACCCGATAGTTCCGGTTGACCCACCGACCGCCTCTGTGGTTTCCCCTTCCTCTGCCATGATCATTCCGCCTTCTATTACTAGGGCCGACTTCAATTACACCTTCCGCAGGTCTCTTGCCACATCCCATGTGGTCCGCCTCCAGTCTCTTTGCCATGTCAATGATTTCTGCCAGGCTTCCATCGGCTATAAACAAAAGGGCCTGCCTCAGGGGGTCCCTTAACCCTTTGTAGAAGCGCTTCGCATAGCCTCTATCGTCCAACTCATAGGAATCGGCAAACCTAGCGAGGTGTTGGAACTCCCTCTGGTACTCCGTTACCGAATTCGATCCCTGCTTCAGCTGCAGAAATTTTTCTTCAAGTCCATCCCGAGCAGAAGAAGGGATGAAGTGCTCCAGAAAAGCCTCGGTGAACTCGTTCCAACCGATGTCCGTGTACAACCGCCCTTGGAAGATGGAGCCCATGAGGGACTTCCACCACCTTTTGGCGTGCAGTTCTAGCAGCGTCACTACCAATGTCACCGCCATGCTGTTCGGACATCTTATGCCAGCCATCAATTCCTGCACGGTATCAAGCCATTCCTCGGTGCGCACCGGCGATTCTGTCCCAAGATAGGCAGGAGGGGACAGGGCACGGAAGGTGCTCAACCAGTTGGAGCTTGGCGCTTGTTGTTGCACCGGAGCTTGCTGGGCTTTAAATGCATCCAATATGGCTGACAGCATTTGTCCCAGTTCCGACTGCTGGAATTGTGAAGGGACGGAAGGGGTAGGAGTGCCCCCAACCGGCTCCACCTGCGCTGGGACCTATACGCAAGGTACAAACTAGGGTCAGGTTGGCTAAAACTAATGTCAAAGTTGGACAACTTAGTGTGAATTACATATGGGCACACCACTGCTTCCGCTAAGTCGGTTTGTCCCCAAACCGACTAATCGAACGGGAGTGGCCCATTGTTACCTGACTGCTGTAGGTGAAGATCGGCTTAGTCTGATACCATTTGTAAGACCCCCCTCCCGGAACACAACACACGGCACGAGGGGAGTCTTATGCCCGAAATAGCCGCCTTGCGGTAGCACTAACACACGGGTTAGCCTTTACCACAAGACGCCTATTCCGCCGGCTACAATTCATATCACAACAATTATGCCAACCCAACCATAACAGAAAAGTAAAGCTAAAAGCAGCTCAGTTCACAGCTAAGTTAAAGTCCAAAAATAGCGGAAGATAACAAGCACAACAGGCTTGTACAAATAAACAAGAGTCTAGAAATGTTTTGCCAAACGGCTACATGAAAACACTCACTACTGTCACTGACGGTGCCGTTGGCACCACCACCTCAGGTCCTATCATCCGGGCCTGGCTGTCCTGCTGCATAGTCCGTTGCCGCTCTACCTGCGGGGTTTCCTCCTAAAAAGGAAGACGTAGCAACCGTTAGTCATAAGACTAAGTGGCTTCACATCCGCTCCCCCGGCGACTCCTCGGCACCGGGCGGAGAAAGGAACAAGGTACAATATGTATATATATATAAGCAAGTAAACAAGCAGGTGACAGTAAGTATGGTGAAGTATAAACTACGCTACACAACTAGCAGTTCTACAAATATCCATGTAAAAGACAGCAGGTATAATTAATCAGAATAGTAACTTAACTTATAAGAGTGCCCATACAAACTTATAAGTTAATGATCGGCTTAACAGTAAAGTAACTCATCGTATAAGAGTGCCCATACAAACTTATACGATGAGGATCTTGTGTATGCAATGAATGACATGTTATGAATGTTATGTTATGACCGACTCATGCGCACGCACATGCAACTTGCTATATCGACACAGACTTGAAGTTCCCACTTTTCGAGCAGGTAGCTAACCTCTCAGGCGTCGTCCGTCGTGGCCAGACGGCGACAGTGGAGCGGGCGTCTCCACTACTAGGTGGTATCACACTACCTATCCTAGGCCCCCGTACGCCTCAACGCTAAGAACACAACAGCGGAGCTCACATGCGTACTACGGCTCAGAAGGGGTCTTGGGTAAATGTGCACCAAGAACACAGCCCAACCTGGCCTTTGATTTCGAACCGGATGGAACCTCAGAAACGCACGAGGTGCAAGCCCAACCGTTCTCATGGCGCGGAGGAGATCTCGGGTTATGGACACCAAGTATCTAACCCTACCGCCCAAGGTCTACTCATTGGCTCCCATCGGTGTGACGACTGGCGAACCCGTAGACCTGCCACAATCATTATCTCAACATCGCGACACGATGAATCGTCGCACATCACATGCCCCAAAACAACTCACTCGATGCTACCCGTAGGGAGACTACCACTCTAAGCATCGGTTGTTAATAAACCCCTTGGGCTCGGATTACGGTTACAAAATACTCCTCACATAGTGTTCATCATATTCACGCCCATCTATTCAACGATTTCACCTCAACACTTCGCATAATTAATATGTTTAACATCAACTATATAAATAAATTCAATACCAATCTCAACTCTTAATTACTAGCCTTCCCATCCAATCCATTTCCCTAACATTGCATGGTTATTCCTTATTGCACAACCAAATGAGTAACCATACTAAATTATAGTAACAACAACATTATAGATGTATGGGAACAAGATAACAAATGAGTAAATCACAATCATTGCAATAGTGCTAGCATTATAATTTAACAAGTGCAATAACATAGGATAGCCCGATACTAAAACTGGGATTCCCGGAGCTACAGGAATCCGATCACAATGCACAACCCCTCGTTGGAAAGGTATTCGCGAGGGCTACGACTTTCGTGTTGAGTCGATCGCCCAGATCTGGTCGCAACATACCAGAAATTCAACTCGAATACGTACAGGAAACAGTTTCCTGTACAGGAATTTTCCCGAACGCAGCGGACTCGAACCAGCTTTCCCGTGGCTACAGGTATCGCATGGAAACGAGCAACCACTCGTTGGAAAGGTAATTTCAAGGGCTACGACTTTCGTGTTGAGTCGATCACCCAGATTTGGCCAGAACACCTCCGAAATTGGCCACGAAGGTCGCCGCGTGCAGAAATCAGATTTCTGCACGCATCTTAAGGCGAGATGAACGGCATCCGTTCATCTTCTTCCTTGCAACGACCTCGCATAAACTTCTCCAGAAATCACACCCAACCTTATTTCTCCTTTCAAAGCCAAACCCCCAACGAAAACCCCTCTCATCTCCTCTTTGAATGATGAGAAGGTTGAGGGAGACTAAACCTAGAAAATCTAGGTATGGCTTTAACCTAAGAACTCTCCTCCTCACATCAAGACTCTATGGAGTCGATGTCTCTCCTATCATAACTATAGATCTAGCACCAAGGGAGAGGGGAGGAAGCTCACCTCAAGTCCAGCGGTACCACCATGGCCGGCCATGAGCCTCGTACTCCTTCGCGGCGGCATTGTTTTTCCCTTGACGATGGCGGCGCTTTGATTCCTCCAAAGATGGCTCCGGCAAGCTCTTCCTCCTCCTCCAGCCAAGAACTCTCTCAGGAATTTCGGGGCAGAAGAAAGGAGAATGAATGCTAGGGTTTCCAACTTTTTCCTTTTTATACATCGCAGACACGGGTAGGCACACGGCCGTGTTCCTACCCGTGTTCAGGTGACACGGCCGTGTGGCATGCCGTGTCTAAGGCCGTGTTCCTCCCAGAACCACTTTCTGCCGGGTCAGGGTTGAGGCACACGGGTAGAGACACGGCCGTGTCCCGACCCGTGTCCTTGGCACACGGCTAGGGACACGCCCGTGTCCCAACCCGTGTCCTTGGCACACGGCTAGGGACACGCCCGTGTCCCAAAGCCGTGTACCTCTCTGACTGGTAAGCCTATTTTTATGAGGCACACGGGTATGGACACGGCCGTGTCCATACCCGTGTCAGCCAAAAATGCTGTTTTGCCTTGTTTTCCTCATTTCCCGCACGTCCGCACCTGTTCACCCACATCCCCCATTGGGCTCACCACAGCCCCCTTGACTCAAATACGCAATCAAGGGGCCTAGCGCGAATTGGGACGTTACATTCGGTATCTGATTGTCGTTCACACTGACATCAGTACGCTGACTCGGCGGTGTGGGACACTTAGCCAAAGAAAGTCTGGTGGGTACAACCAGCAGTAGTATGCGGATACTCTAGGTTGTGTTCTTCTAGGGGCGTACAGAAGGGCTAGGCCTGGTATTGTGGATGCTCGCCTAGGAGTGGGGGGCCCGACCCACTGTCTCCGTTTGCCACTACGGAGGTTCCTGGGAGTGAAGCTAGCTGCCCGAACAGGGGGAACTAAGGTCTGTGCGCATAGAGTCGTGTGCGTGTGTTGCACTTGCATGAATCATGGCATAGCATATCACTACACTCATAATTGCATACAACCGACACCCCAACGTATAAATTGGTATGAGACTTTTTATACGATGGGAGCCTTGCAGAAGATCCCTTAACTTATAAGTTTGTATGGGCATTCATATAAGTTAAGGTTACATACTTACTTACTTGTTTGTTTACTTACTGTTCTCTAGCTGCCTTTTTATACAATTTGCTACTTATTAATTGCTCTACCTATTACAACATTTACACTGTTCACCTGTTATAACTTGCTAGTTAGGTCCACCGTCACCTGCTTGATTATTCTCCACTTTTGTAGCTTCCCTTTCCTCCTCTCCGCCCGGTGCTTAGGAGCCGTGGTGGGAGGGGTAGGGATGATAGGGCTTAGTCTTTATGACTAATGGTTTTCGAACCAAACATTACAGGAGCTCCGGATGGGAGACAGGGACCAGCACCAGCGAAGTACGGTGCGCATGGAGGTAGGACAGTCTAGCACCGGTGCACCTGCGACCAGCTCCGTGAGTGATTAGTATTTTCTTAGCTTCCGCGATGAGTGACTTGTAGTGAGGACTCTGATGTACTGGGCTCGAGCCCATTTATCTATTTTCCTATTATTACTATTGATGGACTGGTTATGATTTCACTTTTATTTACATGTTTCTGTGGACTTGTTTACATTTTTGTATAAATGCTTCTCTCTCTTGTGATCGAAAAGGGCCGGCAGAATTGGCGTTTTGTAGTGGTTGCCTTCCAGTGAGTCGGTGCCACCGCAAAGCGGCAATTCTAGGCTAAGACCCCGGTGGTTGAAAAAGAAAAAAAAAGGGGGTCTTACATCTTGCATCCAGACTTGGGTCTTGTATAACACTGTCCAAGGACCATAAATGGTTTTGGCCACTTGGACTATCCTGCAAGACAGAATTACCTTCCCTTAGGAACCCAAGCTAACTTGGGTCCCAGGTTCTTGTTAGCTTGAAAAAGCAGTTGTCTACCTACAAGAGCCCGGTCAGGAAGACTTTCTCTTGCCCTTGGAACACTAGGGTTGTGCCAACAATCTATGGCAAAGTGACCCACTTTGCCACATCACCAGCACTCATGAATATTGTATCTTCGTTTCTGAGCAGGTCTGACAGCATGGTTGACACCAGACTGAATAGAAGAAGGAGCAGCATCCTTATTCTAAATTCTCTTAGCCACAGTCTGACTGAGAGTGGGTCTGACATGATAAGAGCTTGGTTTTTCACAAGGTCTATCAACAGCAGTTCTCCTTATAGAGGACATGATGTTGGTGTCTTTGGAAGATTCCAAGTTTTTCATCCTGGTAGATTTACCCTTTGTCAGAGTATGAGCAGGGAGATTTTGAGAAAAGGCTACTGCCTTGCTCAAGAGAGGTGGAGCTGGTGCATTAAATACAAAAGGTTCAGGATGGGCCTTTTGCACTTCTTCATGGGGAGCCTTCTGAGCACTCATACCCATGTCCTTTCTTCTTCCATTATAAGAGACATTTGTAGTCTTACAAGGAAGATTCCCATTCCTCTAGGGACCATCCCTGGGGTCTTGGTCATACCTGTTTGAAGGGAGAATCTCCTTGTGAAAGGTAGGTTAAGTCCTGACAGGAACTTGGCCTCTTTTCTGAGATTGGATTACTTTAGAAATTCACTCAAATTCAGATCTTCTCTTGATAGAATCTATCTTAGAGAAGTTAGCCACAATTCTCCTCTCCCTATCAAGTTTCTCCTGAGATTCTCGATAATAGAGTCCTTGTATTTTAAGGACTAAACATGGATATCTAACATGATTTTCAGATGAGCTGCTTCCCTCTCTTTTACATATAGGAAGGATGAATCTTCATCCAGCTGGGAAGCAGTCTTCTCTAGGGAGGCTAGTTCCTCTGCTTGTTTCTTAACAAGCAGCTTGCTTTCCTTGAAATCTTCTAGAAGGGCAGCATGATTGTCAATCAATTGATTGATATCATCATCTGTCAAAGGACCCTCATCATCACTAGATGAGGAGACATCAGAGTCTGTACAGGATTCATATCCAGACTCTTAGGATGTGCTAGATGAGGAATTTACCTTATTTTTACCAGGCTGATCCAGGAAAGATTCTACTTCTAGGGTAGCTATTTGTCCATGGCATCTACATTCCCCTTCTTCAGCTTCATCCACCTCAGTGTCACTCTCTGAATGTGATAGAGGGGCCCTGATTCTTACTCTTGCATCTGGAGGGACTTTGTCATCTCCAAGAGCAGCCAATATGTTGGAACCCCACCTTGTTTAAGGTTGATTTGAGCTAGGTTCACTATTAGGATTCTCAGATGACCCATATGTATAGTCTAGGGTCATAAGCCTTTTTCTAGATCTAGGTTAAGTCAACAAACCTAGAGTGATTGGTTTTTATATTCAGAAGACTTAAAGACAGAAGAAGTCCAAAGAAAAGCAGTTTTCCAAGAGCCAGAAAAAGCATTCGACGATAGCTGAACTCAGCTCGACGATCGTCAATCTTAGATCGATGAACTCAGGATTTCTTCTCTGAGTTGAGCTCGACGAAAGTTTAGCTGAGATCGACGATTTGTCAGCTTATATCAGAAACTCAGCTCGATGAAGTATTATCTCAGCTCGACGAAGTTGGAGCTCTATTCAATGATTCTCTACTGCTTGTCTGTCTTATTCAGCTCGACGAAATTGGATCTCAGATTGACGAAATATGTTGAGTTTGAATATTTTATGACAAATTCAGTTCGACTATCTTTCTCTGCAGCTTTCAAAGTATTGACCATGGAAATTTTATTTCAAACTTATTATTATATATATGCCTATAATGCTCTGATAATTAATGCTCCATATTCTTTAGAATATAGTCGTTCCAAGGCATCATTAATTATGGTATTCAAAGAGTAATTATTTGGCTTATTTTCTGAGACAGTTGAGGAAACAAATTTAAGGCTTTTTCTAGCCGTTCAACTCCCAGGATTTTTGCAGTAAATAAAGGATAAGATTTAAAATTCAAATGCTTATTTTCTGCAAAGGATATATAAGGTTTATTCTTCTTCTTCAACAACAAGAGATAATACTTAACAGAAAATACAGAAGCATTTTGAATTGTATATAAAAAAATTGAAAGAAGAACACAACTCAAATACATCTTTAGTCTTCTTCAGTTTCCTTCAGGAATTTCAAGAGACAAAAAAACTTCATCAGTCTAAAAAGTTTCCTGAAGATCAATCTTCAATCTGAAGGCCTACACTCTAAAAAGTTGAGCTCGATGAAGGGTTATCTCAGCTCGACGAAGTTGGAGCTCTATTTGACGATTCCCTACTACTTTTCTATCTTATTCAGCTCGACGAAATTGGATCTCCGATCGACGAAATATGTTGAGTTCGACTATTTTATGACAGATTCAGTTCGACTATCTTTATCAGCAGCTTTCCAAGTATTGACCATGGAAATTTGATTTCAAATTTATTATTATATATATGCCTATAATGCTATGATAATTAGTGCTCCATATTCTCTAGAATATAGCCGTTGCAAGACAGCATTAATTATGGTATTCACAGAGTTATTATTTGGCTTATTTTCTGGGATAGTTGATGAAACAAATTTAAGGCTTTTTTAGCCATTCAACTCCCAAGATTTTGGCAGTAAATCAAGGATAAGATTTAAAATTCAAAAGTTTATTTCTTGCAAAGGATATATAAGGTTTCTTCTTCTTCTTCAACAACAAGAGATAATACTCAACAGAAAATATAGAAGCATTTTGAATTGTACATACAGAAAACTGAAAGAATAACACAACTCAAATACATCTTCAGTCTTATTCAGTTTTCCTTCAGGAATTTCAAGAGACAGAAAAACTTCATTAGTCTAAAAAGTTTCCTTAAGATCAATCTTCAATCTGAAGGCCTACACTCTAAAAAAAGCTCTCATTCTCCTTAACTCTTCTACATCTTAAGGGGAGCTTTGACAATTGCATAATCCACTAGTCTTCTCTTTGATTGTTGACAGAGAAGACATCATATTTATTTTCTTTCTTTCACCACAGTACAAAGGGTTTCTTAACTCCCTTCAAAAGTTATTCCTTTTGGTTGTCAGGTCTCCTGATCATAAGACTTGGTTTGTTTTTTGGGCACCTGGTCAAAAGCTCAAAGGGTTGTTATATCTCCCTTAGAAAATAGATATTCTTGTGGCAGGGCACCTGATAAAAAACCTATTAGTGGATTCCTACCAGGGTGGTAGAAGAGTGGATGTACCCAAGTTTAGGGGAACCACTATAAAATCTTTGTGTCATCTGGATTTCTCTATTATTTATTTCTGTGTGTTGTGATCTCTTTGTTTTGTTTTCTACATTTATACATATAATTATCACTTATTGTAATCCCCTCTAAAAATTAATCAAAGTTTTTAAATACTCTATTTACCCACCTTTAGAGATAAGACAGATCTATCCCTCACTTTAAATTGGTATCATAGGGTAAGGTTATTTGGTTTCACAGGCTAACACCTGAACCAAAAGATCTTTGATAGATCTTATTATCTCTAGTGTCTCTTTTTATATCATGGCACAAAATAAAGAATACTCAAGCACCAGACCTTCAGTGTGTAATTTGAAAAAGTTTGCACTTTGGAAGGCAAGGATCAGATTATATATGAATTCAGTTGATAAAGATATCTACAATTCCATTTTGATAGGTCCCTCTACCCCTTTTGCAACAATATCTACTTCAGATACAACTGCAGTTCCACCACCTGAGTGGACTGAGGCACGGAAGAAAGCAAAGGTTATTGATGCTAGAGCTATGAACATCTTAGTTCAAACAATGTCAGATGAAATTTTTCAAAAGGTAGCTAAATTCACATCAGCAAAGGCCATTTGGGATTCTCTCAACAAAATGGTTGCTGGTTCAGCATATGAAAGAAAGCACAGAAGGTCTCACTTGATTTCTCAATATGAGAATTTCAAGAAGGGTGAATTAGAATCAGTTGCTGAAATATAAACCAGATTCAGTCTCATCATCATTCAGCTGAAGACTCTTGAAAAGGACATCAAATTGACAAAAGTCAATGATAAGATCCTTATGTGCTTCCCTAGCTCATGAGACTCAAGGATCTGGCAAATCAAAGAAGCCAAAAGCCTAAATGAGATTTCAATTAAAACCCTGTTAGGCATGCTCAAATCCTATGAGCAGCTGATCAAGACCAGAGAAGCTCCTGAATAGAAGACTCCTACCTCAGCAAGGAAAGAGCAAAGTATTGCACTTAAAGCTTCTGAAGAATCAGAAACACTGCCAGCAAATGAAGATTTGATGAGTCTCTTAGCCAAGAGAATCTACAAAATGGCTAAGAAGGACTTCAGAAGAAGGTCTTCCAGAAATGAAGATAGACCAAGGTATGATAAGACTCTTAGCAAGGAGATTGTCTTTTATGGTTGCAGGAAGCCTGGACACATTCTAACTGAGTGTCCAGAGAAGCAGAAGAAGGATAAAAGGAAAGAAAAGGACTCTAAGAAGCACTATAGCAAGCCTTCTTCCAGTAAGCATAAGAAGAAAGAAAAAGGCTTTGTTGCTGAGACTTGGAGTGAGTCTGAAGAAGAATCTTCATCTTCCAGCTCTAATGAGGATGAAGAAGAAGCAAAAGCCAGAGAGACTTGCCTGATGATAATTGATGATTCATGCAGTCATTCAGTAGCCGATGAATCAGTAGAAGAATCAGAATCAGAAGAGGACCAGGTAATAACCTGTTTTGATTTCAATTCTGATCATTTTAAAGCTGAATTCAAACTTTTGTGCAATGATTTAATTAAGTCTGAGAAGGCTATAAAAATTCTCAAAGATAAACAAATTGAATTTGATAACTAGTTTTTTGAAAACATAAAACTAAAAGATGAACTAGATAGAGCTTCCAAACAAATTATTTCTTAAAAAACTAAACTAAATGAGGCTAAACAATTTGAAAAATCCCTAAATGGGAGAAGTATTAAATTAATGGACATAACCAGCATAGTAAATGCTAGGCTTAATAGGAAATTTGGCTTAGGAGCTTCATCTAGTCAGCCACCAATACTTATGAAAAATACTCTTTCAACACCTATCAAATTCATATCTGAAAAGGGAAAAGAAAAATTAGATGAAAATAACCAGCAGATTGAAGTATTTCAGAAACCCAAACAAAGGAAAAGAACAAATAAAATAACCATGTTCAACATTTTTCGTCGAACTTAGATCGACAAAATGAATATGGTTCGTCGAACTCAGATCGACGAACTATGAACGCAGATTTTATATATAATAAATCGTCTAACTGCGATCGACAAAATTTATATAGATCGTCGAATCGCGATCGACGAAATTGGGGCACAGGAAATGAAAACTTTCATTCTCTGAGCGGAGTTTGACGAACTCATCCCTATTCGTCGAACGTAGATCGATGAACTTACTGGAATTCGTCGAACTTAGATAATTTCAACAGAAACCTAAATTTATCCATAAATTTTAATAAACCTAAATCATTTGTTAATCCCTTTACCCAATGGATAATTCCACCTAGAAGATTTCACCCCTTAGGATACAAAGACCAACCTGATTATTCTTACATTTTTAGCTATAAATTTGAGAAGAATCAAGGACCCAAGGTTACCTGGGTCAAGAATAACTAACTTCTTTTCTTGCAGGTACAGAACTATCCTACCATAGTGGAACATTGGTACTTGGATAGTGGATGCTCAAAGCATATGATTGGAAGCAAGGACAACTTAACTAACTATAAGTCAAAGCTTGGACCAAAGGTAATCTTTGGAGACTCCAACTACGGTCAAACAGAAGGCTATGGGAATGTTAAAGTTGGAGTTGTCACCTTCAGTAAGGTAGCATATGTGAGTGGTCAAAAACATAACCTGATATCCATAAGCCAGTTATGTGATGAAGGTTATCAAGTATCCTTTAGCCAATCTTCCTGTATTATTACTTCAATAGACAACAAAACTGTTTTAACTGGTCTTAGACAAGGAAATATTTATGTAGTTAATTTCAAGTCAGCCAATTCAAAAATTTGCTTATTCAATAAGATTAGTAATAATAATAATTTATGGCATAAAAGACTAGGACATGTAAACCTTAGAAATATTGCTTAATTATCTAGGGACAACCCTGTTAGAGGATTGCCTTCTGGCCCCTACAAGAAGGAAAGCCTCTGCAAGGCTTGTCAATAAGGCAAGCAAACTAAAATAGCTTTAAATCTATTAATAAGAGTGATTCACCCAGGATTTTGTACTTGCTACATATGGATCTTTTTGGACCCATTACAGTACAGATCTTGGGAGGGAAATCTTATACTTTATTTATTGTTGATGACTTCTTTAGATTCACTTGGGTGTTCTTTTTGAGAAACAAGTCAGATAACTTCAAAGTTCTTACAATCTTTCTTAAGAGCATTCAGATTGATTATTCTACTCTTGTTGTACTGATTAGAAGTGATCATAACACTGAGTTTATTCTCTTTTTATGCAAGAATTCTGTGAGAAGGAAGGTATCAGATATTGCTTCTCTGCTCCTAGAACTCATCAAAAAAATGGGGTAGTATAAAGGAAAAATAGAACTCTAATTTAATCTGCAGGGACATTGATTGCATATGCTTACAGGCCCCTATCCTTTTAGGCAGAGGCTGTAAGCAAAACAAACTATGTTCTAAATAGGAGTCTAATACATAAACTTAAGGGCAAGACTCCCTATGAATTGCTCAAAGGGAAGCAACCTAAAATAGATTATTTTAGAGTTTTTGGTTGTAGATGTTACATACACAATAATAACAAGAGACATCTTAAAAAGTTTGAAGCCAAAGCTGCAGAGGGAATTTTTCTTGGATATTCCCAAGTCAGCAAGACCTATAGGGTATTTAATAAATCAACTTTGAAAATAGAAGAATCTGTTAATATATCTTTTGTTGAAGCTAACATGCTTTACAAGGAGAAGGATTCTTCTAGCAGAGATTTATTACAGGTACCCCAACTGTGTGAGAGATTGGATGATTTAAACCTCACCCAAGAGGTTGTATCACATCCTTCTCCACAAGTTGATGGAGACAGTGAAGAAGATATCATTGAAATAATTCCAACAGATGAACCAACAACAGCCAACATAATTCCACAAGAGGAATTAATTTCCAATGCTGTTGCTGAACAAACTCCTCCTACTGATCTTGTCACACTTAGAGATCACCCTATATCTCAAGTGATTAGAGACATGTCAGTTGGTACGCAAACAAGGCATCAACTCAACCAAGACTTGATGCATGCTTGATTCATATCTCAACTTAAGCCTCAATCCATAAAAGATTCAAAGCAAGATCCCCACTGGATTATTGCAATGCAATAGGAGCTCAATCAAGTTGAGAGATGCAGAGTTTGAGATTTAGTTCCAAGACCCAAAGACTACCCAGTCATTGGAACTAAATGGGTATTTAGAAACAAATTGGATGCACAAAGAGCTATTATAAGAAACAAAGTAAGGCTAGTAGCATAAGGATATTCACAAGAGAAAAGAATTGATTATGATCAAACCTTTGCGCCTGTTGCAAAGTTGGAAGCTATCAGGATATTCCTTGCTTATGCAGCCTAGAAGAAGTTCAAAGTCTACCAGATGGATATCAAGAGTGCCTTCTTAAATGATGAACTCAAAGAGGAAGTCTATGTGGAGCAACCACCAGGTTTTATCTCTCCAACTCATCCCTCTTTTGTTTATAAATTGCATAAAGCTCTTTATGGTTTAAAGCAAGCTCCAAGAGCTTGGTATGAGACCCTAACTAGCTTTCTTTTAGAGTATAAACTCTCTAGGGGCATTGTAGATAGGACTTTATTTTTTAGGCATCATAAAAATGAAATTTTGTTAGTACAAATATATGTAGATGACATCATTTTTGCCTCTACTGATTCCAAACTATGCAAAAGGTTTTCTTACCTGATGCTTTCCATGTTTGAAATGTATAACATGGGTGAGCTTTCATACTTCCTTGGTCTTCAAGTGAAGCGATCCCCTGATGGTATTTTCATCTCCCAATCTAAATATGCTAAGGAACTAGTTAAAAGATTTAGAATGTCTGATGCCTCAACTATGAAAACACCCATCTCTTCCAATGCTGTGATTTATTTTGATGAACAGGGCAAGCCAGTTAATCAGAAAACATATAGGGCTATTGTTGGGTCCTTGTTGTATCTCACAGCTTGTAGACTATATATAATGTTTGTTACATGCCTTTATGCTAGGTTCCAAGTGAACCCTAAAGAATCTCACCATGTTTTACTTAAAAGAATTTTGAGATATATAAAGGGTTGCCAAAATCTAGGACTCTGGTATCCAACTGAGTCAGAATTTGAATTAACTGGATTCTAAGATGCTGACTTTGCTGGATGTAGAGTAGACAGGAAAAGCACATCAGGAACATGCCAGTTCCTTGGTGATAGGCTTGTGTCTTGGTTTTGAAAGAAATAAACATATGTGTCCACTTCAACTGCAGAAGCTGAATACAATACAGCTGGTAGTTGTTGTTCACAAATCTTGTGGATTCAAAACCAACTCCTGGATTATGGTTACAATCTAAATAATTCAACTATATTTTGTGATAGTATCAGTGCAATTTTCATTGCACAAAATCCAGTACATCATATTAGACCAAGCATATAGAAATTAGCTATCATTTCATTGGAGATTATGTAGACAAAAATAAAATTAACCTTGTCTTTATCTCTACTGATTTACAAAGTGCAGACATTTTCACCAAACCCTTGGATGAAAAGAAACATCTGTTCTTCTTAAATCAGCTAGACATGATTAATGGAGAAGACCAAATTTGATTTCTGTCTAAGGTATTAAGAATTGATCTTGAAAGTCTTTAATTTCAAGATAGCTAGCAACCTAGGGGGTTAATAGGTCTGCTTAGGTCTTTTGAGAGTCTTTTTAAATCACTTGATGGTTTCTTTAAGCTTTCAGCTTCTAGTGATCTAGAGATTGTCCTTAGCACCTGTAATTAAGAAAACAAAAGCAAACACAGAAAAGCACACATGTATTTTATAGTGGTTCCCCAAAATTATGGGTACATCAACTCTCCTCCCACCTTGCTAACTTTCTGTTAGTCAAGGCCCTTCTACAAACTGATGCTCCAATAAGCTTACACCATAGATCCCTCAGGATATCTCAGTCTCCTCCAAGAATTACACCTCAGTCACAAAGGCCTACACTTAGTGATACAAGTATCACGAACCTCAGGAACTTAAGCCTTACCACTCAGGTTATGGAGGATAGCCTTACCTCAGAGAAGCTTGCTCCTACAACTCAGAGAGATACACTCTCCTACAGTTCAGGCAATACTGCCCTACTTCTTTGTGAGTAACACTCACCTACCTCAGAGAGATTCACTCTCCTACAGCTCAGGCAAATTTGCCCTACCTCAGGCCCAAAGGTCCTATATCTCAGATCCAGAAGGATCCTATAAAGAGAAATAGTTTATTTAACTTTGACACAGAGAAATTTCTCTGTGTCAATCACTTGAACAGAAAACTATCTGCTCCTATTCTCCTCACAGCAGGGAAAGGATTTGCTGGAGGAACTCAGAAGAAAACTTCTGAACTAGCTGTTGAAGGCTAAAGATCTTTTGATCTTGAGTCTTCAAACAACCCACTGAACCTACAAAAAGATAAAGGTTCTTCTTCCTTCAGAACAGATTCTGAATCTACTATGGCAGTTGGAGACTTGAACAACTAACTAAACTTTTCTTGCTGGAGAGCTTCAAGCTTTTTCACTAGCAGCAATGACGAGGAAGATGAAGATGGCTTCTCTCATGTTTGAATAAAGTATGCCCTAAAAGTTGTCTTTGTCCTGACCCTATCTCTTCCTTGTGTAGTTTGCCGATCAACGACTCTTAGAGATCGATGTGCCCCACCTGCAGCTTCCAGCTGTGCCTTGCTTTAACGTAAGAAGACGTACAGTAGCTTCATGACAAGTTTTGTCGTGTAGTGTAGCTTCCCCGTGTCTGATTTGACCTTAGTTGACTTTATCAATTTTGCTGACGTCAGCACCCGTAGACTTGGCCAAAATCGAGCATCAAAGAATAGGCATTGAGTGAGTAAGCATCACTCAATGCAAAAACACTTAAACAGATTCACTGTCTCTTGGAGTTGAGTGAGTCACCCTTACTCAACACCAAACTACTTAGAATATTAAGACTGATTCTAGGCATTGAGTGATTCATCTCCACTCAATGCCAATATTGCTTTATCAGCTTTCAGTTGTTTGGCTTTGAGTGAGTAAGCATTACTCAACGCCAAACCCCTTAGACAAAACTATCTTCACTAGGCGTTGATAGCGTTGAGTTAGTAACCTCCACTTAATGCTTTTTTCCTTAATCAATTTTTCTTCTTATTCAGCAACATAAGCGTTGAGAGCGTTGAGTGAGTATGCCTCACTCAACGCTTTTTGCCTTAGCCAATTTTCCGCTTATTCAGTAACATGGCATTGTGTGAGTTGACATCACTCAACGCCTGTGGAATTTACCATATTTTAGCTCATTCCAACTTCAGACTTTTACTATTGTAGCCTATCTCACAGCCTTTTGCTATATGGCATTGAGTGAGATGAATTAACTAAATTCATGTGGACTTGGCCATTTTCTCAGCTTTCCACTGCCTTGGCTTTGACTCTATAGGCTTCACTCAGTGCTATAAGCCATCTGACATTATGTGATTGATCTTCACTTAATGCCTGTGGACTTAGACAGTTTTCTGTCATCCCACACAATAGGTAAGTGTTTACCTAACATAGCCACTTAGGCTACCTGACCTATCATAGTCATCTACAAACATGTGTATGTCATTGATAATATTGACTTCACTCAAATCCAGGACATTGTGGGCAATGGTCGCAATAATCTCCCCCTATTTGAGGAAGTCAAAAAATCTTAAAGCAAAGAAAATGACATACATAGAACCATGCAGCACAAGGCATAATAAAAGAAAACTAAATAATTGAGAAGTGATCTATAGTTACCACACTTCCTTGCTTGTAGAATACATTACTGCATCTGCCATCAGCTTCCCCCTGAATTGTTGCTGCCTTGCTACTATCTTGCTTATCTGATCATCTTATCTTCTCCCCCTTTCTGACTACAATAAATAACAGGAAGGATGCAACTGATAAACTGATCCTGTTATCACCTGCTCCCCCTCAATTAGACAGCATTGCTTGACATGCTCCCCCTCAATATGAGAATCTTCATTTCTTTAAAGGACCATCTTATCTGCATAAAGCCAAATAGTTTTCAACTAGAGGTGAGGAGCAACTAAAGCTATACTAAGTTTTATATACCCAACTCAAATTTGAAGGTGTTAAACTTGGCTTCATCTAGTGGCTTAGTGAAGATGTTAGCCACTTGCTTGTCTGTTGGGAAAAACTCAAGGGTGATGTCTTCACATTTCACATGCGCCCTAATGAAATGATATCTAATCTCTATGTGTTTAGTCCTGCTATGGGAGACAGGATTCCTAGCAATAGAGATTGCACTAGTAGAATCACAGAATAAAGGAGTTCTACTTATCTGGAGGTTGTAGTCTTGAAGATGGTGCTGGATCCATAACAACTGAGCACAACAACTTCCTGTTGAGATGTAGTCTGACTCTGTAGTTGATATTGCCACACTGGTTTGTTTCTTGCTGCTCCAAGATACCAGTCTCCCTACCAAGAACTGACAGGTGCCATATGTGCTCTTCCTATCCTCTTTGCAGCCTGCAAAATCTGCATCTAAATAGCCAGTTAGTAAAAACTCCCCATTCCTAGGGTACCAAAGGCCAAGATCTAGAGTGCCCTTAAGATACCTCAAGATTCTCTTAGTTGTAGAGTAGTGAGATTATATAGGGCAAGACTGATACCTAATAATAATACATATAGCATACATGATGTCTGGCCTACTTGTAGTTAAATATAATAGGGAGCCAATTATCCCTCTATACAAAGTTTCATCAACAGGTTTCCCTGCTTTATCATTGCCTATATGTATACTTGACCCCATGGGAGTTCTCAAGGTGGAGGAATTCTCCATGCCAAATTTCTTGATTAACTCCCTAGTGAACTTAGACTGGGATATGGACAAGCCATCATCAGTCTGTCTTACTTGGAGGCCCAAGAAGAACTTAAGTTCACCCATACTTCTCATTTCAAACTTCCCCTGCATGAGTTTAGCAAACTTTTTGCAGAGGTTGTCATCAGTAGATCCAAAGATGATGTCATCTACATAAATCTGGACTAGGATGATCTTACCCTTAGATTCCCTTAGGAATATGGTCTTATCTATTTTCCCCCTTGAGAATTTGTTCTCAATGAAGAAACTAGACAATGTCTCATACCATGCTTTAGGGGCTTGCTTTAGCCCATATAGAGCTTTCCTAAGTCTATAAACAAAATTAGGTGAGTTAGGAACTACAAAACCTGGATGCTGCTCAACATAGACTTCTTATTTTAAGTCACCATTTAGGAAGGCTGACTTCACATCCATTTGGTATACCTTGAATCCTTTGTGCGCTTCATAAGCAAGGAATAACCTGATGGCCTCCAATCTTGCTACAGGTGCAAAGGTTTGATCAAAATCAATCCCTTCTTCTTCTTTGTACCCTGTAGCTACTACTCTAGCCTTATTCTTAATTATAATGCCATTTTCATCAAGCTTGTTTCTGTAGATCCACTTAACTCCAATGAAATTATGACCATGAGGTCTGGGAAACAACTTCCAGACCCCGCACCTCTTGAACTGGTTCATTTCTTCCTACATAGCTCCAATCCAATGCTGGTCTATGTGGGCCTCTTCAAACTTCTTGGGCTCCACTTGGGATAGAAAGCTTGAATACATGGTTGTGTTCTGACTTTTGCTCCTTGTCATTACTCCATCACTTGCCACACCAATGATCTGGTGTGCTGGATGATCTCTCATATGTTTGACTACAGGTGGCAGTCTTCTTTCAGCAATAGGGGCATCTTCATGTTGATCTCCATCCTCTCCCAGCGTGCCAGGTAGATCTTTTGGAGAATACATATCATCTTGGATAACTGGTAATGCTTCCTTGATGGTCAGCTTGTCCATCATCTTTTCTATACCTGCAGTACTATAAGAGGAACTAGGCAGTCCATTATTAATCATAGTAGACTCTTCAAAGACTACATGAACTGATTCTTCTACAACTTGGCTTTTCAAGTTATAGATCCTTTAGGCTTTGCTATGATTGTTGTACGCAACAAATATTCCATCATAAGATTTGGCAACAAACTTAGTCACATAGGACTTGCCATTATGAAGCATAAAGCATTTACTACCAATGATTCTAAGATAGCCCAGATTTGGTTTCCTGCCCTTCAAGATCTCATAGGGAGTCTTCTTGTGGCCTTTGGTGATAGAGGATCTATTGAGGAAATGAGATGCAGTATTTACTGCCTCAGCCTAGAAATATTCGGGGAGAGATGTGTCACTCGACAGAGTTCTACCAGCCTCTATAAGAGTCCTATTTTTCCTCTCAACTATCCCATTTTGCTGGGGTGTTCTAGGAGAGGAGAATTCTTGATGAATCTCTTGCTCTTCACAGAACTTTGTCATGCTATCAGACTGGAATTCTGTCCCATGGTCACTTCTTATTTTGACCACAGAAAAACCAAGTTCATTCTGAATTTGCTTGACAAACCTCATGAAGACATCAAGGGTTTCATCCTTTTTCTTAATAAAGAACACCCAAGTAAACTTGGAATAGTCATCAACTACCACAAGGGTGTAGACTTTCCTACCAAGACTGTGAATTGGCATTGGACACAAAAGGTCCAAGTGTAAGAGGTATAAGCACTTTACAGAGTCTTTTGTCCCAATACCCTTGAAGGAGACTTTTGTCTGCTTACCCTTTTGGCAAGCAGAACAAATGCCCTCCTTAGAGCACTTTATATTGGGGCCATTCCTAACTCAGCCTTGACTGAAGAGCTTGCCAATAGTCTTGTAATTCAAATGGGCTAGTCTCTTGTGCCACTGGACACAGTAGGAGACTTTATCATTTGTCACCAAACAAATAGGAGAATCTATGTCTGTACAGTGAAAGTTCAAGCAATAAACATTTCCACTCCTAGTGCCTGCCAAGATGACCTCTTGGTCACTTGACCTCCTAATTAGGCACTCATCTTTGTGGAAGACAATTACATAGCTAATATCAGAAAGCTGGCTTATGCTTATAAGGTTGTGCAGCAACCCTTCAACATAAGCCACCTTTGTGATGGTGACTATTACATTGGTGATCTTACCATACCTTCTGGTTACACCTCTATCTGAACATCCAAAGATGACTTTGGGTCCATCTTTTACTAGAGTAAACTTCTTCAAGTTGCTCCTTGTTCCAGTCATGTGCCTGAAACAACCACTATCCAAGTACCATATAGGGGTATGGTACCTTGAACTATCCTATAATATACAAATTACTTAACCGTAGGACCCTATTATCTATTGGGTTCTAAGTGCATGTTAGCATGAAACTGAACATGTCCACCAGCAGAATTTCTGACTGGTGGACTTACCCTAGCTCTGGCCACATTGGGATTGTGCCAGCAGTCAACGACAAATTGCCCTATATTATCACAGAACTAACACTCATGTATGTTATATCCTTTTTTCAGTGAAGGCCCTGCAGCTTGATGAGCTGCAACCTTGACAGGAGGAAGATGTGCTGCAGCCTTTTTCTGATTTCTTTCACCCAGAATTTGACTGAAGGTAAGTCTTATAGTGGGCTGATTTGGTCTGCCCTGAGTGCCAGTAGCAGCTAGATTCTTTTCAGAAAGCATGCTTTTGATGGCTTTAGATATGCCCAGATCAGCCTGATTCTTAGCCTTTCCCTTAGTCAGAACCTTTGCTATCAGATTCTAAGCCTTGGCTGCAGTAACATTCTTGAGAGTTGGTGCAGAAGCACCAAAGACAAATGGTCCAGATTGGGCCATTTGAAATTTCTCATTGACAGCCTTGACTGCACACACCCTGCCAAAACTTTCATCATGAAAGTGAACATCTTTGTTCACTTCAGATGAACAACCCCTCTCCTAGTGACCATAAGAACTCTCTTGGTCATACCTGTTAGAAGGTATCAAAACTTTTCTGAAAAGAATGGGAGGCTTAGAAGCAATTTGCTGAGGTGGAACTGGAGCTTTTCCCTTCCTTTTGGAAGGAGAAACTCTTGTGCTTCCCTTAAATCTCAACCCCTTCTTTCCCTTTTGAGAGGAGGAGTCCATCTAGGGGAGGACAGTACTTGTCTTAGAATTGCTAGGCACTATTCTTTTCTCCTTCTCAAGCTTATCTTCAAGCTCCCTGATGAGACAGTTCTTGTGCTTGATGGAGACAACCTGAATGTCCAAGATGGACTTTAATTGGCTAATTTCCCTAGCTTTCTGGTCCAGCAGATTTATTGTTACAGTCTGCTGGGCAACTGCAAGCTTAAGAGATGAGATCTCTTTAGCTGTCTTCTTATATAACTTCTTGACCTTCTTGAAGGCATTCAAAAGTTCTTCATACTTATCAATCAGATGATTGACATCTCCTTCAGATCCAGAATCTTCTTCACCATAGGGTGAAGAGGCTTCTGAGTAAGGACTAGTCTCAAACTCAGACAAATAAGCAGAGTTAGGTGATAGATGTACCTTTCTCTAACAAGGCAAATCCTGGTTGCTTTCCTCATCAGTCATTGCAATCAGCCCTCTATTACTGTGGACATCTTCATCCACCTCTGACTCACTGTCTGACCGTGTTATAGGGGCCCTGATTCCAATCCTCCCTAGAGGATTGACTTCTCCTGTTGTAATATCTTCATTTGTAACAACATCAACAACTAGCCCAATATTGGCTTCCACTTCTTCAGACTCAAAAGATGATGAGTCTGTCCAACTCTTTTCCTTCTTGGAAATGAAGGACTTTTCCTTCTTTCCTTTATGCTGGTGCTGCTTCTTCTCCTCAGTCTTTTTCCTCTTCTCTGGGTAGTCAGCTATCACATGCTCAGGCTTGCTACAGTAGTAGCAAATTACTTTAGAGGAGTTATATTTATTATGTTTAGAACCATACCTATCAGTCTTGGACTAGTTCTTTCTATGATGGGTGGAATTGGAAGGCTTTTTCTTCCAATGCTTCTTCTTCATTAACCTCTGGAGTTGTCTGGAAAAGATAGCAAAATCTTCTTCAGACATGCTGTTGTCTGATGCCTCTGAGTCAAATCTGTCTGACTCAGCTGGTCTCCTTAGTTGAGAAGGAATCCTTTCCTTGCCTTTCCTTGAACTTTCAGCTTTGAAGGCCAAGGACTTTTCTTTGGCCTGTGATTTGTTGGAGGAATCCTCCTCCTTCCTGGCAGCCAGCTGTATCTCATAGGAGAGTAGCTTCCCAAACAATATTTAAGGAGGAGTGTCAACAAGCTTGACCATCTCTCTTATGACACAAATCTTAGTATCCAAGTCTCTAGTGATAGATCTGAGAAACTTATCATTAGTTTCATAATTATTGAAGAACCTTCCATAGGTCTTCAACTCATTTATGATCCTGAAGAATCTTTCATAACAGATAGTTATGTTCTCCTTCAGGATTTGCCTGAAAGCCTCATACTCTTGGTTGAGCAAAGACTTCCTATCATCTCTTACCTCTTCAGTACCGTCCATGTAGACCATAAGGGTGTCCCACATCTCCTTGGAGGTCTTGTAGTGAACCAAGTTTAGGAAGGTTGAGTCATCTACAACACTGGCTATGATGTTCTGTGCTCTCTTCTGCAGGCCAGCTAATATGACCTCATCTTTTGTCATTTCAAAGAGTGTCTTTGGTGTCCAGATGTTGGCATCTAGAATAAGAACCTTCATTGGAATGACAGGTCCCTCCCTAACAGATTCAAAAATTCTTGGATCATTGGATTCTATGAATAGCCTCACCCTCTCCTTTTATATTCCATACTTCTCCTTTCTGTAGATGGGGAGTTTTATTGAACTCAGCTCTCTCTAGCTCTCTCCTGAGCCCATGACCACTTAGCAACAGCTACCTTGGAGGATCACACAGATTGTTAAATCCTTTTTGAGGAACCTCCCTCTGATACCACTTGAAACTCTTTAATTTTAAGGTAGCTAGCAACCTAGGGGTGAATAGGTCTGCTTAGGTCTTTTGAGAGTCTTTTTAAATCACTTGATGGTTTCTTTAAGCTTTAAGCTTCTAGTGATCTAGAGCTTATCCATAGTACTTATAATTAAGAAAACAAAAGCAAACACAGAAAACCACACAAGTATTTTATAATGGTTCCCCAAAATTATGGGTACATCCACTCTCCTCCTACCTTGCTAACTTCCTATTAGTCAAGGCACTTCTCCAAACCAATGCTCCAAGAAGCTTACACCATAGATCCCTCGGGATCTCTCAGTCTCCTCCAAGACTTACACCATAAATCCCTCAGGATCTCTCAGTCTCCTCCATGACTTACACCTCAGTCACGAAGGACTACACTCAGTGATATAAGTATCACCTACCACCGGTACTTAAGCCCTACCACTCAGGTTATGGAGGATAGCCCTACCTCAGAGCAAGCTTGCTCCTACAGCTCAGAGAGATACACTCTCCTATAGTTCAAGCAATACTGCCTACTTCTCAGTGAGTAACACTCACCTATCTCAGAGAGATTCACTCTCCTACAACTCAGGCAAATTTTCACTACCTTAGACCCAAAGGTCCTATAGCTCAGATCCAGAAGGATCTTACAAAGAGAAATAGTTTATTTAACTTTGATACATAGAAATTTCTCTATTTCAATCACTTGAACCGAAAACTTTCTGCTCCTACTCTCCTCACGGTAGGGAAAGGATTTGCTGGAGGAACTCAGAAGAAAAGTTTTGACTAGCTACTGAAGGCTAAAGATCTTTTGATCTTGAGTCTTCAAATAGCCCACTGAACCTGCAAAAAGATGAAGGTTGTTCTTCCTTCAGAACAAATTTTGAATCTGCTATGGTAGTTGGAGACTTACACAACTAACTGAACTTTTCTTGCTGGAGAGCTTCAAGCTTTTTCACTAGCAGCAATGGCGAGGATGAGGAAGATTGCTTCTCTTCTTTTTGAATAAAGTATGCCCTAAAAGTTGTCTTTGTCCTGGTCCTATCTCTTCCTTTTCTAGTTCGCCGATCAACGACTCTTAGAGATCGGTGGGCCCAACCTGCAGCTTCCAGTTGTGCCTTGCTTTAATGGAAGAAGACGTACAGTAGCTTCATGGCAAGTTTTGTCTTATAGTGTAGATTCCCCGTGTCTGATTTGACCTTTGTTGACTTTGTCGATTTTGCTGACATCAGCACCTGTGGACTTGGCCAAAATCGAGCATCAGAGAATAGGCGTTGAGTGAGTAAGCATCACTCAATGCCAAAACACTTAGACAGATTAACTGTCTCTTGGCGTTGAGTGAGTCACCCTTACTCAACGCCAAACTACATAGAATATTAAGACTGATTTTAGGTGTTGAGCTATTCAACTCCACTCAATGGCAATCTTGCTTTACCATCTTTCAGTTGTTTGGCGTTAAGTGAGTAAGCATTACTCAATACAAAACCCCTTAGACAAAACTGTCTTCACTAGGTGTTGACAACATTGAGTCTGTACCCTCCACTCAACGCTTTTTGCCTTTATCAATTTTTTTGCATATTCAGTAACATAAGCATTGAGAGCGTTGAGTGAGCATGCCTAACTCAATGCTTTCATCCTTTGCCTATTTTCTGCTTATTTAGTAGCATATCGTTGAGTGAGTTGACTTCACTCAATGCCTGTGGACTTAGCCATATTTTAGCTCATTCCAACTTCAGGCTTTTACTGTTGTAGCCTATCTCACAGCCTTTTGTTGTATGGCATTGAGTGAGTTGACTTCACTCAATTCCTGTGGACTTGACCATTTTCTCAGCTTGCCACTGCCTTGGCTTTGACTGTATAGGCTTCACTCAGCGGTATAAGCCATCTGGCATTGAGTGACTGATCTTCACTCAATGCCTGTGAACTTAGACAGTTTTCTGTCATCCCACACCATAGGTAAGTGTTTACCTAACATAGCCACTTAGGATACCTGACCTATCATAGTCATTTACAAACAATATGTATGTCATTGATAATATTGACTTCACTCAAATCCAGGACATTGTGGGCAATGGTCCCAACAGATCACTTTTCGTCGAACGGAGATCGACAATCCGTGAACTCTTCTAGAATTTTTCTTCGACCGTAGATCGACGAAATCTCTCTGTCAAATTTTTTCGTCGACCGGAGATCGACGATTTATTTATGAAAATATTTCGTCAAACGGAGATCGACGATCTGTTTTCCCGCTCTTCTAACTTAAGTCGACGTCGTTTATCTCTTTATGGGTATTTTCGTCGACCTGAGCTCGAAGTTTTTCTTTTCGCTTGACGGAGTTCGTCACTTCACCTTCTAAAACCTTATATCTAGGTTTTCATTGAACTCCATCCTGCGCTTTCCAGTTCTCTTTCACTTGATCTTTTGTTTTTGCAGGCATGACGATTTCAGCGGCGACTCTCTTTGGAATGAAGTTTGATGCAGGTTTCGATATTGACATCGATTCTTTCAATCATACTGATCAAATCTTCAAAAACATCCTTCAGTTGTTTGTGGCTCCTCAGTTGAGAAAGTTCATGACCCTAAGGATCAAGCTTCCAGTTTAGGAAATCAAAGAATGGGTTTTCACAGCAACATTTCCAGAACAAACCACCATCTCTGGATCAATATCTGGAAATGAGGTTTTTCTTACCCCCTGATATTTTAACATAAGTTTTTGGCTTTATAAATGGAGAAGATGATTTTGAATTATCTAGCAATGAGTTATAAGATATGCTAGTTATCATGGGTCACTCCCAGGGAAACCCTAATAAGTTGCTGAAAAAGAACTTGAATGTTGAATACAAGTTCCTGGATGATGTGGTTAGAAAAGTCATCTTGGGCAAGCATTCTACCCATGACAATATTACCAGGCACCAATTCCTTCTGATGAGTGCCCTGGTTAATCAGAAATTAGTGAACTGGGGTAGTATTCTGTTTGATTTAATTAAGAAGAAAATCATCAAAAAGGATGTGAGTTTTGGAAGAGTTCTGTGAATCTTCCTCCAAGCAAAGGTTCCAGAATTATTGGTCTCCCTGATGACTAATATTTTAGTTATTATTTTGAATAGTATTTTATATTATATTTTGATATTTACGTGTTCTCTTTCTTTATTTTTATATAAAATTATCTTAAAAATTACTAATTATGGTTCTAACATTATATTATATTTTGTAGGAATTCGATAGTCCTCGGGTGATTTTATTGCAATCTGCAAAAGTCCGTGCCATCTCCGCCACCTTTGCATGTTGTCGTCGCCATCACCACCATGCTCGCCTCCACCTTTGCAAGAAGTCGTCGTGTTCACCATCGTGTGCCCGTCCATGTCGCCATCGTCGCACCAGTCCCCGTACAACCCTTTGTTGAAGATTATAATTGATGCAGCTCGTCAACCTCCATGAATTCCAGCCCTTCATTATTTTCATGTTGTCCAAGCCCGTCATATTCCATAATCTAAAGCCAACCAGCACTCATGTGCAGCCCTTTGAAGAATTATTTTGAAGCAGCCCCGCCTCTCCTTGTTGATGCCAAACCGTGAGCCTCTTTTGTTGCAGCCCATTTTCAGCCCACCTCCGCTTCATTAATCCTTGCAGCCAACTTACTCCTTGTCATTCAATCACAAGCAGCCAGCCATCCTCATTGATTGCAATCCGTCCACTTCAAAACCAACCATGCATGCACTCCATTTAAATCAAATAAACCGCCACCTTGCATGCATTTACTTATAAATTGACCGGCCACTCCCTTCTCTCTCTCCCTTTATTATTTTCTTTCTCCTCTTTTATTCTCATTCACCCCCCTTCTCCCTCTTTCATCCTCAATTAAATCTCATCCATCTCCCCTCTTTTATATTTCTATTTTCTATTTATATTTTAAATTTCTTTTAAATAAAATGCATCCATGTAACTCTTTCTCTCTCCATCTCATTAAACCCCATTCATGCATTTAGCCTCCTCTCTCTCCTCCCATTTATCATTATTCATGCATCTCCACCTCCTTTGGTTCTCTTCATCTCCTCCATCTAGAACATTCTCCCTCTCCTATAAAAGGACCCCATACCTCAAGCTTTAGAAGGGAATGCAGAAAGTAGAGTGCTAATGTAGAGAGTTAGAATATTTTAGAGAGAAAGCTTCTATTTCAAGTATTTGTATTTTCTTGTTGTTTTTCCATTTCTCCAAGTAATAGTTTAGTATTTTTCATCTTGTTATGTACTCTTATTCCTAGTTTAATGAAAATGCAATTTTCTTTTCTTTTGTTTACTGTCTCTCTAATGCTTAGCTAATTTTCTTGTTTGTGCCCGATCACGATGATCTTTGCGATAAAATAATATCTTTCATTTTATGTTGCATTTGTATTTTTGATTTTTGATCCCACCCTTAATTATTTCGTATCGACTCTGTATTTCTAGTATACGGTAGTAGATTTCGATCTCATATTTGAGTAGCCGAGAGGCTCGTGAATGTGAAAGATCACTCAAGGATGGAAGGAGTTGCACGCAATCCTATAGATATGACGACGTAAATCCTCCCGATTGGAGTCAAATCCAATAGTGCGGGTCACCTCGATAATGCGACTTTAGGCCTTTTGATTTGCAAAGAGATTTCGGTCAAAACGTCTAGAAGTTAGGAGATTTAATGCTCTAGCGAGATTATTTCTTATTTTTGGATCCGTCATGGTCTTAATAGAATTGCAAATGTTAAACTAATTTATTCCATTATTTTATTTCAAAGTAAATCGTCGATCGAGCACTCTTTCGCAATATTATATTTCTCTTTTAATTAAGCTTAGTACATTTTCATTTTCAAAACCCATCAATCGTTCGGTAGGATAATAGAGTCGTTGTGACTAATAGTACTTGTCTGCCCTGAGTTTTTATATGACCTTGATTTATTTATATCACTATACTATAAAACGATAGGTACAATTGCCTATTCGGATTGTAGTGCGTGAGACGATTTTTACGCATCACTCCCAGACAATCTTTATCAATGTCTCAAAGAGGCTTACCTATGCCCTCTTTGGCAGATGGGAGAGGAATATCCCCAAGCCCTACAGGGCCTCCTCTTCCAGAGCTTATGAGGACACAAGGGCAGTCACAGCCACTCCCCCACCCCCATAAGAAGTTCTTCCTTCTCTACTCCAATCCACCAGACTTTCTTCACCTCCTCCTCAACAACAACAACAACAACCTCATCATTCTATCTCTCTACCTGCTTCCCCTCTTCCATCATCATCACCTTCACATTCACCTATTCATATTCATGAGGATACAACACCCTCTCCACCTCCTCAATCCCTTATTCCATCTCACATTGCTGACATTCCATCCACCTCCTCCCAACCAAACTTCAATCTTCTGTCACCTCAATCTCCTCAATCATCTCCACATCACTCTCCAATTCAATCCCCCATACAGGAAAATATCCCTACCAACATTCCATCCAACACTCCTTCATAATTTCCAGAATTCCTTCAATCAGATTTCTCTCAAGCTATGTCCATATGTTCCAACTGTGGTCATCAATCCACATATACCCTTTCTTCTCTTGAACCTTTCTACCTAAACCTTTCTGACATATCAAAAGATCTCCTCAAATTCATCTCTCCTACTATTCAGCAGCTAATAGCTGAGGCTATTGCTCCTATCTCTGCTTCCATCTCCACTCTCTCTGCCCAAGTTGCTGCTCTCTCCTCTGTCCCTTCTTCTAGGGGCCTGGCTTCAGGACCTTCTGAAACCAGGCAGGGGGAGATGTTCCATCAAGAAGCCCGGCCTCCTCCAGTAGTAGCAGCAGCAGATCCAGATGTAGATCTTCCAGTAAAAATCATTGAGATTATGGATGAAGATACAAAGATTCTTGCTTTTGAAGATACAGAAATAACTACTGTTAGTGATATAGTTATAAATCCCACAGTTGATTTAGCTTATTTACTAAATTCTTTTGATTTAGTTTTATAGCAATATCCTACCAGTTTTTGCTGATCTAGCTCCAAATATGTTTAAAGCTATAGTTTGTTATTCATCTGCTATAAGTCTTGAAGTTTTGGAAAAACTTAGGACAAATTTTTTAGTTTCTGATACTGTTATAGAGCCTTCATTTGATTCAGAGCCAAAGGCCTTTTACCCTCCAACCTTTAGATGGGCTGAGTCTCCCATGCCAGACATAGATGAGATAATGTTTGCTGATATGGAAGAGGAAAATGTTTCTGTTTAGGACCAAGTTGTTTCAGAAGTTTCTGTAGAGCCTGTAATTCAAGAACATCTAAGGCTCATCCAATTCTCACTGATAATATGCTGAAATAGATTCATGCTCTATATGATAATCCAGCAAATTCTTCTGATGATGATGATGAAGATTCTGATGATTCTGAAGATACAAGCTCTAAGAAAACAAAGGTTAAGAAAAAGGCTCCTCCTAAGGCCGCTCAAAAGCCCAATCCTACTGCTGATACTTCATATTATGTTCTACATAATATAACTCTCACTCCAGATACCCCCCAACTAGATGAGATACTCTAAAAATGAAATGAAGGATAGGAAGAACAGCAGGAGGTACTCTCCTCCACCTCCATTCAGGAGAGGTCCTCCTCCTCCTCCAGCAGCTAGATCTTCAGGCTATGTTTCTCAAGGACAAAGATCTACATCTCAATCTTATCAATCAAGATCTTCGTACAGCAGTAGAGGTAGACCATCCATATCAGATTCTCAATATAGCAGTAAACAGCAACAGCAGAAGCAAGCTCAAGATACTCAAAAATCTACTCCTGAAAGGCCATTGTCCCTAATGTATGAGCCAGAGCTAGACCCAAATTATAGAATTGCCAGATTTAATGAACTTATTGGTCTATCTCAGATCCATAAAGCCTAATTTGAAAGAAAAGACATTTCTCAGTTCATAACTATGTCTTCCTATAGGAAGAAGGAATTTGATAAGTTTCATGTAAAGAAAAATTTATTTGATCCTAATGCATACATGCAGCTCCATCCAGAGGCAGTTGTGCCCAGAGCAATTTCTCAAAAATTTCTTGGCATTCAAGACCTGAAGATGACCCAAGGGGAAGCAGAAGATCCTACAAGAAAAGTGATCATCACTAATCCATCATATGATTCTCCTTCTGAAGTTCCTAAGAAAGATCCTTGACTCTTAGTTATGGTTTTGAACTATTTTCTTACTATTTGTTTAAAAAATTTCTCAGCTCTATCATATATCTGCTGAATGTTTTATTTCTACAAGGTATATCTTTTTTCTTTATGTTATATTATGTGTAAATAGTGACCTCACCAGAATAGGGGGAGATTGTTGGAACCCCACCTTATTTAGGGTTGATTTAGGCTAGGTTCACTATTAGGATTCTCAGATGACCCACATGTATAGTCTAGGGTCATAAGTCTTTTTCTAGATCTAGGTTAATTCAACAAACCTAGAATGATTAGTTTTCACATTCAGAAGACTTAGAGACAGAAGACCTCCAGAGAAAAATAGTTTTCCAAGATTCAAAAAAGCGTTCAACGATAGCTGAACTCAGCTCGATGATTGTCGATCTCAGATTGACAAATTCAGGATTTCTTCTCTGAGTTTAGCTCGACGAAAGTTCAGCTGAGATCGACGATTTGTCAGCTTATATCAGAAACTCAGCGCGACAAAGTGTTATCTCAACTCGACAAAGTTGGAGCTCTATTCGATGATTCTCTACTGCTTGTCAGTCTTATTCAGCTCGATGAAATTTGATCTCAGATCGATGAAATATGTTGAGTTCGACTATTTATGACAGATTCAGTTTGACTATCTTTCTCTACAGCTTTCCAAGTATTGACCATGGAAATTTGATTTCAAATTTATTATTATATACATATAATGCTCTGATAATTAATGCTCCATATTCTCTAGAATATAGCCGTTCCAAGGCAGCATTAATTATGGTATTCACAAAGTAATTATTTGGCTTATTTACTAGGACATTTGAGGAAACAAATTTAAGGCTTTTTCTAGCCGTTCAACTCCTAGGATTTTGGCAATAAATCAAGGATAAGATTTAAAATTCAAAAGCTTATTTTATACAAAAAATATATAAGGTTTCTTCTTCTTCTTCAACACCAAGAGATAATACTCAATTGAAAATACAGAAGCATTTTGAATTGTATATACAGAAAACTGAAAGAAGAACACAGCTCAAATACATCTTCAGTCTTCTTCAGTTTTCCTTCAGAAATTTTAAGAGACACAAAAACTTCATCAGTCCAAAAAGTTTCCTGAAGATCAATCTTCAATCTGAAGGCCTACACCCTGAACAAAGCTCTCATTATCCTGAACTCTTCTACATCTCAGGGGGAGCTTTGACAACAACATAATCCATTAGTTTCTCTCTGATTGTTGATAGAGAAGACGTACAACATATTTATTTTCTTTCTTTCACCACTATACAAAGGGTTTCTTAACTCCCTTCAAAAGTTATTCCTTTTGGTTGTCAAGTCTCCTGATAAATAGACTTGGTTTGGTTTTTGGGCACCTGATCTAAAGCTCAAAGGGTTGCTATATCTCCCTTAGAAAATAGATATTCTGGTGGCAGGTCACCTGATCATAAACCTGTTAGTGGATTCCTACCATAGTGGTAGAATAGTGGATGCACCCAAGTTTAGGGGAACCACTATAAATTCTTAGCATCGTCTGGATTGCTCTATTATTTATTTCTATGTGTTGTGATCTCTTTGTTTTGTTTTCTTCCTTTATACATATACTTATCACTTATTTTAATCCGCTGTAAAATTAATCAAAGTTTTTAAATACTTTATTCACCCCCCTCTAGAGTTAAGCCAGATCTATCCCTCACTTTTAAATAGCCCAATGATTATCTTGTCCTCTCTGCAGATTTACTGCTCCATATAGTTTCTCATCTTATGGTTCATCCTTGAACACATAAGTTTAACCTTTTAGCTATCCTTGGAGGTAACCTCAGACTGTTAGGTCCTCTTTGAGTAACCTTCCTCTGATACCACTTGAAAGTCTTTAGTTTCAAGGATAGCTAAATCACCTTGAGGGGGGTGAATAGGTTATTGGTCTCTTTTTAGTTCTTTTCTTTTCTTTTAGTTTGCTTCTTGAGTGGTAGGTTAATTTTTTACTTTCAAGATGATTTACCCAGCACAAAGAAAACAACAAAGCAAAGCACATAGATATTTATAGTTGTTCCCCAACTAGGTACATCCACTTTCCCTCCCACCTATCCAACTATCTTGTTCGACTAGGAACTTCTCCAAAATGCTCCAAGGAGCTTACACCCCAGGCCCTCAGCCTTACACTCAGGTTCTCTTTAGAACCCTACCTCAGAACCAAAAAGGTCCCTACGTCAGAGCCCTGCAGTGCTCCTACAGCTCAGTGGTACTTAAACCAACTACCTCAGCCTTGTCACTAAGGCCTAAAACTCAGGCTTTTCAGCCCTACAATATTAGGCACTAGGCCCTACTCTTAGAGTGATGCAGCACTCCTACAGCTCAGATCCAGAAGGATCCTATAGGATGGAAATGGATTGATGTGGTTCTTGATTGATCAGAAGAGGAATTCC
This sequence comes from Platanthera zijinensis, assembly GCA_039513925.1. Classification (NCBI taxonomy): domain Eukaryota; kingdom Viridiplantae; phylum Streptophyta; class Magnoliopsida; order Asparagales; family Orchidaceae; genus Platanthera; species Platanthera zijinensis. The sequence goes on from CM077092.1 coordinate 99,048,577, forward strand.
TCTATTATAATCAGCCTTGGGTGAGTTAGACTCAGCCCCCCCCCTGTTATGACACCAGGAGAGTTTTCCTGTGTTAACTTTACTAGACTAAGTGCACCTAAGTCCCAACTACTTCATAGCAACAAGTTTATGCACTTGAGCTGGAAGAAACTGGCAGAATACTATTCTTCCTCTTTCTGAACTGAACCAAAGATTTAGCTCTCTCTTCTTCACAGCAACAATTATGTAGAAGCTTTGGCTTATGATGGAAGCAACTAGTGGATTTGTTCTCTACTCCCTTCTGAACTGAGCTGGCTGCTCAGCTTCAACTTCTCCTTCATAGCTCCTCAAGTGTATGCTCTTTTAAAAAGTATTGGCTGGATATGCGAAGCTCTTGCAGCAAGGGTTGGCTCTTGGTGCTTCATCTTTCTTAGAGAATCACCCTGAGCTTCCTTGCTGGTGCAGATGAAGATGGCACCAGCAAACTTGTCGTTAAAGATGTTGATCTCAACAACTAACTTGCTATTTTTCTTTCTGACAGGAGCTTCTTGTTCTTTAGCTCCACAACAATGCTGGAGAAGAAGAACCACTGTCACTACTACTCTCTCGGTAAAGAGCACTTCCTTTTATTTATTGAGACCCAATGGCTCTTTTAGCAGTGGGTCCCACACATTTAATGTTGGCTGTAATTTTTCTTTAATGCCAATTGTCGTACAGTAGGTCTGCTGCAACCTTTGTCGCATACTGTAGCCATCCCTACACTCATTTGAAATATGTTGACTTGTTGACTTGCTGACGTCACCAGCTGTAGACTTAGCTAAAAATCAAGCAACATTAGTATACTCTTTGAGTGAGTAAACATCACTCAACGCCAAAACACTTGGATAGATTTAATATCACTTAGCGTTGAGTGAGTAGCCTTCACTCAATGACAAACTACTTGGAATATAAATCTGTTTCTAGCATTGAGAGCGTTGAGTGAACAACCCTCACTCAACGCCATCTGCCTTAGCTATATATCTACTTCTTCAGCAACTGAAGCGTTTAGAGTGATGAGTGAACATGCCTCACTCAATATTATTTGCTTTTAACTCATTTCTTCATAAAGGCGTTGAGAGTGTTAAGTGAGCACGTCTCACTCAACGCTTTTTGCCTTGGACAATTTTTATGTGTTTAAAACCACTAAGCTTAGACCGTCTTACTTTGAACTGAGTTCGACGAATGGTGAATCTGAGCTCGACGAACTTTGAACTCAGTTCGACGAAATCTCAACTGAGCTCGACGAACTCAGAATCTCAAGCTCTGAACTTAGCTCGATAAAATGTGAGCTGACCTCGACGAACTCTGAACTGACCTCGACGAACTCTGAACTGAGCTCGACGAACTCAAAACTCAAACTTTGAACTTAGCTCGACGAAATGTGAGCTGAGCTTGACGAAATGTGAGCTGAGCTTGACGAAATGTGAGCTGAACTCATTTCGACGAAATCTGAACTTAGTTTAGCCAGTTCAACTTACAGCCTTTTTGCTGAATGGCGTTGAGTGTGTCTTCATCACTCAATGCCAACACACTTGGCCAACTTTCTCTTTAGTAGCATGACGTTGAGTGAGTTGACTTCACTCAACGCCTGTGGACTTGGCCACATTTCAACTCATTCTAACTTTAGGCTTTTACTACTTTAGCCTATCTCACAGCTTTTTGTTGTATGGCGTTGAGTGAGTTGACTTCACTCAATGCCTGTGGACTTGGCCATTTTCTCAGCTTGCAACTGCCTTGGCTTTGACTGTATAGGCTTCACTAAGTGCTATAAGTCATCTAGCATTGAGTGATTGATCTTCACTCAATGCCTGTGGACTTAAACAGTTATCTGTCTTTCCATCACTTAGGTAAGAACTTACCTGTCTTAGCCACTTAGGCTACTTGTCCCATCATGGCTTATCAGGACAAACTACAATCATTCACCTTAAACACAAGTTAGATCACAACATGTGTATACATTGTTTTGCTGGTCCTTCTTAAAATTCAGGACATTGGGATCAATGGACCCTACAATCTCCCCCTATTTGAAGAAGTCAAAACCTAAGCCAATGTATACACTAACATACTTATGTTATAAATATTTAAAACATACCATCACAGCATAATTTAGATAAATTATAGACATATCAAATGATGTAGCAGATAAGTCAAAAACATAGCAAATGATGAGTTAGACAGATCATGATTATAACAAATGGTTGTTCTATTTAATCATATAGGGAATAATTGTTTGGGCAATATAAACACTGTGTTTCATCCCTAACCCTGTAAGCAGAACCTGAAACAATTTAAGTTCCAGGTTTCCTTATCATAATTCCACTCCCTCTAGATCTCTTTGCCGGCTTGTCTTCAGCTCCAGCTATCTTATTTCCTTTCTTATCAGTTTCATCAACATCCTTAGCCATAGTAGTTCCAACTTCAGCTTTATCCTTTTATCTCTCAAAATAGCTAAAAGGCATGAGGAAGTATTTAGATGGTTCCACAGCATTAGGAGTGAGAAGATATGCCTTTTTGTTCTTCTAGAATATCCTTCTCTCCGTGTCTCTCTTTTCAATCTTATCCCATTCAGTCTTGCTGTACCATTTACCTCTGTCTGATCTCTTATTCTTGACCTGGTCCCAAACAAGCAGAATAATAGATCTGGACTCTGGGCTCCACTGCCCAAAATCAGGCCCCTGTTCCATTTCTTTTCAATATCTCTTTTTCCTTAGCTTGGCCTCCTCTTTAGCGTCATCAGTGATTCTTTCTTTGACCTGTAGTGACCGGTCTAATGTGGGGATGAAGGAAGGATTCTGAGCACCAGTAGTCTTCTCTCCCCACTGAGCATTAACACTGTCACCTTCTTCAATGTACTGAACATATTCTTGATTGTCTTGAACTTGGGCTTCACTGCTATACATATTGTTCAAAGCATCTTGTACATGGTCAGGCATCATTGGGATGTTATTATATTACAGTGGCTCCATTCCCAATGAGCCTCTCACAACATTTGTGGCCCAGACCATATTCTCAGAATTTGTTCTGATGATATTTCTCTCCCCCTTTTTGACTTCTTCAATTACTTGAGTAGTCTGGGAGGTGCTAGCTTTTCTTCTTTCCCCTTCCAAGTAGTTAAATCTAGCAGTAACTTGATTTTTAACTTCTAACATGTGGTCATCAAGTGTAACACCCCTATCCGTCATCAAGCATTGTTGTACATGCATCCATCTTAGTGAAAATTTTAGTGTTCTGTTGTTTTCTCAGAATTTTATCATTCTCATGAATGGTCACAGAGTTCTTAGCCTGAATATTTTTATTCTCAATGATAATAACAATATTCTGGATTGACACATCCAGTTTCTCCATGGCAGGAGCAGCTCTTGTAAAGAATTTTGCTATTTCTCCTTTCAGCAGATTCAGTTCAAACCTTATAGATTTGATCTCAGTTCTAAGATCATTTCTAACATCTTAGATGGGTTTCATCCACATAGTTTTCCAATGCACCAAGTATCAGATTCAGAATTTCCGGAGCAGTTTCTCGCAAAAATAGTGAAAGGATTCTCCCCAAATTGGGTTCAGCCATGCAGTCCACTACTCTTTAAAACACCACTCTTCCCCCAATCAGTTCTCCTGGACAGTATGACCCTAGCCATTAGTTGAAACATCCTTTTTGAGATTTTGTCATGGGAGCTTGTTTTGCATATCAGAGCTTTCCTAATGACATCGGCTAGGAACTTGCCTCTCAGGTTGAGTTCTTTCCTTTGAATTGATCTGGTTGTGTGCTTGGAAAGTCCACACCATTTCATTGCCGATTTTGCATTGTCTAATAATAACTCTTCTTCGTCCTCGGTAGTAGAAAGCTTTGGCATGTGCAGAGCCTTGCTTAGCCTTCTGGGGGTTATCTTGATCTTCTTTCCGCTTAATATGGTCTTAAATTTACCAGCCGAAGCATCCGCTTTGGAATTGGCAAACAACTCCAGAACTTCCCTCTTCCATAGAAGACAGGGTTCCATTAGGAGGAAGGCTAGGTTAGAATTCTGCAAAAGATTAAGCACCTGCTGAACTTCTTTGGAGCATCAATGGATCCATTTCGAACCACCTTTGCTCCTTCGAAGAGGAAATCTGGTCCCTTGGGTGCCATTTTTCAGGAGAATTTGAGAATGCTAGCGAAAGAGGCTTCCCGTCGATTTAGCGAATGCGGGCAGGAGAGGGTAAGGAATAGTGACGTGGCTTATAGCACAAGCCATTATTTATAGGTATTGCTAAAAGGAAGGTGGAAAGTCACTAATCAATATTTGTTGTTTAATCTTGATCAATGGGCAGGATTGAATCCCGACACATATCCGCAGTTCGTCTTTTCTCCGTTATTTGTTAAGTGGGCTTATTTAGCTTAACATAAGTTTTTTTATAGTAATTAAATTTTCGATTAACCCCTAACTGTGTTGTCCTAACTTGTAGGGGTAATATAGACCTGTAGTACACATTCTAAAACGTGTTCTATTTGGGGTGCAATTAGACATAATTTCAATAACCTTATATTAATTTCAATTGAGAGAGTATTATCCACCAACCTCAATTGACTCAACCAAATTTTGATACTAATATAGCTTAGTATTCCATATGCAATATGTCTTTGGGTATGTGAGACAAGTTACAATTTGTGGCATAGTGAACATGTAAGCCACTAACACATGTATTAAGAAGAGTTGATGTTTTTACGTCTTCTTAGTCATTTGTTTCAATTACCCTCCTTATACATGAGTAATTGATAGTTTTACTTTCAAGACTACCTTAACACCTAGAGGGGGGGGGTGAATAGGTACTTTTCCTTGATTTAACTTAAGGCAGAATATAACTACAGTTCTTTGAATAAATCAGATATTTCTATATCTAACACAGCACAATAATCACAATCATACACACATCATAGATTGCACACAGATTTATAGTGGTTCCCCAAGGTCTGTGTACATCCACTTTCCCCCCTTCACCTATCTAGCAGTATGCTAAATTCGGCCTAACTTCTTCCTTTAGCTCAGAATCCAGAAGGATTCCTACAACTAAGAACCCTATAAGGTTCCTACAACTCAGGCTAACAAGCCCTACCTCAGCCTTGCCACAAGGCCTACAACTCAGAGAATACCTTCTCCTATAAATCAGGAATAAACAACCCTACCTCAGCCTTGCCACAAGGCCTACAACTCAGAGAATACCTCTTCCTATAACTCAGGCATAAACAGCCCTACCACTCAGAGAATAAATCTCCTACACTCAGCCTTTATAAAATAGGCTTACAACTCAGATCTATGAATAGATCCTACAGAATTTGATAAGGAATTTTGTAATCTCTTACCCCTGTTGAGAGAGAAGGGATAAGAACTTTCTTGATCAGCTTCTTGAAGAGGCTGATGGCTGAAATCAACTTGATCTTAGCTTTCTTCAAAGCTTCTTGAATCTGAACTTAGTTGGGTTGATTTTCTTTGAATATTACTGACTGGCAGCTTCCTTCTTAGACTTCATGAATAGATCTGAATCTTCTTGATAGATTAGTTCAGTATCTGCTTCTTGAGAGACCTGTGAATGTCTCCTTCTTGTCTTCAAATAGCTGGATCTCTCTCTATCCAAACCTCTTGAAGATACTTCTGAATTCTTGATTGAATTCAACTTAGACAGAATCTTAATAGTAAACTACTTCAGAACGTCTTCTTAGATCTTCTCACGAAGATCTTCTTCTTTGTTACTTGTACTTTCTTGATCAGAGATCAATCTCAAATTGTGTTAGTTGTGAAAATATTTATTCTTATTTTTCTTCTTCTAAATCAATCTATTTATAGACTTCATCCATGGTAACCGGCTGATCCGGTTTATAACTAACTTCTGACAAGTCTGACAGCTTCAGAAAACCTGTTGTAACTCACAGCTGTCAAGTCTTCAAACAGTTCTTGAGCCTTTGACTCTGTCTACAAAGCGTCAAGACTGACTGTCATAAAGTGTCGAGACCATCTGTCAATATGTGTCGACACAAGTGACTTAAGTGTCGACACAGCCTTTGGTGATGTCGACATAGCTGCCTTGATGTCGACACAGCTTCTTGACACTGCATCTTGAGAATGTGACGACACTGATTATTTGTGTCGACACAAACACTTCACAATTCATCAGCAATCAACTTGGTCTAGACTCAGCTGTGTGTCGACACAAGTCCTGTGTGTCGACACAGTTGATGTAGAATCAGAACATAGCATGTGTCGACACTGCCTCAAGGTGTCGACACTGCCTCCAGGTGTCGACACAGTTGTTGTCGACTCTGCCTCTATGTGTCGACACAGCCTCCCGGTGTCGACACAGTCGATGTCGACTATAATCTTCTGTGTGTCGACAGTGCCTCCCGGTGTCGACACAAACTCACTGAAGTGTCGACACAGCCATTTCCAAGTGTTGACACAATCTTACTGAAGTGTCGACACAGCTTCCTCAGGTGTCGACATATGGAGTTAGAATATTTTTCCTGCATTCTAGCACATTCTTAACCCGCACATATAAACTCAAAATAACATCAAATACACCTTGATGTATATCATTGAGCTAAGTGAGGCTTCTCCAAATCAGGTACACATTTTCCAATGTACCCAACAATCTCCCCCTATTTGGAGAAGTCATAACCCTTTAGCCAATGATATACACCACTTAGAAAATAAACCTGATGATGTATATAAGCATTATATTACAGGGTACTATAAAAAACACATATCATTGTTACATCATAGAATAAAGATTTAAAAGAGAATGATCACAGAACAATGTTTTGTATATTAACTAAAAAATGTTTGTTATAAGTTGTTTACATTGATTTCTTTAACAAACTAACAAATACATAGTTCTTGAACAAAAACTAGTATAACTTAGACTAGGGCTGGACAGGCTCCTTGATGACAATCCCTTTGCCAGATTTAATCTGAGCCTGCACAATAGGTTCTGTATCTTCAATAGGCTTCTTGCCTTTCAACTCAGCTTTCTTTTGTGCATCAGCCTTGATCCTTTGCCTTTCAAAATAATGAAAGGGCTTGGGGAAATAGTTGCTAGGTTCTTGAGTATCAGGAGGTAGCTTCCCCATCTTAGCCTTTCTCCTGTGTTGAACTATGGCCTCCTGCCTAGCTTCATACTTTTGCCATTATTGCTCATTGTACCATTTTCCCCTTTCATGTACTTGATCTTTTAAAGCTTTCCAGGCAGTTAAAATCATATTCCTTGAAGTGGGGCTCCACTGCTCAAAGTCTGGCTTTAATTCTGCTTGCTCTCTAAATCTTTTTTTTGATAATAGAGCATCTTGCTGAGCTTTCAGACCAGCTTCTGTCATATCAACCTTTTCAATAATAACATTTGTAACTGGTAGAGGAGGGCTGTACATAGACTCAACTTTTTTATGTACCATTTCAATATCTGCAGGAGGGTAAATGACTTGGGTAACCTAAGGTTGATCACCTTCAAATAGAATTGGTTGCACCCCTGACTCAACCATATTATCATCATCACATAAGGGTGGATATCCCAAAGTGGCTCTTATGCTGTTGGTTACCCATTTGGCATGATCAGATCCAGCATAGACTAATACCCTCTCCCCATTTATGACTTCTCTGGTCATATGATCTCTTAAGTCCTCTTTCTGATATCTTATTTGCCCATCCAGGTAATTGATTCCATCTTTAAAGAATGGCTTTAACTTTTGAAGCTTGCCACTAATTAACTTTTCAGATGAAGTGATGGCAGTTTTAACTGATTCTAGGGCAGCCTATAGCTTCTTATCATATTCTTCTATTTCTTTAGCCCTTGCAGCAGTCATTCCTGTAACAGCAGTTATTAACTCAGTGACAATCACATTGTGAGATTCTGTCAGATTGTTATTCATTCTTATTTGATTTTCAAGGACATAGCCTTGTTTGACAGCAATCTCATCCACTTGCTTCTTTATTTCTTCTTGTTGCTTGGCAAGAAATACCACAACATTGCCTCCCTTGTGGAAGCAATCTGTCATCTCTCTTTTATTTTAATTAACTTCAAATCTTATAGATTTTATATCTTGTGCCAGATCAAATTGAAGAGACTTATGCCATTCATCCACATACTTTTCAAGAGCCAATCACTGCTCATCCATTTTGACTTGTAAATCCACCAAAAGTTTGTTGTAATCAATTGCAGGTGCTGGTTAGGAAGAAGTAGCTTGTAAAGCCTGCTTATAGCTTTGACTTCTTCTCTTAAAGACCATAAGTTTTCTTTTCTTTGCCTCCCTGACTTCTTCATGCTCTGACTCTGAAGAACTTTCAATATAAAGTCTCTCTTGAGGAGTGGAAGAAATTTCTTTCTCAGCTACTTGTTGCTCTTCCTCTATATCAACCTGCTCCCCCTCAACCCTTACTTTCTCCCCCTCAAATCTTAGAGTCTCCATTTTATTTGCTTCTCCTCCAAGATCAGGAAACAACTCTTCAAGAGTGAATTCTTGTTGTGTGAGAGCAGGAGATAGTACTTTCTCAGCAGCAACAGCAACTCCAGAAATATCTAGATCAGTTTGAGAAACAATGTCCTCTGATAAATTGATTCTTTCTTCCTCTTGTACCTGTTCAGACTCTTGCTCCACCTGCAAATGTGCATTCTCAGCATTGTCCTGGACTTTTATACTTTCTAGCTCCCCCTACACTTGTGCAATAACTGGCTTCCCCTGCACCTGTGCAGATATAGTATCTTCCTGGACTTGTGCATCTTCAGGACCATGCTCTTGCCTATCCACATCAGACATTTCTTTAGAAAGAACTCTATCCCATCTTGAGAATAACCTTATGTCCATTCTCCTCATGTGGTTTATCTTTGACCCAGGAATCTGTTGCATCACCACTAGAATTATTCCAGCCAGGTATAGACTCATGATCCTAGCCAAGTTTGGCTTCTTTATCCCTTCTTTTATCTTATCAAACAGTACTGCTGACCAATTGGTTTGAATCTTGAAGATTACCCTGGTCATCAGGCTGAAGATATAGGCTGATATCCTATCATGGCCACCTGGTTTACATAAGATCACCTTTCCTATTATTTCAGACAGGAATTTCTCCTGATGATTCATGCCCTTCCTATTGATGGAAGATCCTATTTTTATGTTTGGATCCAATCCACACCATTAAAGTACCTCCCTGGTCCTTGAGGCTGGTACCTCTTCCTCATCTTGTATTCTAGAAAGATGGAGAATCTTGCTCAACCTCTTTTGAGACAGCTTGACTCTTTCTCCATGTATAGAGGATTTGATCTTCAATCCTATTGAGTCCATTGATGCAGCCATGTAGAACTCGAATACTTCTTTCTTCCATATCTTTGAAGGTTCAGAGACAAGATATTCTAATCCGTTTTCTGCAAGAAGTGAAATGACCTATTTGATCTCTGAGTCGGCATCGTCGAATGCATGCCTAACCAACTCATATCCTTCATTGACGTTGTCTTCAACCTTGGGCACCATTGGAATGAAGAGAAAGCTTGGTTGGAGAGGAGAGAGTTTGTCGATACAAGGTTTTTGTCTCGAAACCCTGGTGAGCGTGTCGGTAGAATAAGTTCTTGACCTATTTATACCCTTATGATCAAAGAAGGTCAAAAGGCGGGCAAAAACTGTCTAAAAGTGTCGAAACTGTTGGAATGTGTCGACACAAACTTCTATTGTCTCGATCACGGCGCTGACTACTATGTGTCGACACCAATTGATGATATGTCGACACAGGAGATACTTAGTAGTTCATCAGAAATTCTGAGTCGACTCTTATTATAAGTGTCGACACAAAATCTGTAGTGTCGACACCATTACTCTGGTTGTGTCGACACTACATTTCTGGATGTGTCGACTCTTTGTCCCTTAGGTGTCGACACATTTTCTCTGTGTCGACACAATTTCCCTAAATTGTCGACATGACTTCTCTGTGTCGACATTTGATTACTGAATGTGTCGACACAATTTTACTTAGCCAATTTTTGGTAAACTAACCTATGGTCAGCATTCCTAATTCAATTTTAAATCAATTGAATTTAGTTTCATCCAGAGGCTTAGTAAATACATCTGCAATTTGATAATCAGTTTTAACAAATTCTAATGAGATGTCTTCTTTTTCTACATGTTCTCTAAGAAAATGGTATCTTATCTCTATATGCTTAGTCCTACTATGTGAAACAGGATTGTTTGCAATAGAAATGGCACTTTTAGAATCATAAAATAAAGGTGTTCTACTTACTTGAATACCATAGTCCCTTAGCTGATGTTGAATCCACAAAAGCTGTGCACAGCAACTCCCTGCTGCCACATATTCAAACTCAGCTGTGGACATTGCCACACTAGTCTGCTTCTTACTGCTCCAAGATATCAATCTTCCTCCCAGTAATTGGCATGTACCTGTAGTACTTTTTCTATCTTCTCTACAACCTGCAAAATCTTCATCTAAATAAGCTGTTAGTAGAAAATCTCCATTCCTAGGGTACCAAAGGCCTAGATTAGGTGTGCCCTTTAGATATCTCAAAATCCTCTTGACTGCAGTATAATGTGATTCTTTAGGGCATGCTTGGTACCTATCACAGACACATGTTGCATACATAATGTCTGGTCTACTAGCAGTGAGATATAATAGAGAGCTAATTATTCCTCTATACAAAGACTCATCTACAAGTTTAGCTGCATAAGATTTGCATATAGGCATACTTGTTCCCATAGAAGTTCTCATGGTGGAGGATGATTCCATACCATACTTCTTAATTAACTCCTTGGTGAACTTAAACTGGGATATGGACAATCCATCATCAGTCTGTCTTACTTGGAGTCCCAAGAAGAACTTAAGTTCCCCCATACTGCTCATTTCAAACTTCCCTTGCATAAGTTTGGCAAACTTCTTGCAAAGGTTGTTCTCTGTAGACCCAAAAATTATGTCATCTACATAGATCTGAACTAATATTATCTTCCCTTTAGATTCCCTTAGGAATAGAGTTTTGTCTATTTTACCTCTTGAGAATTTGTTCTCAATAAGGAAAGTAGACATGGTTTCATACCAAGCCTTTGGGACTTTCTTTAACCCATACAATGCTTTCCTAAGTCTATTGACATAACCAGGTTTAAGAGAATCTACAAAACCTGATGGATGCTCTACATAGACTTCTTTTAGATCACCATTCAAGAATGCTGATTTCACATCCATTTAATATACCTTGAAGCCTTGATATGCTGCATGGGCAAGGAACATTCTGATTGCTTCCAGTCTTGCTACTGGGGCAAATGTTTTATCAAAGTCTATTCCCTCTTCCTTCCTGTATCCTTTTGCAACCAATCTTTCTTTATTCTTCACAATAACTCAATTCTCATCCAACTTGTTCCTAAAAATCCACTTTGTATGAATTGTTGTTGTGGTCTTTTGGTTTAGGAACCAACTCCCAGACCTTGCATCTTCTAAACTGATTAAGCTCCTCTTGCATAACATTAATCCAGTATTGGTCTTGGATAGCTTTTTAAAATTTCTTTGGCTCCAGGTTAGATAGAAAACTTGAGTGCAGGACTGTATTCAGATTTCTACTTCGTGTTTGCACTCCATGTCTTGGATCACCAATTATCTGATTTGCTGGATGATCCTTTAGATGTTTTACAGCTGGAGGTAAAATTCCTTCTTGCTGAACATTTCCAGTTTCATCATTATGTTGCACCTCTTGGTTGTCATCAGCTTCTAGAGAGTCTTGCACTCCCCTAGACAGTAGCCATCATTTTCCAATCCTTCATCTGCAGTTGAGCCTTCTGCAATGGAAAGCTTGTCAATTCTATTGCTTATACCTGTTGGACTGCATGAACTACAAGGCAACTCACTATTGATTAATCTTGTTTCATCAAATATAACATGTACAGATTCTTCTACAACCTAATTAATCAAGTTGTAGACTCTATAAGCCTTACTATTGTTATTGTACCCAACAAATATCCCATCTTGGGATTTGGCAGCAAACTTAGTTAGATAAGACTTGCCATTGTTAAGGATATAACACTTGCAACCAAAGATCCTAAAATAGGATAAATTTGGTTTTCTATTTTTCATAATCTCATAGGGAGTCTTTTTGTGGCACTTAGTGATAGAAGCCCTGTAGAGTACATGACATGCAGTGTTTACTGCCTCAGCCCAGAAATATTCTGGTAGAGAAGTGTCACTCAATAGAGTTCTACAAGCCTCAATAAATGTCCTATTCTTTCTTTCAGCAATACCATTTTGCTGTGGTGTTCTAGGTGAGGAGAATCCTTGGAAAATCCCAAATTCTTCACATAATCTTGTCATACTTTCAGATTTAAATTCAGTGCCATAGTCACTTCCGATTTTTGACCACTATACTGTTTAGTTCATTCTGAATTTGTTTGACAAAACTATGTAAAACACCTTGGGTTTCAGATTTCTGTCTCAGAAAGAACACCCAGGAATATCTAGAATAGTCATCTACAACCACAAAAGTGTAGACCTTCCTACCTAGACTATGAACTGGCATAGGACCAAAAAGATCCATATGTAAGAGGTATAGACACCTCACTGAATCCTTGTTTTCAAGACTATGAAAGAAGGATTTTATCTGCTTGCCCTTTTGACAAGCTGAACATATCCCTTCCTTTATACACTTAACTTGAGGACCATTCCTCACTAACTCTTTACTAAAGAGTTGGCCAATTGTCTTATAGTTTAGATGGGCCAGCCTCTTGTGCCATTTGACACAATGAGATGCTTTCTCATCAGCTACAAGACAAATAGGAGAACCTTTGTTCTCACACCCAAAATCAAGACAATAAACATTTCTCTTTCTATATCCTGTCAAAATGATCTTTTGATCACTTGACCTTTTAATATGACATCCATTCTTAACAAATGAAATGTCATATCCTAGATACCCCAGCTGACTTATGCTTATCAGGTTGTGTTTCAAACCTTTTACATAAGCCACTTGAGTGATGGTAATTTTGTTGGAAGAGATGTTACCAAATCCTTTGATGATTCCTCTTTCAGATCCACCAAAGATTACTTTAGGTCCATCCTTGATAGGTGTGTACTCCTTCAGTAGCCCCTTTGTTCAAGTCATGTGCCTGGAACACCCACTGTCCAAGTACCATATGGGGCATGGCAACTTGGACTTTCCTGCAATATAGAATTACTTTCCCTTAGAACCCAAGTAACTCTTGGGTCCTTGGTTCAAGTTAGCACCATTCATATCAAAACTACCAGCAGCTCTTCTAACTGGTAGACTGTTGTTCTTCCTGACACTTATGTTATTCCAGCAGTCTAAGGCAAAATGGCCTTTCTTGCCACAGCACCAGCATTCATACTTGTTGTATCTAGGTCTAGATACATTTTTGACAGAAGAATTTCTTTTCTGTGCTGGTGCTTCTACAGCTACACCCACTGGTTTCTTATAACCATGGGTTTTATGAACATGGGCTGACGTATTGGCATTAACACCCTTGTTATTAAGAATATCACTCTTATTATGACCATGAATGTTTTCAAGATCATACTTATTAGAAGGCTCATGCACCTTTCTAAAAACTAAAGGGACTTTAAAGTTCAATGGCTGAACAGAGGCTTTGCTCTTTCTCTTGAAATGGGCAGTCCCGGTGTTACCTTTATAGCCTATTCCAGCCTTACCCTTTTGTGCCACAAACTCATCTATTAAGGGTAAGACTGATTTTGGCTTAGAGTAACTAGCCACCAAATCTTTCTCTACTTGAAGTCTGACTTCCAGACCTTTAATTAGATTATTTTTATATGTAATTGTACCCATCTGAATAACAATAATAGTTTTCAGCTTGGCAACCTCATTCATTTGTTGATCCAATTCTTTCTCTAAACTAGATGCAGTCATCTTAAGATCTGCAATTTCCTTAGCCTGATTTTTGGCCAGGTTTTTGCTTTTCTTAAGTGCCTGCAATAATTCCCCATATTCATCTATCAACTGATGAATATCTCCTTCAGATTCTGATCCATCCTCATCACTTGATGAAGATGAATCTGACTCTGAACCAGTACTATAATCAGAAATTCTAGAATTACTTTGTACCTTAATGGGACCAGGCTGATCCTGGCACTTGTTGTCTTCTGATTCAGCCATCAGTCCCATGCACTGATGGTCTTCTTGTTCATTGATGGAGTCCAGTAATTGCATAAACTCCTCTTCTTCACTAGCTGCATACAGTCCAATGTATGCTTCAGCTTCAGATTCTGACTCTGAGGAGGATTGATTTGTAAGACTCTTCTCCGTCTTAGCAACAAAGGATTTCTCCTTTTTGCCCTTTTGTTGAGTCTTCTTTTTGTCTGCTGACTCCTTCCTCTTTTCTGGACACTCAGCCACCACATGCCTAGGCCTATTGCAGCAATAACAAATAATTTTTGATGTTGTAGCTTTGCTAGGCTTAGACCTGCTCCTTTCCTTTCTTGATGATTTTCTCTTTTGATAGTAGTCATCAACTGGCTGTGATGTGGAGGGACTTGACTTCCACTGATTCTTCTTCAAGAACCTCTGAAACTGCCTTGTAAAGGCAGCAAAATCTGCATCTGAATCACTGTTATCTGAGTTCTGATTGTCTGAATTCTCTGAGATAACTTGAGCAACTTTCTTAGGAGGTGATGGAGACATCCTCCTGCTCTTTCTAGTAGCTTCAACCTTGAAGGCCACTGACTTTTCTCTATGCTCTCCTTTTGTATTTCTTTCTTCCTCCTTCCTCGCCATTAGTTGCATTTCACATGATAGCAACTTTCCAAATAAGGTTGGAGGAGAAATGTCTGCTAGTTTGGCCACTTCTCTAATGGCACAAATCTTGGTATCCCAATCCTTTGTCAAGGATCTTAGGAATTTGTCATTCAGCTTATAAGTACTGAAGACCCTTCCATAGGGCATCAGTTCATCCACTATCCTGTAGAATTTCTTGTAGCATTCAGATATGCTATCAGACTTCCCTTGTCTGAAACTCTCATATTCTTGATTGAGCATAGACTTTCTGTCTTGTCTAACCTCTTCAGAACCCTCCATGTAGATAATCAAAGTGTCCCACATTTCCTTGGAGGTTTTGCAGTGAATCAAATTTTGGAAAGTAAATCATTATTGGCACTCACTATGATATTCTGAGCTCTTTTATCCATAGTTGCCAATATAATCTCATCCTTGGTCATTTCAGAAAAATCTTTAGGAGTTCTTTGATTTGCATCTAGAACAGACACATTCATTGGGATATATGGACCTTCTTTTACTGTGATATATATCCTTGGGTCAGAGTCCTCCATAAACAATCTAACCCTTTCTTTCCAGATTCCAAAAATCTCTTTCCTGCAGATGGGTAATTTCATTGACCCTAGTTCCTTGTGATTCTCTCTAGAACCCATTTTCTTGATTCTTGATTCTGCCTTAGGGATCTAACTCAGACTGTTAAGTCCTTCTATGAGTAACCTCCCTCTGATACCACTTGATAGTTTTACTTTCAAGACTACCTAAACACCTAGAGGGGGGGGGGTGAATAGGTACTTTTCCTTGATTTAACTTAAGGCAGAATATAACTACAGTTCTTTGAATAAATCAAATATTTCTATAGCTAACACAGCACAACATTCACAATCATACACACATCACAGATTGCACACAGATTTATAGTGGTTCCCCAAGGTCTGGGTACATCCACTTTCCCCCCTTCACCTATCTAGCAGTATGCTAAATTCGGCCTAACTTCTTCCTTTAGCTCAGAATCCAGAAGGATTCCTACAACTCAGAACCCTATAAGGTTCCTACAACTCAGGCTAACAAGCCCTACCTCAGCCTTGCCACAAGGCCTACAACTTAGAGAATACCTTCTCCTATAACTCAGGCATAAACAGGCCTACCTCAGCCATTGCCACAAGGCCTACAACTCAGAGAATACCTCCTCCTACAACTCAGGCATAAACAACCCTACCACTCAGAGAATAAATCTCCTACACTCAGCCTTTATAAAATAGGCTTACAACTCAGATCTATGAATAGATCCTACAGAATTTGATAAGGAATTTTGTAATCTCTTACCCCTGTTGAGAGAGAAGGGATAAGAACTTTCTTCATCAGCTTCTTGAAGAGGCTGATGGATGAAATCAACTTGATCTTAGCTTTCTTCAAAGCTTCTTGAATCTGAACTTAGTTGGGTTGATTTCCTTTGAATATAACTGACTGGCAGCTTCCTTCTTAGACTTCAGAAATAAGTCTGAATCTTCTTGACAGATTAGTTCAGTATCTACTTCTTGAGAGACCTGTAAATGTCTCCTTCTTGTCTTCAAATAGCTGGATCTCTCTCTATCCAAACCTCTTGAAGATACTTCTGAATTCTTGATTGAATTCAACTTAGACAGAATCTGAATAGTAAACTACTTCAGAACATCTTCTTAGATCTTCTCACGAAGATCTTCTTCTGTGTGAGAGATCAATCTCTAATTGTGTTAGTTGTGAAAATACTTATTCTTATTTTTCTTCTTCTGAATCCATCTATTTTTAGACTTCATCCATGGTAACTGGCTGATCCGGTTTATAACTAACTTCTGACAAGTCTGATAGCTTCAGAAAACCTGTTATAACTCACAGCTGTAAAGTCTTCAAACAGTTCTTTAGCCTTTGAATCTGTCAGCAAAGCGTCGAGACTGACTGTCATAAAGTGTCGAGACCATCTGTCAATATGTGTCGACACAAATGAATTAAGTGTCGACACAGCCTTTGGTGATGTCGACATAGCTGCCTTGATGTCGACACAGCTTCTTGACACTACATCTTGAGAATGTGTCGACACTGATTATTTGTGTCGACACAAAGACTTCACCATTAATCAGCAATCAACTTGGTCTAGACTCATCTGTGTGTCGACACAAGTCCTGTGTGTCGACACAGTTGATGTAGACTCAGAACATTGCGTGTGTCGACACTAACTCCAAGGTGTCGACATAGTTGTTGTCGACTCTGCCTCTGTGTGTCGACACAGCCTCCCGGTGTCGACACAGTCGATGTCGACTATAATCTTCTGTGTGTCGACACTGTCTCCCGGTGTCGACACAAACTCACTGAAGTGTCGACACAGCCATTTCCAAGTGTCGACACAATCTTACTGAAGTGTCGACACAGCTTCCTCAGGTGTCGACATATGGACTTAGAATATTTTTCCTGCATTCTAGCACATTCTTAACCTTCATATATAAACTCAAAATAACATCAAATACACCTTGATGTATATCATTGAGCTAAGTGGGGCTTCTACAAATCAGGTACATATTTTCCAATGTACCCAACAATAATCAATTTTGAAATTAAGTGGTAGAATTAAAGAAAGGTGAATTCTACTTATCTCTACTCTGTAGACTTGAAGTCCATGCTGGATTCACAGTTTCTAAGCATACCAGTAACCTTGTTTCTGAGATTTAGCCTTTGATGTTCATCTTGCTTTCCTTTGTAAACTCCCCCTTAATAATTACACTTGTCATTGATATTTAGTGCATGATGATAAGTTGAATCATTTCTTGTATCCATACTTGGGTCTGGTACAATACTGTCCAAGGACCATAAATGGTTATGGCCACTTGGACTATCCGACAAGACAAAATTACCTTCCCTTAGGAACCCAAGCAGACTTGGGTCCTAGGTTCTTGTTAGCTTGAAAAAGCAAATTTCTACCTACAGGAGCCCTATCAGGAAGACTTTCTCTTGCCCTTGACACACTAGGATTCTTCCAATAATCTATGACAAAGTGGCCCACTTTTCCACAACACCAGAACTCATGAATATTATATCTTCTTTTATGACCAGGTCTGATAACATGGTTGACAGTAGACTGAACAAAAGAAGGAGCAGCTTCCTTATTCCAAATTCTCTTAGCCACAGTCTAACTGAGAGTGGGTCTGACATGATAAGAGCTTGGTTTTTCACAAGGTCTATCAGCAGCAGTTCTCCTTGCAGAGGACATGCTGTTAGTTTCCTTAGAAGAGTCCAAGTTTTGCATCCTGGCAGATTTACCCTTGGTCAGAGTGTGAGCAGGGAGATTTTGAGAAAAGTCCACTTCCTTGCTCAAGAGAGATGGAGCTGGTGCATTAAATATAAAAGGTTCAGGATGGGCCTTTTGCAATTCTTTATGGGGAGCCTTCTGATCACTCATACCCATGTCCTTTCTTCTTCCATTATAAGAGACATTTGTAGTCTTAAAAGGAAGATTCCCATTCCTCCAGTGACCATCACTAGGGTCTTGGTCATACCTTTTGGAAGACAGAATTTCCTTCTGAAAGGTAGGATGAGGCTTGACAGGAACTTGGCCTCTTTTCTGAAATTGGATTACTTTAGAAATCCACTCAGATTCAGATCTTCTCTTGATAGAATCTATCTTAGAGAAGTTAGCCACAATTCTCCTCTCCTTATCAAGTTTATCATCAAGATTTTGATAATAGAGTCCTTGTATTTTAAGGACTCAACATGGATATATACCAGGATTTTTAGATGAGTTGCTTCCCTCTCTTTTACACATAGGAAGGATGAAGCTTCATCCTACTGGGAAGCAGTCTTCTGTAGGGAGGCTATTTCCTGTGCTTGTTTCTTAACAAGCAGCTTGTTTTCCTTGAAAGCTTTTAGAAGGGCAGCATGATTATCAATCAATTGATTGATATCATCATCTGTCAAAGGACCATCATCATCACTAGATGAGGAGACATCGGAGTCTGTACATGATTCATATCAAGACTTTAAGGATGTGCTAGATGGGGAATGTACCTTATTTTGACCAGGCTGATCTTGGCAAGATTCTACTTCTTGGGTAGCTATTTGTCCATAGAATCTGCATTCCCCTTATTCAGCTTCATCCACCTCTATGTCACTCTCTGAAAGTGATAGAGGGGCCCTGATTCTTACTCTTGCATCTGGAAGGACTTTTTCATCACCAAGAGCAGCCAGTATGTTTGAACCCCACCTTGTTTAGGGTTGATTTGGTCTAGGTTAACTATTAGGATTCTCAGATGACCCACATGTATAGTCTAGGGTCATAAGTCTTTTTATAGATTTAGGTTAAGTCAACAAACCTAGAGTGATTGGTTTTCACATTCAGAAGACTTAGAGACAGAATACCTCCAGAGAAAAGCAGTTTTCCAAGAGTTATAAAAGCATTCGACGATAGCTGAACTCAGCTCGATGATCGTCGATCTCAGATTGATGAACTTAGGATTTCTTCTCATAGTTGAGCTTGACAAAAGTTCAACTAAGATCGACGATTTGTCAGCTTATATCAGAAACTCAGCTCGATGAAGGGTTATCTCAGCTCGACGAAGTTGGAGCTCTATTTGACGATTCCCTACTACTTTTCTATCTTATTCAGCTCGACGAAATTGGATCTCCGATCGACGAAATATGTTGAGTTCGACTATTTTATGACATATTCAGTTCGACTATCTTTATCTGCAGCTTTCCAAGTATTGACCATGGAAATTTGATTTCAAATTTATTATTATATATATGCCTATAATGCTCTGATAATTAGTGCTCCATATTCTCTAGAATATAGCCGTTGCAAGACAGCATTAATTATGGTATTCACAGAGTTATTATTTGGCTTATTTTCTAGGATAGTTGATGAAACAAATTTAAGGCTTTTTTTAGCCGTTCAACTCCCAGGATTTTGGCAGTAAATCAAGGATAAGATTTAAAATTCAAAAGTTTATTTCTTGCAAAGGATATATAAGGTTTCTTCTTCTTCTTCAACAACAAGAGATAATACTCAACAGAAAATATAGAAGCATTTTGAATTGTACATACAGAAAACTGAAAGAATAACACAACTCAAATACATCTTCAGTCTTATTCAGTTTTCCTTCAGGAATTTCAAGAGACAGAAAAACTTCATCAGTCTAAAAAGTTTCCTTAAGATCAATCTTCAATCTGAAGGCCTACACTCTAAAAAAAGCTCTCATTCTCCTTAACTCTTCTACATCTTAAGGGGAGCTTTGACAATTGCATAATCCACTAGTCTTCTCTCTGATTGTTGACAGAGAAGACATCATATTTATTTTCTTTCTTTCACCACTGTACAAAGGGTTTCTTAACTCCCTTCAAAAGTTATTCCTTTTGGTTGTCAAGTCTCCTGATCAAAAGACTTGGTTTTGTTTTTGGGAACCCGGTCAAAAGCTCAAAGGGTTGCTATATCTCCCTTAGAAAATAGATATTCTTGTGGCAGGGCACCTGATCAAAAAACTGTAAGCGGATTTCTAACAGGGTGGTAGAAGAGTGGATGTACCTAAGTTTAGGGGAACCACTATAAATTCTTTGTGTCGCCTGGATTTCTCTAATGTTTATTTCTGTGTGTTATGATCTCTTTGTTTTGTTTTCATCCTTTATATATATACTTATCACTTATTTTAATCCACTCTAAAAATTAATCAAAGTTTTTAAATACTCTATTCCCCCCTCTAGAGATAAGACAGATCTATCCCTCACTTTCAATTGGTATCAGAGGGTAAGGTTATTTGGTTTCACAGGCTAACACCTGAACCAAAAGATATTTGATAGATATTATTATCTCTAGTGTCTCTTTTTATATCATGGCACAAAATAAAGAATACTCAAGCACTAGACCTCTAGTGTGCAATCTGAACAAGTATGCACTTTGGAGGGCAAGGATCAGATTATATATGAATTCAATTGATGAAGATATCTACAATTCCATTTTGACAGGTCCCCCTACTCCTTTTGCAACATCGTATACTTCAGATACAACTTCATTTACACCACATGAGTGGATTGAGGCACAGAAGAAAGCAAAGGTTGTTTATGCCAGGGCTATGAACATCTTAGCTTAAACAATGTCAGATGACATTTTTCAAAAGGTAGCTGAATTCACATCAGCAAAGGCCATTTGTGATTCTCTCAACCAAATGGTTGCTGGTTCAGCAGATGAAAGAAAGGGCAGAAGGTCTCACTTGATTTTTCAATATGAGAATTTCAAGAAGGGTGAATCAGAATCAGTTGCTGAAATATACACCAGACTCAGTCTCATCATCAATGAGCTGAAGACTCTTGAAAAGGACATCACATTGACAAAAGTCAATGATAATATCCATATGTTCTTCCCTAGCACATGGGACTCAAGGATCTGGACAATGAAAGAAGCCAGAAGCCTAAATGAGATTTCAACTAAAACCTTGTTAGGCAAGCTCAAATCCTATGCGCAGCTGATCAAGACCAGAGAAGCTGCTGAATAGAAGACTCCTACCTTAGCAAGGAAGGAGCAAAGTATTGTACTTAAAGCTTCTGAAGAATCAGAAACACTGCCATCAAATAAAGAGTTGATGAGTCTCTTAGCAATGAGATTCTACAAAATGGCTAAGAATGACTTCAGAAGAAGGTCTTCCAGAAAAGAAGATAGACCAAGGTATGGCAAGACTCCTACTAAGGAGAATGTCTGCTATGGTTGCAGGAAGCCTGAACACATTCTAACTGAGTGTACAGAGAAGTAGAAGAAGGATAAAAGGAAAGAAAAGGACTCTAAGAAGCACTACAGTAAGCCTTCTTCCTGCAAGCATAAGAAGAAAGAAAAAGGCTTTGTTGCTTAGACTCTGAGTGAGTCTGAAGAAGAATCTTCATCTTCCAGCTCTAATGACGATTAAGAAGAAGCAAAAGCCAGAGAGATTTACCTTATGGAAATTGATGCTTCATGCAGTCATTCAGCAGCTGATGAATCAATAGAAGAATCAGAATCAGAAGAGGACCAGGTAATAGCCTGTTTTGATTTCAATTCTGATCATTTTAAAGCTGAATTCAAACTTTTGCGCAATGATTTAATTAAGTCTGAGAAGGAAATCAAACTTCTCAGAGATAAAAAAATTTAATATGATAACTTGTTTTCTAAAAACATAAAACTAAAAGATGAACTAGATAGAGCTTCTGAATAAATTATTTCTTTAAAAATTGAAATAAATGTGGCTAAACAATTTGAAGAATCCCTAAATGGGAGAAGTATTAAATTAATGGACATAACCAGCATAGTAAATGCTAGGCTTAATAGTAAATTTGGCTTAGGAGCTTCATCTAGTCAGCCACCAATACTTATGAAAAATACTCTTTCAATACCTATCAAATTCATATCAGAAAAGGGAAAAGAAAAATTAGATGAAAATAACCAACAGATTAAAGTATTTCAGAAACCCAAACAAAAGTAAACAAAAAATAAAAATTTCAATAAAAACCATGTTCAACATTTTTCGTTGAACTCAGATCGATGAAATGTATATGGTTCATCAAACTCAGATCGACGAACTATGAACGCAGATTTTATATATAATAAATCATCTAACTATGATCGACAAAATTTATATGGATCGTCGAACCGCGATCGACGAAATTGGGTTACAGGAAATGAATACTTTCATTATATGAGCGGAGTTCGACAAACTCATCCCTATTTGTAAAACGCAGATTGACGAACCTTCTAGAATTCGTCGAACTCAGATAATTTCAACAGAAACCTAAATTTCTCCATAAATTTTAATAAACCTAAATCATTTGTTAATCCCTTTACCCAATGGATAATTCCACCTAGAAGATTTCCCCCATTAGGATACAAAGACCAACCTGATTATTCTTACCTTTCTAGCTATAAATTTGAGAAGAATCAAGGACCAAAGGTTACCTGGGTTAAGAACAGCTAATTTCTTTTCTTGCAGGTACAGAACTATCCTATCACAGAGGAACAGTGGTACTTGGATAGTGGATGCTCAAAGCATATGATAGGAAGTAAGGACAACCGAGACAAGGAACTTGTGTCGTAAAAAGGTTCCTTTGGTGAAGGTCCTGTGGTCTAACAATGAAAAAGAGGAATACACTTGGGAGCCGGTGGACTTGATGTGGAAGTGCTACCAGGAGTTGTTTCCCCAAGGTACATTTAAAAGCATATTATATTTTCATCCTTTACCTCCCCCATGGACTTAGACTGATTTCGGGGACGAAATCTTTTATTTTGTTTATAAGATTTATAACTTCCCAATACGTGTTAGACCCCTCGCACACATTTTTAGTCAAGAGAACTAACTCAGGATCGAGGTGCACTGGTAACAGGCATCGAGTGCATTGACTAGTAGGTTGGAGTCGAGTGGTACTCGACGCATAATAAGACTTGGAAAAGAATATTGGATTCAAAAGGCGTTGAATGATCTCGACGCCATTCGACAAAGTGTCGAGTGATCTCGACGCATACTTCTCTTGGACTAAGAATATTTTGTACAAAAGGATTCGTCAAAAAGCGTTAAGTGATCTCGACGCCATTCGATAAAGCGTCGAGTGATCTCGATGCATACAATGCTTATACTTAGAATATTTTGGCCAGAAGGATCCCTCGAAAAGAATTGAGTGATCTTGACGCCATTCGACGAAGAGTCGAATAATCTCAACGCATGCGATGATTTGACTTAGCATATTTTCGTCTGGCCATGTTACTGATTTATACTTATGGGCTGAACCGGGTTTTGGGATGAGTGCCAGATGGCTCCATGGATTGACCTTTTCAATTAGACTTAATAATGGGCGGTCCAATAATAGAGTGACACATGGCAAAGCATGACTCAAACCCTAATCTTTCTTATAAAATGGAAGAAATAGGAAACCCTAGCTATCACTTCATTTTTATTTGTCGTGTCATTACTTGTCGAGCCCGACGAAAATGAAGAAGTCACTAGAGTCAGATTTTCTAGAGGCCGAACTTTCTTTCGAGATAATACTAACGAGGAAGAATGATGCGGCCGATAAGAGTGATGTGATCCATGGCCGGAAATGAGGTGAGATTTCTACTCTCTCCCTTGGTGCTAGATGTTTAGTTATGATGTTGGAGAGATGCCGACTCAAAATATTTTGGCTTGTGCGTGATGAAGATATCCTTGGAAAGAGACCATGCTAGGACTTTGTCCTAGGGATTGTTGTCTTCAACCTCTCCTCTCTTCGTGTGAAGATGATGGACTTGGTTTCGTGAAGAGGAATGGTCTATGGAGGGTTAATAAGGGATGAGGGAGAGCTGTGTGCAGTTTTGAACAAATGGCTAGAGGAAGAAGACGAACCGATGTCATTCGTTTTGCTTTAAGATGCATGCAGAAATATTTTTTCTGCATGCGACGAACTTCGATAACATTTTCTAGTGTGATATGGAAAGATATAGGTCTTGGTCGGAACAAAAAAGTTGTAGTCCTCGGAAATACCTTTCCAACGGTTTTTTACACGTTTTCATAGGAGCTTTGTAGCTCCGAGAATGTCCAGTCGAAGTTGCTGCCTGGTAACAACTTATGTGCAGGATGTTTTCAGGAATGCTGAGGCGATGTGAGCCTAAAGGAGGAAGAATGCTAAGATAGAGTTCACTCTAAAGTGAGTTATCTCACAGGAGCTCTTTGACCATATCATTGGATAGCCTGATATCTGGATGGCCTGTATAACAAGAAGAACGTAGCTCAGCTGTAGTTCTTGAGAATGAGTTGGCGAAGGCCACTCAGGGTGATCTGTCCATATCATACTTCTTTTTGAAGATGAAGAACCTCAGCGTTGAGATATCGAAATTGAACCTAGAAGAGCCTATCTCAGAGGCGAAGCTGAAGAGGCACATTATCCGCGGGCTTTAGAAGGAGTATGTTGCCTTCGTGACTTCTATAAAGGACTGAGCCAATCAACCATCATTTCTTGAGCTAGAAAACATGTTAGCTTCACAGGAGAGCTTGGTGAGATAAATGGCTGGAGTATCTATCTTAGGGGGAGAGAGCGACGTTCTTTATTATGGCAAGAAGAAGAGATGGGACAAAAAGAGGAAGCCACCTATTGGCAATAGTTCTTCTACTTCATTCTAGCAGGAGAGGAGGAAGGCTCCTAAGCAGGATAAAGGAAGGAATAGAGGAGGGCCTTGGTGTAATAAGCTTGGTTCCATCTGGAAGGACTGTAGGGTGAATCTTCCGCCGGGGCATACTACAGGAAAAGAAGACACTGAATTCATGACCAAAGAAGGTGGATGGGGGAGTGCCTTCATGACAGGCACTTGTGTTCTTGCATTGTCTTCCATCACCTATCAGGTGGGCTGGATTGTTGACTTAGGGTGCGAACATCACCTCACCGGGGATGAGTCAAAGTTCTCTTCTCTGCAAGACTATAAAGGTAATGATGTTATTATTACTGCTGATGATACTGTACATGCAGTCGAGAAGTAGGAGATGGTTTTTTTAGGCAGTGATAGGTCTCCACTCACATTGAGGAGTGTGTATCACGTGTCGGGAATAAAGAAGAACCTCTTCTTGGTGACCAATACAGTGGATGTTGGGTATCACATTTTATTCAGCCCGATAGAAGTGAAATTCTTCCGGAATGTGTGAGCTGTGAAGGCTGATGTGACTCATATTGGAAGATGGGTTAAGTACTTATTCATGTTACTGACATGTTGCTTTGTTGATAATATAAGGGAAAATGACAGTGCTACTATCTGACATGAGAGGTTAGGGCAGGTTGGGATGGATTATATGAAGACTATGATGGTAAGAGGCCCAGTGTATGGCATGTCTAGTATTTTATCTTTTGGAGGCATTCATTGTTGTGCAGGGTGTTAGTATAGTAAGGCTCATCGCTTTTCATTTAACAAATCACAGACAAGATGCATAGCACCGTTGGAGTGCATCCACGGGGACCTGATGGGACCGATTATCACCCCCATTCTCAGTGATAGCAGGTATATGCTGGTTCTAGTTGATGAATTTACGAGGTATACTTGTGTATACTTTATGAAGGAGAAGCCAAAGGAGTTTAGGAAGTTTTTGGAGTTCAAGAAGCTCGTTGAGAGCCGGCTTGGTCTGCGTATCAAAAAGTTGAGAACTTATAATGGAGGAGAGCTCAACTCAAATGAGTTCTCCGACTTCTACAAGAAGCATGGAATCCGAAGAGAGCTTATTTGTGCGCATACTTCACAATAGAATGGAGTTGTAGAGCGGTAGATCCATCATTTGACGGAGATGTGTAAGTGCTGGCTTTATGTCAAAGGTATTCCCTAGGGCTTTCTAGGCGGAGGGAATGACATGTGCGACATATGTCATCAATCAGATGCCCCTCAGTCCCAATAACATGAATTCTCCACAAGATCTGGTATTTAAAGAGAAGCCCAGTGTGGAACATCTTCGGGTGTTTGGTTATACCTGCTATGTGCATCTTCTAAATACTCTTAGAACGGAGCTAGATGTTAAAGCACGAAAGCAAGTCTTAGTTGGTTATGATGAGAGGAAGAAAGGTTGCGAATGCATGGATCATGAGACACAGAACTTTAAGGTCTCTAGGGACATGGTATTTGACAGATAACGTCATACTAGGGTAGTTCTTCTATGGAACTACAAGAGAGCAGGGAAGGCAGAGGGAAAGGTGAAGCTGCTCGGGATCTTCTAGTGGAGTTATCTGTATTAACAGGTGCTCTGGTTACATCTAGCTCTGGGGTAGATGCTTCTAGATTAAGAAGTAGGGGGAGAGATGCTCCAAGTGTACCCGGGATTAGAGCTAGTTCATAAGAAGCAACGGAAGTGGTGGATTAGGGTCAAGCCCTACTGAGGTCCAAAAGGACCATTATTTAAGCGGCTCGGTATAGGGACGGGAATATGGTGAGTTTTGTCTCATGTTTCTTCAAAGGTCCCTTCGGTGAGCGAGAACCGTCATGATTTGAGACTGCCACTGACATTAAGGAGTAGGAAGATATAACATCCTCGTCCGTCATATAACGTATAACATAAGGTCCGGTTGGGGCCCGATGCCATATACCACGGACAGACCAAGGAGTTACTAAATTGAAACCATAATCCAATACTTTGTATCATAACACAGAGTGCATTCTAGCAGAAGTAATTTAAATATTATACATAGAACCCAACAATAACATGAATGTCCACAACCACGACTAGGAATGAAAAACAAATACACAAATAAGGTCTTGGCCTTATGGCCTTATAAGGTATCCCTCAAATGTTTAATGATTACCAAACATTAGAACGCAGGCCGCCACACATGAATTATAAAGTAAACGGGCTATTTTCTTTTGGCCTTCAAGGGCCGGATTAGCTATCATGGCCTCCCGCCTGCTATTTCTCAAATGGCTCGTCTGCACCTATACGCATCAATCCATCACAAAGGTGGCAAAAAAAGCAACGGTCAACATTAGCAGACACAACTATAATGACCCCACCCTTTGCTCGGGGTGGCGGTGCTCCTTCCCTACATGCATTAGTATTCATATAAAAATGTCATCAATAATGTGCAAACTAAGCATCACTCGCCATAGACGTGAGCGCTACAAGCTACACACCCATTATCAATGTAGCGAGATTTCAGGCCCCACCACATAGGGCACATTATCAATGTAGCGAGATTTCAGGCCCCACCACCATTCATATGACGACATCTTTGAGCATTTAAAGACTTCCCAGGGCCGAAGCCAAAGCCTCTCTCTATTCTACAACAAATTCAAGGCACTCCCAACTGGATACATGCCACTGACTCACTCCATGTCAAATGCTATAGAGTGGGTACAAGTTAGCCAAAGCTTGTTGCTCAAATCGTTAGTCTCGCAAGCCAGGACGCGGGTCAGCCTTCCATTTCCCATTCACAACACGCATAACATGGTTATGCCTGGGGCTGGAACACACGGACACCAAAGCTGAGCAGACTAAGCTCACGCTCCAACATACAACCCCTAGGTCTCCACAAGACAGGCCTCACAACAATAGCCCTCAGTTCTCTACGAGACCGGCTTCTCTACAATACATTGCTCACAAGGAGCTACTGCTGGCAGTAGCACTACCGCTGTATGGTAGGGGACAAACTATCGTTTCTTCCCCTTTTCGGGCATTTTCCTGGAGACTGCCTCTAGTACAATTACTGCAGCCATTTGCACACCCCATGACTTCGAAATCTACGCGATTACCACAGAGTCTTCTCCGACATATAAAACATACAACATCACTAATCCAAACTAACCCGTCCGGATGGGCTTCAGACAGCATGCCTATTCTATACTTCGATTCAGGATCTAAATGCACAACTAATGGGGATACATGGGTGTACCTATCGGTAGAACCACTTCCACATGTTCGTGGGGCGTCTCCCCTTTAATGCCAAAAAGAAGGACTTCATATGTCAAGGAAGAGGATCGTTACACTAGAAGTCCGCTTCGGCGCTATAGGAGAAATTCTAAATGGATGAACACGACCCTTGCGGCTTTGCCTCCGTAGATCCGAACACGCTTTGCGAATCCGAGTTCTGAATCTCAAAAGGCGATGAGATATCCTTTCTAGCGCTGCTACCTCCTCCAAAAGATCCGACGGAGTTTCAACTCCAAAGGAAAATTAAGTGAAACGGCCGAACAAGTACTATAAACAAAGCAACCGCCGTGCGGTACCGTTAATAAACGCCTCGATTCGAGCGCAACTTCCAAGGCCATCCAATCATAGGATGACACGTGGTTATGCTATTGAAGATTTGCTATCGCCGGGAGTTAGGATGTTAGCGCCTCGCGGTAGCTAGTGACGGTTATGACATGACCGCTCTTGCTACCGCAACGCGATAGCGACTTCCACCGTGCGGTAGAAACCCGAGCGCTTTGACAAATTAATTGCCAAGTTACCACCTGTGGTAACTCTACCACTGGGCTATAGCTTCCCGAGAGCTCTTCCAAATAAATGTCTAACACCGCGCACTAACATCCTACAGCAGTGTGGTAGACTAGGCGTTGAGTCACCTCGCCTCACTCAACGCTCTCGACGCATGACGCTCCCGCCATGCGGTATCATCCTACCGCCACGTAGTAACCTCTTTGTCTGACTACAGAAACTTGGGGCATTACAAATCTCCCCCACTTAAAGAATTTCGTCCGGAAATTACATTTTGCAGGAAACGTAAGGGTATCAATAATGCGAAAGTATACCTCAAATGAAAAGCTTGGGGAACTCCGCCTTCATGGCTTGTTCCTGCTCCCATGACAGATCCTCTTGGCCACAATTTTCCCAACGTACCATGACCATCCTGATAGATTTTTTGTGAAGTTGCTTAACTTCGAGTCTTCAATACGAATAAGCTTTACCCTTGTTGTCAACCCACCATCAATTGACACCTGATCTGCCGCAACCACTTGTACAGGCTCTTGTTCCAACTTTCGCAACACAGATATATGGAATACGTCATGCAGACCACTAAGATATGTTAAAATCTTTAATCGATAAGCAGCTTCACGAACGCGCTCCAAAAAATCAAACGACCCAAGGTATGTTGGACTTAGCTTTATCAGCCGACGAATCCTCGACACACTCTTTAATTGTTTGATCTTCAGGCAAACCCAATCGCCAATAGCAAACTCAACATTCCTGTGCTTGGCATTGTAATATTTAGCCTGTCTATCATGTGCAATCAACAACCGCTCCCTGATTATCTGAACAATAAAAATCGCATCCTCAACTTCCTTCTACTTATAAAACTTTGACTCGCCCGTCTCCAACAATGACAACGGAGTACGACACTTTCTACCATACAGGGCCTTGAAGGGCGCCATTTGAATACTTGTTTGGTAGCCATTGTTGTAAGCGAATTCGATCATATATAAGTGATACTCCCACTTTTTTCTGAAATCTAGGACACACATACGAAGCATGTCCTCCATCGTCCTGTTATTAGACGTAAAGCGCCCATCTCGGTCACTCACGATGCTACGGGGCACACCGTGCAGTCAAACAATATTATCCACATATAGTTTTTCTAGTTTCTCCACCGAATCGTCCTTCCTATTCGGGATAAAATGCGACACTTTCGTCAAACAAAAACGATCACCCAGAAGGCGTAGTTTCGCTTCTGTGATCTTGGCAAATCATGAACAAAATCCATAGATATATGGTCGAACTCCGATTTCGGTATAGAAAAAGACATGAAAAATCCACCAGGCTTCTAACATTAAGCCTTCACCAAGGCACAGTCTGACATTTTACTACATATAGTGCTATGGCCTTCTTCAGTCCTGGTCACCAGAACAACTTTTTCATGTCTTTACACCTTTTCGTTCTCCCTGGGTGAATCGAGTACTTGGTATAAGGAGTCTTGTACATTAATTCTTCCCATATTTTACCCACCTTTGGGATGCATAAACAACTGTTCTTTCACAACAGCCCATTATCAACAGTAAACTGGGTATTTGACCTTCCAAAAACTCAGCCATGTAGTGTTTCATGTTGTCGTCCAAATCCAAAGCCTGCCAAATCCGATCAGCGAGGTCATATTGTACCTCTATCCAACTCAAACATGTTTCAGCACTCGTCCTCCTATCAACACAAGAGATCTCTAAGGCCTCCAGTTCTCGAACGAGACGTTCGTCATGCATCAATAACTAGTAGGCCTGCGCGGGAGCTCAATGACTTAATGTATCCGCAACCGCATTACTTTTTCCAGGGTCATAATTTATCTGAAGGTGTAGTCCCCAAGGAACTCCATCCACCTTTGCTGACGCATATTTAAGTCCTGCTTATCCAACAGATATTTCAAGCTCTTATGGTCTATGTAAATATCAACCTTCACTCCGTACAGATAGTGCCTCCAGTGCTTCAACGCGAATATCACGGCCGCCAATTCCAAGTTATGGATAGGATAATTCCTCTTATCCACCTTCAACTGGCGCGAACCATAGGCTATTACTCTCCCATGCTATAAGGAAACGTATCCTAAGACGCTGCCTGAAGCATTGTTATAGATCTCAAAGCCTTCTATCCCACATGGCGAGCATAGAATAGGTGGCGTGGTCAGACAACTTTTCAATTCTTCGAAAGATTGTGCGCACGTTGGCGACCAAACAAACTTCTGATCCTTCCTTGTCAGAGTCACGAGAGGAAACGCTATCCGCGAGAAGTTCTTCACGAAGCACCTATAGTAGCCGGCAAGTCCCAGAAAACTACAGACCTCCACAACAGAAAACAACAAAGGACACTCCCGGATTGCAGCAACCTTTGCCGGATCCACCGCGATACCCTCACCACTAATAATATGACCTAGGAATGCCAACGAAGATAGCCAAAACTCACACTTGGATAACTTGGCGTACAACTGATTACTCATTAAGGTCTCTAGAACAATATGCAGATGCTCCATATGGTCAGACTTAGACTGGGAGTACACTAGGATATCGTCAATAAAGACTATCACGAATCGATGCAAATACTCCCTGAATGTCCGGTTCATCAAGTCCATAAACACAGATGGCGCATTCGTTAGCCCAAATGGCATGACCGTAAATTCATAATGCTCATATCGTATACTGAATGCCGTCTTGGGAATATCACTTTCCCTGATTCTCAGCTGATAATATCCAGATTTCATGTCTAGCTTCGAATACACATTTGACCCAACTAACTGGTCGAACAAATAATCTATCCTCAAAATCGGGTACTTGTTCTTCTCTGTTAGTTTATTCAATTCTCGATAATCGATACACGGTCGCAGACTTCCGTCCTTTTTCACAAGAAGACTGGGGCACTCCAAGGTGATGAACTTGTACACACAAACCCCTGCTCTATCAATTCTTGATGTTGCGCCTTCAGTTCCGCCATCTCTCTCTTTGCCAAGCGGTAAGGAGACCGCGACACATCTTTAGCACCCAACACCAACTCGATGGTGAAATCGATCTCTCTTTGAGGTGGGGCTCCAGGGAGATTTTTGGGGAAATGTCGGCAAACTCCGACACTACAGGAATACTGACCAATCCAGGCTTGGGCTTCTGAGCCTCTACAAGAGTGAAGAATAGCTCAACACCCTCATAAACTACTTTTACAACTTGAAGAGCAGACATCATCGTCTTAATCAATCCCTTCATACCAGAGAAAGTAGTTTCTTGGCTAGTATTCAACCCCAATTTAACATTCTTTGAATTACAATCGATGAACACATGTTGCTCTGAGAGCCAATCCATGCCTAAGGTTAGGCTATAGATGATTTTTAAACAATATCTTGTCTTCCTTTTTGTACCATAACATGATTTCGCTTGGTATATACTTAACTAATCAATTTAACCTTCAACACAATAAAAGGCATTACGACGAACTATACAAAAACCTTAAACATTAAGATGCTAGAATCTCCTGCAATGAATAGTGCTCTCTACGCCCAAGAGTAGCACATGTCCTACAATAAACAAGTTATATACCAAAAAATAATCATGTCATAACTGTGAAAGTTATACTCTAAACCACACTTGTCATCTCGTCGCTTTACTTATGGCCTCCTGACTTTTCCCTTATCTTCAGAAGCCCACTCCAACAAGCACGAGCTATATGACCCAGCTTACCACAAGTATAACATATCATTAGGTCTCGCTCAATGGTTGCTCTAGATCCCGCCTCTTTTACCACTGTGGTACAATTCTAACATTCTCTAGCGATATGTCCTATCTTGCCACACATATAATAAGTAAGTGGAACTCATCCTGTAACTGCTCCTGAGTCAACTTCCTTTGTCTTTGGGGCATTACTACGAAAATCTTGGGAAAGGTGTTCTATCTTTCCACAAGTATGACAAGTGCATGGAGCTTGACTAGTAGATGTTCTAGAACTCTTACGCCACCTCCTGTGATATTCAGAATTGGCAGAAACCGCAGAGTTTGGTACCTTGCAGACCGGCGTCTGGTGGACTTTTGTCAAATCTACTTCCAATGATCTAGCCGAGTGGCACTACAATTTGGTCACCAATAGAAGTCGCAACACTCATCGCGTAGACCATTATAAAATCTATTAACCATAGTATGCTCATCCTTCAACACAAACTCTGCATAACGTCTTATGATGAAAAATGCATGTAATTATGCATCAACTGAGTGTGCTCCCTACACCAGACGCATGTTTAATTGCTGATATGAGGCTCTTCTTATTATAGTTTGCCCCATAATGCAAACCGGCATTGACGCCACCCTAGGGACAAGGGGATATACATGCCTCACATGATGGGCATTGATCATTATGAACACCGTTTCACCTATCAGCCTTATGGTTTCAACTAAAGAAGGGGTCGCAGGCACGCCATTGGGCGCACTACTCTCCGCAGAGTGTTGATGTTGTGACTGCTCTGCACCACTCCTAGTCATATATAATCATGGAACACTCAATTAGGTGACAAACAATTGCCAAAAAGCAATCATAGGAACACGCAGGTTCCTCAAACATGTGTATTTTCATTCCTAAGTGGACATTCATGGGTTCTTCTATGTTATAACGGCAACACACATGCAAGTGCTCACCACCCCTTACAAGAATTTGTCCATGGAGCCGACACCAGAGACTGATACCAACTTTGTAACATCCCCGTCCGTCACATAGCATATAACAGAAGGTCTGGCCGAGACCTGACGCCAAATTGGACAGACCAAGGAGTTACTAAATTGCAACCATAATCCAATACTTCGAATCCTAACTGCATTCTAGAGGAAGTTATTTAAATGTTATAAATAGAACCCAACAACAACATTTCCACTACCACAACTAGGAATGTAAAACAAATACACAAATAAGGTCTTGGCCTTATGGCATTACAAGGTTTCCCTTAAATAATTAATGTTTTCCAAACATCAGCATGCGAGCCAGCCACACAAGAATTATAAAGTAAATGGGCTATTCGCTTTTGGCCTTCAAGGGCTAACTTAGCAATCCTGGGCTCCCGCCCGCTATTTCCTGCTTTGCTTGGTTACACCTGCATGCATCAATCCACTACAAAGGTGGCAAACAACAATAACAGTCATCATTAGCTGACCAAACTATAATGACCCCACCCCCTTCTTGGGGTGGAGGTTCTCCTTCCCTGCAGACATTAGTATTCATAGCAAACTGGCATCAAGAATGTGCAAAATAAGCATCACTCGCCACAGACATGGGCGCTACCGACCACACGCCCAATGCACACATGGCACATTATTAGTGTGCTGAGATTTCAGGGCCCACCACCGTTAAAATGATGGCACCTTTGAGCATTTAAAGTCTTCCCAGGGCGCCAAGTCATAGCGCTCCCAACTGGATACATGCCACTGACTCACTCGAAGTCGAATGTTATAGAGTGGGTACAGGTTAGCCAAAACCCGTTGCTCAAATCGTCAAGCTCGCAAGCCACGATGCAGGTTAGCCTTCCCTTGCCAATTCACGATACCCACAACCACATTATGCCCGAGGCTAGCACACGACCACCAAATCTGAGTAGAGTAAGCTCACACTCCAACATATGGCCCCCAGGTCTTCACGAGGCAGGCCTCACAATAATAGCCCTCAGGTCTCCATGACACAAGCTTCTCTATAATAAATTGCTCACAGGGAGCTACCGTTGCACGGTAGGGGATAGACTATCGTTTCTTCCCCTTTTCAGGTATTTTCCTGGAGACCGCCTCTAGTACTCTCACTACAGCCATCTAGACACCCCGTGACTAAGAAAGCTATGCGATTACCACGAAGTATTTTCCGGCATACAAAACATACAACATCACAAATCCAGACCAACCCGTCCGGATTGGCTTCACTCGGCATTCCTATTCCGTACTTCGATTCCGGATCTAAATGCAATTCTAATGGGGATAAATGGATCTATCCATCGGGAGAATAACTTCCACATGTCCGTGGAGTGTCTACCCTCTAATGCAAAAAAGAAGGACTTCACATGTCCAAGGAAGAGGATCGATACCCTAGGAGTCCGCTTCGACACCATAGGAGAAATTCTAGATGGATGAACATGACCATTGCGTCTTTGCCTTCGTAGATCCAATCTCGCTTCGCGAATTCGAGTTTCAAATCTCAAACAGCGGTGAGATCTCCTTTATGGTATTGCTGCTCCTCCAAAAGATCCGGCCAAGTTCTCAACTCCAAAGGAAAATGAAGTGAAATGGCCGAACCAGTGCTATAAACAAAGCTAACGCAGCGCGGTATCTACCTACCGCCGCACGATACCATTTATCAATGCCACGATTCGGGCGCAACTGCCCCGGCCCTGCAATCACAGGCCGACACGTGGCCACCCCATTATAGCTTTGCTATTATCGTGCGTTAGGATGCTAGTGCCTCGTGGTATCTAGCGATAGTTACGACACAATCGCTTCTACTACCGCCATAAGATAGCTACTACCCGTGTGTGGTAGAAACCCGAGCGCTTTGACAAATTAATTGCCAAGCTACCACCTACGATAACTCTACTGTTACGCGATAGCTTCCCGGGAGCTCGGCCAAATAAATGTCTAAAGCCACGCACTAACAACCTACCGCCGCGCGGTAGACTAGGCGTTGAGTCACCTCACCTCACTCAATGCTCTCGACGCCCAACGCTACTGTCACGTAGTATCATCCTATCGCCACGCGGTAACCTCTTTTCCTGAGTACAGAAACTTGGGGTGTTATAGAAGATGCTATGAAAGAGGAGATGATCGCCCTCAGGAAGAACAAGACTTGGGATCTTATGGCCAAGGTCGATGGCATCACTCCTGTGACATGCAAGTAGGTTTATAAGCTCAAGAAGAAGGCTGGTGACAACATCGAGCGGTACAAGGCTCTCCTTATAGCTCGAGGGTTCTCATAATAGTGCGGAGAAGACTATGAAGAGACATTCAGTCTTGTGGCCAAAATGACTCTGGTATGGGTAGTGATTGCCTTGGCGGCTTGCCAAGGGTGGAGGATTTGGTAACTCGACGTGAAGAACGTGTTCCTTTATATCGAGATTGACAAGGACATCTTCTTGGTACAACCACTAGGTTATGTATCTAAAGAACATCAAAGACACATCTATAAGCTCAAGAAGACCCTCTATGACTTGAAGCAAGCTTCTCAGACATGGTATGAAAAGAATGCAAAATGCCTCAAATTCTATGAATACTTTGCCTTGGACTCGAACTCGAGTTTTTTTGTTAAGAAGATTGGGAGAGCTTCAAGTCATTGTGTTATTGTATGTTGATAAGATGATCATCACAGGAAACTCGGAGGAAGAGGTAGCTAGGCTCAGGGTAGAGCTAGCTATCCAATTCGAGATGAATGATCTTAAGGAGCTCCACCATTTCCTTGGTCTCGAGGTAGAGAATAAGAAGAGCGGTGCGCTCGTTTCCTAGAAAGGCTATACAGAGAGAATCGTTAAGAGGTTCAGTATGCGGGAAGTGGACATCAACTCTATTCCTCTAAAGGTTGGTATCAAGCTTCGGCGTGATGATGGAAGGGTTATTCAAGATCCCTTGGTGTTCTGGGCTCTCGTTGGGAGTCTCATATATTTGATGATTACGATTCCAGATATTATTTATGTTTTGGGCTGAGTAAGTATATATATGGCAGAGCCGCGGATGCCTCATATGGTGGTGGTTAATAATATCCTGATGTTTGTGAAGTCCACCTAAGATATGGGTTTCCTTTACGACAGGGACACGGGCTTCAATCTGCATGGCTACACGGATGCTGATTATGGGAGAGATTTAGACGATCAGAAGTCGACCTCTGGTTATGTATTCATGTGCGAATCTGAAGATATTTTGTGGTGAAGTAAGAAACATGATTCAATGTCTATCGTCTGGTTTTGTATTCATGTGATTCACAGATATCTTTACGAAACCACTTTCCAAGGGACCATTTTCACAGTTATGGTGTTTGCTTAGGCTGGTTTCCACTTCCCACTTCAAGGGAGAGTGTTGAAATTATTGAAGTGAAAATGGGAGATCTGATTGGGCAGACCGTATAGACCATAAAGTTAGCCATCATTTTGGCGGCTAGGTGTTAGCAGATACCTGGATTCTAGCTTTTGTTCTCTATTCTGCAGTCTGGTTCAGCAAGAACCATTAGAGGTAACCGGGCAGTTAGCGTTGGCTAACCGTGTCTGTCTAGGTCTGGGCTGAGAGACTGCAGAGTCCGCTTGGAGGTGGCAGGTTCTCTAGCTTGCATAGAGGTAGGCGGTTAGTTTGGATAGCGGAGGCTAACCACACAATTCGCTGTGTTTTGCTCGCACGGTCTGGAGCTAGAGTCGCTAGTGTCTGTGGACTTTGTCACGGTGATGTACTAAGTCCTTAGTGTTGCCTATTCACAGAGATTGATGGTTGCACGGTATGCTTCTAGAGTTCTCGGAGACCGTTTATGCTGCGCAATTTGGATGTGGAGTTCACATATCGTATAGCGCGGATATGGCTCAGGTTGTGTCTTTATCAGCTTAATTGTTTAAGTCTACACAGACTAAGGATGCTGTTCACATAGCTATGCGGACTGGTGGATCTTATCGCAAGAGCGGATAGATGATTTATCACTCACATTCTGACTCTAATATCCATACGGATAGGTGGTGCTAGTTGCAGGATGATAGACGGTTATCTTATCTCTATCGGCGGTGGCCACACTCCTCTTGTCGCCTATAAATAGGGGTCCTCGGCTCGTCATATATAATGGGAAAAGTGAGAACTCAGCTAGCGTTTTGAACTTGCGGTTAGATTTTTCTAACCAAACAGCTAAGTGAAGTTGACTTGTGCTTTGCAGGCTATACTTCTAGCACCAGGCGACTCAGCAACTAGTTGGGAAGCTCAGTGTGGAACAATTTGCTGATAGAAATTTTTGGTATACAACAAGTTGCAGTTTACGCGGCTAGAAGTCTTCTTCCTCGGGGTTGCAGATAGTTCAATAAGCAATTCGCCCGGTCTAAACGAGTAGATTGTTTCCTCGTTTAGAAGTTTGGTTCGCGGTTAGATTTGCGGTCAGGCGACCTCCCGGTCAGGCTACCTTAAGTGGCAGACAAAGTTGTTTTCTCAGAAATTCAATAACTGGCAATCTACAGGGCTTGAGTTGCGGTTTAGCGAATTGGCGGTTTTGGCTTACATGCTTGGCGGTTAGCAGCTTAGGCGATTACTGTTGTCAGTCCGCCGGTTTCGCTTGCTTGTATTTTTTTACTTCCATCAAGTGTATTGTGAATCATGTTTGACAATATATATCTTGACCTATAAAGAAGATTATTAATTCCATATTGGCTCTTATGCTTCTATTATTTCTGGTTTTTACTTGTCTTGAGTTTAGTTGAGTGTTCCTGCAACCTTACTCTACTTCAGAGAAAATTTTCACAACCGCACAAACTACCCTCACACCGCCCAACGGACGGCCATCGGGAGACCATCACGTACACGTTCAAACCACCGCATATGTGATCCCTCGACTGCATTATTTGTCGTCTCACTTCCCATCGGATGGCTGTCGAGAGACCTCCCGTGTCGGGCCCTCCACCCTACAACCCGCCTCACTCGGTTGCGTGACCTTAAAAGGCATCCCTATTGACCAATGGCTAGCCGTTCACCTATGGTGCGCGGTAAAGGAGCCCTGCGGGCGCCCCTAGGATGCTTGCCCGCCACGTGCAATCTAGTGCCTCCTCGGCAGTACGCCCTTAGTAGCGCCCTAGTGCCGTGCGAACGAGCACCCCTCGCAACCCTCATCTCCCAGTCAGTAGGCCTTTGCCGGGCGCCTGTGGCAGGCCCTTCTCGGTCGGCCTTGCCACTGGACGACCCTCACTGACCCTGTCTTGCTGCCAATCAGCCTCCTCGCCATCGACAGACCCTTTGTCGTCGTCATCCAATCGTTCCCACAAAATCTCCACTGTTCGTTATATGGGTAATCATCCGTATAACCACTAGTATAAAACCTATAATTGGTAGTGTAAAAATTTGTGAACTGCAAAAAACGGGAAACCAGGAGCAGGAACACTCCAACCATAATCAAGCCAAAGTAAACCAGATGCAACTAGAAGAGAAAGAATTTTGTACTATCAAAAATCTTTGCCAGACGAGGCATACATGGTGAGACAAGTTTCGCCGATGTACCCGATAGAAGCAAAACCAAGAAGGTTCAAATCTAGCCGCACTAACTCCAAGACCCCACCACAACCTAACTAACCTATTGGAAGGTCCATTAGAGCCTAAGGGTCCATTGGAGTCAACCCAGGGTGGCCAAGTTGACCTAGGATCATCCTAGGCCTAAATTGGGCAAGGTTTCCCAACTAAGGGAAATGTGACCCTAATGTGCCCAACCAACCCTACCTAGGTCTTCCTAGCCCTAAAGTGAGGTCAATGGGTCACCAAGGACTCATTGGGATCAATCCAAGAGGCTAAGGTTACCCAAGTCAACCATACACAACCCTTCCTAGACTTTAGGGGGAGCTAAGGGGTCACAAGGACCCCTTGGGGTCAACCCAAATGGTCATGGTGACCAAAGTTACCTCATGGGTCAAAGTTGTCAACTTAGGTTAACCTAGCCGAAATCAAGTGGGCAAAGCCCAAGTGGTGTGGCCCATTAGTCTAAGGAGTGGAGAGACACATTTTGGGCCCACCAAATTTAGAGAGTGATGACTAGGAGAGAGAGAGGGAGGAGGTTACCCCACTTTGGAGGAGAGAGAAAATGGAGGCTTAATGGCCATCATGGCCATGGAGTTTCATAACCCACCCCCCCACCCACTTTGATGGGGATTTTACTCCTTGGAGGAAGGGGAGGAGTTTCCTGGTGTTGGCCGAACCTTGGTGTGGCTCAGCCCCCTCAATTGAGAAGAAACTGAAAATGGCCTTCATGGCCATTAATTGAGATTTCAAAAATTGGGGAGTTACAAGCCTCATGTCTCCAATTCCTCTTTTAAGAACCTTCACCAGGACAAGAGCAGGCGTTTCCCCGTTCCAATCTCAATTTTGTGAAGGTTGCTGTGGAAGTTGGAGAAAATCTCAAGCCGGCGGCCGAAAATGGTAAGGAGGCAAACCATCCGCTCGCAGGGCGCAACTCAGGTCCTCCATTGCTCCTTCCGTGGGAAGATCATATGAATCAATATGGATAAGCATCGGGCTCAATTGATCCCGATCAGGTGAAGAAAATTCCTGGTTTTTTTGTGAATTTCGACTTGTCGGGTTCGCAGAATAGGCCCCTCCAGTGGCTGTGCCGCCGCCCAGCGACTGCCACCACCTCGACAGAGGTGGTGGTGGCAGTGGCCGGACAAAAAACGTGATCGGGTGGCCGAGAAAACCGGCTAGAACCTTCTCTAGGACGGTGAGATCAGGGCCGTCGGCTGGAGGTAGAAGATGAGCCAGCTCCGTCCGATCTTGCGCCAAGATTCGTGCGGGATTAAATAAAATCAAACAATACCTTTTGTATTATTTTATCACACAATTTATAGTGTCTTGAATTAAATTTTAAAAATACCAAGAGGCTTAATCAGATAATGTGGTCAATACAAAAATTGTAGCTCTATGGGACAACGTTATTTTAAAATTTATTTAAGTCAATTTAGAGTTCAGGTTAGGCCTCAACACTCAATTTGGTGGGGTCTATACCTAGGGCTAGTCAGAGATTTAAATGTGTGCCCTCACTTCACCACTTGTCCAAATGATCTTAAATTTGGACAGGGAGTCAATCTTACCTATACCTAGGTCATGTCCAAAAATGCTAATTTTTGGAGATACTTATTCTATAGTTTTTGAAATTATTTAATAATCCTAGGATAATTTAATTAGAGAACCTAATGACCTCAAAACCCTCCCAAATATTGGTGAGTGGTCCTTGGGATCATCATAAGGCTCTGGATAAAATTTCATCTCATTTGGAGATGACTTGGGTTAAAGTTTTGTAAACCCTAGCCTTGGACTAAAGGGGTATTTAGGTCAAGTGTTCCTTGTGGGTTTAAGTGGTTAAATCACCTTAATAGAAGCTGAAACCTCGGCCACTGGTTTGTTATGATACTAGACACCCTCACATGAAATTTGGGGTGGATTGGTGTAGATTTTCCCTAGGACCCAAGTTCAAACCCTAAGGTTGGACTTTGGGGATTTGTGAAGGGCATGGGGTGATATGCCCTTGTATGGAATTGGTGTTCAGTCCATGTGATCCTATGGTGGTGAAAAGCCCTAGGGAGATATATTGTGGGATTTTGACACATGTACACCACTTAAACCACTGGGTAAGTTTTTGGGTCCATACACCTTAGGGAATGTCTGGTGGCTCATAAGACTTTGGAACTGCATGACATTATGGTAGAGGTCAATGTCTTAATCATATTAACCACTGAAATATACTACATAATGTTTGCATGAGTTTACAAGTGGGTTCCTTTAAAAAGTATACGTTTTGTAACGGCCTCCCCAGCACCAAACTCACAAGGGCGCCCGCCGGCACCCCCAACACTACGCTCAAAAGGGTTCAGCCTCACCAGGTCTGCAGACCATACACCCCAACCCCTATCCATCCACAGGCGGGTTGTTGAGACTGGGGATCGAACCCGATACCTCCTTGATAAGGAGTTTTCAAACCACTCCTCATCACCAACTGAGCTGCAGCTTCTACTTAGAACTACCATGAGTTATCTTGAAGAATTTTATTGTGAGACTTCCTAACCTTATTTTTGGATGATATTTAGTCAAGCTATGGTTTAAGACTATAACAAGCCCTAGAGATTTTTAATATGAATTTTAGACCATTAAATGGGGTACTTCATTCACAACCCATCAAGTTGCACCTTTTACTTAGAAATTTCTTATGAACAAACCACTCAATGAAAACTTATGAAATTTAGTAAGAAGACCTTTATTGACATTTGAAAGCATTGTGAATTTTTATGAAATTTTTGGAAGTCTATCTTTAGGGGTTGTTTCACACGGTGTTGTTTTCTAAATAAAAGTAATTGAATTTATTTTGGTATTTAGTAAGCTTGATAAAATATTATTTTTGGTCAGAGGCCCTTTCTGGTCATCCTAGAGATTCAGTAATTTTTCTATAATTTTTTGTTGATTAACTTTAGTACTTTCTTCTTTACCCATAATTAATGGCTTATTATTGGATTAATTAATTATAGGCCAAATCTTTTTTGAAAAATCATGAAATTTTGTATTTACTATTATTCCTTTGTTATTTAGTGCTCATAAATTTTGGGTGGCTATTACTAGAGAAAATATTATACTTCATGTTCAAATTATCCATGGCCTAACTTTGGGAAAAATTAATTAAATACCAATTTAATTAAGAAAATTATAAGTTTCTGCAGTTAGGCTAATCATGTCCTGATAGGCCCCCATTAAATATCTTAAGGCGTGTGGATGAAGATTCAGAGTACCTCCTATCATGTATAACATTTAGTATAAGTTCGTCTGCATATAGTAAAACTGCATAAAATGCGATAGCATTTGAATTGGGCATATGGGTTGGGATTAATAGTTTGCTGGTTTGGGTAAAATGAAATTGAGTTCATCATTGGAAGTTGGGATGAGTAGAATGTTGGGTTGGCTGGCGTTAGGTGGTGCCCGAGATCGACGAAAGATCGTTTTCTTGTGGAGAGGAAGAGTCAAAATACATTAGGGTTAGTTTCAGTATAATATTAAAAGGGATTGGGATTCGGGTTTTAACCAATAATAATAAGTGTCTTGCGAAAGGGAACGATGAGCTTCAGCTACCATCATAGTTCCTAGTGCCCTTTGAGAGCCCTTCACGGGATATGCCGGGGGAAGTCCTGGGCGAACCGAAACCATAGGAATAATAAACCTCAAGAGCAACTAGTATAACTAGGGGTTCACTTTCACACACCACGGTGTATCAGAAAGTTAGGTTGACTAGGATGTTTGGGTGGTAGGCTCAGTGGTTGTGTAAATGGGCAGGATAGCCCGACGAGCCTAAGGCTCGGTAGATAATTATGACGGATGGGATAGTCCGGGGAGCTTGGGCTTTGTTGTTGGTTGTGATGGACGGGTTAGTCCGGGGAGCTTTAGCTAGGTGGTTGATACATCAAGATTGCATGTGCATAAATCATAAGGTGGTGGGTTTCAGTGTTGGAGGGTGGATGTAAGACCCCCCCTCCCGGAACACAAGACACGACACGAGAGGGGTCTTATGCCCAGAACAGCCGCCTTGCGGTAACACTAACACTCGGGTCAGCCTATACCACCAGACGCCTATCCTGCCGGCTTAACTAATATCAACATATAAACTGCCAACCCAACCATAATAATAAAAGAAAGTCAATCCACACCAAGCATAAGTCCCTAAATATAGCAAAAGAGAAGCTAAACAAGCTTCTACATAATCAGAGTACGAAAATATAATTGCCCTGAAAGGCTACAACAAATCTCTCTCACTCACATCAGTAATTGACGGTAACGACGGTACCGTCCACTCAAGACCTGTCGTCCTGGCCTGGCAATCCAGCTGCATAGCCTGCTGCTCCACCTGCGGGGTTTCCTCCTAAAAAGAAAGACGTAGCAACCGTTAGTCATATAGACTAAGTGGCTTCACATCCGCTCCCCCAACGACTCCTCGGCACCGGGCGGAGAAAGGAACAGGTGCAATATATATATAACAGAAGTACAAGCAGGTGAAGTAAGTATACGAGCCACAAGTAGCAATAAAAGTAGTATACGAATGAACAAGCTCTTATTCTACAATTCTACCATCTACAACAGCAAGAGAGTATAATGTTATAATAGTAAGTAACTCAACTTATATGGATGCCCATACAAGCATATAAGTTGAGGGTCGTTCAACAGTAAGTAACTCATCGTATAGGAGTGCCCATACAAACTTATATGATGAGGGTCTTGTATATGTAATTAAGTGCAATGCTATGTATGCAATGCAATGACACACCCATGATCAAGCACATGCATTCGCTATGTCGACACAGACTTATAGTTCCCACTATTGGAGCAGGTAGCTAACCTCTCAGGCGTCAATCGTCGTGGCCAAACGGTGACAGTAGAGAGGGCATCTCCACTACTAGGCTGGTATCCACACTACCTGGCCTAGGCCTCCGTACGCCTCAACGCTAAGAACACAGCAGCGGAGCTCACATGCGTACTATGGCTCAGCGGGTTCTCTTGGGTAAATTAGCACCAAGATCCTAGCCCCGAACTGGCCTATGCGTGACACAGAAGGAGCCTCAGAAGTGAGCACGAGGACCAAGCCCAACCGTTCACTTGGCACGGAAGGAGCCTCGGGACATGAACACTGAGGACCAAGCCCAACCGTCCAAGGTCTAGCTGTCAACTCCTATCGGTGTGACGATTAGCGAGTACGTAGACTTGCCACACTATCCTTAACCCAGGATTACAACAAC
Organism: Platanthera zijinensis; assembly: GCA_039513925.1. Classification (NCBI taxonomy): domain Eukaryota; kingdom Viridiplantae; phylum Streptophyta; class Magnoliopsida; order Asparagales; family Orchidaceae; genus Platanthera; species Platanthera zijinensis. Next base: position 99,092,698 of record CM077092.1, read on the forward strand.
ACGTGTTGACTCACACCACATGCAATTCCACAATATCGTGGCATGGAAGGAGCCTCGGGACGTGAACACCAAGGAACAAGCCCAACCATCCATCAAATACGGAAGGAGCCTGGGGAGTTAGCACGAGGACCAAGCCCAACCGTCAAACTTTACTCATCTCAACCTCATTCCAACAAGTAACGGTCCACACCGTACTTGTTACTTCCACAATGCTATCCGTCGGGAGACAACACTCTAAGCATTGGATTACGAACTCCCTTCTATCAGTTCAACATACATCATGACCATAGTTAAATCATTTATACTTTATAACTACCCATTTATATCAGGCTCTTACCTTCAATTAAGATTGTCCACAACTCATTATACGAATTCAAGTTTATAACCTCGATCTATAATATCATTATGATTATTATGTCAAAAGAGTTCACCCAAGCCTCGAGTTGGATCGCAACATTAAATTCCACCAAATCGCACTCCACATTACACAGCCAAGAATTTAGGTGCAGCCTTAATCCGGTCAATAACTTCGACCAAGGATTCCTGAGGCTACAGAAACCCATCGAGTGCGTGTAACCACTCATTGGAAAGGTAATTTCAAGGGCTACAAATTTTGTGTTTAGTCAAAAGCCCAGATTTGATCACATCACACCAGAAATTAACTTGAAGCCTGCTGCGTACAAGATTCCATGGTGGAATTTCCCACAATCGCAGCAGATTCAAACTGGCTTTCCCGTGGCTATGGGAATCGCCTGAAAACGTGCAATCACTCGTTGGAAAGATAATTTCGAGGGATACGACTTTCGTGTTGAGTTGAAAACCCAGATATGACCAAAACCCCTCCAAATCTGGCCACGAAGATCGCTGCGTACAGAAAACAGATTTCTGCACGCATCTTAAGGTGAGATGAACGGCATCCGTTCATCTTCCTCCTTGGACCGATCTCCCAAAACTCCTCCAGAAATTCATCCACTCTTATTCACCCTCACAAAGAGATATTTCTCCACGAATCACTCTCTCATCTTCACTTTGAAGGATGGAGAGGTTGAAGAAGACTAAAGCCTAGAAAATAAACCTAGGCATGGATTTCCTTAGGAAATCATCTCCTCACCATCAAGACTCTATGGAGTCGATTATTCTCCTAGAATATTACTACAGATCTAGCACCAAGGGAGAGGGGAGGAAGCTCACCTCGTTTCCAGCGGTACCATCGTTCTCGGCCATGGATCTAGTCGATCTTCTTTGCGGCATCTTTCACTTGGTGCGGTTTCTCTTCACGGCAAAGGAAGGAGAGAGGGAGAGGGAGAGAGAAAGAAGGCCGCCTCCAAGAGCTTCGCCTGCTTCCTCGGCTCCGTCATTCGCGAGGTCCGTGATGACGGCTAGTGTTCAGCTTTCTCTCCTCTTATAGACCGATGTATTAGGTTTAATCACTTCTGCCACGTGTCAACGCCTCGTTGGACCGCCCATAATGGGTCATATTGAAGTAACACGGTCCAAAAAATCATCCAGCACGAATACCGAAGTCCGGTTCGGTCCGCCTGTACAAGCCGGCGAATTTGCCTGGGCGAAGAAAATGCACAAGTAAAATTCGACGGGAATCAACCGTCATTCTCGACGATCAGCGAGAATTGTCAGGCATTCTCGACGAATTTGTCGGGTATCAACAATGATACCCGGTGAATTTCACTTAGCCAACTTATCGGCAATCCTGGCGTTGAGTGCGTTGAGTATTCTCAGCGATACTCGACGATCGGTGAGAATCGTCATGGAATCTCGACGAATTCATCGGGTATCAATTAAGATACCCGGCGAATTTCACTTAGCCAACTTATCGGCAATCCTGGCGTTGAGTGCGTTGAGTATCGGTCAGCGTGTAAGACCCCTTTTTTTTTTCTTAAACACCGGGGTCTTAGCCCAGAACTGCCGCTTTGCGGTGGCACCGACTCACAGGAAGGCCGCCACTACAAAACGCCAATTCTGCCGGCCCTTTTCGATCGCAGAACAGTAGCATAAAGAAGTAAAAGCAAGTCCACAATAATCACATGTATATAAATAATTCTCCACGAAGGGAGTTTCCACAATAATAATATATCAGAGTACAAAAGGAGGGCTTATGCCCGGTATATCATATCCTCACTACAAGTCACTCGCGGAAGCAAAACTAAAACTAAGCGTCACCGTAACTGTCACTGAACCGAGAGCACCCAAGCTAGACTGGCCCATCTCCACCGACTCCGTACTCTGCTGGTGCTGCATCTCTAGGTGCTTCTTCCTTTTTGTCCTGCCGTTGCCGCCTCGCAATCCATGTCTGCGTCTACATCTTCGGCCTCCTGGCTGCTGAGCGGGTGGGATCCCACCCATCAAGGGGCATTTAACCCGTGTATGTCCCGGCTGATGACAATGGTAACATGGTCGCGGGGTCAACTCTGACAGAAACTGCAACACCCGTGACCCTTCAATATGGTACACCTAAAATGTTGTGGTTCGAAAACCGTTAGACATAAAGACTAAGCCCTATCATCCCCTACCCCTTCCCCCATGGCTCCTAGGTACCGAGCGGAGAGGAAGAAAGGGAAGGATACGAAGGTGGAGAGTAAGTCAAAAGCAGGTGACAGTGGACCTATGCTAGCAATTCCATAGTAAACATGATAGAAGCAGAAAGTAAGAAATGCAACCTTAACTTATGCGCGGAAGCGCATAAGCCAAGGGATCTTTTGCAGGGCTCCCATCGTATAAAGTGTCCCATACCACTTATACGTTGGGGTGTCGGTTATCAAACAGCTAAGAGTAGCAAGTAAGTAAAAGCACAAGAAATATAACCATTGATTTATAGGGATTACCCCTATAGGCCAAGGGGTCGTTTTGCAGGGCCTATCGTATAAAACGTCCCATACCATCTTATACGATAGGTGGCAATGTTTATGCTATGACACGCAAATATGCTATAAAATGCACAAGCAAGTGCAACACACCCACCGACTATATGCGCACAGACCTTTAGTTCCCCCTGTTCGGGCGGCTAGCTTCACACCCAGGAACCTCCGTTGTGGAAAATGGAGACAGTGAGTCCTGCCCCCCACTCCTAGGCGGGTACCCACACTACCAGGCCTAGCCCTTCCGTGCGCCCCTAGAAGAACACAACCTAGAGTATCCGCGTACTAGTGCTGGCTGTACCCACCAGGCTTTCTTTGGCTAAGTGTCCCACACCGCCGAGTCAACGTACCGCTGTCGGTGTGATCGATCGCCCAGTACCGATGACCCACCACTTTTATGCACATGAAATCATGACAATTATATTTGAACAAGTTCTCATGTTACCGAGCCTCCAGCTCTCTAGGCTACCAAGCATATACCAAGTCCCCGAGCATCCCGCTCCCTGGACTTCCCAATTACAAACCTACCACTATCAATACTAGTAGGCCCTTAGACCACGGACCTACTCTACCCATTCCCTGCCAATTCTTCTTCCTAAGTGTACAAGTGTAGATGTGAGGTAGAACTATTATTAGGGTTACTCTTGATTATTTTATTCCTAAGAGTTAAGGTTAACCTTGGACTTCCCGAGGTTTACCCCGTGAAGGGCTCGTAGCGGTACTAGGAGCTATGATGGGGTGAATCCCAAAACTCCCTTTCCAAGGCACTTATTATAATTGATTGGTTCCCTTAACCCATTCCCTTTTTACATTACAGTGGGCTAATCCTGGGGTGACTTTGACTCTTCCTCTTCTCGGGGAGGACGGTCTTCCTTCGAACCCGAACACTACTTATCGCAAGTCAATCTCACACCCTACCCATCCTGACTTCCAATAATGAACTTGATTTAACTCACACTATCCAAACCAACAAACTACCAAAATCCCATCTCCCAAGTTCATTACCCACTCTAGTTCAGCTTCTGCCGTTTTTACTAAACGCAGATCATCCTAAGCTTATGAGGTATGCAAGGGGTGGTACTCCCAACTGTCTTCCGAATCTCATATAATATTTACTGGAGGTCTACCTTGACCTAATTAGTCTAAATCCAGAAAATAATGATTTTCCTATTTATCGGGCATTTAATTTATTTATTCTAAGATTCCAAATGCCCTAGTATGAACATGAAGTGCACTAATGAGCCAACAATAAATCATCATAAAATCAGTAAAAATCCTATAAGGCATTTAAACAGTAATTCCAAATTTTGAGAAATTCCAGAGGTGTGTAGGCCTATATTTCCTAATTTACCATTTTAGGCCACTTTTACTATATTATGAAGGAAGTACTGTAAATATATATCCAAAAATTCCAAGAAAATTATAGAAGCTATATAGTGACCTAAAACCATCATAAACCAAGTACCATAATTTTTCTCCAACATTTGAACTCTGAATTTATTTTAATGCAAGGTACTAATTTTCTTAACTTAATGAAGGAGGTATGTTGCGCGCTAGGGTTCGAAGAAAATAAATGCAACCGAACTAGCAACCCGATGAGGCAAGTATACCTATCGAATTATAGCTAGGGGACACAAGTGTCGTATTGAAATCCGGGAACTGTTGGCTATGCTTACTCACACGAACGCTATTATCTTATCGACAGAAAAAACTAGGGTTTTAGAAAATCTAAGCACAAGGGAGGAAGTAAAGCTATACTAGAAAGAGAACCACCGCAATTAAGTAAAGCTATTAAGTAAAACGATTACTACGAAGGGTTGAAAATATGAAATGGAAATGCACTCGATCAAGAATCACCTCGGCTAAAGACGATTAAGAAAATACGATAAAAATCTAAACTTAATAGGGTAAAGGTCCTTGACCGTGGAGGTTCCTAAAGCTTGAACACGCTTCTCTCGAAGTCGTGCCCAACTGAGTTTAGGAAGGTCCGACCGACTCTCGTCTAAATCGGAGGCCTAAAACTCGCTTTACGCGGTAAACCCCACTATTGGATTTTACTCCAATCCGGGAGATTTGGATGTCTGCCTCTCTCGAGGGGTGCGTGCAACTCCCTTTACTCTTGAATGCTCACTTCATTCTTTCGGCCTCTCGGCTAGCCCAGAATGAAAGCAAAGGCGGAGAGTATATATCGATAATATACCTCCAACCCGTGATTAATCAAGAGTAATTCAAGGCCCTAACCTAAAAAGAAAAGACTAATTAAAACATCATAACTTAATCGCTCTAACCTCGGATCATCAAGATCGAGTACAAGGAGGATTAGTTAATCATTATGGAATGGAGGAGGGGGAATGAGTAGTAGAGCATAAAAAAAGACAAGCTAAACAAAGAACAATTCTATTAATAAAAAGGGGCAAGTTACACTATTGAAAATAAAATTACAAGTTCATGAAAATGAAATCCTATTCTAGCCCTACAAGTAGCACTAAGCAAGAGCAAGATTACAATAAAAGCTAAAACAAACTAAGATTAAGCTAGGGTTCAACAAAAATTACAAAGAGAGGGAGAGAGAGAGAGTGAAAAAAAAGCATGAAAACTAGAAAAGAACCCAAGAACTAAAGGGGCAGCACCTCCCCCACTCAACCAAAACTTCTTGAAATGGAGAGGGGGGTCTCAATTTATAGATTTTTTTTCTCGGGTTGGTCACGCCCTCCGACACGCCCTAGGGGGGCATGTCATAGGGCGTGACAGTACTATGTTGACCTCGGGCTCTGGATTCTGGCGGGAGGGATGATTGCTTCGGTACGTCGGTGGTCACGCCCTTGGTCACGCCCGTGTAGGGGGCGTGACAGGCACGTCATGTCCAAATCATTGGTCGGAAATCCGTCAGTCACCGAAAAAGGAGGGTGTCATACCCATGTCACGGGCGTGACATGGGGCGTGACAGTACTGTTTGCGTGCTGTGGAGAAACGACATTTAATGCGGCGGCAGGCTTTGCGGCAGAGGGTGACACGCCCATAGTCACGCCTGGAGACACGCCCAGGGAGGGCGTGTCAGGGGGGCGTGACAGCGGTTTTGTCCATTTTTCTGTCCCTTCCAGCAGGAGTCCTCGGGATAAGGTGACACGCCCTAGGTCACGCCCAGGGAGGGCGTGACAGGGGGGCGTGTCAGGTCATTTTGGCCAATTTTCTGGAAACCTGCAAAAAGACAAGAAAAAGTCAGCGGCAATAATATTTACATAAAAATGATACAAATAAACTAATAATAGACATTTTTTGTACAATATAAAATAGAAAATACGATAATAGTTTAGGCTACAAAACGTATTATCAAATTCCCCCAAGCTTAAGCTTTGCTTGGCCCCAAGCAAAAATATAAAAACTAGATATTTATAAAAAGGACTAATCAAAAAGTTTTAATTATGCCTACACAAGTACTATGCGAAATTCTAAGTAGGGAAAAGGTGAAATGTAAGTCTAAAACAATTATTTAGGTATGGTAAAACTTTTATAAACTTTACTTAATAAAAACAAATCATCCAAAATTTTAACGAGATTTTTTTAAATAGACTTAAGCAAAGCAACGAAAATGAAAAACACGGATTGAGTTGTTACTAGATCCAAGCAACGCATTATAATTATATCAATTTAATTAACAAAAATCTAGGTTTAAATCCAAAACTAAAACTGATTTACTTTTTTTTTTCTTTTCTTAGTTGTTAAATAAAAATCAAAAAGCGTGAATCAAAAGGACTTAAATAGGACAGAAACGTTTGGTTTAGGAATATGATTAGGAGTGGAATTCAAAGATAAACGTGAAGGTTCAAAATCACACTAAACCAAAGCAAAGAGTTTCAAAAGCTTTCATAAAAATATATATATACACATTTTTTTCTTTCTTTTTCTTCTTTTTTTTCCATTTTTTTTTCTTTTTTCAAAACAAAGGCCATAAATATTTTTATTTTCCTTTTGAATTGGCCAAACAGAAATAAATATCACTTTTGAGCATACTTTTTTTTTCAAAAACCTTTCTCCTACCAAAAATCACAAAATATCCTATCAAAATTGTCAAAATAATTTATGAAACTCAAAAAGGCTAGTGTGATTCGATAGGTTGGAAATTTTGGCTTTGGTGAAAGTGAAATGAAGGGAGGAGCTATCAAATGAAATCGGAAAAATGCTCAAAAACGGCTAACTAGTGGTAAAAGTTTTTAGGTTGGCAGGAAAGCTCAAACGAAAACAAAAACGGTCTAAATCATTTTCACGCTTTTGAATTTATTTAAAACAGAGGTTTGAAAAATTTCAAAAAGCGAGTCCTAGATAATAAAAGAAGATTGATGAAATTAACTTGAAAATAGAAATAATAGGTGACTTGGATCGTTCACATCTACTATGTTATTCAAAAGTTGACTTTACAAAAATTATTCAAAAACGAAAAAAAAAATAGTGGATGATGAATTTTTGAGAAAGTAAAGGAAATAAAAAACAAAAAACCATAATAGAAATGCGAGTTTTAGAAAAATATTTCACCTTAACATGCTACCGTGAATTAGAAACACAGCATGGCCAACATTTTACTTGTGAAACATAATTAAAAAGGACGATTAGAAATATTATAATTAACTAAGTTATTTATAGAAAATTTTGAGTAAAACAATAACAAAAACTAGGGGTACTATTGAAATACAAAAATGTCCAAACTATTCAAAAACACATATTTTTTTTTAATTTTGAGAGATATTCTCTTGTTTTTTTTTTGGAATTTTAAGATATTCATTTTTTTTATTTTGGAAATATTTAAAATATATACAAAAAGAAAAATATTTACACTAAGCAAAAATGAAGGAGGAAGTCCTCCCCCAAGCTTAAAATAGACATTGTCCTCAATGGCTAAAGAAGGGGATTGGAGAAGGAGTGAAAAGTAAAGTACAGAATTGAAAGATGGAATTGAAAGACAGGTACTTCCCCGGATTTATTTGCTGTGAAAGCTGAGTGATGCCACTCCTCCGAATGTCTTCTTTGGACTTCGTGATGGATTCAACAATGTTGGAGCAGGCGATCGCAGAAGCTTCAGCTTGTCGGGGCCGTCCGAGGCAAAAATTGTAAAATAAAGAAAACAGAAAAAGATAACTTGGGTTGCCTCCCAAGAGCGCCCTTTGGTTAAAGCGTCGTTGAGCTCGACACATCAAAAGAATAATATTATCCAAAAATATTGTTGTCCAGAAATAAAATTGTTTTTTAACAAAAATTAAGAGTTCGAAGTTAGAGTTCGTGAAGCAGAAACTTAATAATGTTTGGACTGACATCATCATCACCAGAAAAGTAGAGTTTAAGATGCTGACCATTCACTTTGAAATTACCCTTATCAGGGTGAGAAATTAAAACAGTTCCATAAGGAAATACTTCTAAAATAGAAAACGGGCCAGACCAACGAGATTTTAATTTTCCCGAAAATAAACGTAAACGAGAATTATATAAAAGGACTTGGTCGCCCGGCTTAAAGTTTTTAGGGTGCCTTAAGTGTTTATCGTGTAAACGCTTCGTCCGCTCTTTATAAAGTTTATTATTTTCATAAGCATAAGACCGCCACTCATCGAGTTCATTTTGTTGAAATTTTCGAAGGTCACCGACTGAGTGGGGATCGAAGTTTAAAAATTTTAAGGCCCAAAAGGCGCGGTGTTCTAACTCTACGGGCAGATGGCATGATTTTCCATAGACCAGCCGATACGGCGTACATCCGAGGGTGGTTTTGTACGCTGTTCGGTAGGCCCATAGAGCATCGTCAAGTTTGGCTGACCAGTCTTTTCTAGAAGTTGAAACAGTCTTTTCTAATATTTTTTTTATTTCTCTATTAACTACTTCGACTTGTCTGTTAGTTTGGGGGTGGTAGGCAGTGGAAAGCTTATGCGTAACGCCGTATTTGGTAAGAATTTTTGAAAATTGCGCGTTACAGAAATGGGAACCCCTATCGCTAACGATTGCGCGAGGCGTACCGAATCTAGAAAATAATTTTTTTAAAAACGTGACTACAACTCGGGAGTCGTTCGTAGGAAGAGCTTGGGCCTCAGCCCATCGTGAAACATAATCAACAGTAACTAAAATATATTTGTTTCCGAAGCTAGAAGGAAGGGGGCCAACAAAATCAATTCCCCAGAGGTCGAAAATTTCGCACTCTAAGAAATAATTTTGCGGCATTTCATTTTTATTAGAAATGTTGCCCGATCGTTGGCAACTATCACACCTGCTCACAAAGTCTTGCGCGTCTTTAAACAGGCTAGGCCAGTAAAAACCCGCGCAAAGCACCTTATGAGCTGTGCGAGCAGCTTGATAGTGCCCACCTGTCGGACCTTCATGTAAATGCTTTAGAATATCAATTCCTTCATCATAAGAAACATATCTCCTTATCAATTGATCCGCACAAATTTTGAAAAGATGCGGGTCTTCCCAAAAGTAGTTCTTCAGCTCAGAAAAGAATTTCTTCTTTTGCTGAGAGGAGAACTCTTTTGGGAGCACCCGGGCCACTAGATAGTTGGCGATGTGCGCGAACCAAGGAGAAGTAGATGTATTAACTAAAAGCAACTTCTCATCAGGAAAATAGTCATTAAAAGATTTTTCATTTAATTTTTCTATAAACGGGTTATCTAATCTGGATAAATGGTCGGCGGCCAAGTTCTCGGCTCCTCGCTTATCACGGATCTCTAAGTCAAACTCCTGGAGGAGTAAGACCCAGCGAATCAAGCGAGGCTTGGCATCCGTTTTGGCAAGAAGGTACTTGAGGGCCGAGTGGTCCGTAAAAACAATGATTTTTGAAAGTGTAATGTAAGGGCGGAATTTATCAAAGGCGAATACTACAGCTAAGAGCTCCTTCTCGGTTGTGGTGTAATTTTCTTGTGCAGATGTGAGGGTTTTACTAGCGTAATAGATGGGGTGGAAGTTTTTTGATATGTGTTGACCTAATACGGCTCCCACCGCAAAACTACTCGCATCGCACATAATCTCGAAAGGAAGGTCCCACACTGGAGCTATCATAATCGGTGCGTTAATTAACTTTTCTTTAATTGATTCAAAGGCAGAAATACAAGAGTCATCAAAAATGAATGGAGCGTCTTTTTCTAAGAGATGGGTGAGGGGGCTTTGTGATCTTGGAGAAGTCCTTTATAAAACGACGATAAAAACCAGCGTGGCCTAGGAAACTTCGTATATCTTTTATGTTTGTAGGCGGCGGCAACTTTTCAATAACTTCTATCTTAGCAATATCTACCTCAATACCTTTAGCAGAAATTTTATGACCCAAAACTAACCCTTCGCTCACCATAAAATGGCATTTTTCCCAATTTAGGGCAAGGTTAGTTTCTTCACATCGTTCTAAGACTTTTTCGAGGTTTTCTAAACATCTATCGAAGGAATCGCCGAACACGGAGAAATCGTCCATGAATACCTCCATAATGATTTCTACGTACTTGTCAAATATTGCGAGTATACATCGCTGGAATGTAGCAGGCGCATTGCACAATCCAAACGGCATTCTTCGGTAAGTGAAGGTGCCGAAGGGACAAGTAAACGTAGTTTTCTCTTGGTCCTCGGGAGAGATGGGTATTTGAAAGTACCCCGAGAGGCCATTGAGAAAACATTAAAAGCTATGGCCGGAGAGACGTTCTAAAATCTGGTCGATAAACGGTAAAGGAAAGTGGTCCTTGCGGGTGGCATCATTCAACTTACGGTAATCTATGCACATACGCCAACCCATCACCGTCCGTGTCGGGATTAATTCATTATTCTCATTACTAACTACGGTTATCCCTCCCTTCTTTGGAACTACCTGAACGGGGCTAACCCACTTACTGTCCGATATAGGGTAGATAATTCCTGCGTCTAATAGTTTCATAACCTCGCCCTTAACTACTTCTTTTATATTCGGGTTTATACGTCGCTGAGGTTGGATAGAGTTACGCGAAATTTTATGGGTACAGAAAGATGGGCTTATGCCCTTGATATCAGAAATTTGCCAAGCAATAGCCCGACGATGCTTACGTAGAACTAGAAGAAGTTTATCGTTTTGCGTATCTGTGAGGTAGGCCGAAATGATAACTGGTAACTTGGAATCTTTTTCTAAGAAAGCATACTTAAGGTGTTCGGGGAGTTCTTTAAGTTCTAGGGTAGGGGGTTCTTCATAAGAGGATTTTGAGATTCTTTCTTTTTCAAAAATAATATCTTCATAAACTTGTTTATAAGGAACGTAATAAGGGGTGGGGCTAGCAGCCAAGACGGCTTCTTGTAGCGATTCAGTGGGAAGAAAAGAGGAAGAACAAAAATCAGAATATTCTTTTTCAAACTCAGAAAGACAATAAGAAGATTCATCACTTCCTTGCAGTGATTCAGTTGTAAGAGAAGAGGAGCAAAAAGTAGAAAATTCTTTTTCAAAGTCGGAGAGGCAGTAGGAAGAATCATCACTCACGGCATCTACGAAAAAGCATGAGTCATCATTTGCTAAGGTGTTCTTCATCGAAGGGGTGATAGAAAATGTGACTTCGTCGTCGCCTACTCGAAGAAAGAGCTTACCATTGCTTACGTCAATGATGGCTCGGGAGGTGGAAAGGAAGGGTCGGCTAAGGATCAGGGGAACCTCGACGTCTTCTTCGATGTACAAAATGACAAAGTCCACCGGGAAGATGAACTTGTCGACTTTCACTAGAACGTCCTCCACTATTCCTAACGGGTACTTGACGGATCTATCGGCTAGCTGGATACTCATACGCATGGGGTTAAGGCTACCAATCCCTAACTTTTTAAACAACGAAAAGGGCATCAGGTTTATACTCGCGCCTAAGTCGGCTAATGCGTGTTTAACAAAAAGATCACTGAAGACACACGGGATAGAGAAACTACCCGGGTCACTGATTTTCTTCGGCAAACCGTTTGTTAAAACGGCGGAGCACTCGGCGTTTAGCGTGACGTGCGAAAGATTCTCTAACTTATTCTTATTTGTGAGGAGGTCTTTAAGATACTTGGCGTATTTCGGCATCTGCGAAATAGCCTCGTGGAAGGGAAGATTAATGTGGATTTGTTTGAAGATCTCTAAGAAGCGGGAGTACTGATCATCTTGACGTTGTCTATTAAGTTCAGAGGGGTATGGAGGAGTTGAATTATTTTTGAAGATGGGTGGTGGAGTGGGATTATTTTCTAAAATAGGGGTGATAACTTCTTCAGTAGGGGTGGAAGCAGAGCGGAGCTTTGATTTTTAAAAACAGGAGCGGAGCTTTGATTTTTAAAAGCGGGAGCGGAGCTTGCCTCGGGCTCTTCACTTACTATACCGGAGACTTGCTTCCCACTCCGAAGAGTTATAGCTTTCGCTTGCTCTCTCGGGTTGGGTTCGGTATTGGAAGGAAGAGACCCTGCGGGTCGCTCAGAAATTATTTTCGCGAGCTGTCCTACCTGATTTTCTAGACTTTTTACGCTTCCGGTTAAAGTTCTTATAGTTGCGTCATTTGTGGTGATATATTTAGAAAGTAATTCCTCCAAGCTTGGAGGTTTTGGGTAATTTTGAAGAGGTGGTGGAGGTGGTGGTACAGAAAAATCATTTTGCGGGGGTGGGCGCATTGCATTCGATGGATTACTCCATGAAAAGTTTGGGTGATTTCTTAAAGCGGGGTTATAACTATTCGGAAAATTAAAACCAGGCGGATGAAAATTCGCAGCAGAAAAATTATTAAAAGCAGTTCTAGGCATATTATTAACATAATCTAAATGTTATGGAGTAGGGGTTGCAGATTCCCATACCTGAGGGGCGGAGGCAGCAGTCATCTCCGTGATTTTTTTGCTTAGGATTTCTACTTGCAGAGCGAGCTGGGAGACATTGTCCACTTCATTGATACCTGCAGGCTTGTTCGGGCGGGACCTAGGCACATTCCACTGATAAGTGTTCATGTCCATGCCCTCAAAAAGCTCAAGAGCGGCTTCCGGGGTCTTATGATTTAAAGTACCGCCAGAAGCTGCATTTATCATTTGCTTCATGCTTTGATTTAGCCCGTTATAAAACGTCTGCACTTGTAACTATACAGGCAGCGCGTGATGTGGGCATCATCTTAATAATTCTTTAAATCTCTCCCAGGTTTTATATAGGGTTTCAGAGTCTATTTGTCCGAAGGCAGAGATGTCGTTCCTAAGTTTTGCAGTTTTAGCTGGCGGAAAATACTTCGCCAAAATTTTTTCAGTTAATTCATTCCAAGTGGTTATGCTATTTTTCGGAAGTGTGTTCAGCCACTGCTTAGCTTTATTTCTTAGAGAGAAGGGGAAGAGCCTCAGCCTGATTGCATCATTTGTGACACCATTTATCTTGAAGGTGTCACAAATTTCAAGAAAGCTAGCTATATGTGCGTTCAGATCTTCATCTTGAAGTCCGTCAAATTGCACATATTGCTGCACCATTTGAATTATGCTAGGCTTTAATTCGAAGTTATTATTTGCTATAGCAGGGCGGACTATACTTGATTCTGTTCCCTCGAGGTTCGGTCGTGCATAATAGGACATAGTCCTTTGCACGGCCTCATCTACGTTGGGTTCTTCCATTCTTAAAGTAGCAAATGACTCGGAGTCCTCAAGCGGCACTTGGATAGTAGGACCTTGAAATCGCGATCTTCTCTGAAGAGTATGCTCAATTTCGTGGCCCAAGTCCAAAATAACCGACGGACTCCCGCGGGTCATGCACTAAAAGAACAAAAAAGAAGAAGAGGAAGAGAAAAAGGATAAACTAGAAAAAAGATTAGAATTTTTTTTTTCTTTTAGAAATAGATTTTTTTTTATAGATTAACTCCCGAACTTCCCAAGGACTACCCCGTGAAGGGTTCGCAAGGTACTAGACAAGACAGTGGCGCTTAAAGCCCTTTGCCCTTTTCGAGAGAATTAGGTGGCGTAGAAAAATTGTGAAGTTGGTTACTATTAAGAGCGGTGATAATTTTTTTTTGATTTTTAAAATTTTTAAAGAAGGAGGATGAGAAAGAGAAAAGATAAAATTAATAGGTTCGTGTTTTCAATATATCAACGGAAATTGGGTCCCCGGCAATGGCGCCAAAAACTTGTTGCGCGCTAGGGTTCGAAGAAAATAAACGCAACCGAACTAGCAACCCGATGAGGCAAGTATACCTATCGAATTGTAGCTAGGGGACACAAGTGTCGTATTGAAATCCGGGAACTGTTGGCTATGCTTACTCACACGAACGCAATTATCTTATCGACGGAAAAAAACTAGGATTTTAGAAAATCTAAGCACAAGGGAGGAAGTAAAGCTATACTAGAAAGAGAACCACCGCAATTAAGTAAAGCTATTACGTAAAACGATTACTACGAAGGGTTGAAAATATGAAATGGAAATTCACTCGATCAAGAATCACCTCGGCTAAAGACGTTTAAGAAAATGCGATAAAAATCTAAACTTAATAGGGTAAAGGTTCTTGACCGTGAAGGTTCCTAAAGCTTGAACACGCTTCTCTCAAAGTCGTGCCCAACTAAGTTTAGGAAGGTCTGACCGACTCTCGTCTAAATCGGAGGCCTAAAACTCACTTTACGCGGTGAACCCCACTATTGGATTTTACTCTAATCCGGGAGATTTGGACGTCTGCCTCTCTCGAGGGGTGCGTACAACTCCCTTTACTCTTGAATGCTCATTTCATTTTTTTGGCCTCTCGACAAGCCCAGAATGAAAGCAAAGGCGGAGAGTATATATCGATAATATACCTCCAACCCGTGATTAATCAAGAGTAATTCAAGGCCCTAACCTAAAAAGAAAAGACTAATTAAAACATCATAACTTAATCGCTCTAACCTCGGATCATCAAGATCGAGTACAAGGAGGATTAGTTAATCATTATGGAATGGAGGAGGGGGAATGAGTAGTAGAGCATAAAAAAAAGACAAGCTAAATAAAGAACAATTCTATTAATAAAAAGGGGCAAGTTACACTATTGAAAATAAAATTACAAGTTCATGAAAATGAAATCCTATTCTAGCCCTACAAGTAACACTAAGCAAGAGCAAGATTACAATAAAAGGTAAAACAAACTAAGATTAAGCTAGGGTTAAACAAAAATTACAAAGAGAGGGAGAGAGAGAGAGAGAAAAAAGCATGAAAACTAGAAAAGGACCAAAAAACCAAAGGGGCAGCACCTCCCCCACTCAACCAAAACTTCCTGAAATGGAGAGGGGGGGTCTCAATTATAGATTTTTTTTCTCGGGTTGGTCACGCCCTCCGACACGCCCTAGGGGGGCGTGTCATAGGGCGTGACAGTACTACGTTGACCTCGGGCTCTGGATTCTGGCGGGAGGGATGATTGCTTCGGTACGTCGGTGGTCACGCCCTTGGTCACGCTCGTGTAGGGGGGGGGGGGGCGTGACAGGCACGTCATGTTCAAATCATTGGTCGGAAATCCATCAGTCAGAGAAAAAGGAGGGTGTCACGCCCATGTCACGGGCGTGACATGGGGCATGACAGTACTGTTTGCGTGCTGTGGAGAAATGACATTTAATGCGGCGGCAGGCTTTGCGGCAGAGGGCAACACGCCCATAGTCACGCCTGGTGACACGCCCAGGGAAGGCGTGTCAGGGGGGCCTGACAGCGGTTTTGTCCATTTTTCTGTCCCTTATAGCAGGAGTCCTCGGGATCGGGTGACATGCCCTAGGTCACGCCCAGGGAGGGCATGACAGGGGGGCGTGTCAGGTCATTTTGGCCAATTTTCTGGAAACCTGCAAAAAGACAAGAAAAAGTCAGCGGCAATAATATTTACATAAAAATGATACAAATAAACTAATAATAGACATTTTTTGTACAATATAAAATAGAAAATATGATAATAGTTTAGGCTACAAAACGTATTATCAAGGTACTGTTTTTAGTTATCTAAAATTCCAGAGAAAATTATAGGGTGACTATCATAATTTGAAACACCCACTGACCCAATTTCATAATTTTCCAAATAGTAATTGGACATTATTTGTATTTTTGACTACATATCACAATTAGTACGTTAAAGAAATATGTACCAGAAATAATCAGTTAAAGTTTCCAAGAAAAATAATGAAGGTATAACCTGCTATAAGATGCCCTAATCCAAGGTTTCATAATATTCTAGTGAACAGAAATTCCATAATCATCAAAATAAATATCTAGGGCACAATTAGAGTTGTAAATGAAGTACTGTATAAATTAACCCAAAAATCTCAACAAAATTATATCGTGGCTATTTTGACCAGAAAATCCCTTTGCCCAAATTTTACCCGATTTGAAGTTTATTAAATAGCTTAACAATTCAAATTAAAGTTGGTGACTTAAACTAGAGTTAGGATTTTAGGTGGCCTAGCTGTCTCCAAATACCCTAAAATTTAGTCCAGAGAACTATACTGGTCCAATGGTTTTCTCCACCAAATTTTAGGTCAGTCCAAGGTCATTTGACCCCATGACCTTCACAACCCCAAAGACCACCATTAAACGATTTTCCCTAGGGTTCTAGGGCTACCCTACACCAAACCACTCCAAACTCCCTTGGAGGGTGTGTCATGCCCTAAAAAGTCAGTGACCAAAATATCAGCCCTTGTTGATGCGATATGGCCACTCAAATACCAAGGGGGTGTTTGATCCTAAATTATCCTATAAGGATCATCATCGGGTTGAACACAACCCAATTCAAAACATCTCCAAATGAGATGAAACTTTTACCAGAACCTTATGATAAACCCAGGGACCACTCACCAAAATTTGGGAGGGTTTGGAAGTCATTTAGCCATCTAATTAAATTATGCTAGGATTATTAAATTTTTCTAAAAACTATAGAAAAACATTCTCCAAAAATTCTCATTTTTGGATAGCACCTAGATATAGGTAAGATTAGGCCACACCCCAAATTTCAAGTCATTTTGATGAATGGATTGGAGTGGGAAATTTTTCTAAGGTCAATACAGCCCTATGGATAGACCTCACCAAAAAGTGTGCTGTAGTCTAACCAGGACTCCAAATCAAGTGAAATCAATTTTGAATTAAACTAGACTTCAAGGGCTACATTTTCTATGTTTATCTCTTTTCATGTTTCAGCCCCTACGGGCTATAATTTGCAGTTTTAACAAAGTGTACAGTAAAGGAATTTAAATTCCTAATTATACAATATATTATATAATACAATGTTACTGTTCACCATCTTCTTCACCCGAACCAGCAACCTAAAAACAAAAGCTTGAAACCTGTAGCTTTTCTAAAGCCATTTCCCGGCGACCCAACCATCTCCCTGGCCGGCCACCACCACCACCACCTCTGTTGAGGTGAGGGCTACCGTCGGGCGGCGGCACGGCCGCCGGAGAGGCGGTTTCCGGCGAACCCGCCACCATGAAAATTTTGGAAAACCATGGAAACGATCACCCGATCTGGCTGTTTTGAGCCCGATATCTCTCCTAACGATTTCTAAGATCTATCCGCAGAAGAAGAGGGAGGGGAGGACCTTGTTCGCAGTTTGAAGACGAGATGGACGTCGGACTGTCATGGCACGGTGGTGGCATCGCCGAAAATTCTTCAACAGCAAGGAGAGGAATCTGATCAAACGTGTAACCTTCTCCTCTTGCTCCAAGGGGGCTTTTATAGATTTCCCAATGGGGAGGGGAAAGGATGAAACATTCATGACCATGAATGTTACTTCTTAATAACGTTTCGGTTATGATGCAGGGAAGAGGAAAAAGTGGAAGATGAATTGGCTGATCTAGGTGGTGATTTCCTATTGGACCTCACTCTCTCATTCTATTAAATAATCAGGGACGGAAACGGCCCATAAATATTCCTACTGTACAATCCCATAATCAGAATTGATTATGACGTCGGTTACCGAAATTTAATGTCTGGCTGACGTTTCGGCCTTGGTCACGGGCGTGACACATAGGTCACGGGCGTGACATGCCCGAATGGCAAATTTTGGGTTCGACGATCGTCGAGCTGAGATCGACGATCGTCGAAGGGTGGTCACGCCCTAGGTCACGGGCGTGACACATGGGTAACGGGCGTGACAGGCCCGGGTGACCAAATTCTGGGTTCAATGACCGTCGAACTGAGGTCGACGATCGTCGAAGTGTGGTCACGCCCTAGGTCACGGGAGTGACACATGGGTCACGGGCGTGACAGGGTCATGAGGCATATTCCGCGCTCGGCGATCGTCTCGCTGAGATCGACGATCGCCGAAGGAGTCACGCCCTAGGTCACGGGCATGACACCTGGGTCACGGGCGTGACAGGGCCGGGTTGAAAATTCTACACCCGACGATCGTCTCCCTGAGATCGACGATCGTCGAAGGAGTCACGCCCTAGGTCATGGGCGTGACGTGTCGATCACGGGCGTGACCAACCCGTGACCCGAAATCTTGGTCGATTTATTTCAATTTTTGGGCTTCCTAGGGTTCTGTCACAACCAACCGACTCCTAGGGGTCTAGCCGGAAATGGGATGTTACAAATCCCAATAAACAAAACAAAGATTTCGTCCCTGAAATCAAGGTTAAGCCTACGAGACTCTAATCGGGAAAAGAAGCTTGTAACATCCCATGAGAATTGAAAGATTACATCTCTACGTTAGGTTTACTGTGTGTAGTTTTGATTCCAAAACCAGTTCGTCCAATTGATATGGTGTATATCCCAATAAACAAAGGATTAGCCCCTATTCTTGAAATTTCAGACTTATTGGTTTAAAAATAGGAACGCAAATTGATTGTCCAGAGGGGTTGTGAGGTATACCTGACGGAAAAGTGGAGTGCTCTGGTGGCAATCTCCAGCCTGTAAGCTAGGGCCCCGATTCGCTCCAGGATCCTGTAAGGGCCCATATACCTAGGACTGAGCTTCTTGCTCCGACCACGCACCCGTAAAACTCCATGCATGGGCCGGATCCTCTAAAAAAAACACTCGGCCTCCCTCCTGAAACTCCACCTGACGATGTCGGGCGTCATAATACTTAGCCTGTCTACTCTGTGCTTCTAACATCCTGTCTCTGATTGGTCTTATCTGAGCCTCGGTGTCTTCGACAAAATCCGATCCCAACGCATTCGGATCCTCGTCTTGAATCCAAGAAAGTGGGGTCCTTCATCTCCTTCCATACAAGGCTTCGTAAGGCGCCATCCTGATGCTGGACTGATAGCTGTTGTTATAGGAGAACTTAATCAAGGGTAGGAGCTTCTCCCATGGTTCCCCGTGGCCCAAAATGCATAGCCTCAGAAGATCTTCCAGCGTCCGATCGGAGCATTCTATCTGCCCATCCGTCTAGGGATGGAATGCGGTGCTGAAGGTCAATTGCGTGTACAAGTGAGCATGCACGGATCTCCACTCCCTGGAAGTGAACCAACCATCCCGATCCGACACGATTGTCTTGGGCACCCCATGGTATCGAACAAACTGCTCCACAAATCTCCGCACTAGCACCCCCACAGAGTCATCCTTCTTGATCGGAATGAATCTGGCCACCTTCGTCAACCGATCGACGATGACCCAAGTCGAGTCGTTTCCCGTCCGTGATCGGGGAAGTCCAAAAATCCATCGTGATGTCCTCAAATCTCCATTCCGGGGGTATATGTTCTGAGATACATCATCCTTCTGATGATACAACCAAGCGATTAAATCCTTACTTCCTCAGATATCCCGAATCTTGTTACCCGTCACCTAATTTCATGTGATAATAGTTAATTCTCGTAATTATTCCGTCTTATTACCATGTCATTGTCTTTGTAACGCTACGGGTCATCATTCCAACCATATTTGTTACGCCACTTTCCCTAAACTAGGTCCAAGGGAACCCAAGCCAATACTAGTTTGCCCAATAAACAAAAGTTTAGCCCCCAATAAACAAAAGATCAGTCCCTACCTATCTTGGGCTAAGTATCTTGACATTACCCTATTACATCTGTCCTAGCTGGGTGCACAATCCCTAGGGCATCAATCTTCGACTTGGGGTTCCACCCTAAAACTCGTTAATATACTCCATACTTTAAACTCTCTGAGTCGCATCTACGACATCCTTATCCGGGTCAAAATGTTCCCAATCCCAAATGGGTATCTTCCGAACTCAAATTCCTATCCGACCCTTAGTGTTTGTCTCGGTGGTTTCCTCTATGTAATTTTATTACCGGTATTGAGGATTAAGACTACTTGTCTTTTACCATTCAGCTAATGTACTATTGGTCTCAATTCTCCTTAAAGTAGTCTACCTATCCGAATAATCGTTGATTGGGATAGTAGGGACACCTGCGTTTACGTCTTAGGTAGTCATTCTCGTGCTAAACTCCTCCTTTATTCTCTTTGGGTATCTCCTTACCTTAACCAAATTCATACCCAAGGTCTATTTTGAACAAGGGCATACTATAGATTGTCATGGTTAGTCACGAGTCCTAGTTGGTTGAGTCTAAATCGTAGACTAGAGAATTATGTGAAATGTTCTTTGCAGCCGGAGGTGCTCCCTGCTGGGGGCAGGGCTTGTCGTAGGCCACAAAGAGGAATTCCAATTAATGGATAAGTGGACTTCTACATATGATTTCCCTTATGGGCACACCATTGCTTCCGCTGCTTAGTTTGTCCCCAAACTAAACTCGAGCGGGGGTGACCAAGGGTTAGTGGACTGCTACTTTTCCGATCGAGGTTTCCCTCTGATACTACTTGTAAGACCCCCTTTTTTTTTCTTTCTTAAACACCGGGGTCTTAGCCCAGAACTGCCGCTTTGCGTTGGCACCGACTCACAGGAAGGCCGCCACTACAAAACGCCAATTCTGCCGGCCCTTTTCGATCGCAGAACAGTAACATAAAGAAGTAAAAGCAAGTCCACAATAATCACATGTATATAAATAAATCTCCACGAAGGGAGTGTCCACAATAATAATATATCAGAGTACAAAAGGAGCGCTTATGCCCGGTACATCATATCCTCACTACAAGTCACTCGCAGAAGCAAAACTAAAACTAAGCGTCACCATAACTGTCACTGAACCAAGAGCACCCAAGCTAGACTGGCCCATCTCCACCGACTCCGTACTCTGCTGGTGCTGCATCTCTGGGTGCTTCTTCCTTTTTAGCCTGCCATCGCCGCCTCGCAATCCACGTCTGCGTCTACGTCTTCGGCCTCCTGGCTGCTGAGTGGGTGGGATCCCACCCATCAAGGGGCATTTAACCCGTGTATATCCCGGCTGATGACAATGGTAACATGGTCGTGGGGTCAACTCTGACATAAACTGCAACACCCGTGACCCTTCCATATGGTACACCTAAAATGTTGTGGTTCGAAAACAGTTAGTCATAAAGACTAAGCCCTATCATCCCCTACCCCTTCCCCCATGGCTCCTAGGTACCGAGCGGAGAGGAAGAAAGGGAAGGATATGAAGGTGGAGAGTAAGTCAAAAGCAGGTGACAACGGACCTATGCTAGCAATTCCATAGTAAACATGATAGAAGCAGAAAGTAAGAAATGTAACCTTAACTTATGCGCGGAAGCGCATAAGCCAAGGGATCTTTTGCAGGGCTCCCATCGTATAAAGTGTCCCATACCACTTATACGTTGGGGTGTCGGTTATCAAACAGCTAAGAGTAGCAATTAAGTGAAAGCACAAGAAATATAACCATTGATTTATAGGGATTACCCCTATAGACCAAGGGGTCGTTTTGTAGGGCCTATCGAATAAAACGTCCCATACCATCTTATACGATAGGTGGCAATGTTTATGCTATGACACGTAAATATGATATGAAATGCACAAGCAAGTGCAACACACCCACCGACTCTATGCGCACAGACCTTTAGTTCCCCCTGTTCGGGCGGCTAGCTTCACCCCCAGGAACCTCCGTTGTGGCAAACGGAGACAGTGAGTCGGGCCCCCCACTCCTAGGCGGGTAACCACACTACCAGGCCTAGCCCTTCCGTACGCCCCTAGAATAACACAACCTAGAGTATCCGCGTACTAGTGCTGGCTGTACCCACCAGGCTTTCTTTGGCTAAGTGTCCCACACCGCCGAGTCAACGTACCGCTGTCGGTGTGATCGATCGCCCAGTACCGATGACCCACCACTTCTATGCACATGCAATCATGACAATTATATTTGAACAAGTTCTCATGTTACCGAGCCTCCAGCTCTCTAGGCTACCAAGCATATACCAAGTCCCCGAGCATCCCGCTCCCTGGACTTCCCAATTACAAACCTACCACTATCAATACTAGTAGGCCCTTAGACCACGGACCTACTCTACCCATTCCCTGCCAATTCTTCTTCCTAAGTGTACAAGTGTAGGTGTGAGGTAGAACTATTATTAGGGTTACTCTTGATTATTTTATTCCTAAGAGTTAAGGTTAACCTTGGACTTCCCGAGGTTTACCCGGTGAAGGGCTCGCAACGGTACTAGGAGCTATGATGGGGTGAATCCCAAAACTCCCATTCCAAGGCACTTATTATAATTGATTGGTTCCCTTAACCCAGTCCCTTTTTACATTACAGTGGGCTAATCTTGGGGTGACTTTGACTCTTCCTCTTCTCGGGGAGGACGGTCTTCCGTCGAACCCGAACACTACTTATCGCAAGTCATTCTCGCACCCAACCCATCCTGACTTCCAATAATGAACTTGATTTAACTCACACTATCCAAACCAGCAAACTACCAAAATCCCATCTCCCAAGTTCATTACCCACTCTAGTTCAGATTCTGCAGTTTTTACTAAACACAGACCATCCTAAGCTTATGAGGTATGCAAGGGGTGGTACTCCCAACTATCTTCCGAATCTCATAAAATATTTACTGGAGGTCTACCATGACCTAATTAGTCTAAATTTAGAAAATAATGATTTTCCTATTTATCGGGCATTTAATTTATTTATTCTAAGATTCCAATTGCCCTAGTATGAACATGAAGTGCACTAATGAGCCAACAATAAATCATCATAAAATCAGTAAAAATCCTATAAGGAATTTAAACAGTAATTCCAAATTTTGAGAAATTTCAGAGGTGTTTAGGCCTATATTTCCTAATTTATCATTTTAGGCCACTTTTACTATATTATGAAGGAAGTACTGTAAATATATATCCAAAAATCCCAAGAAAATTATAGAAGCTATATAGTGACCTAAAACCATCATAAACCAAGTACCATAAATGTTCTCCAACATTTGAACTATGAATTTATTTTAATGCAAGGTACTAATTTTCTTAACTTAATGAAGGAGGTACTGTTTTTAGTCATCTAAAATTTTAGAGAAAATTACAGGGTGACTATCATAATTTGAAACACCCACTTACCCAATTTCATAATTTTCCAAATAGTAATTGGACATTATTTGTATTTTTTACTACATATCACAATTAGTACGTTAAAGAAGTATGTACCAGAAATAATCAGTTAAAATTTCCACGAAAAATACTGAAGGTATAACCTGCTATAAGATGCCCTAATACAAGGTTTCATAATATTCCAGTGAACAGAATTTCCATAATCATCAAAATATATTTCTAGGGCACAATTAGAGTTGTAAATGAAGTACTGTATAAATTAACCCAAAAATCTCAACAAAATTATATCGTGGCTATTTTGACCAGAAAATCCCTTTGCCCAAATTTTACCTGATTTGAAGTTCATTAGATAGCTTAACAATTCAAATTAAAGTTGGTGACTTAAACTAGAGTTAGGATTTTAGGTGGCCTAGCTGTCTCCAAATACACTAAAATTTTGTCCAGAGAACTATACTGGTCCTATGGTTCTCTCCACCAATATTTAGGTCAGTCCAAGGTCATTTGACCCCATGACCTTCACAGCCCCAAAGACCACCATTAAAGGATTTTCCCTAGGGTTCTAGGGCTACCCTACACCAAACCACTCCAAACTCCCTTGGAGGGTGTGTCATGCCCTAAAAAGTCAGTGACCAAAATATCAGCCCTTGTTGAGGCGATATGGCCACTCAAATACCAAGGGGGTGTTTGATCCTAAATAATCCTATAAGGATCATCCTAGGGTTGAACACAACCCTATTCAAAACATCTCCAAATGAGATGAAACTTTTACCAAAACCTTATAATAAACCCAGGGACCACCCACCAAAATTTGGGAGGGTTTGGAAGTCATTTAGCCATCTAATTAAATTATGCTAGGATTATTAAATTTTTCTAAAAACTATAGAAAAACATTCTCCAAAAATTTTCATTTTTGGATATTAACTAGATATAGGTAAGATTAGGCAACACCCCAAATTTTAAGTCATTTTGATGACTGGATTGGAGTGGGGAATTTTTCTAAGGTCAAGACAGCCCTATGGATAGACCTCACCAAAAAGTGTTCTGTGGTCTAACCAGGACTCCAAATCAAGTGAAATAAATTTTGAATTAAACTAGACTTCCAGGGCTACATTTTCTATGTTGACCACTTTTCATGTTTCAACCCCTACGGGCTATAATTTTCAGTTTTAACAAAGTGTATAGTTAAGGGATTTAAATTCCTAATTATACAATATATTATATAATACAATGTTACTGTTCACCATCTTCTTCACCCGAACCAGCAACCTAAAAACAAAAGCTTGAAACCTGTAGCTTTTCTAAAGCCATTTCCCGGCCACCCAGCCATCTCCCTGGCCGGCCACCACCACCACCACCTCTGTAGAGGTGAGGGCTACCGTCGGGCGGCGGCACGGCCGCCGGAGAGGCGGTTTCCGGCGTACCCGCCACCATGAAAATTTTGGAAAACCATGGAAACGCTCACCCGATCTGGCTCTTTTGAGCCCGATATCTATCCTAACGATTTCTAAGATCTATCCGCAGAAGAAGAGGGAGGGGAGGACCTTGTTCGCGGTTTGAAGGCGAGATGGACGTCGAACTGTCATGGCGCGGTGGTGGCGTCGCCGGAAATTCTTCAACAGCAAGGGGAGGAATCTGATCAAACGTATAACCTTCTCCTCTTGCTCCAAGGGGGATTTTATAGATTTCCCAAAGGGGAGGGGAAAGGATGAAACATTCATGAACATGAATGTTTCTTCTTAATAACGTTTCGGTTATGATGCAGGGAAGAGGAAAAAGTGGAAGATGAATTGGCTGATCCAGGTGGCGATTTCCTATTGGACCTCACTATCTCATTCTATTAAATAATCAGGGATGGAAATGGCCCATAAATATTCCTGCTGTACAATCCCATAATCAGAATTGATTATGACGTCGGTTACCGAAATTTAAAGTCTGGCTGACGTTTCGGCCTTGGTCACGGGCGTGACACATAGGTCACGGCCGTGACAGGCCCGAATGGCAAATTCTGGGTTCGACGATCGTCGAGCTGAGATCGACGATCGTCGAAGGGTGGTCACGCCCTAGGTCACGGGCGTGACACATGGGTCACGGGCGTGACAGGCCCGGGTGACCAAATTCTGGGTTCGACGACCGTCGAACTGAGTTCGACGATCGTCGAAGGGTGGTCACGCCCTAGGTCACAGGCGTGACAGGGTCATGAGGCATATTCCGCGCTCGGCGATCGTCGCGCTGAGATCGATGATCGCCGAAGGAGTCACGCCCTAGGTAACGGTCGTGACACCTGGGTCACGGGCGTGACAGGGCCGGGTTGAAAATTTTGCGCCCGACGATCGTCTCCCTGAGATCGACGATCGTCGAAGGAGTCACGCCCTAGGTCATGGGCGTGACGGGTCGATCACGGGCGTGACCAACCCGTGACCCGAAATCTTGGTCGATTTATTTCAATTTTTGGGCTTCCTAGGGTTTTGTCACAACCAACCGACTCCTAGGGGTCTAGCCGGAAATGGGATGTTACACAGCGATACTCGACAATCGGTGAGAATTGTCGGACTTTATCGACGAATTCGTCAGGGAACAATAATGATACCCGGCGAATTTCACTTAGCCAACTTATCGGCAATCCTGGCGTTGAGTCCGTTGAGTATCGATCAACGATACTCGACGATCGGTGAGAATCGTCGGGAATTCTTGACGAATTCGTCGGGTATCAACAATGATACCTGGCGAATTTCACTTAGCCAACTTATCGGCAATCCTGGCGTTGAGTGCATTGAGTATCAGTCAGCAATACTCGACGATCGGTTAGAATCACCGGGCATTCTCGACGATCGGCGAGAATCGCCGGGCATTCTCGACGATTTTCCCTTAACCTAATCCCAATCTACGGCTCTGAATCCGGCGGGTATCGACCATCGATACCCGTCGAATCGGCGAGTATCATTCCCGATACCCGTCGATCGGCGAGTATCATCTTCCATTCTCGTCGATTTTCCCTTGGGCCATTTCCTTTCGATCCGTTGGGTATCACTCGACCCTACACTCCATCCAACGCACTTGACACCTTTTGCCAGTGCGCCCCGAGCCCGAGTCAAGTCTCTTGACTAAAAACTCGTGCGAGGGGGCCTAGCGCGAATTGGGACGTTACAAATCCTATAAACAAAATAAAAGATTTCGTCCCCGAAATCAGGCTGAGGTCGTGGGGAGTAAAGTACAAAATAATATGCGCTATAAAATGTTATGTTGGGAGAACAGCTTCGGGTAGCGCTTCTGCATTAAGTCCACCGGCTCCAAAGTAAATTCTCCTTCCCATTATTAGACCATAGCACTTTTACCAGAGGCACCCTTTTGCGGCGCAAGTTTCTTATCTCATTATCAACGATTCGTACCGGCTCCAGTCGCACAGATCTGTCAGACGCCACCTTACCATCTGTTGTGGGGATGTATTATTCAGGCCGCAACAGCGCCTTCCGAAGCGACGATACATGGAACACATCGTGGAGATTTTCTAACTCGGGCGGTAGCTCCAGCCGATAGGCCAAAGGCCCAATCCTTTCCACTATGACATAGGGTCCAACATAACGTGAGCTGAGCTTCTTCACTCCCCGCCCCTGTGACACTCCATGCATCGGCCAGATTTTCAGGAACACTTTGCATCCCACTTGAAATTCCACCATCCGGTGTTTAGCGTTATAATACTTCGCCTGCCGACTTTGAGCCTCTAACATACGATCCCGTATCAACCTAACCACCGCATTCGTTTCATCTATATATTCAACACCCAAAGTCTTCGGGTCTTCATCTTGTACCCAAGACAAGGGGGTTCTACACCTCCTTCCATATAGGGCTTCATGGGGTGCCATGCCAATGCTAGCTTTATGGCTGTTGTTGTAGGAGAATTCCACTAAGGGCAAGAGTCTTTCCCACAGCTCTCCCCTATCTATCACACACAACCTCAACAGATCCTCCAATGTTCGGATGATCCGCTCAGACTGCCCGTCCGTCTGAGGATGAAATGCGGTGCTGAAGGTAAGGCGCGAGCCCAAATACGCCTGTACCGCCTTCCACTCTTTGGAGGTAAAACGACCATCACGGTCCGAAACTATCATCTTAGGTACGCCGTGATATCGTACAAACTGCTCCACAAAAAGGCGTGTTAAGACATCCACATGAGCCTCCTTCTTCATAGGAATGAACCGGACAACTTTTGTCAGGCGATCAACGATCACCCACACTGAATCATTTCCTGAGCGGGAGCGAGGTAGCCCATGTACGAAGTCCATGGAAATCTCCTCGAACTTCCACTCGGGGATGGGCAACGACTGCAACAGGCCACCGGGAGTCCTGCACTCCGCCTTTACTCTTTTGCAGGCTTCACAATGCGTGACAAAGTATCAGACATCCTTCTTCATTCCTGGCAAACACATTGTCTTCCGTAAGCCGGCGTACATCTTTGAAATTCCCGGGTGCACGGAATATTGAGAGCAATGTGCTTCTCTCAAGATATCCTCCTGAATTCTGGCACCTTTGGGAATGTAGAGCAGGCCGCGAAAGTAGACGAGGCCGTCCTTTAGTGTGTACTCGTCGGTAGTCCCGTCTTCGATTAACTTTATTGCCGGGGCCAAAGCCGCATCCAATCCTTGCTCCACTCGAATCCGGTCCAGGATATCACAAACTATGCTTATGCTGGACAAGTACTCTGTATACTCTGCCGATGAAGCCTTATATATTAAGGTAATGTCCATCTCCTCAATCATCCGTGCCAACTCCATGCTCATCAACCGAGACTCTTTGCTCGAGCTGGGTCCTTTCCTACTCAACGCATCGGCTACCGAGTTCACTTTTCCGGGGTGGTAGTTCAAGGTGAACTCATAGTCGCATAGAAACTCTAACAACCGCCGTTGTCTCAAGTTGAATTCCTTCTGGGTATGGACGTACTTCAAATTTTTATGATCCGAGAAGATTTCGCAGTGGACGCCGTATAGATAAATCCTTCATACCTTCAAGGCGAACACCACGGATCCTAGCTCCAAATCATGCACCGGGTAATTGATTTCATGCTTCTTCAATTGTCTTGAAGCATAAGCAATTACGTGCCCATGCTGCATCAACACCGCTCCCAACCCTTGATAAGATACGTCCGTGTAAACTTTGAATCCTTCCTTCCCAGACAGAAAGACAAGGATGGGGGCGGAGGTAAGTCTATCCTTCAATTCCTTGAATGCCGCTTCACACTGGAGTGTCCACTCAAAAGGCACACCTTTCTTTGTAAAAGAAGTAAGCGGGAGGGCAATCTTGGAGAATCCTTTTACGAACTTGCTGTAGTATCCAGCAAGTCCCAAAAAACTCCTCACATCGGCCGCCGATTTCAAGGGCGACCACTCCTTTATGACACACACCTTGGCTGGATCCACAGCTAGTCCAGCCCCACTAATTACATGACCCAAGAAGGCCACTTCCCCAAGCCAGAATTCACACTTGCTAAACTTGGCGAACATGGCGTGCTCTTTTAACTTTTCCAGAACTAGGGCCAAATGCCTGGCATGTTCTTCCTCCGTCTTCGAGTAGACAAAGATGTCGTCAATGAACACAATGACAAAGACATCTAGATAGGGCTCAAACACTTTATTCATCAGGCTCATGAAAGCTGATGGGGCATTTGTGAGTCCAAACGACATCACTGTGAACTCATATAAGCCGTACCTTGATCTGAAAGCCGTTTTCGGAATATCAACCTCTTGTATTCTCAATTGGTAATAACCCGAGCGCAAATCTAGCTTGGATAACCTATACGCTCCCACCAGTTGGTCGAACAACTCATCGATCCAAGGTAACGGATAGGTGTTCTGTACCGTCAGTCGGTTGAGTTCTCGATAGTCTATACATAAACGCAGGGTTCCATCTTTCTTATTAACGAATAGAACAGGGGCTCCCCAAGGTGATGAGATGGGGCGAACAAACCCTGATTCTACCAACTCTTGCAGTTGAACTCTAAACTCCGCGAGTTCTTTTAGGGCCATCTGATAAGGGGTCCTGGAGACAGGCTTAGCTCCTGATATAAGCTTAATCTGAAAATCCACTTCTCTATGCGGGGGTAACCCTTGCAATTTCTCAGGAAATACCTCAGGGAAGTCCCGTGCTACCTGCACATCCTTCACATCTACCTTCATCTCCTTTAGTTCGAAACATATCATGTAGACTTCATCCCCTCTCATATGAGTTTTCACGGTCTGGATTGAGGATAACAATATTCGTGGTGCAAAATTTATACCTTGGAAGACTACATCAGCATCCCCATGTCTAAAATAGATGTGCTTCTTCGCGCAGTCGATTCTTGCATGGTGCCAATCCAGCCATGCCATGCCCAGAATGAGGTCGAATTCTAGTATTCTCAAAATTGTGGCGGGGGTATCAAAAGCCTTTCCCCCAATGGTTATCTACAACTCACACTTCGCGATTGCCGTCATCTCAGATCCGTTTGGGAGGCGTACTCTTCGAGCAATACCAGTGAAATATTGTACTCTGTGTATATCCTTGATGAAGTCTTCAGACACGAAAGAATGTGAGGCACCGGTGTCAAATAACGTATAAGCCGGTTTCCCGCCGACCATCACGGTGCCTAAGTGTTATTTAATAATACTCAAGCTAGACATCTAGTATATCTTAAGCCACTAGAGGATATTAATGGAAGCAAAATGGCTAATTCAAATCATACCTGTAATCATATCTTGAGGATTCCGCTCTTGAAGCATGTCCAAGGCATACATCTGATCTTGAGCGGGTCTGGGGTTTCTTCCTCGTTGTCCTCGTCCTCGACCACGCACATACCCTCTCCCCCGCGGGGCTGCTGGAGGGAGAGCAAAAGGCGCATCTCCAAACAGTTGCGGGTAGTAGCGTCAAATGTGGCCCGGTTGGTTGCATTCAAAGCACACCTGTTCCTGCCTTCCGCCGTGTTGCTGAAATTGTTGAGGTGGAGGTAATGCTGGCAAGTTGCGGAACCGGGCGCTCCTCTCTAAAGTTTTGGGGGAAACGCCCGCCACCCCTCCGATATCCTCTTCCTCTTCTATTGTCAAATCTCCTTCTGTTGCAGGGGCCGGCTTCCATCACGCCCTCCGCTTGCCTCTTACTACTTCCCAAGTGGTCCGCTTCCAATCTCTTCGCCATATCGATAATCTCCGCCAGACTAGAGTCCGCTATAAACAAAAGGGCTTGCCTTAGGGGATCTCGCAAGCCTTTGTAGAATCGTTTGGCGTACCCTCTATCATCCAACTCATAGGAGTCAGCGAATCTAGCCAAGTGTTAAAACTCCTGTTGATACTCTGTCACCGACATGGACCCTTGCTTTAGTTGCAAAAATCTCTCTTCAAGACCATCCCGAGCGGCCAAGGGGATGAAATGCTCCAAAAAGGCTTCAGAGAATTCGCTCCAACTAATATCCGTGTACACTCTTCCACGAAACTTGGAGCCCATGAGGGACTTCCACCAACTTTTGGCGTGCAGTTCTAAGAGTGTCACCATAAGGGTCACCGCCATGTTGTTTGGACATCTTATTCCTGCCAACAATTCT
Source organism: Platanthera zijinensis (assembly GCA_039513925.1). Lineage (NCBI taxonomy): Eukaryota > Viridiplantae > Streptophyta > Magnoliopsida > Asparagales > Orchidaceae > Platanthera > Platanthera zijinensis. The sequence continues at coordinate 99,123,402 of CM077092.1, forward strand.
TGTATAGTGTCGAGCCACTCTTCCGTACGCACCGCCGACTCTATCCCAATATAAGCGGGAGGGGAGAGAGCTCAGAAAATGCTTAACCAACTAGATCCCGGACCCTGTTGTTGTACAGGTGCTTGCTGAGATTGGGACCTAAAGGCGTCCAAAATAGCTGTGAGCGTCTGCCCCACCTCTGATTGTTGGAATTGTGTAGGTATGGACGGGGCGGGGGTGCCTCCCATTGGCTCAGCATGTACTGGGATCTATACATAGGGTACAAACCTAAGGTTAGGTTGGCTAATCTACGGTTAAAGATGGACAACTTAGTGTGAATTACATATGGGCACACCACTACTTCCGCTAAGTCAGTTTGTCCCCAAACTGACTAATCAAACGGGGGTGGCGCCATTGTAAAATGACTTTCACCTTGGAGGATCGTAGCAAGTTGATACGATTTGTAAGACCCCTCCCGGAACACAAGACACGACACGAGAGGGGTCTTATGCCCAGAACAGCCGCCTTGCGGTAACACTAACACTCGGGTCAGCCTGTACCACCAGACGCCTATCCTGCCAGCTTCAAGCAATATCAACATATAAACTGACAATCTAACCATAATAATAAAAGAAAGTCAATCCACACCAAGCATAAGTCCCTAAATATAGCAAAAGAGAAGCTAAACAAGCTTCTACATAATCAGAGTACGAAAATATAATTGCCCTGAAAGGCTACAACAAATCTCTCTCACTCACATCAGTAATCGACGGTAACGACGGTACCGTCCCCTCAGGCCCTGTCGTCTTGGCCTAGTTGTCCAGCTGCATAGCCTGCTGCTCCACCTGTGGGGTTTCCTCCTAAAAAGGAAGACGTAGCAACCGTTAGTCATAAAGACTAAGTGGCTTCACATCCGCTGCCCCGGCGACTCCTCGGCACCGGGCGGAGAAAGGAACAGGTGCAATATATATATAACAGAAGTACAAGCAGGCGAAGTAAGTATACGATTCACAGGTAGCAATAAAAGTAGTATACAAATGAACAAGCTCTTATTCTACAATTCTACCATCTACAGCAGCAAGAGAGTATAATGTTATAACAGTAAGTAACTCAACTTATATGGATGCCCATACAAGCATATAAGTTGAGGGTCGTTCAGCAGTAAGTAACTCATCGTATAGGAGTGCCCATACAAACTTATATGATGAGGGTCTTGTGTATGTAATGAAGTGCAATGCTATGTATGCAATGCAATGACACACCCATGATCAAGCACATGCATTCGCTATGTCGACACAGACTTATAGTTCCCACTATTGGAGCAGGTAGCAACCTCTCAGGCGTCAACCGTCGTGGCCAAACGGTGACAGTAGAGCGGGCATCTCCACTACAAGGCTGGTCTCCACACTACCTGGCCTAGGCCTCCATACGCCTCAACGCTAAGAACACAACAACGGAGCTCACATGCGTACTACGGCTCAGCGGGTTCTCTTGGGTAAAAGAGCACGAAGATCCTAGCCCCGAATTGGCCTATGCGTGACACGGAAGGAGCCTAGGAAGTAAGCACGAGGACCAAGCCCAACCGTTCTATTGGCACGGAAGGAGCCTCGGGACATGAACACAGTGGACCAAGCCCAACCGTCCAAGGTCTAGCTGTCTACTCCTATCGGTGTGACGATTAGCGAGTCCGTAGACCTGCCACACTATCCTTAACTCGGGATTACGACACCACGTGTCGACTCACACCACATGCAATTCCACAATATCGTGGCATGGAATGGAGCCTCGGGACGTGAACACCGAGGACCAAGCCCAACCATCCATCAAATACGGAAGGAGCCTCGGGAGTGAGCATGAGGACCAAGCCCAACCGTCCAACTTTACTCATCTGAACACCACACTTGTTACTTCCACAATGCTACCCGTAGGGAGATGACTCTCTAAGCATTGGATTACTAACTCCATTCTATCCATTCAACATACATCATGGCCATAGTTAAACCATTTATACTTTATAACTACCCATTTATATCAGGCTCTTACCTCCAATTAAGCTTGTCCACAACTCATTATACGAATTCAGATTTATAACCTCGATCTATCATATCATTATGATAATTATTTCAAAAGAGTTCACCCAAGCCTCGAGTTGGATCGCAACATTAAATTCCACCAAATCGCACTCCACATTACACAGCCAAGAATTTAGGTGCAGCCTTAATCCGGTCAACAACTTCGACCAAGGATTCCCGAGGCTACAGAAATCCGATGAGTGAGTGTAATCACTCGTTGGAAAGGTAATTTCAAGGGCTACAAATTTCGTGTTTATTCAAAAGCCCAGATTTGATCACATCACACCAGAAATTCACTTGAAGCCTGCTGCGTACAGGATTCCTGGGTGGAATTTCCCCCAATCGCAGCAGATTCGAACTGGCTTTCCTGTGGCTACGGGAATCGCCTGAAAACGTGCAACCACTCGTTGGAAATATAATTTTGAGGGCTATGACTTTCGTGTTGACTCGAAAACCCAGATATTAACAGAACCCCTCCGAATCTGGCCACGAAGATCGCTGCGTGCAAAAAACAGATTTCTTCACGCATATTAAGATGAAATGAACGGCATCTGTTCATCTTCCTCCTTGGAACGATCTCCCAAAACTCCTCCAAATATTCGTCCACCCTTATTAACCCTCACAAAGCCATATTTCTCCACGAATCACTCTCACATCTTCACTTTGAAGGATGGAGAGGTTTAAGAAGACTAAAGCCTAGAAAATAAACATAGGCATGGCTTTCCCTAGGAAATCATCTCCTCACCATCAAGACTCTATGGAGTCAATGTATCTCCTAGAATATAACTACAGATCTAGCACCAAGGGAGAGGGGAGGAAGCTCACCTCGTTTTCAGCGGTACCATCGTTCTCGGCCATGGATCTAGTCGTTCTTCTTTGCGGCATCTTTCACTTGGTGCGGTTGCTCTTCACGGCAAAGGAAGGAGAGAGGAGAGGGAGAGAGAAAGAAGGCCGCCTCCTAGAGCTCCGCCTGCTTCCTCGGCTCCGTCGTTCGCGAGGTCCGTGATGACGGCTAGAGTTCGGCTTTCTCTCCTCTTATAGACCGATGTATTAGGTTTAATCACTTCTGCCACGTGTCAACGCCTCGTTGGACCGCCCATAATGGGTCATATTGAAGTAACCCGGTCCAAGAAATCATCCAGCACGAAATCCCGAAGTCCGGTTAGGTCCGCCTGTACAAGCCGGCGAATCTGCTTGGGCGAAGAAAATGCAAAAGTAAAATTCGACGGGAATCAACCGTCATTCTCGACGATCGGCGAGAATCGTCAGGCATTCTCGACGAATTCGTCGGGTATCAACAATGATACCCGGCGAATTTCACTTAGCAAACTTATCGGCAATCCTGGCGTTGAGTGTGTTGAGTATTCTTAGCGATACTCGACAATCGGTGAGAATCGTCGGGCAATCTCGGCGAATTCGTCGGGTATCAACAATGATACCCGGCGAATTTAACTTAGCCAACTTATCGTCAATCCTGGCGTTGAGTGCATTGAGTATCGGTCAGCGATACACGACGATCGGTGAGAATCATCGGGCAATCTCGACGAATTCGTCGGGTATCAACGACGATACCCGGCGAATTTCACTTAGCCAACTTATCGGCAATCCTGGCATTGAGTGTGTTGAGTATCGGTCAGCGATACTCGACGATCGGTGAGAATCGTCGGGCATTCTCGACGAATTCATCGGGTATCAACAATGATACCCGACGAATTTCACTTAGCCAACTTATCGGCAATCCTGGCGTTGAGTGCATTGAGTATCGGTCAGCGATACTCGACGATCGGTTAGAATCACCGGGAATTCTCGACGATCGGCGAGAATCGCTGGGCATTCTCAACGATTTTCCCTTAACCTAATTCCAAATCTGCAGCTCTGAATCCGGCGGGTATCGACCATCGATACCCGTCGAATCGGCGAGTATCATTCCCGATACCCGTCGATTGGCGAGTATCATCTTCCAATCTCGTCGATTTTTCCTTGGGCCATTTCCTTTCGATCCGTTGGATATCACTCGACCCTACACTCCATCCAACGCACTTGACACCTTTTGTCAGTGCGCCCCGAGCCCGAGTCAAGTCTCTTGACTCAAAACTCGTGCGAGGGGGCCTAGCACGAATTGGGACGTTACAGTGGATGCACCGACGCCAATACGTTGACTCGGCAAGTGTGGTTTAACACTTCGCCAAATTAAGTCCGGTGGACCAGCCGACAAAGTGTATGTAGAGCTTCGCTTAGGGCAGCAACATCGAGTCGTACAATAGGTCTGACTGGTAGTTCAATTACTGGTTTAGAGGTGGGTGAGGCCCAACCCACCCCTTCTGTTTGCCAATACAAAGGTATCCTGGGAGGTTAGGCTCCAGAAAGGGGGAACTAAAGGTCTGTGTTTACAGAGTCGAGTGGGACTGTTGCACTTGCATGATCATACCATAGCATACTTGCAAGACATAGCATAACAGTTGCATATAATCCTTGACACATATTTTATAAATTGGTATGAGACTCTTTATCCAATAGGCCCTGCAAAATGATCCCTTAGTTTATAAGCTTGTGTGAGCGTGCTTATAAGCTAAGGTTATTATTCTATGGATATATATTGCTTGCTTGAAAACTGACACCCCATCGTATAAATTGGTATGAGACTTTTTATACGATAGGAGCCTTGCAGAAGACCCCTTAGCTTATGTGTTTGTATGAGCATTCATATAAGTTAAGGTTATATATTTCATAATTTATCTTACATACTTTTGTTACTGCTACATGTTTTCATGGAACTATTAGATTAGTACCGCTGCCACCTGCTATCTTTGTTATTCTCCACCTACATTACCTTTCCATTCATTCTCCCCTCTCGGTGCCTAGGATCCATGGGGGAGGGATGGGGGATGATAGGACTGTGTCTTTTAGACTAACGGTTTTCAGACCAAATCATTTTAGGGGATCGTGGAGCCCAGTTTGAAGGTTCAGCACCGGAGGTCGGCACGCTTGGAGACGGGACAGTCTAGCACCGGAGTTCAGACAACTAGGATAGTGAGTCCCGTTCGCTAGTAGTTGTTATAGATTTGCTTCCGCGATAAGTGACTTGTAGTGAGGACTTTGATGTATCGGGCAAGAGCCCTATTTTCAGTACTTTTATTATTATTACTGTGGACTCTCCCTTCGTGGATAATTATTACTATATATGTGATTATTGTGGACATGTGTTAGAGTTTTAATTTCATGTACTCTCATAAATTTGCTACTATTCTATGATCGATATGGCCGACAGGATCGACATTTTGTAGTGACGACCTTCCCGGGCATGATGGTGTCTCCTCAAAACAGCGGTTCTGGGCCTAAGACCCCGTGGTTTAAAAAGAAAAAAAATGGGGTCTTACAAGTGGTATCAAAGCAGACCTCGATCGAAAAAGTAGCAGTCCACTAACCGTGGGTCACCCCCGCACGAGTTTAGTTTGGGGACAAACTAAGCAGCGGAAGCATTGGTGTGCCCATATAGGGGATCACATGTAAATTGTCCACTTTTATCTAGGTTTGGGTCAATTGCTTACAAATGGTCTTTGTTACGCAGCCTCCGGCACAGACTACACCACAGGGCGGAGTCCAGCAAGCTCCGAATGTTGCACCACCTCCCCCGGCCCCCACTCAATTTCCACAATCAGAGGTAGGGCAGACTCTGACAGCCATTCTGGAAGCTTTCAGGGCCCAGCAGGTTCCGACCCCACAGCCAAACCCAGGGGCCAATTGGTTGAGCATCTTTTGAAGACTTTCTCCCCTATCTTACTTGGGGACAGATTCAGCTGTACGGATTGAGGAGTGGCTTGACATCATGTATGGGATATTGACTGGGATACAGTGCCCATGGGAGGAGATGGTGTCTTTGGTGGTCTCTTGCTTGGAGTCCCATGCCATGAGATGGTGGAAGACACTACTAGACAAGAATTTTGCAGATAAGGAGGTTACTGACATTACTTGGGAGGATTTCAGGGCCGCATTGTTGGAGCACTTCGTTCTACAGTCAACAAGAGATGAGTTGGAAGACAGGTTCCTGAAGTTGAGGTAGGGCAACAATACGATGGTGGAGTACCAACGAGACTTCAATCATTTAGCCCAGTTTGCGGACTCCTATCAGCTGGATGAGGCAGGATACATCAAGAGGTTCTATAAGGGCCTACAAGAGGAATTGAGAGAGGCTCTTTTGTTCGTATCTGACGGGCCTATACCTCGGATGTTGGAGATGGCAAAGAGGATTGAGGCAGATTGGCACACGACTCAAGGCCAGAAGAGGCCAACTGAAGATCACGGTCGGGGAGCCAGAAATGATCAGCGAAGGGGCCACATTACTGATAGGAGAGATGGGAGAAGGGCAGAGGACTAACCTCGCCAAGAGGTGAGACAGGAGACGAGGGAGTCGGTGGTAATGGCTCCTCAACCTCTCTAGATGTGGGTGATATAGAGACCCGAGGGTATGGAATTTTCCCCGCCCTAGTGCTACAACTGTCATCAGGTAGGGTATATCCGGAGAAACTGCCCCATGAGGGGGGCACCCCTACTAGCACCACAGGCTGCCCCGCCTGCTCAGCAGTTTAAAGGTCGAGGACGAGGTCGAGGACGTGGATTCCAGGGCGGAGACCGCAAGCAGGATAGAGGGCAAGTGTATGCCTTGGATCTAGCTCAACCTCGGAACCCGGAACAAGTGATAACAGGTACGCCAGTAATTTTAAGTTCTTTTCTTTCCTAAAAAGCTAGACTCATGGATATAAAATTGTTAGAATTAGGAAGGAAAACCATAACAAGATTTCTACGATAGTTAACTACCCCGGGCATAGTCTTCGTCGGCAGTAAGCCCGCTTATACGCTATTTGATACGGGTTCTTTACACTCATTCGTATCGGAAGCCTTCATGGAAGGACTAGAAGGCATGGAGCGATTCACAGGCATGACCATAAGGGTACGTCTACCCGATGGATCAGAGCTATTCACCTCTTCCCACTGCAACATGGAGGAGGAGATCGACGGAAAGGAATTCGAAGCACCAGTGATGATCCTAAGGATGCCAGCCTTCGATCTGATCCTGGGCATGACATGGTTGCATTGGAACCCTGCCCAGATCGACTTCCTGTCAAAGAGGATAACCTTGAGGCATGGGGATTCCTATGTTGTCATCGAAGGTATTAGATCTACCAACCCTCTCTTGTTATCATCCGTACAGGCCGCCAAGGCCCACTTGTAGGGAGATGAGGTCTATCAAGTGCTGTTTGAGATGGCCGAGGCCAAGGATTCCATCCCTAGTACCGGTGGTACGGGATTTTGCTGACGTGTTTCCAGAGAAGCTGCTAGGGAAACCCCCACATCGGGAGGACTTCCAGATACAACTCATTCCGGGGGCAATGCCGGCATCTAGAGATCCTTACCGGATGGCGCCGAAGGAGTTAGTGGAGTTTCGATGCCAGCTGTAGGAGCTAGTGGAAGCCGGATTTGTTCGGCCAAGCTCGTCACGATGGGGAGCTTTGGTGCTATTCGTCATGAAGAAGGATGGGATGCTCTGATTATGCATCGACTACAGGGCTCTAAATAGGGTGACGGTCCGGAATACGTATCCTCTGCCGAGGATTGACAAACTGTTTGACCAGTTGGAGGGAGCCAACTGGTTCTCAAAGTTGGATCTGAGGTCAGGTTAGTTCCAGCTGCTCATTACGAAGGAGGATATCCCGAAGACAGCCTTCAGTAATAGATACGGGCTGTATGAGTTTACCGTGATGCCCTTTGGGCTCACGAATGTGCCATCGGCTTCATGAGATTGATGAACCGGGTGTTTGAGCCGTACCTCGACAGGTTTGTCATAGTATTCATAGATGACATCCTCATCTATTCAAGGACGAAGGAGGAGCATACACAACATCTGGCCTTGACTCTAGAGAAGCTCAAGGAGCACCAGTAATATGCCAAGTTCAGCAAGTGGTAGTTTTGGCTGACAGAGGTGGCCTTTTTAGGCCATATTATCAGTGGAGCGGGACTGGCAGTGGACCCCGTAAAGATTCAGGCAGTGCGAGACTGGCCTTAGTTGAAGACGACGATGGATGTCCGAAGTTTCCTAGGATTTGCCGGCTACTACCGAAAGTTTGTGAAGGGATTTTCTCAGATATCCCTCCCACTCACTTCTTTGATGAAGAAGGACACTCTCTTCATTTGGATGCCGCGGTGTGAGGCGGCCTTCCAGGAGTTGAAGAGTTGGCTTACGTCGGCCCCTATCCTTGCCTTTCCATCTGGGAAGGAGGGATTTCTGGTGTATGCTGATGCATATTTTAAGGGGATGGGTGCTGTAGTGATGCAGCATGGTCATGTGATAGCATACGCCTCACGGTAGCTGAAGAAGGATGAGCAGAACTACCCTGTTCATGACTTGGAGATGGGAGCAGTAGTGTCCGCTCTGATGATTTGGCAGCATTACCTCTATGGTGTGCATTGCGACATATTTTCGGATCTCCAGAATCTGAAACATGTTGATATACAAAAGGAGTTGAACGTTCGCCAGAGATGATGGCTGGAGTTCCTATCTGATTATGAGTACACAATACACTATCACCCAGGGAAGGCGAACGTGGTGGTGGATGCACTGAGCTGGAAGGCTACTACCTCAGGAGCAGGACCTCAGCTCATGGCCATGGAGTTGGTGTAGATGTTGGAAAAGATGTAGATATCTCTATTGTCAGAGGATCACCCAGAGCTATACCAGGAGTACCTGTCATCGATAGTTGCCACCGATGACATTCGGGATCATATCAGGGCTGAGAAGATAACGGATGACAAGCTGGAGCCAGTATTCAGAACCTTAGAGGCAGGCATGGTTGGGGAATATACAGATAGAGCCGGGCTGCTATACTTCAGAGGCAGAGTGTACATACCGGCTGGGGGCAGAATTTGGGAGGACATCATGACTGAGGCTCACTGCAGCAGGTACTCGGTGCACCAAGCATCACCAAGATGACGGCCGACCGAAAGAGGAAAATGTAATGGTCGGGCATGATGAGGGATATCACCTACTTCGTGACCCACAACGATGCTTGTCAGTTGGTGAAGGCAGAGTGTAGGAACCCGACCGGATTATTGCAGCCACTTCCGGTGCCGGACTGGAAGTTCGACGACATCGCCTTTGACTTCATACATGGTCTTCCTCGGTCACATGCGGGGAATGAATCGATATGGGTGATTGTCGAACGATTGACGAAGGTGGCTAGGTTTAAATGGATCAGGAAGGACGATCTGGTGGGTGACTTGGTATGGAAGTTTGTGGAGCAATTTGTTCGATATCATGGAGTGTCGAAGAAGATAGTGTCCGATCATGGTGTATGATTCACGTCTAAGGAATGGAGGGTGGTTCAGGCTTATTTGGGGACACGGCTGACTTTTAGTACCGCCTTCCACCCTTAGATGTATGGACAGATTGAGCTAACCAATCAGACACTGGAGGATTTGTTGCATCATTGCATACTGGACAACGGGGAGCCAGGAGAGAGGCAGCTACCGCTGATCACGTTCTCGTACAATAACAGCAACCAATCCAGCATCGGCATGGCCCCTTATGTGTATTTATATGGGCGGAGATGCAGGACTCCTTTGTCTTCGATCTAGGATGAGGATCCGAAGGCAATTGGCTCGAAGTTCATGGAGGATACGGATGCTCATGTACGGTTGATTCGAGACAGGATGCTGGAAGCCCAGAGCAGACAGGCCAGGTATTACGATGCTTGACAATGTCAGGTAGAGTTTCAGGTAGGAGACCGGGTATTCTTGAAGATCCGATTGATGGATGGAGTCTCGCAGGTGCGTGCTCGGAAGAAGCCCAGTCCGAGATACATGGGTCCTTATAGGATTCTAGAACGGATCAGCCACTTGTCTTATAGACTTGAGCTGCCACCAGAGATAGCAGGTTTGCACGACATCTTTCACGTCTCCTCCCTGAGGAGAGCTCTACTTCGGCCGGAGTAGCAGATTATGACTACAGATGGGCCTATAGCTTCTGATCGATTGGTTCACCTAGATCCGATCCGGATAGACGATACTGGGATGCGGGTCTTGTGGCGCAAGAAGGTTTTGCTAGTCAAGGTCTTGTGGAGGAATCATGGGTAAGAGGAGCACACGTGGGAGCCACAGGACTTGATGCAGCAAAGATACCCGGAGCTTTTCACATCAGGTACTCCCTATAACCTCTCGGGATGTTATATTTTTACTTATCGTACTTGAAACCCTGTAGGCCTAACGTGAATTTTGAGGACGAAATTTTTATTTTTATGTATTGGAATTTGTAACATCTGCAGACTTCTAGACCACTAAGATGGTTTTGTCATGACTGGGTCATGACAAAACCCTGAGAAGTGTCAAAAGGATGGGGTGAATTGGTGAGCTTAGTGGGTGAACCACTTTGGTCTGCAAATAGTAGAATTCTAAACACTTGTTTAGGATGATCATGGGGCTTCACCATGACTCCAAGACCCCACCACAACCTCACTAACCTATTGGAAGGTCCATTAAAGCCTAAGGGTCCATTGGAGTCAACCCAGGGTGGCCATGTTGACCTAGGATCATCCTAGGCCTAAATTGGGCAAGGTGCCCTAACTAAGGGCAATGTGCCCAACCAACCCTACCTAGGTCTTCCTAGCCTAAACGTGAGGTCAATGGGTCACCAAGGACTCATTGGAATCAACCCAAGAGGTTAAGTTGACCCATGTCAACCCTACATAACCCAACGTAAACCTTAAGGGAATCCAAGGGGTCACCAAGGACCCTTTGGGGTCAACCCAAATGGTCATGTTGACCAAAGTCAACTTATTGGTCAAAGTGGTCAACTTTGGTTAACCTTGCCCAAATTAAGTGGGCTAAGCCCAAGTGGTGTGGCCCATTAGTCTAAGGAGTGGAGAGACACATTTCGGGCCCACCGAAGTTAGAGAGTGATGACTAGGAGAGAGAGGGAGGAGGTTACCCCACTTTGGAGGAGAGAGGGAATGGGGGCTTAATGCCCATCATGGCCATGGAGGTTTCATAACCCCCCACTTTGATGGGGCTTTTATTCCTTGGAGGCAGGGGAGGAGTTTCCTGGTGTTGGCTGAACCTTGGTGTGGCTCAGCCCCCTCAATTGAGAAGAAACCTAAAATGGCCTTCATGGCCATTAATGGAGATTTCAAAAAATTGGGGAGTTATATGCCTCATCTCTCCTATTCCTCCTTTAAGAACCTTAACCAAGATAAGAGCAGGCGTTTCCCCCATTCCAACCTCAATTTTGTGTAGGTTGTTGTGGAAGTTGCAGAAAAGCTCAAGCCAACGGCCGAAAATGGCGAGGAGGCAAACCACCCATTCTCAGGCCGCAACTAAGGTCCTCCCTTGCTCCTTCCGTGGGAAGATCATAGGAATCAATAGGGATAAGCATCAGGCTCAATTCAGCATTATTGGGTGAAGAAAATTCCTGGTTTTTGTGTGAATTTTGACTTGTCGGGTTCGCCGGAATACGCCACTCCGACGGCTCTGCCACGACCTTGACGGAGGTGGTAGTGGCAGTGGCCGGCCAAGAAAGTGGACGCGTGGCCGAGAAAATAGGCTGGAACCTGCTCCATGATGGTGAGATCGGGGCCATCTGCCGGAGGTAGAAGATGAGCCAGCGCTGTCCGATCTTGCACCAAGATTCGTGCGAGATTAAATAAAATCAAACTATAGCTTTTGTATTATTTTGTCACACAATTTGTAGTGTATTCCATTAAATTTTAAAAATACCTACAGGCTTAATCAGAGAAAGTGGTCAATAAATATATTGTAGCTCTATGGATCTACTTTATTCTAAAATTGATTTTAGTCAATTTGGAGTTCAGGTTAGGCCTCAGCACTCAATTTGGTGGGGTCTATACCTAGGGATAGTCAAGGATTTAAATGTGTGCCCTCACTTCACCACTTGTCCAAATGATCTGAAATTTGGACAGGGAGTCCATCTTAACTATACCTAGGTCATGTAGAAAAATAGGAATTTTTTTAGATAAATTTTCTATAGTTTTTTAAATTATTTAATAATCCTAGGGTAATTTAATTAGGAAACCTAATGACCTTTAAACCGTCCCAAATTTTGGTGAGTGGTCCTTGGGGTCATCATAAGGCTCTGGATAAAATTTCATTTCATTTGGAAATGATTTGGGTTGAATTTTTGTAAACCCTAGCCTTGGCTAAAGGGGAATATTTAGGTCAAAGTGTTCCTTGTTGGTTTAAGTGGTCAAATCACCTCAACAGAGGCTGAAACTTGGGCCACTGGTTTGTTATGATACTAGAAAGCCTCACATGGAATTTGGGGTGGATTGGGGTACTTTTTCCCTAGGCCCAAGTTCAAACGCTAAGGTTGGACTTTGGGGATTTGTGAAGGGCATGGGGTGATTTTCCTTTGTATGGACTTGGTGTTCTGTCCATGTTATCCTATTGTGGCAAAAATCCCTAGGCAGAGATATGGTGGGATTTGGACATATGCACACCACTTAAACCACTGGCTAAGTTTTTGGTCCATACACCTTAGAGAATGTCTGGTGGCTCATATGACTTTGGAACTACATGACATTTTGGTAGAGGTAATTGTCTTAATCATATTAACCACTGAAATATACTACATAATGTTTGGATGAGTTTACAAGTGGATTCCTTTAAAAAGTGCACTTTTTGTAACGGCCTCCCCAGCACCACGCTTGCAAGGACGCCCGCTGGCACCCCCAGCACCACGCTCGAAAGGGTTCAGCCTAACGAGGTCTGTAGACCATGCACCCCAACCCCTCTTTATCCACAGGCGGGTTGTTGAGACTGGGGATCGAACCCGAGACCTCCTTGATAAGGAGTTTTCAAACCAGTCGTCATCACCAACTTGATGGGTTGTGAATGAAGTACCCTATTTAATGGTCTAAAATTCATATTAAAATTCTCTAGGGCTTGTTGCAGTCTTAATTAAAACATAACTTGACCAAATATCATCCAAACCCAAGGTTAGGAAGTCACATAATAAAATTTTTCAAGGCAACTCATGATAGTTCTAAGTAGAAGCTGCAGCTCAGTTGGTGATGAGGAGTGGTTTGAAAACTCCTTATCAAGGAGGTCTTGGGTTCGATCCCCATTCTCAACAACCCGCCTAAGGATAGAGAGGGGTTGGGGTTCATGGTATACAGACCTGGTTAGGCTGAACCCTTTCGAGTGTGGTGCTGGGGGTGCCGGCGGCCGTCCTTGCGAGCGTGGTGTTGGGGAGGCCGTTACAATTCCAATGCTAGAAAACTATGTCCGTTAATTTGCAAGCCGCCTAATCGTGAGGTCTCCTAGCCAATAGATCGCCATGAATAGGTGATGTAGAACTAAACAAGCTGCCATAAGTGGGCAGCTTATTGAACTAGGAAGAAGGTTGTAGAAGAGAGAAGACTGCCTGACCGCAAGCCGAGACTTTCTGCTAACTGCTGATTGTAATCACAGAGTCTGCATTGATCCAAGTTAGAACCAAGTCTCTGGGTTCTCAACACTGTCCGCATAATTGTTTATTCAGTTGTACTATTGATGTGACAGGAGGTCCTATTTATAGGTGCCGAGAGGAGTTTGATCACCACCCTATCTCTTGGAGAGCACGAAGTGTATCTGCAAAATCACAAACATAATGCCAGCCCGCTTTGTCTCCGCAACTAGGCTGGACAGCCAAACAACAAAGGTTGTACCACCAAGGCTGGATAGAAATCATATTCGCCTTTTTGACTTTTCCCCACAAGGCCAAGGCATGACTTGTCTGCCACACTGAGAGACGGTTAGTTGTCTACCTAAATCACCTAGAGGGGGGTGAATAGGTGAGATGTGCGTCTATTTGCGGAATAAAAAATTAAGGAACTAGCACAGCACAATACCAAGCAATCACAGACGACAAGAGATTTATAGTGGTTCCCTAACTCTGGGTACATCCACTTTCACTTCACCAATCTAGTAAACCACTAGACTTGGCTACACCACTATCTCGGATCAAAACGATCCTACAACTCGGAACAACGTTCCTACAAAAACTCGATCCCAACTGGATCTACACTCGGAAGAAAACCTTCCTACAAATCTCGATCCAAACCGGATCTACAGAACTCGGAGTCAAGACTCCTACAAGAATAAAAGATGTATACAGAAATATACAAACAGAGATATTCAGATCTGGATCTTCAATCCTTTCTTCCTTCTTCAGAGTTAGGGCTCGGCAGAAAATAGATCGAGGAAGACAAGGCGAAATCTCTTGGATCTGAAAAACTAGAATCAGCAAGATCAAGAGTTGGATCTGTCGATTTAGAATAGCTTGATCTTCTGAAACTTCTTGTCTGAATCCTTGGATCGGAGAAGACCGGCGACGAAGAAGATGAACAGGAATATGTCGGCGTGAACTTGACGGCTTCCCGATGCGAGCGATAGAAATTAGATTCAGAAATACTTCTTCTTAGGGTTTGTCGATTTGACAAGACCTATTTATAGGACTTCTGTAACAGTCAATACTTAAACAAGTACATGTGGACCAATCAAATTAGAGGATTTGAAATAAACCGCAAAGTCTGGACTTAGAAAAATTCTTCCTGTAAATTGACATACACGAGTGTATCAATGAACTACTCGAGTATCAGGAGAAAGAGACATACTCGAGTAAGCACGAGTCCAGGACTTAGAAAATAATCTATGAAAAACCAGACTACTCGAGTATGGTATAAACTACTCGAGTATCCTGAGTAACCTACTCGAGTGTCTGGAAGAATTGACTCGAGTATCTGGTAAATACATACTCGAGTATATCAGCTGAACTACTCGAGTAAGTCGATCCACTCGAGTATATAAACTTAACTACTCGAGTACTTGACTTAGGTCTACTCGTGAGTATATTAGTTTAACTACTCGAAGTATATAGATAACCACTCGTGTAGGAACACTTAGGCAAAATTCCGAGAGAGGAAAAACTGGATACTCGAGTAAGTGAAAGCATCTACTCGTGTATCATAGTATCTACTCGAGTATGTTCTTTGGTTACTCGAGTATATCCTTTGAACTACTCGAGTATCATAGTATCTACTCGAGTATGTTCTTTGGACTACTCGAGTATATCCTTTGAACTACTCGAGTATATGACTTCCCTTGGAAATCCATTTCTCCTACTAATGATCAGCAACACTTCAAGGTCCCATGAGTTCAAATGCTTGTGAAGTGAAGTGTATCCCAATAGAGAGGCTACACATGAGTCAACACCATGGATCACACAATGAGGGATTACATTGTATGGTCCTGTACTAGGTGACCCACTGTAGACTGACATTGGTTTACACTTGACAATAGAGTCCTGCAAGCACATCTAAACAAGTACATCAAATACAACAACAATTCATTTTAGTTTTAGGAGGACTTCTTCAAATTAAGGTCATTGTGGAAACAAGACCCAACAATCTCCCCCTATTTGAAGAAGTCAGAACACCATCTACTAAATTGAATTGCCAGAGATATTAAAACAGTATGACGTAAAAGAGAATGCATTGACTTACATTTCTTAACTAGAATTGCTTTGCATTTCTCCCCCTTACTGAAATCTTCATTTGGATTTGCATTTTCTTTTCCTTTTTCATCTCTATAAACCATTTCCTTTTGCTCTCCCCCTTTCTGACCTCTTTAAATAGGGGACTACTAGAAACTCCCCCTTAACCAATGCATATGGAGTTCTTCTTCAATTGCTCAAACATCAAGCTGAAACCAGAGAGGTACTTTGATATTCTAGTTCCAAGAATTTTCTGGAACTTCTTCTTGTCCATTTGCCAGATGAGAATTTTATTGGCCCATGGACATACCTGCATCAACAAGATTAGAATCCCTTAGGAGCCCAAACAAGATTGGGTCCTAGGTCTCTTGTTAGTATCCTCCCCCTATGAGAGTTAACATTATGAGTGGTCTTTCTCACATTATCAACTTGAGGAGTTAAAACATAGCTGGGATTAAACTAGCAATCTATGGCGAAGTGACCAACCTTGCCACAACACCAATAGTTAAACCTGTTGTATCTTCTCTTATTCTCTTGCTTTACGTTATGGATGGGGGGTCTAGCAAGAGCAACTGACCTGGAGAAGGAAGCCTCATGATTGCAACAGGTACATGGCTTCCTTGTCTCCTTGGCCTTTGTTACACCAGTTTTAGCTTTCGGTGTCTTCTTCTTATTTGGCCCATGATTGTAATGATCATATTTCAGTAAGGCAACGGTTTGGCTTGGGAAGGCCTTGCCTTTACCTTTGGCTGATTTATGTCCTATACTGCTATTTTTCCCAAAGGAGGTTTCTCCATTAGTGATTGGAAGCACAATTGTAGGCATGGTGAGAGTTTCAACCAGCTTTCGTTCAATGACTAGCTTTGCTTCCAATTCATCCAGGAGAAAATCTTTATGATTTACTAATTCAGTAAAGTCTTTGATTTCCTCCTTCAAAGATTGAACTTCATCTCTGAGAGGGGTCATTTGGTCAATCTCCTCCCTCAGATTTGATTCCACCTCTTTGAGGGATGCAATCTCTTTTGATTGTGATTTGAATACCTTCCGGCATTTGTCAAATGCAGTCAATAAGACTTGATACTGGTTTACCAATTCAAAATCATCCTCCCCAGAAGAATAGCCATCATGACCATTTGAGTCAGAATCTGAGGCAGAAAGAGGTGTGTGAGAATTTACCTTCCCGGTTTATGAGGAGTTACCGTTGTCTTTGTCCTCTTGGTCAGAAAAAGCCATAAGCCCGAAGTAGGCTTCTTCATCCGCACTTGACTCAGATGAGTCAGAGTCACTGAGGGTCTTTGGCTTTTTGGCAATGAAGCTTCTTTCTTTCTTCCTTTTCCCTTGAGGAGAATTCTTTTCTATGCCTCTTCCTTCTTTCTTCTTCAGAGGGCACTCAGTGCTTATATGCCCTTGCTTACTGCAGGAATAACAAACAACGTTAGAAGAAACATGTTTGTTCGGTTTAGATTTATACCTGTCATGTCTGCTGTGACGATCACCATCAGGACGTGATCTTCTGGACGAGGAATCATTTTCTCTCATTTGTTTCTTATTGCTAAGAAACTTCTTGAATTGTCGGGAGAGAAGATGAAACTCTTCATCTGATGAATCTGAGCCTGAGGTGCTTGGCTCGGACTCTTCTTCTTCATAGTCTCCTTGAGTGGAAGCAGCTTTGGCCTTCCTTGAGCTGTCTGCCCTTAGAGCAACTGACATATCTTGGGATGAGGGCCTGTTGCACTCTTCTTCAGCTTTTCTATTATTGATTTGAAGCTCATATGACATAAGCTTTCCGAAGAGGTTCTGAGGGTCAGTCTCTGCTAATCTTCCAAACTCTCTGATGGCACATATCTTGTTGTCCCAATCCTTTGTCAAGGATCTTAGGAACTTGTCGTTTAGTTCACCATCTGTGAACACTCTGCCGTAGTTCCTTAAACCATTGACAATCTTGAAGAAATTTTCATATGTGTCAGCAATAGCTTCCTTTGGTCCTTGCTTGAAGGCTTCATACTTCTGATTAAGAAGGGATCTTCTATCATCCCTTACTTCTTCTGTACCTTCCATCAAGATAATTAGAGATCTCCACATTTCCTTGGCAGATTGGCAGTGAATGAGGTTTTGCAACATAGAATCATTGACTGCACTTGCGATGATGTTCTTGGCTTTCTTGTCTAAGGAGACAAGTGCAATCTCATTCTTATCAAGATCCATCAACTTCTTTGGCACCTCCTTTGTAGGATCACTAGTAGAGGCAATCATAGGGATATAAGGGCCTTCCTCCACTATCATGAATAAGCGGGGGTCAACAGCTTCCATGTAAAGTTTTATTCTCTCTTTCCACATGGGAAAGTTTGCCTTATTGCACACTTGGAGCTTAGAAAAATCCTTGGCTCTGTCCATGCTTGAAACTTCTCTAAAGACAACTCGGGTAGGATCAGATCAAGGTGTTAACCTTTTAACGATCAACCTCCCTCTGATACTCCTTGAGAGATGGTTAGTTGTCTACCTAAATCACCTAGAGGGGGGTGAATAGGTGAGATGTGCGTCTATTTGCGGAATAAAAAATTAAGGAACTAGCACAACACAATACCAAGCAATCACAGACGACAAGAGATTTATAGTGGTTCCCCAACTCTGGGTACATCCACTTTAACTTCACCAATCAAGTAAACCACTAGACTTGGCTACACCACTATCTCGGATCAAAACGATCCTACAACTCGGAACAACGTTCCTACAAAAACTCGATCCAAACTGGATCTACACTCGGAAGAAAACCTTCCTACAAATCTCAATCCAAACCAGATCTACAGAACTCGGAGTCAAGACTCCTACAAGAATAAACGATGTATACAGAAATATACAAACAGAGATATTCAGATCTGGATCTTCAATCCTTTCTTCCTTCTTCAGAGTTAGGGCTCGGCAGAAATTAGATCGAGGAAGACAAGGCGAAATCTCTTGGATCTGAAAAACTAGAATCAGCAAGATCAAGAGTTGGATCTGTCGATTGAGAATAGCTTGATCTTCTGAAACTTCTTGTCTGAATCCTTGGATCGGAGAAGACCGGCGACGAAGAAGATGAACAGGAATATGTCGGCGTGAACTTGACGGCTTCCTGATGCGAGCGATAGAAATTAGATTCAGAAATACTTCTTCTTAGGGTTTGTCGATTTGACAAGACCTATTTATAGGACTTCTGTAACAGTCAATACTTAAACAAGTACACGTGGACCAATCAAATTAGAGGATTTGAAATAACCCGCAAAGTCTGGACTTAGAAAAATTCTTCCTGTAAATTGACATACACGAGTGTATCAATGAACTACTCGAGTATCAGGAGAGAGAGACATACTCGAGTAAGCACGAGTCCAGGACTTAGAAAATAATCTGTGAAAAACCAGACTACTCGAGTATGGTATAAACTACTCGAGTATCCTGAGTAACCTACTCGAGTGTCTGGAAGAACTGACTCGAGTATCTGGTAAATATATACTCGAGTATATCAGCTGAACTACTCGAGTAAGTCGATCCACTCGAGTATATAAACTTAACTACTCGAGTACTTGACTTAGGTCTACTCGTGTATATTAGTTTAACTACTCGAGTATATAGATAACCGCTCGTGTAGGAACACTTAGGCAAAATTCCGAGAGAGGAAAAACTGGATACTCGAGTAAGTGAAAGCATCTACTCGTGTATCATAGTATCTACTCGAGTATGTTCTTTGGACTACTCGAGTATATCCTTTGAACTACTCGAGTATCATAGTATCTACTCGAGTATGTTCTTTGGACTACTCGAGTATATCCTTTGAACTACTCGAGTATATGACTTCCCTTGGAAATCCATTTCTCCTACTAATGATCAGCAACACTTCAAGGTCCCATGAGTTCAAATGCTTGTGAAGTGAAGTGTATCCCAATAGAGAGGCTACACATGGGTCAACACCATGGATCACACAATGAGGGATTACATTGTATGGTCCTGTGCTAGGTGACCCATTGTAGACTAACATTGGTTTACACTTGACAATAGAGTCCTGCAAGCACATCTAAACAAGTACATCAAATACAACAACAATTCATTTTAGTTTTAGGAGGACTTCTTCAAATTAAGGTCATTGTGGAAACAAGACCCAACACACACCAGCAGACCCTACGAAAACACCACCAGTCTGCATATAAGCAGACATAGCTCCAGTTTGCATGCCCTTGCAGACACTGCTAAAGTCTGCACACTCCGAGCCCGCAACTAAAGCACACAAGGCTGACAGTTGTCGAACTCGACGGACAAAGATAACAGTCAGCGCTAACTGCATGACCTCCCGAACTGAGCACACGTGGACTTGTTATAGATCCAAACCAAGTCCACACCACCAGCTATCCCTGGTGCAAACACAATACCAACAGATACTAGGGACAATCCACACACACAGGCAGACTCCAGCACCAGTTCGCACAAATCGGCGAACTGTGCGATTACACCAAATCACACCAGAGCGAGATAAAATCAAAAGGCCATGCCGATCAGTTACTTCTAGGGAACAAGCCAACTGTAGAACCTTTGGCTGACCTTGCTAGTCACCAAACTTATTCACATAGACTGCATGGTCAAACCTCCTAAGGTGCCACAACTGTCCTCCCAGACCGCACAGATAGTCCGCCCAGGCTGCCACTTTTTCTTAAATAAATTCAACACTCCCCCAAGAAGTTAGAAGTATAAACCTTCACTAGAAGTCCCTGTAACCGTGTAAATGACCCCATCGATAGTGTCTTCGTGAAGATGTTTGTGATGTTGTCCTCGATCCGCACATGTCAAACCACAAGAGACCCCTCCAACACCTTCTCCCGAATAAAATGGTTCTCAATCTCAATGTGTTTGGTTCGCGCATGACAAACTAGATTATTAACCAGTTTAAGAGCACTTTCGTTGTCACTGCATAGTACACTATGACCCTGCACTTCTTTATGTACATCCTCTACTAGCCTCCTAAGATAGATGGCTTCCCGAGCTGCCAAGGACGAAGCCTTTACTCTACTTCAGTAATAGAGATGGACACAGAATCCTGCTTCTTGCTGCATCACGAGATACCCGCTGATCCACATGTAAATACATAACCATACGTTCACTTCCGGTCATCTGAATCTCCCCCATAATCAACATTTATGTAACCGTGCAGGTTGAAACCCGTGTTTCTCCCATAAAGGAGACCCATATCAGAAGTGGACTTTACGTACTTCAGAATGGTTTTTGCTGCCACCAAATAAGTTTTCCGAGGTTCTGACATATACTGACTTACTTGGCCTACAACATAAGCAATGTCTGTCCTCATAATCTTCAAGTAAATATGGCTCCCAACCAGTGCCCGGAACACTAAAGGATATGGAAGTATCCTCCTCTCATCTCGTCGAAGCTTGATGCCAACATTAAGTGGAGTATAGCTCTTCCCATCCTGCATGTCTAACCACTGAATGATCTGTTCCGTATAGCCAGTTTGGGAAACGAGTATGCCGCTCTCTTTCCTCTCTACCTCGACTCCAAGGAAAGTGGTGGAGCTTACCCAAGTCATTCATCTCAAATCAAATACCTAGATTTTCCCTGAGCCTAGATACATCCTCCTCGGAGTTTCCCGTGGCGATCTTATCATCTACGTACAAAAATACCATGACAAGAACTCCCCCCTCTTCTTGTTGAATAGTCTCGAATATGAATCAGAGGCAAAATTACCGCAAAACTAGAGGTATTCTACGATCTTCCCATACCATGCCCGTGGAGCCTGCTTCAAACCATAAAGGGCCTTCCAAAGCTTGAAGACGTATCCTGGATAATCTTCAGACACGTATTCTGGTGGCTAAACCAAAAAGATGTCTTTATCTAATTTCCCCATAAAGATTAGCATTCCTTACGTCCAGCTGCCACATCTTCCAACCTTGGCAAGTCGCCATGGCCATCACCACCCGTACTGAAATCATTTTTGCAACATGACAAAATGTCTCTTTATAGCATTCTCTATACTTTTGAGAGAACCCTCGAGCTACAAGGCGAGCCTTGTACCACTCAATGCTCTCATCCGCATTCTTCTTCAACTTATACACCCACTTGTATGTCATAGGAGTAACACCATCGACCTTGGGCAAAAGGTTCCAAATCTTCTTTTTCCCGAGGGCAGCCATCTACTCATCCATGACATTATCCCACTTACTAACTCCAGCGGCGTCTTCAAAGCTAGAAGGCTCTCGCTCGTCAAGAGGACCTGCGAAGAAATAAGAGATGAATCACACCGTGTTTTCTTCGCTATAACGAGCTGGTGGTTTGACGGTCCTTGAAAGTCTTTGTTTTCAAGGATATCTAAATCACCTAGAGGGGGGTGAATAGGTTTATTAGTCCTTAGTGACTATCTTTTATTTTCCTTACTTTAGGTGATTTATTAGTTGATTCAATTCTTCTTTCAAGACATGCAACCTACAATAAAGAAAATAACACAGAACAGCACACACAGATTTATAGTGGTTCCCCTTACAAGGGTACATCCACTTTCCCTCCCACCTTTCTAACTCTTGTTAGACATGGCCAAACTCCTCCAAATATGCTCCTCAGATCTTACAACTCAGGCCCTCAGCCTTACACTTAGATATTCAGCAAGTTCCTACACTCAGTATCGTTTTCAGGACACCTACCTCAGAACCAACAAGTTCCTATCTCAGAGCTCTGCAGTGCTCCTACACTTAGTGACCCTCAATACACCTATCTAAGCCTTATACAAAGTCCTACAGCACAGGCTTCTCAGCCCTACTGTTTCAGGAACACAGCCCTACTCTCAGAGTGCTACAACACTCCTACAGCTTAGTACCCAGCAGGTACATACCTCAGTGCCCTTCCAGGAACATACAGCTCAGTGATTAATTAATCACCTACCTCAAGCTGTTAAGCCCTATAACTAAGATCCAACAGGATCCTACAGGATGGAAGTGGGTTATGTTGTTACTCTTGACACAAGAGATTTTTCTTTGTGTCAAGCTTCTTGACAGAGATAGACTCAGTCTAACTATGACTACAGGAAATTATTTCCTGAGTCTACCTTTACTGAACTAAGAAATACTTAGACCTAACTTCTTCTTCACATTACCAGGGATATTTTCAGCTGGAGCTGTGAAGTTACTGCAGCAATACTAGATGCAACTAAGTTGAAGGTTTCTCAGCTCAACTTCTTCACAGCAACATAGATACTTATACTGGAAGTAACTTGCAGAACCCTGTTATGCCCCTTCTTTCTTTCCTGGGCTGAGGTGATTAGGCCCTAACTTTGTGTTGGGTATTTCATCAACAATAACCCAGATTTGCATGCAGTCACCCTTGAACTAAGATGAATTAAGTTGTATTTGATATCTTGGTTTAAGTTGTGTGTTTGAAGATCATCATTGCTAAGTGTAGACCAATGTCAGTCTATAGTGGGTCATAAACACAGGACCATACAGTATAATCCCTCACTGTGTGATTCAAGGTGTTGACTCATATATAGCCTCTCAATTAGGATACACTTCATATTCAAGCACTTGGATCAAGGAATGAAGATTGGATTCTTGAAGAGTAGAGAAAATTTTCTAAGTCCAGAATTTCCCTAAGTCCATCTCTCGAGAAGTCCATGACAGTTCTCGAGAAGGGGACTTAGCAGAACTTGAGAAGTTCCTCTAGTTCCTGAGAAGCTGAGACTAGTTCTCGAGAAACCTTTTATAGTTCTCGAGAAGTCAGTCTAAGGTTATCGAGAAGTCCCAGCCATTATTTCTCGAGTAGTCAGAGACAGCCGGAAAATTATTCTGAGTCCCTCTCTCGAGAAGTCTATCTTAGTTCTCAAGAACTTAGTCTCTAGTTCTCGAGAAGTCAGCATGGTTCTCGAGTATACAGTTTGGCTTTTGAGTAATGGTTCTCGAGAAGTCTACTTAGTTCTCGAGAAGCTTTACATAACTCTTAAGTAGACTCAACACCTTATGTTCTCGAGTACTAACTTAAGTCCAGACAGTCTAGTTCTCGATAAGTAATCCTGTTCTCGAGAACTCATTCATACTTCTCGAGAACTGCTGTCAAATTTTTCTAAAAATTTACTTAAGTCCAGATCGACTTGATTTTCAAATGAGACATCGTGATTTGTCCACGTGTCATCATTAATGTTAATTCTAACCGTTAGGGGAAATCCTATATAATGTCTTTTCATCAAGACTAACCCTAAGCGGAAAATTGTATTTGTCTATTATCGTGATCGGCTGTCTCTCTCTCTAAGAAGAACAGAACTTTCAGCCGCCGCCGCCGCTCAATGTGAAGATCGACACTTCTTTTTTCGATCAAGAATGGCTTGCTGTTCAAGGATATTTCATCTTCTCCTTGATCGAGTAGGTCTAAGATTTCTCAGATAAGATCTCTCAGCTCTTCTTCAATATTTTCTGAAAAAGCCGCAAGTTCAAGAAGAAGACCTAGAGTTGAATTTTTCCAGATCTTAGACAAATTTTTGTTTGTATTTTTTTATATATCTCTTTGTAAATTTTGTATGAGATTAATCTCCGAGTTGTAGGAAGTTTTCATCTTCCGAGTGTAGATCCCATTTGGATCGAGATTATAGGAACTTGGTTCCGAGGCGTAGGATTGGATTTCAATCCGAGATAGTGGAGTAGTCGGATCTAGCTATTTACTAGATCGGTGAGGGAAAGTGGACGTACCCAAGGTTGGGGAACCACTATAAATCTTCTTTTCATCTGTGATTGCTTAATTGTGTGTGCAAGTTCTTTAAAAGGTTGATTGATGCTTCACTACCGGAATACTTCTGGGCTGAAGCCGTCAATACTGCATGCCACGTGCAAAATCGAGCACTCATCAATAAGAACCATAATATGTCACCTTACGAACTTTTAAAACGCAGGAAACCAACTATTTCATATTTTAGAATTTTTGGCTGTAAATGCTTCGTGCTTAACAATGGTAAGTATCATACTACCAAGTTTAGTGAGAAAAGTTTTGTAGGTAATTTAGGTTGATAACTTAACACTTTCAATTGGTATCAGAGGGAGGTTTTGGAGGAGCCTTGGGATTATTCTTGCCATACTCTCTATCATATATCCTTTTTTTAGTCATGGACTTCTCATAAAGATCCCACTCAGAGGAGTTGTAGTGGAGATTCCTATTTTCATTATAGTCCAGAACTTACTTGAGAGTATCAATAATCAATGACTTGGAGGTAGGACTCAAGACTTCAGCAAACTCTTATGCCTTTCTTTTCTCAGAATCTGGCTTGGGAACACTTTTGCTGGATGAGGGGCCTTCCCCATACTTCCTTTCCTTAGAGGTGTGGATTTCAGGTAAACCTTGAGGAATAATATTATCCCATACATGATCATAGGCAGTAGGAGGAGGATCCTGATCTTCTGGCCTAGGAGAAAATCAGGGCATCTGAGGTTGTTGCATATGATCTGTCATTTAACTATACAGTCCTTCAACAAGAGGATTCAAGTTATGAGGAATGATATTAGGATCAACCTGAAATTTAGGGAATATTTGGTTTTGCATCCAGACTGAGGTGTCATAGGTATGAAATTTCACAGATTGAATTTTCTCTGAAACATTCTTATTGATTTCATTTATCTTGTCAGACCAAGCTGAGTTTGCAGCAGCAGTAAACTTATCCACAAGTTTTTCCACATGTTCTTTTACCAGGCTCTCCCCCTTTCTGAATTCTACACATAGCTTTCCTATGACATCTTCCTTGAAGGTTCCCACTTATTAACAGATTTTCATAACATGTTCCTGGGCTTTATTCTCTAACTGAATCTAATTATTAGCAAGAGTTACAGATTGTTCCATTACCTGACCAACACTAGTAATGGTGTGGTCTATAGCTTTTCCACCAATATAAAGTAATTCTTTGAGGGAGTCTGTGTTGTGCTGGATTTCTGGAAATCCTCTGCTCATCTCTTTTTCTAGAGCAGTGACATTGTCCTGGACTACCTTCAGAGATTCATCAAAATATTTCCTCTGGTCAGCCAACATGATTTCAATCTTACTGAGAATATCTGAATCGATAGGGGCAGCAGCAGCAGTAACAGCAGAAGGAGATGCAGTCACTCATACTGTCAGAGCTAAAAGTTCTATAGTGATTGATGAGATTCCTCCATGGACTTTCCTTTAGACTATGACAGCCATGACTTCTTCAATATCATGGTTGCCATAGTCTGTAGGAAAAGATTTCCTTGTGGTTTGATGATTTTTGATTTGATTAGAGACAGCATAAGAGAACCAAAATTTGCTAGGATAATCTCCCTGATGTTGCATGAGATTGATCCAACAGCCTTTAAGACATCTAAAGGCACTCCAATCCATCACCTGAAGAAGATCTCCCTAGCCTCCATTCATAGATGGGAGTTAAAGCTGAAGAATCCAAAGCAACTGGCTAAAGAGCTTGCAGCCACAGCTAAAGAGGTCAGGACCCCATCTCCCTCCTCTCATAATGTTGTTGAACCATCTGGTGCAACAACTGAGGGGGAGCCTGCAGCCTCAGTTCCAGATGTCAGACTTCCTTCTCCTCCTCCTCCAGCCAGATCACCAGCAAGTTTACCAATCAGAAGTCCTGTCAGAAGCCCAGAAGATCTCCAACCAAATCCCTAGAGGCAGACATTTCAGATAATACCATCTCAGATGAGTAAGTGCAAGAAACCATTAAATATACTACTGAAGATATTGAAAGTATGATAAAAGAGCTGACTTCAAATGAACCTCTTCCTTATCTACACAAGGAAACTACTGAAGAGCCATCAAAGGATCCTTCTATAGCTCCCTCTCCATCACCAGTTCCATCTCCATCATCAGCACATACTCCATATCCAATACCATCACCCAAATCTCAAACTGCTCAATCCTTTTTTTTGCAAGAAAGATCTACCAGGTACTATTCTTCTTTCTGATGAAGATAGAATTTCTCCAGAGCCTGTTGAAGCTCCTCTAAGGAAACTTGACTTCTCCATGCCCACTTTCCTTGATGAAGAAGTAGATGTAATCACTCCTACTATCAGAGCTAAAATTTCTGTAGTGATTGATGAGATTCCTCCATGGACTGCACCTCCTCCTGCTGTTACTGCGGCTGTTGCCCCTATCAATTAAGATATTCTCAGTAAGATTGAAATCATGTTGGCTGACTAGAGGAAATATTTTGATGAATCTCTGAAGGTAGTCTAGGACAAAGTCACTGCTCTAGAAAAAGAGATGAGCAGAGGATTTGCAGAAATCCAGCACAACACAGACTCCCTTAAAGAATTGTTTCAGATTGGTGGAAAATCTATAGACCACACTATTACTTGTGTTGGTCAGGTATTGGAACAATCTGTAAATCTTACTAACAATCAGATTCAGTTAGAGAAGAAAGTGGAGGAACATGTTATGAAAATCTGTGAAGAAGTGGGAACCTTCAAGGAAGATGCAATAGGAAATCTATGTGTAGAATTCAGAAAGGGGGAGAGCCTGGTAAAAGAACATGTGGAAAAACTTGTGGATAAGTTTACTGCTGCTGCAAACTCAGCTTGGTCTGACAAGATAAATGAAATCAATAAGAATATTTTAAGGCAAATTCAATCTGTGAAATTTCATACATATGACACCTTAGTCTGGATACACAACTAAATATTCCCTGAATTTTAGGATGATCCTAATATCATTCCTCATAACCTGAATCCTCTCGCTGAAGGACAGTCCAGTCAGATGCCAGCTCAGATGCAACAACCTCAGATGCCCTTCTTTTCTCCTAGGCCAGAAGATCAGGATCCTCCTCCTGCTTCCTATGACCAAGTATGGGATGATATTATTCCTCAAGGTTTACCTGAGATCCACACCTCTAAGAAAAAGAAGTATAGGGAAGGCCCCTCAGCCAGCAAAAGTGTTCACAATCCAGATTCTGAGAAAAGAAAGGCACAAGAGTTTGCTAAAGTCTGGATTCCTACCACCAAGTCATTGATTCTTGATACTCTCAAGTTAGTTATGGACTATAATGAAATCATGAATCTCCACTATAGCTCCTCTGAGTGGGATCATTATGAGAAGTCCATGACTAAAAGAAGGATATATGACAGAGAGTATGGAAATAATAATCCCAAGGCTCCTCCAAAAACTCCAAGATACTACCCAAAGCCTTTCAGCTACCAAAGGAGACAACAGGAGAAGCATGACAGACAGCATCAGAGCTAGAGATGATTTTTCTACTGATACTTGTTTTTGATACTATGGAAGAAATGATGTTGAGTTGGAAATCTAAAACATTATATATATACAATTTCTAGTTTTGCTAATTATGTGTTTAATTTTTTCTATCTTGCTTTTGATTTCTTTTCTTCATTTACAGTTCTTTCTTTATTGGTACAATTCACCTTAGAGTAGAGGGTTCTGACTTCTACAAATAGGGGGAGATTGTTGGGTATTGCATCCACAATAACCAAGATTTGCATGAAGTCACCCTTGAACTAAGATGAATTAAGTTGTATTTGATATCTTGGTTTAAGTTATGTGTTTGCAGATCATCATTGCTAAGTGTAGACCAATGTCTGGCTATAGTGGGTCATGAACACAGGACCATACAGTGTAATCCCTCACTATGTGATCCAAGGTGTTGACTCATGTGTAGCCTCACAATTTGAATACACTTCATATTCAAGCACTTGGTTCAAGGAATGCAGATTGGATTCTTGAAGAGTAGAGAAAATTTTCTATGTCCAGAATTTCTCTAAGTCCACCTCTCGAGAAGTCCATGACAGTTCTCAAGAAGTAGACTTAGCAGAACTCGAGAAGTTCCTCTAGTTCTCGAGAAGCCAAGACTAGTTCTCGAGAATCCTTTTATAGTTCTCAAGAAGTCAGACTAAGGTTATCGAGAAGTCCAAGCCTTTATTTCTTGAGTATTCAGAGACAGCCGCAAAATTATTCTAAGTCCCTCTCTCGAGAAGTCTATCTTAGTTATCGAGAACTTAGTCTCTAGTTCTCGAGAAGTCAACATGGTTCTCGAGTATATGATTTGGCTTTCGAGTAATGGTTCTCGAGAAGTCTACTTAGTTTTCGAGAAGCTTCACATAACTCTTAAGTAGACTCAACTCCTTTTGTTCTCGAGTACTAACTTAAGTCTAGACAGTCTAGTTCTCGATAAGTCAGCCTGTTCTCGAGAACTCATTCATACTTCTTGAGAATTGCTGTCAAATTTTTCTGAAAATTTACTTAAGTCCAGATCGACGGGATTTTCAAATGAGACATTGTGATTGGTCCACGTATCGTCATTAATGGTAATTATAACCGTTAGGGGAAATCCTATATAATATCTTTTCATCAAGACTAACCCTAAGCGGAAAATCGTATTTGTCAATTATCATGATTGGCCGTCTCTCTCTCTAAGAAGAACAGAACTTTCAGCCGCCGCCGCCGCTCAACGTGAAGATCGACACTTCTGTTTTCGATCAAGAAAGACTTGTTGTTCAAGGATATTTCATCTTCTCCTTGATCGAGTAGGTCTAAGATTTCTCAGATAAGATCTCTCAACTCTTCTTCAATATTTTCTAAAAAAGCCGCAAGTTCAAGAAGAAGACCTAGATTTGAAATTTTCCAGATCTGGACAAATTTCTGTTTGTATTTTTTTTTATATATCTCTTTGTAAATTTTGTAGGAGATTAATCTCTGAGTTATAGGAAGTTTTCATCTTCCGAGTGTATATCCCTTTTGGATCGAGATTCTAGGAACTTGGTTCCGAGGCGTAGGATTGGATTTCAATCTGAGATAGTGGAGTAGCCAAATCTAGTGATTTACTAGATTGATGAGGGAAAGTGGACGTACCCAAGGTTGGGGAAACACTATAAATCTTCTTGTCGTCTGTGATTGCTTGATTGTGTGTGCAAGTTCTTTTAAATTTTTATTCCGTATATAGACACACAATTCACCTATTCACCCCCTCTAGGTGATTTAGGTTGATAACTTAACACTTTCACTTTGACTCCCTAGAAATAGCCCCCCGAGCCTTCTTTCAGATCTCTGCTTCTTTGAGCTTTCTTCTCTTCACAACTTCTAGATAAATATCTTCTGGTTATTGCTTGTATAACTGGAATTGTGAAGGACCTGCAGCAAGGGTCGGCCCTTGGCTGCTTCATCTTTCCTTAGAGAAATACTCTGAACTTGCTTGCTGGTGCAGGTGAGAATGACACCAGCTATCTTTCTTGAGATCACAAATCCTACAGGTTGGGTAAGGCCTTGGCTACTTTCTTTTCCTCAGAGTTTAACTCTGAACTTGATGAAGTCGATAAAGAAGACAACAACAAACTTGCTCTTCGTCTTGCTGACTTGAGCTTCCTATTGTTCAACACAACAACAATAGTGGTGAAGAAGATCGACCTGATGGCTCCTCTCAAAAACCTATTTTCCTGTGTAACGCATTTCCCTTTTATTCCACATTTCAAGAAAATATATTTATGGCAATAATTGGCGGTCCATTACATGGCTGACACGTGGCGGCATGGGGGGGGGGGGAGAATCATGCTCAATGACGGCCGGCCATGCGAAGCCACTCCTCTTAAGTCAAAGACATTAAACCAGCCAGCCTCACCTACATTCTACCCCACCATCACCTTCAGTGAACCCTAAGGAGCAGAGGATTAGCCATAGGAATCAGCAAACAAGCTAGCTCGCCGGAGCATGGGTCGTCCATGACGCATCACCACCAAAACTTCTGTCAAGCTCTTCTAAGGGTCTGTTTCTCCTCCCCTCCCTCTGTGCTAGCTGTCTAGCTCCTTTATGAGAGATATCGAGCTGAAATGAGCCTGATTCCATGTGAGAGGGAGCTTGCCGAGCATTTCTTCTTGCTCGGATTCGCTAGAGGAGCCACCTCCAGCGGCCACGTTGCCGGGAAACGCTAGTCGCATCCTCAATGGAGGTGGTTGTGATAATCGCTGGCGGCGGCTAGAAGGATGGGAAATACAAGATCTAGCTTGTCCCGGTTAGGGAAATCTGGACCATAGGCTCATTGGAGAAGATGAACCGATGCCCTTGAATTTTTATGGAATAATAAAAAGTCTGTTTTCTATCCCAAATTATACAGTCACCTTGTATAGATTATTTAGGCCTCTTAAAGGCATTTTCCGAAACAATGCCCAACATGAAAAAGGTAGATATAGTCTTACCTATACTTTGACACCTTAAACTTGAAATTTGGAGTAATATTGCTACCTGTAGGGCCATTCTTCTAAGACTGGTCCTAGGCTAGGGCAAAGGTTTAAATGGGTATCCAAGCCAAACCATATGTCCACATGTCATGAAATTTTGGACATGCATGTGTTTATGCTAGACCTAGGTCTAGTCCAAAAATCAGAATTTTTGTGATGTATTTTTCTGTAGCTTTAATAGAAATATCTTTTATTAAATAAATGGAATATAGAAATATTCTCTCTTCCAAATGCCTCCAAATTTTGATGGCAAGGTCCTTGGGTCATGATATGACCATAGTAAAAGTTTCAGGCCATTTGAACCTCTGTATATTGGGGAAATCCAACATGCATGGTGGAGGTAGATTTGTAAATATATGGTGCCAAATGTAAAAATGGGAAGTTAGCCCATTTGGCACAATGAATGTCTATGGGATTTTGGACATAGGCTTATAGGGAAGAATTACACCTCCCATAGAAAGAGTGGGATTTTTGGGAACAAAATCCCATTATTTTGAATTAATGGAGATTAAGACCGTGTAGAAATAAAAATAAGATATAGGTCTACTGACCTTGTAAAATTCTAAAATTTTGATAAATGCCATAATAAGACATTTTACATCTCTGAAAAAAGTTATAAGTCAATTAGAGGATTATATCTTGTTTATATAGCAGAATTACAATTGTACCCCCTTTAGGAAATTAATTTAAAAGTAAGGAAAAATACCGTTGAAAAATTATGGAAAAATTTATAGCATCCTATTTTTGTGATTCAAACCCAGTATAATGATTTTAGAATTTTTGGATGATTATATATGCTGAAAACTCAAGCAGTGGCATTTTGATAATAATGTCCATATGAAATTATGATAAGGCAAATCACTAACTAGGATCATGAATTTCTGTCGTAAGTATTATTATGTCAATTTTGATAACCAGTAATTTTCTAGGAATTTTTGGTTGTATATTTTAAGTACTTCATTTGGAAAATGGATTATTTACGGATTTATCATAAATAGAAATATATAGAACCTCAAATTGGAAAAACATGAATTTTGATGAACAGACATTTTTAACCTAAATGAACCTCAGATAATTTATTTAGACACAAAGGACAACTGGTTAGAGTAGTTCATTTTCAAAGTGAACTAGATCACTTATTTGAATAGTTTAAATAATGGTCCAAAATAATTATAAAAATTATGAAATTCTGAATGATCAATATTACATTCATTACAAACCCATGATAAATAGTTAGGGGCATTTGGCCCAAGGAATTGGAAGTCATCTCATACGGATTAATATTAGGTCATGAGTTATCCTAAGCAAATGTAACACATAACATTAGGACCTACATGGGATATGATAGATGGTTGAATTGAGAAGCATATTGGGAAGTTGAAACCCTGGTTGGTGTCAAGTGGGTCACAACATAGTAACGAGTGTTAGAGTGCAAAGCCCAAGGAAAGTAATTAGAACGGAGACTGGTGGAAGACCGTCGTTCTCCCAATAATACCTTAAGTCATCAGGTTCTCAACAGACCCATTGAGAGTTAGGTATTAATAATGGGTAAACACTAATAAAAGTAAGTGTCCTTGAGAAAGGGAGCTTTGGGCTTCTGCCCATCATAGTTCCTAGTGCCCCGAGAGCCCTTCACCGGGTATGCTCTGGGCAATCCAAGGACTAACCATTAGTTGTTATGCCTAATAAGCATTAGACAAGACTAGTCTGATAGGTTAAGGGAACGATGTGACAAACTTAGCCATATAGGGTTGGAGGTTACAGGAAGGGTTTTGTCTTGCGAGCTGGAGGCTCGGATGTTTGGAAAAAGAACAGGTTTTGTCTTGCGAGCTAGAGCCTCGGATGTTTGGATACAGGACGGGTTTTGTCCTGTGAGCTGGAGGCTCGGGTTGGAAACAAATTTCATGTGCATAAAACATATTATTCGTGGGTCATGCGGTACTGGGCCAATCATCACACCGATGGCAGTACAGAGACTCAGGTGAGGTGTGACAGTTTGAGGGGCCAGTAGGTTGTTTATACTGCGGTCTATATCACAATCCCCAAAAATGCACACATGACCTAAAAGTCTGGTAGGCTAGACAGCGATATAGTACGTGGTGACTCTGGTGTTTTCTTCAGAGGCGTACAGAAGGTCTAGACTTGGTAGTGTGTATACCCACCTAGGAGCGGAGGCGCCCGCTCCACTGTTGTCGTAGCCACAACGATAGTACCTGAGAGTTAAGCTAACTCCAAAAAGTGAGAACTAAAGGTCTGCGCGCATAGAGTCGTGTGGGTGAGTTGCACTTGTATGAATAACAACCTGCATACAATATCATACATACATACATAGGACATACACACCATAGATCCTTATCATATAAATAAGTATGAGATCTTTTAAATGATAAATTCAATTTGTGAAACCTTAACTTATAAGTTTGTATGGACATTCATGTAAGTTAAGGTACTTCTGTGATGTTAGAGTTGTAGTAGCTAGTTTACTTTTCTGCTCAGTACTTTACTCTACTTACAACATTTCCTTTCAGTACATTTCTTTCTTACTTTACTTGTACCATATAGAACTGTTAAAGTAGAGATATACTTGTTATTACATAATCTTGTTAGATTATATTCACTGTCACATGTTTTCCTTTTATACCCCTTGTTGTTCTCCGCTTC
Source organism: Platanthera zijinensis (assembly GCA_039513925.1). NCBI lineage: Eukaryota > Viridiplantae > Streptophyta > Magnoliopsida > Asparagales > Orchidaceae > Platanthera > Platanthera zijinensis. The sequence continues at coordinate 99,156,866 of CM077092.1, forward strand.
GTCCTCCCGCTCGGTACCTAGGAGTCGCGGGGGTGAGGCAAGGACAAAATGGCTTAGTATTTATGAATAACTGACGGTTGTGACCATATAATTTTAGGAGCTCGAGGAGCTGGAGCACCAGCAGGATGAGGTTGCAGGACATGAGGAGTTGACACCACCTAATACTACTTCTACTACAACCCAGCGTCATGTGATGACGCGTGAACTGATGATTGATTAGCTTCTGCTTGGTTAGATTTTGTGAGAGAGAGATTGATTACTATGTACTGGGCATAAGACCTTTTCTCTTTCATTCTGTACTCATTGTGGACTATTGGATCTCTCATTTTACTTATATTATGATGATGCTGTGATGTGGACTTGATGTATAAATGCTTATATTGCTTCTCTTCTTGATTGGCTGAAAGGTTGAATGATTGTACTATCCAACAGGATCGGCGTCTTGCGGTGTCGACTAGCCCATGTGTACTAAGTGTCATCGTAAGGCGACGGTTCTGGGCATAAGACCGGGTATCCCCCTTGGTATGGGGGGGAGGTCTTACAAACTGGTATCACTTAATGAATGATCATTATGAGAGAAGTACACAACACTGGAACACCCCACTTCGGGCTTTAGTTTGCGGACAAACTATGCAGCGGAAGCGATGGTGTGCTCATGTGTAAAAGTCACAGAAAATAGTCCAGTTAAGCAATGAGTTAGGACAATCCTAATAAAAACCTTACATTTGTGCAACCTCCACAGGTCGTTATACCGCAGGATGTGATCCATCCCATTCCGGCTACCACAGCTTTCCAGCAGACGGAGATGGTATAGACTCTGACGTCCATCCTCGATACCTTAAAGGATCAGCAGGCCCCGGCCCAGCAGCCAAACCTGGGATCAAATTGGCCGAGTGCCTTCAAGAATCTTTCCCCACTGATGTACCACGGTACAGATAATGCGGTAAAGACCGAGGAGTGGCTTGAGGCCATTCAAGAGATGCTTACAGGCATCTGCTGCCCTGTCAGGCAGGCAGTTCCTTTGCCAACTTTTGCACTGGATGCTCACGCGAAGAGATGGTGGAGTTCCATGTGGCACTCCACATATGCAGAAAGAGAGCTGTCAAATATCTCTTAGGATGAGTTCAGCGAGGCCTTCTTGGAGAGGTTTTTTGAACCTTAAGCATGGGACCAGATCAGTGATAGAGTACTAGAGGGAATTTTCCCATCTGGCTAGGTTCTAGGGGATACATGATCTGAATGACAGGAGGTATGCAAAGAGGTTTTGTCGGGGGCTTAAGGACTCTACCAGGTAGGCTCTATTATTTATTTCCTATGGCACTTCAACGCAGATCAAAGAGATGGCTAAGAAGCTAGAGGCAGACCAGATGATGGTACGATTAAGGGAAAGAGAACATTGGATGGGTCATCCTACGGGGAGAGCAGTAGGGGCTCCAATAGTGGCAGAGTGATGAGCTACAAGAAGGGTCGGGGACGTTATCGTCCCAACTACAGGCAGGAGTAGGGGACTCCTACAGTACTAGATCCCCAGCCACTACAAGTACATTACCTGAGGAGATAGGATGGTCGTGGCCACCGATCGGTGATTTTCTTTAGATGCCAATAGTCGGGGTACATGAGAGCTGAATGTCCTCAGTAGTTTCATCCACCCCCGCCTCCTCCACCTCTGGTAGCCCCTCCGGCACAGTAGGGTTGAGTCCGAGGATGAGGTTAGGCCGAGGTCAAGGCCATTATGATAGTGGATGTGGACAGGAGCAGATGTACGCTTTGGACCTCTCCGAGCCAAGGAACCCCGAGGAGGTTATTACAGGTACTTAAAATTAATTGTATTCTAGCTTTCATTTTATAGTACTTTGCCAACCTTAGTAGAATGACAAACATATTATAATTCAAACAAAAACGCCTGACATAGCCTTTATCAGCGGCAAGCCCTCTAATACATTGTTCGATACGGGTGCTTCACACGCATTTGTATCAGAAGCCTTCTTTGAAGGACTAGCGGGCATAGACCGATTTACAGGCATAACCAGGAGGGTTCGTCTGCTAGACGGATCAGAGCTATTATCATATGCCAAGTGTAACATGGAGGCAAGAATTGGAGGAAAGACCGTCGAAGCGCCGACGATGATTTTGAGAATGCCGGACTTCGATCTGATTTTTGGCAAGACTTAGTTGCACTGGAACTATGCCCAAATCGATTGCCCGTTAAGGAGGATCTCCTTACGGCATGGGGACACGGACATCATCATTGAAGGTATTAGACCAATCTCCCACCTTTTATTATCATCTTTAGAGGCTATCAAGGCCTATGAGCAAGGGGAGGAGGTATACATTATCTGCTTCGAGATGGCGGGATAAGAAGCTTCTATTGTTGATATCCCGGTTGTTAGGGATTTCTCCGATGTATTTTCGGAGAAATTGCCTGGATTGCCACCGACTAGGGATATGGACTTCTAGATTCAGTTTGTGTCAGTAGCGATGCCCGTATCTCGAACACTGTATAGGATGGCCCCCAAGGAGCTAGCGGAGTTCAGGACCCGATTATAAGAGCTAGTGGGGTTAGGATTTGTCAGACCTAGCTCATCACCGTGGGGAGCACTGGTGATATTCGTTAAGAAGAAGGATGGATCATTGTGGCTCTACATCGAATATCGGGAGCTGAACCGGTTGACAGTCCGGAACACACATCTGTTGCCCCGGATCGACGAGCTTTTTGATCATCTATAGGGAGCCTTTTGGTTCTCCAAGCTGGATCTGAGGTTCGGGTACTATCAGCTGCGTATTTAGGAGGAGGACATCCTAAGGAAAGCCTTTAGTTCTTGGTACAGCCTATACGAGTTCCTGGTGATGACTTTCAGACTCACAAATGCACCATCTGCATTCATGAGTCTTATGAACCGTGTCTTTGAGCCATTCCTGGATAGATTTGTTATAGTCTTCATCGACGACATTCTGATCTACTCCTAGACAAAGGAGGAGCAAACCCAGCATTTGGCACAGGTGTTGGGCAAGATGAGGGAGCATCAGATGTACGCAAAGTTCTCCAAATGCCTGTTTTGGCTGTAGGAGGTAGCATTCTTGGGGCATACTATCAGTGGAGCTGGATTGGCTGTGGACCCGGCCAAGGTACAAGCTGTTCGAGATTGGCAGCGACCAAAGTCAGCTTCAGATATATGCAGTTTCTTGGGATTGGCGGGATATTATCGCAAGTTTGTGGAGGGGTTCTCAAGGATAGCACTCCCCCTCACGTCCTTGACGAAGAAGGATGCGGCGTTTACTTGGACCGAGAAGTGTGAAGCAGCATTCCAGGAGTTGAAGGATAGGCTCACCTCTTCGTCCATATTTTCACTTTCATCTGGGAAGGAAGAATTTCACATTTATACCGATGCATCATATCAGGGGATGGGTGCATTCCTGATACATCATTAACTTGGTATTGCGTATGCTTCGAGACAGCTAAAAAAGAACGAGCAGAACTACCCCGTACATGATTTGAAGCTCAAGGCTGTGATATTCGCATTAAATACTTAGAGGCATTACTTGTATGGGGTTCATTGTGATATCTTCTCAGATCACAAGAACCTCAAATATATTGACATGCAGAAGGATCTAAATCAGCGCCAGCGGAGATGTCTTTAGTTCATGTGCGACTATTACTACAAGATGCATTATAAACCGGGGAAGACGAACACCGTGGCAGATTCCTTAAGCAGGAGAGCCGGCACTACTGGACCGGAGCCCCGGGTGATGGCTATGGAGCTGGTACGGATGCTGGAGGATATGCGCATTACCATGGTTTCCAGATCTAAGCTAGATGTTTATCAGGTGTACTTGAACTCCTTGGTCATCGAGTGTGACATACAGGAGCGCATCAGGACACATCAGAGGCTGGATGCAGATTTGGAGCCAGTATTTATAGCCTTGGAAGGGGGCAAGTCGGAGGACTATTCTTTGCATGATGACCTCGTTCATTTCCGTGGCCGTGTCTATATACCCGCAAGAGGCGGTGTCCAGGAGGATATACTCAGGGAGGCACACTATTCTCAGTACTCAGTGCACCCTGGTATCACCAAGATGACAGCGGATCTGCGGAGGAGCATATAATGGACAGGGATGAAGATGGAAATCATATATTATGTGACGCATTGCGAGACCGGCCAGCGGGTAAAGGCAGAGTGCAAGAGCCCAGGAGGGTTACTACAGTCATTATCAGTGCCAGAGTGGAAGTTTAAGGATATTGCTATGGACTTTGTGCACGGATTGCCTCATACCCACTCTGGGCACAAATCTATATGGGTCATTGTCGATAGACTCACCAAGGTATCCAGGTTTATACAAATTAGGAAGGACAACCCAGTTACGTGAAAGAGAAGTAAGTATACGTAAAATGTAAACAAATCCACAGAAACATGTATAAAATGAAATCACATCCAGTCCATCAGTAGATAATAATAGGAAATAGAGGTACTGCAAAGATACAATTCAGATGAAATATAGATAAACGAACTCGAGCCCGGTACATCAGAGTCCTCACTATAAATCACTCATTGCGGAAGCTATAAAAACACTAATCACTCACGGAGCTGGTCGCAGGTTCTCCGGTGCTAGACTAACCCACCTCCATGCGTACCGTACTCCGCTGGTGTTGGTCCCTGGACTGCTAGTCCCTATCTCCCATCCAGAGCTCCTGTAATGTTGTGGTTCGAAAACCATTAGTCATAAAGACTAAGCCCTATCATCCCCTACCCCTCCCCCCACGTCTCCTAAGCACCGAGCGGAGAGGAGGAAAGGGAAGCTACAAAGGTGGAGAGTAATCAAGCAGATGACAATGGAGCTAATCTAACAACTATCATGGTGTATAAACAACTATCTAGAATAAAGTACATCTAGCAATTCTACCGTAGTAAGTAATAAAGTAGACATGTAGTAAGTAGCAAATATATAAGAAGGCAGATAGAGAACAAATAAGTAAATAAGTAAGTAACCTTAACTTATATGAATGCCCATACAAACTTACAAGTTAAGGGGTCTTCTGCAAGGCTCCCATCTTATAAAAAGTCCCATACCGATTTATACGTTGGGGTGTCGGTTGTATGCAAATATGAGTGTAGTGATATGTTATGCCATGATTCATGCAAGTGAACCTCACGCACACGATTCTGTGCGCACAGACCTTTAGTTCCCCCTGTTCGGGCAGCTAGCTTCACTCCCAGGAACCTTCGTAGTGGCAAATGGAGACAGTGGGTCGGGCCCCCCACTCCTAGGCGAGTATCCACACTACCGGGCCTAGCCCTTTCGTACGCCCCTAGAAGAACACAATCTAGGGTATCCACGTACTAGCGCTGGCTATATACACCAGACTTTCTTTGGCTAAGTGTCCCACACCTCCGAGTCAATGTACCGATTTCGGTGTGAATGAAAATCAAATATCGAAGACCCGTCACCTTTATTCTGTACTCAAACCCTCGAGCCCTTGGCTGCCCGGACTGTCCCGTCCTTGCATCTACCTTCAGAGCTACCGTATGAATGGCAACCAAATCAACTTATTCTACCTTCCTAGTTATCGGGGTGTGTGTATGTGCAACCCTAGTTATACTAGTTGCTCTTTTAATTTATTATTCCTACGGTTTACGTTAGCCCAGGACTGCCCCCGGTATTCCCCGTGAAGGGCTCTCAAAGGGCACTAGGAACTATGATGATAGCTGAAGCCCACCATTCCCTTTCGCATGGCACTTATTGTTATTGGTTAATCTCCCTTTACCCGATCCATTTTTAAGTTACTTTAGATCTAGCCCTAGAGTATTAAGACTCTTCCTCTCCTACCCGGGGTGGACGATCTTTCTTCGTTCCTGAACACCACTTAACACTAGCCAATCTCACACTCTACTTATCCTGACTTCCAATAATGAACTTAAATTAACTTACCCTATCCAAACATGCAACCTACCAAAATTACATCTCCCCAAGTTCATTTCCCACTCTAGTTCAGTTTCTGTGGTTTTACTATATGTAGACCGTCCTAAGATACATGAGGTATATAAGGGGAGGTACTCCAAATTGTCTTTCGAATCTCCTATAATATTTACTGGAGGTCTATCATGACACAATATAACTAAGTCCAAGATTTCAAAATTTTTCCTATTTATCGGGCATTTAGTTTATTTATTCTAAGTCTCCCAATGCCCAAGTATGAACATGAAGTGCACTAATGAGCCAACAATAAATCATCATAAAATCAGTAAAAATCCTACGAGGCATTTAAGCAGTAATTCCAAGTTTCGAGAAATTTCAGAGGTGTTAGGCCTATATTTCATAATTTACCATTTTAGGCCACTTCTACCATATTATGAAGCAAGTAATGTAAATATGTACCCAAAAATCACAAAAAAATTACAAAAGCTTTATGGTTACCTAAAACTATCAGAAACTATGTCCCATGATTTTCCTCTAATATGTTGGGATCTGAATTTATTTTAATGTAAAATACAAATTTTCCTAGCTTAGTGAAGGAGGTACTATTTTTAAATTATCTAAAAATCTAGAGAAAAATACAGGGTGACTATCATGGTTTGAAACACCCACTGACCAAATTTCATAATTTTCCAAATAGTAATTTGGCATTATTTGTATTTTTGACTACATATATCAAATGGTAAGTTAAAGAAGCAAGTACCCAAAATAATCAGATAAAACTCCCAAGAAAAATATAGAATGTATAACATGCTATAAGATGCCTTAATCCAAGATTTCATAACTTTTCAGTGAACAGAAATTCCAGAATCATCAAAATAAATATCTAGGGCACAACCTGAGTTGTAAATGAAGTACTGTATAAATTAAACCAAAAATCTCAACAAAATTATATTATGGACGTTTAGACCAGAAAATCACCCTGCCCAAATTTTATTTGATTTTAAGTTCGTTTGACAGCATAATAGCTAAAATTAAGATTGGTGCCCTAAACTAGGGTTAGGGTTTTAGGTGGCCTAACTGTCTCCAAATCCCCTAAGATTTTGTCCAGAGAACTATCATGGCACTATGGTCCTCTCCACCAAATTTCAAGTTAGTCCAAGGTCATTTGACCCCATGACCTTCACAACCCTACAAATCCCCATTAAGGGACCTACCCTAGGGTTCTAGGGCTACCCTACACCAAACCACCCAAAACTCCTTTGGAGGGTGTGTCATGTCCTACAAATTTAGTGACCAAAATATCAGCCTCTGTTGAGGTGATACGACCTCTCAAATTACCACAGGGGTGATTTTCCCTAAATAGCCCTTTATGGGGCCAACTAGGGTTGCGTAAAACCCTAGTCAAAACACTTTTAAATGAGCTGGAATTTTTACCAGAGTTCTAACATTCCCCCTAAGACCTCCAACCCAGATTTGGTGGGATTTTGAGGTGTTAGAGACACCTAATTAAGTTATACATGGATTATTAAATTTTCCCAAAAACTATAGAAAAATATTCTCCAAAAATTCTCATTTTTGGATAGGCCTTAGGTATAGTTAGGACTGACTCCGTGCCCAAATTTCAAGACATTTGGGCAAAGGATGAAAGGGGGGCACACCTTTTTGTTTCTGCCTAGCTCTAGGTCTAGATCCCACCAAAAGAGGTGCCCTGGTCAAACTAGTTGACCAAATTGACCCAAATCAATTTTGAAATATAGTAAACCCATAGGGATACAGATATCATATTGGTCGCTTCTACATAAAAATCCTCTAAGTACCTCATTAAATAGCATAAAAGAGAGCTTGATAAATCACAACATTATACATATAAATATAATAATTTAGTATTATAAGTTACTGTTCATCTTCTCAAAAAGCCCGAACAAGCAACTTAAAAATGCTTAAAACCTGTAGCTTTTGTAAAGCTACTTCCTGGCCACCTAGCCATCTCCTTGGCTGGCCACCACCACCACCACCTCTATTGAGGTGAGGGCTACTGTCTGGCGGCGGCACGACCGCCAGAGATGCGGTTTCCGGCGAACTCGCCACCATGAAATTTCGGAAAGACCATGGAAACGCTCACCCGATCTAGCTCTTTTGAGCCCGATATCTCTCCTAATGATTTCTAAGATCTATCCATAGAAGAAGAGGTAGAGGAGGACCTTGTTCGCGGGCTGGAGGCGTGCAGACCGTCGGGATGCCATTTGCGCGGTGGTGGCATCGCCGAAATTCTTCAACAGCAAGGTTATGAGCTCTAGCTTTATCAGGCAAGGGTGAAACCTTCCTCTCTAAGTCTAGGGAGTCTTTTATATGAGAAACAAGGCTGCGGGTGGGGATATAAACGGTCCAGCCATTAATGCCTCTTACATGCATGCTTCAGCCATGGTGGAGGGGAGCTGAAACGGCTCCAAAATAGCTAAGAGGAGGCTGGAAACTCCTCCTCTCCTTGAGAGGAGTTGAATCCAACCGTTTCAAGGGGGAGAGGGTGGAGCCAAACCTTAAAAGCCATAAGTTGCCAGGCAAACCGTCGCTCGGCCATGGCTGGAGGAGAAGGAAACGGCTGCCACGTGGCACAGCCGGTCAAATTCACTAAATAAGGTTTTAATTAAGTCTTAATAAGAGAAACGGCCCATTTAAGACATCCTGGCCCGCTCCTAGACTGGCCCAATTCAGCTGAACCAGCACCCAGCTAAAATAGATCTGCCAGACAAACTAAGTAAAATGGCATTGAGTGAGCTCTGCTCACTCAACGCCATCCATGATACGTCATTGAGTGAGCTCAGCTCACTCAACGCCATCCTAGATATGGCGTTGAGTGAGCTCTGCTCACTCAACGCCACCAAAATGGCCTCCCAGACTGTTGGGTCCGGCGTTCCTTCACTTGACCCGTGGCGCTCTGCTACTTATATAAAAAATTAAGTAGCACCCTCTCCAACAGTCCGTGCTTTTGGTGCAGTTGGGTATGCGCTTGATCCTTCAATTGGTATCAGAGGGAGGTTACGGGTTCAAGACCGGGGGGCGCTATTAAATCCTGATTTTCCCTTCTACCTGTGTGGGTCCGGTGGGTCAGGCAACCGTGGACATGTGGTAACCCCACCTCTGAGCCATGTGGGCCATGTGGTAACCCCACCTCTGAGCCGACGGGTTGTGCTGGACGCCGGGGGGGGGGGATTGTTGGGTCCGGCGTTCCTTCACTTGACCTGTGGCGCTCTGCTACTTATATAAAAAATTAAGTAGCACCCTCTCCAACAGTCCGGGCTTTTGGTGCAGTTGGGTATGCGCTTGATCCTTCACAGACTATGGCATTGAGTGAGCTTAGCTCACTCAACGCCATCCAAATTATGGCGTTGAGTGAGCTCTGCTCACTCAACGCCACACAGAATATGTTATTTTTTTATAAAAAAAAGATGGCGTTGAGTGAGCTTAGCTCACTCAACGGAGTCCAGATTATGGCATCTGCTCACTCAACGCCATCCAGACAAAACAAAATGGCGTTGACTGCATTCAGTGCACTCAATGCCGTTCAGCTTATGGCATTGAGTGCACTAAATGCACTCAACGCCATCCCACCTAACAGTTTACGGCATTGAGTGAGCTAAGCTCACTCAACGCCATCCAGTCTACGGCGTTAAGTGAGCTCAGCTCACTCAACGCCAACCTGACGACACCAAATGGAGTTGAGTGCAGTCTGTGCACTGAATGCCATCTAGCTTATGTCTTTGAGTGAGCTAAGCTCACTCAACGCCATCTAGACCACGGCGTTTAGTGAGCTTAGCTCACTCAACACCATTCCAAGGTCACGGGCGTGACGGATCGGTCACGGGCGTGTCAGGCCCATGTTGAAATTTCTGAGCTCGACGATCGTTCTCTTGAGGTCGACGATCGTCGAAGGGGTCACGCCCTAGGTCACGGGCGTGACGGGTCGGTCACGGGCGTGACCCCCCTTGACTCGAAATCTTGGTCAGTATAATTCAATTCTTGGGTTTCCTTGTGTTCTGTTAAGGCAAAACCACTTCCAGGGGTTTAGTTGGAAATGGGATGTTACAAATCCTAATAAACAAAACAAAGATTTCGTCCCCGAAATTATGGTTAAGCCTACGGGGCTCCTATCGGGAGAAAAAAAGCTTCTAACATCCCATGAGAGTTGAAAGATTTACATCTCTACGTTACGTTTGCTATGTGTGGTTTGAAAGTGATGGTCAAATCTAAGACCAATTCATCCAGTTGACTAGGTATATACCCCAATAAACAAAAGATTAGCCCCTATTTTTGAAATTTCAGTCCTATTGGTTTAAAATAGGAAAGCAAATTGATTGTCCAGAGGGGTTTTGAGGTATACTGTTGCGCGCTAGGGTTCGAAGAAAATAAACGCAACCGAACTAGCAACCCGATGAGGCAAGTATACCTATCGAATTGTAGCAAGGGGACACAAGTGTCGTATTGAAATCCGGGAACTGTTGTCTATGCTTACTCACACGAACGCTACTATCTTATCGACGGAAAAAACTAGGGTTTTAGAAAATCTAAGTGCAAGGGAGAAAGTAAAGCTATACTAGAAAGAGAAACACCGCAATTAAGTAAAGCTGTTAAGTAAATAACTATGCTAGAAAGGAAACTACTGCAGTTAATTAAAGAGCACAAGATATGAGATTACTACGAAAGGTAGAAAATATGAAATGGAAATGCACCCGATCAAGATTCACCTCGGCTAAAGACGATTAAGAAAATGCGATAAAAATCTAAACTTAATAGGATAAGGGTCCTTGACCGTGGAGGTTCCTAAACTTGAACACGCTTCTCTTGAAGTCGTGCCCAACTGAGTTTAGGAAGGTCCGACCGACTCTCGTCTAAATCGGAGGCCTAAAACTCGCTTTACGCGGTGAACCCCACTATTGGATTTTACTCCAATCCGGGAGATTTGGACGTCTGCCTCTCTCGAGGGGTGCGTACAACTCCCTTTAATCTTGAATGCTCACTTCATTCTTTCGGCCTCTCGGCTAGCCCAGAATGAAAGCAAAGACGGAGAGTATATATCGAAAATATACCTCCAACCCGTGATTAATCAAGAGTAATTCAAGGTCCTAACCTAAAAAAATAAAAGATTAATTAAAACATCATAACATAATCGCTCTAACCTCGGATCATCAAGATCGAGTACAAGGAGGATTAGTTAATCATAATGGAGTGGAGCAGGGGAGATGAGTAGAAAAGCATATAAAGGAACACAAGCTAAAGGAAGAACAATTCTATTAATGAAAAGGGGCAATTTACACTAATGTAAATAAAATTACAAGTGCATGAAAATTAAAATCCTAATCTAGCCCTACAAGTAGCACTAAGCAAGAGCAAAATTACAATAAAAGCTAAGACAAACTACAATTAAGCTAGGGTTAAACAAAAAGTACAAAGAGAGGGGGAGAGAGAGAGAGAGAAAGCATGAAAAAGGATCAAGAAACAAAGGGGCAGCACCTCCCCCACTCAACCAAAACTTGCTGAAATGGGGAGGGGGGGCTCAATTTATAGAAAATTTTCTCGGGTTGGTCACGCCCTCCGATACGCCCTAGGGGGGCGTGTCAGGGGGCGTAACAGTACTATGTTGACCTCGGGCTCTGGATTCTGGCGGGAGGGATGATTGCTTCGGTACGTCGGTGGTCACGCCCAAGGTCACGCCCGTGACAGGGGGGCGTGACAGGCACGTCATGTCCAAATCATTGGTCGGAAATCCGTCAGTCACCGAAAAAGGAGGGTGTCACGCCCATGTCACGGGCGTGATATGGGGCGTGACAGTACTGTTTGTGTGCTGAGGCAGAATGGCATTTAATGCGGCGGCAGGCTTTGCGGCAGAGGGCGACACGCCCCTGGTCAGGCCTGGTGACACGCCCAGGGAGGGCATGTCAGGGGGCGTGACAGCGGTTTTTGACCGTTTTCTGTCCCTTCCAGCAGGTGTCCTCGGGATCGGGTGACACGCCCTAGGTCACGCCCAGGGAGGGCGTGATAGGGGGGCGTGACAGGTCATTTTGGCAATTTTTCCTGAAACCTGCAAAAAGACAGGAAAAAGTTAGTGGCAATAAAATTTACATAAAAAGGATAAAAATAAACTAATAATAGACATAATTTGTACAATATAAAATATAAAATACGATAATAGTTTAGGCTACAAAACGTATTATCAAATTCCCCCAAGCTTAAGCTTTGCTTGTCCCCAAGCAAAAATATAAAAACTAGAAATTTATAAAAAGGACTAATCAAAAAGTTCTAATTATGCCTACACAAGTACTATGCGAAATTCTAAGTAGGGAAAAACGTGAAATATAAGTCTAAAACAATTATTTAGGTATGGTAAAACTTTTATAAACTTTACTTAATAAAAACAAATCATCCAAAATTTTAACGAAATTTTTTAAATAGACTTAAGCAAAGCCACGAAAATGAAAAACACGCATTGAGTTGTTACTAGATCCAAGCAACGCATTATAATTATATAAATTTAATTAACAAAAATCTAGGTTTAAATCCAAAACTAAAACTGATTTACTTTTCTTCTTTTCTTAGTTATTAAATAAAAATCAAAAAGCGTCAATCAAAAGGACTTAAATAGGACAGAAACGTTTGGCTTAGGAATATGATTAGGAGTGGAATTCAAAGATAAACGTGAAGGTCTTAAAATCACACTAAACCAAAGCAAAGAGTTTCAAAATCTTTATAAAAATATATACACACATTCTTTTTCTTCTTTTTCATTTTTTTTTTCAAAACAAAGGCCATAAATATTTTTTATTTTCCTTTTTGAGTTGGCCAAACAAAATTAAACATCACTTTCGAACATACTTTTTTTTTTTGAAAACCTTTCTCCCACAAAAATCACAAAATACCCTATCAAAATCGTCAAAATAATTTATGAAACTCAAAAAGGCTAGTGTTATTTGATAGGTTGGAAATTTTGGCTTTGGTGAAACTGAAATGAAGGGAGGAGCTATCAAATGAAATCGGAAAAAGGCTCAAAAACGGCTAACTAGCGGTAAAAGTTTTTAGGTTGGCAAGAAAGCTCAAACAAAAACAAAAACGGCCTAAATCATTTTCACGCTTTTGAATTTATTTAAAACAAAGGTTTGAAAAATTTTCAAAAAGCGAGTCCTAGATAATAAAGGAAAATTGATGAAATTAACTTGAAAATAGAAATAATAGGTGACTTGGATCGTTCACATCTACTACGTTATTCAAAAGTTGACTTTACAAAAATTATTCAAAAACGAAAAAGAAAATAGTGGATGATGAATTTTTAAGAAAGTAAAGGAAATAAACAACAAAAAACCATAATAGAAATGCGAGTTTTAGAAAAATATTTCACCTTAACATGCTACCGCGAATTAGAAACACAGCATGGCCAACATTTTACTTGTGAAACATAATTAAAAAGAACGATTAGAAATATTATAATTAACTAAGTTGTTTATAGGAGATTTTGAGTAAAACAAAACTAAAAACTAGGGGTACTATTGAAATATCAAAATGTCTAAACTATTCAAAAACACATATATTTTTTTTTTATTTTGAGAAGTGTTCTCTTTTTTTTGGTTTTTTAGAAATTTTTTTCTCTTTTTTTTGGAGTTTTAAGATATTAATTTTTTTTATTATTTTGGAAATATTTAAAATATATACAAAAAGAAAAATATTTACACTACACAAAAGTGAAGGAGGAAGTCCTCCCCCAAGCTTAAAACAGACATTGTCCTCAATGGCTAAAGAAGGGGGTTGGAGAAGGAGAGAAAAATAAAGTACAGAATTGAAAGACAGAATTGAAATACAGGTACTTCCCCAGATTTATTTGTTGCGAAAGCTGAGTGATGCCGCTCCCCGAATGTCTTCTTTGGACTTTGTGATGGATTCATCAATGTTGGAGCAGGCGATCGCAGAAGCTTCAGCTTGTCGGAGCCGTCCGAGGGAAAAATTGTAAAATAAAGAAAACAGAAAAAGATAACTTGGGTTGCCTCCCAAGAGCGCCCTTTGGTTTAAGCGTCGTTGAGCTCGACGCATCAAAAAAAATAATTTTGTCCAAAAATATTGTTGTCCCGAAATAAAATTATTTTTAGCAAAAAAAAAAATTAAAAGTTCAAGATTAAAGTTCGTGAAGCAGAAACTTAATACTGTTTGGACTGACATCATCATCACCAGAAAAGTAGAGTTTAAGACGCTGATTATTCACTTTGAAATTACCCTTATCAGGGTGAGAAATTAAAACAGTTCCATAAGGAAATACTTCTAAAACAAAAAATGGGCCAGACCAGCGAGATTTTAATTTGCCCGGAAATAAACGTAAACGAGAATTATATAAAAGGACTTGGTCGCCCGGCTTAACGTTTTTAGGGTGCCTTAAGTGTTTATCGTGTAAACGCTTCGTCCGCTCTTTACAAAGTTTATTATTTTCATAAGCATAAGAGCGCCACTCGTCGAGTTCATTTAGTTGAAATTTTCGAAGGTCACCGACTGAGTGGGGATCGAAGTTTAAAAATTTTAAGGCCCAAAAGGCGCGGTGTTCTAACTCTACGGGCAGATGGCACGATTTTCCATAGACCAGCCTATACGGCGTACATCCGAGGGCGGTTTTGTACACTGTTCGGTAGGCCCATAGAGCATCGTCAAGTTTGGCTGACCAGTCTTTTCTAGAAGTTGAAACAGTCTTTTCTAATTTTCTTTTTATTTCTCTATTAACTACTTCGACTTGACCGTTAGTTTGGGGGTGGTAGGCAGTGGACAGTTTATGCGTAACGCCGTATTTAGTAAGGATTTTTGAAAATTGCGCGTTACAGAAATGGGAACCCCTATCGCTAACGATTGCGCGTGGCGTACCGAATCTAGAAAATAATTTTTTTAAAAACGTGACTACAACTCGGGAGTCGTTCGTAGGAAGAGCTTGGGCCTCAGCCCATCGTGAAACATAATCAAAAGCAACTAAAATATATTTGTTTCCGAAGCTAGAAGGAAGGGGGCCAACAAAATCAATTCCCCAGAGGTCGAAAATTTTGCACTCTAAGAAATAATTTTGCGGCATTTCATTTTTATTAGAGATGTTGCCCGACCGTTGACAACTATCACACCTGCTCACAAAGGCTTGCGCGTCCTTAAACAGGCTAGGCCAGTAAAAGCCCACGCAAAGCACCTTATGAGCGGTGCGAGCAGCTTGATAGTGCCCACCTGTCGGACCTTCTTGCAAATGTTTTAGAATATCAATTCCTTCATCAAAAGAAACACATCTCCTTATTACTTGATCCGCACAAATTTTGAAAAGATGCGGGTCTTCCCAAAAGTAGTTCTTTAGCTCAGAAAAGAATTTCTTCTTTTGCTGAGAGGAGAACTCTCTTGGGAGCACCCGGGCCACTAGATAGTTGGCGATGTGCGCGAACCAAGGAGAAGTAGATGTATTAACTAAAAGCAACTTCTCATCAGGAAAATAGTCATTAAAAGATTTTTCATTTAATTTTTCTATAAAGGGGTTATCTAATCTTGATAAATGGTCGGCGGCCAAGTTCTCGGCTCCTCGCTTATCACGGATCTCTAAGTCAAACTCTTGGAGGAGTAAGACCCAGCGAATCAAGCGAGACTTGGCATCCGTTTTGGCAAGAAGGTACTTGAGGGCCGAGTGGTCCGTAAAAACAATGATTTTTGAAAGAGTAATGTAAGGGCGGAATTTATCAAACGCAAATACTACAGCTAAGAGCTCCTTCTCGGTTGTGGTGTAATTTTCTTGTGCAGATGTGAGGATTTTACTAGCGTAATAGATGGGGTGGAAGTTCTTAGATATGCGTTGACCTAATACGGCCCCCACCGCAAAACTACTCGCATCGCACATAATCTCGAAAGGAAGGTCCCACACCGGAGCTATCATAATCGGTGTGTTAATTAGCTTTTCTTTAATTGATTCAAAGGCAAAAATACAAGAGTCATCAAAAATGAATGGAGCGTCTTTTTCTAAGAGATGGGTGAGGGGCTTTGTGATCTTGGAGAAGTCCTTTATAAAACGACAATAAAAACCAGCATGGCCTAGGAAACTTCTTATAGCTTTTATGTTTGTAGGCGGCGACAACTTCTCAATAACTTCTATCTTGGCAACGTCTACCTCAATACCTTTAGCAGAATTTTATGACCCAAAACTAACCCTTCCCTCACCATAAAATGGCATTTTTCCCAATTTAGGGCAAGGTTAGTTTCTTCGCATCGTTCTAAGACTTTTTCGAGGTTTTCTAAACATCTATCGAAGGAATCGCCGAACACGGAGAAATCGTCCATGAATACCTCCATAATGCTTTCTACGTACTTGTCAAATATTGCGAGCATACATCGCTGAAATGTAGCTGGCGCATTGCATAATCCAAACGGCATTCTTCGGTACGCGAAGGTGCCGAAGGGACAAGTAAACGTAGTTTTCTCTTGGTCCTCGGGAGAGATGGGTATTTGAAAGTACCCCGAGAGGCCATCGAGAAAACAATAAAAGCTATGGCCGGAGAGACGTTCTAAAATCTGGTCGATAAACGGTAATGGAAAGTGGTCCTTGCGGGTGGCGTCATTTAACTTACGGTAATCTATGCACATACGCCAACCCGTCACCGTCCGCGTCGGGATTAATTCATTATTCTCATTACTAACTACGGTTATCCCTCCCTTTTTTGGAACTACCTAAATGGGGCTAACCTACTTACTGTCCGATATAGGGTAGATAATTCCTGCGTCTAATAGTTTCATAACCTCGCCCTTAACTACTTCTTTCATATTCGGGTTTATACGGCGCTGAGGTTGGATAGAGTTATGCGAATTATCTTCCATTAAAATTTTATGGGTACAGAAAGATGGGCTTATGACCTTGATATCAGAAATTTGCCAAGCAATAGCCCGGCGATGCTTACGTAGAACTAGAAGAAGTTTATCTTTTTGCATATCCGTGAGGTAGGCCGAAACGATAACTGGTAACATGGAGTCTTTTTCTAGGAAAGCATACTTAAGGTGTTCGGGAAGTTCTTTAAGTTCTAGGGTAGGAGGTTCTTCATAAGAGGATTTTGAGATTCTTTCTTTTTCAAAAATAATATCTTCATAAACTTTTTTATAAGGAACGTAATAAGGGGTGGGGCTAGCAGCTAAGACGGCTTCCTGTAGAGATTCAGTGGGAAGAAAAGAGGAAGAACAAAAATCAGAAAATTCTTTTTCAAACTCAGAAAGACAATAAGAAGATTCATCACTTCCTTGCAGTGATTCAGTTGTAAGAGAAGAGGTGCAAAAAGTAGAAAATTCTTTTTCAAAGTCGGAGAGGCAGTAGGAAGAATCATCACTCACGACGTCTACGAAAAAACATGAGTCATCGTTCGCTAAGGTGTTCTTCATCGAAGGGGTGATAGAAAATGTGACTTCGTCGTCGCCTACTCGAAGAAAGAGCTTACCATTGCTTACGTCAATGATGGCTCGGGAGGTGGCAAGGAAGGGTCGGCCAAGGATCAGGGGAACCTCGACGTCTTCTTCGATGTCCAAAATGACAAAGTCTACCGGGAAGATGAACTTGTCGACTTTCAGTAGAACGTCCTCCACTATTCCTAACGGGTACTTGACGGATCTATCGGCTAGCTGGATACTCATACGCGTGGGGTTAAGGCTACCAATTCCTAACTTTTTGAACAATGAATAGGGCATCAGGTTTATACTCGCGCCTAAGTCGGCTAATGCGTGTTTAATAAAAAGATCATCGAAGACACACGGGATAGAGAAACTACCCGGGTCACTGATTTTCTTCGGTAAACCGTTTGTTAAAACGGCGGAGCACTCGGTGTTTAGCGTGACGTGCGAAAGATTCTCTAACTTCTTCTTGTTTGTGAGGAGGTATTTGAGATATTTGGCGTATTTCGGCATCTGCGAAATAGACTCGTGGAAGGGAAGATTAATGTGGATTTGTTTGAAGATTTCTAAGAAGCGGGAGTATGATCATCTTGACGTTGTCTATTAAGTTCAGAGGGGTATGGAGGAGTTGAATTATTTTTGAAGATGGGTGGTGGAGTGAGATTATTTTCTAAAATAGGGGTGATTACTTCTTCAGCAGAGGGTGGAAGCGGAGCGGAGCTTTGATTTTTAGAGGCGGGAGCGGAGCTTTGATTTTTAGAGGCGGGAGCGAAGCTTGCCTCGGGCTCTTCACTTACTATACCGGAGACTTGCTTCCCACTCCGAAGAGTTATAGCTTTCGCTTGCTCTCTCGGGTTGGGTTCGGTATTGGAAGGAAGAGACCCTGCGGGTCGCTCAGAAATTATTTTCGCGAGCTGTCCTACCTGATTTTCTAAACTTTTTACGCTTCCGGTTAAAGTTCTTATGGTAGCGTCATTTGTGGTGATGTATTTAGAAAGTAATTCCTCCAAGCTTGGAGGTTTTGGGTAATTTTGAAGAAGTGGTGGTGGTGGTGGTGCAGAAAAATCATTTTGCGGGGGTGGGCGCATCGCATTCGATGGATTACTCCATGAAAAGTTCGGGTGATTTCTTAAAGCAGGGTTATAACTATTCGGAAAATTAAAAGCAGGCGGATGAAAATTTGCAGCAGAAAAATTATTAAAAGCAGTTCTAGACATATTATTAACATAATCTAAATGTTCTGTAGTAGGGGTTGTAGATTCCCATACCTGAGGGGCGGAGGCAGCAGTCATCTCCGTGATTTTTTTGCTTAGGATTTCTACTTGCAGAGCGAGCTGGGAGACGTTGTCCACTTCATAGATACCTGCAGGCTTGTTCGGGCGGGACCTAGGCACATTCCACTGATAAGTGTTCATGGCCATGTCCTCAAAAAGCTCAAGAGCGGCTTCCGGGGTCTTATGATTTAAAGTACCGCCAGAAGCTGCGTCTATCATTTGCTTCGTGCTTTGATTTAGCCCGTTATAAAACGTCTGCACTTGTAACCATACAGGCAGCGCGTGATGTGGGCATCATCTTAATAATTCTTTAAATCTCTCCCAGGTTTCGTATAGGGTTTCAGAGTCTATTTGTCCGAAGGCAGAGATGTCGTTCCTAAGTTTTGCAGTTTTAGCTGGCGGAAAATACTTCGCCAAAAATTTTTCAGTAATTCATTCCAAGTGGTTATGCTATTTTTCGGAAGTGTGTTAAGCCACTGCTTAGCTTTAGTTCTTAGAGAGAAGGGGAAGAGTCTCAGCCTGATTGCATCATTTGTGACACCATTTATCTTGAAGAGGTCGCAAATTTCAAGAAAGCTAGCTATATGTGCGTTCGGATCTTCATCTTGAAGTCCGTCAAATTGCACATATTGCTGCACCATTTGAATTATGCTAGGCTTTAGTTCGAAGTTATTATTTGCTATAGCAGGGCAGACTATACTTGATTCTGTTCCCTCGAGGTTCGGTCGTGCATAATAGGACATAGTCCTTTGCATGGCCTCATCTGCGTTGGGTTCTTCCATTCTTAAAGTAGCAAATGACTCGGAGTCCTCAACCAGAACTTGGATAGTAGGACCTTGAAATCGCGATCTTCTCCGAAGAGTACGCTCAATTTCGTGGTCCAAGTCCAAAATAACCGACGGACTCCCGCGGGTCATGCACTAAAAGAACAGAAAAGAAGAAGAGGAAGAGAAAAAGGATAAACTAGAAAAAAGATTAGAAATTTTTTTTCTTTTTGAAATAGATTTTTTTTTTTTATAGATTAACTCCCGAACTTCCCAAGGACTACCCCGTGAAGGGTTCGCAAGGTACTAGACAAGACAGTGGCGCTTAAATCCCTTTGCCCTTTTCGAGAGAATTAGGTGGCGTAGAAAAATTGTGAGCTTGGTTTCTATTAAGAGCGGTGATAAAATTTTTTTTGATTTTTTAAAATTTTAAAGAAAGAGAATGAGAAAGAGAAGAGATAAAATTAATAGGTACGTGTTTTCAAAATATCAACGGAAGTTGGGTCCCCGGCAACGGTGCCAAAAACTTTTTGCGCGCTAGGGTTCGAAGAAAATAAACGCAACCGAACTAGCAACCCGATGAGGCAAGTATACCTATCGAATTGTAGCAAGGGGACACAAGTGTCGTATTGAAATCCGGGAACTGTTGGCTATGCTTACTCACACGAACGCTACTATCTTATCGACGGAAAAAACTAGGGTTTTAGAAAATCAAAGTGCAAGGGAGAAAGTAAAGCTATACTAGAAAGAGAAACACCGCAATTAAGTAAAGCTGTTAAGTAAAGAACTATGCTAGAAAGGAAACTACTGCAGTTAATTAAAGAGCACAAGATATGAGATTACTACGAAAGGTAAAAAATATGAAATGGAAATGCACCCGATCAAGATTCACCTCGGCTAGAGACGATTAAGAAAATGCGATAAAAATCTAAACTTAATAGGATAAGGGTCCTTGACCGTGGAGGTTCCTAAAGCTTGAACACGCTTCTCTCGAAGTCGTGCCCAACTGAGTTTAGGAAGGTCCGACCGACTCTCGTCTAAATCGGAGGCCGAAAACTCGCTTTACGCGGTGAACCCCACTATTGGATTTTACTCTAATCCGGGAGATTTGGACGTCTGCCTCTCTCGAGGGGTGCGTACAACTCCCTTTACTCTTGAATGCTCACTTCATTCTTTCGGCCTCTCGGCTAGCCCAGAATGAAAGCAAAGGCGGAGAGTATATATCGAAAATATACCTCCAACCCGTGATTAATTAAGAGTAATTCAAGGCCCTAACCTAAAAAAAGAAAAGATTAATTAAAACATCATAACATAATCGCTCTAACCTCGGATCATCAAGATCGAGTACAAGGAGGATTAGTTAATCATAATGGAGTGGAGGAGGGGAGATGAGTAGAAAAGCATATAAAGGAACACAAGCTAAAGGAAGAACAATTCTATTAATGAAAAGGGGCAATTTACACTAATGAAAATAAAATTACAAGTGCATGAAAATTAAAATCCTAATCTAGCCCTACAAGTAGCACTAAGCAAGAGCAAAATTACAATAAAAGCTAAGACAAACTACAATTAAGCTAGGGTTAAACAAAAAGTACAAAGAGAGGGAGAGAGAGAGAGAGAAAGCATGAAAAAGGATAAAGAAACAAAGGGGCAGCACCTCCCCCACTCAACCAAAACTTGCTGAAATGGGGAGGGGGGGCTCAATTTATAGAAAATTTTCTCGGGTTGGTCACGCCCTCCGACACGCCCTAGGGGGGGCGTGTCAGGGGGCGTGACAGTACTATGTTGACCTCGGGCTCTGGATTCTGGCGGGAGGGATGATTGCTTCGGTACGTCGGTGGTCACGCCCAAGGTCACGCCCGTGACAGGGGGGCGTGACAGGCACGTCATGTCCAAATCATTGGTCGGAAATCCGTCAGTCACCGAAAAAGGAGGGTGTCACGCCCATGTCACGGGCGTGACATGGGGCGTGACAGTACTGTTTGCGTGCTGAGGCGGAACGACATTTAATGCCGCGACAGGCATTGCGGCAGAGGGCGACACGCCCCTGGTCACGCCTGGTGACACGCCCAGGGAGGGCGTGTTAGGGGGCGTGACAGCGGTTTTTGACCGTTTTCTGTCCCTTCCAGCAGGTGTCCTCGGGATCGGGTGACACGCCCTAGGTCCACGCCCAGGGAGGGCGTGACAGGGGGGCGTGACAGGTCATTTTGGCAATTTTTCTGGAAACCTGCAAAAAGACAGGAAAAAGTTAGTGGCAATAAAATTTACATAAAAAGGATAAAAATAAACTAATAATAGACATAATTTGTACAATATAAAATATAAAATACAATAATAGTTTAGGCTACAAAACGTATTATCATATACCTGACCGAAAAGTTCCGGGTATTTTTGCCACATCAAGTCCTGTGGCTCCCATGTATGCTCCTCCTGCCCATGATTATTCCACAGAACCTTGACTAACGGAACCTTCTTCCGTCGCAAGACCCGCACTGCCGTATCATCGATCCTGATAGGCTCTAAGTTGACTGAGCGATCCGAGGCAACCGGGCCATCTGCCGAGGAAATCAGCTGCTCAGGGCGTAGCAGAGCCCTCCGAAGTGAGGAGACGTGGAAGACGTCATGCAATCCCGCTAACTCCGACGGTCGCTCCAGTCTATAGTATAAGGGTCCGATCCGATCCTGGATCCTGTAAGGCCCCATATATCTCGGATTGAGCTTCTTCCACCCACAAACCCGCGAGACTCAATGCATCGGCCGTATCTTCAAGAAAACTCGGTCTCCAACCTGGAACTCCACTTGACGATGCCTCGCATCAAAATATTTGGCCTGCCTGCTCTGGGCTTCCAACATCCTATCCCTGATCAATCTAATCTGAGTATCTGTATCCCCTACAAACTCCTAGCCTAGTGCTTGCGGATCCTCATCCTTTACCCATGATAGTGGGGCGCTGCACCTCCTTCCATACAACACCTCGTATGGAGCCATGCCTATGCTGGACAGATGGGCGTTGTTGTACGAAAACTCGACCAGTGGCAGCAATCTCTCCCAAGGCTCGCCGCGGTCCAAAATTCACAGGCGCAAAAGATCTTCCAGTGTACGGTTGGTGCGTTCTGTCTGCCCGTCGGTCTTAGGGTGAAAAGCTGTGCTGAATGTCAACCGATAACCCAGATGGGCCTGGACTGACCTCCACTCCCTGGATGTAAACCGCCCTTCCTGATCTTAAATGATAGTCTATGGCACCCCATGATAACGCACAAACTTCTCAATGAACCTCCGTACTAATACACTAACCAGTGCGTCCTTTGCCACTGGAATGAATCGGGCAACCTTTGTTAGCCTGTCCACTATCACCCAGATCGAGTCATTCCCCGCACGGGATCGAGGTAGCCCATGTATGAAGTCCATGTCTATATCTTCAAATTTCCACTCCGGCACCGGAAGTGGCTGCAACAAGCCTATTGGGTTCCTACACTCTATCTTCATGAGTTGGCAGGCCTCGTAATGTGTCACAAAGTACATAATATCTTTCTTCATACCCGGCCAGTACATCGTCCTCTTTAAATCCTTTACCATTTTTGTGATCCCCGGGTGTACCGAATATCGGTTACATTGAGCTTCCATCATGATGTCCTCCCGGATCTGGCCTCCTGCCGGTATGTAGACTCTGCCTCTGAAACACAGGAGACAATCCCTCAAAGAGTAATCTCCTGTCATGCCTTCCTCCAAGGCTCGGAATATCGGCTTAGCTCCCTCATCCAGCATCTGCCCATTTATGATGCGGTCTCGAATATCATCAGTAGTTACCATCGACCCCAGGTACTCCATGTATAACTCCGGGTCATACTCAGACACTAGTTAAATCTGCATCTCCTCGAATGCTTTAACCAACTCCAAGGCCATCAGCTGCGGGCCTACTCCTGTCGTACTCGCTCTCCGGCTCAGAGCATCTGCTACCTCGTTCGCCTTCCCCGGATGGTAGTGCATGGTATACTGGTAGTCCGATAGAAACTCCACCCAGCGTCTCTGCCTGATATTTAGCTCCTTCTGGTGTCGACGTACTTCAGATTCTTGTGGTCAGAGAAGATATCGCAGTGAATTTCGTAAAGGTAGTGTCGCTAGATCTTAAGAGCAAAAACAACTGCCCCCATCTCCAAATCGTGCACGGGATAGTTTTGCTCATACTGCTTCAACTGATGGGAGGCATAGGCTATTACATGCCCGTTCTGCATCAGAATGGCACCCATCCCCTGATAGGAAGCATCTGTGTACACCTAGAATCCTTCCTTCCCTGACGGAAGAGCAAGGATGGGAGCCGAGGTGAGACGATCCTTCAGCTCCTGAAAGGCCGACTCGCATCATGGTGTCAAAAGAAAAGGGGACTCCTTCTTCGTCAGTGACGAAAGAGGGAGGGCAATCTGAGAGAACCCCTTTACGAACATCCGATAATAACTGGCAAGTCCCAAGAAACTTAGAACATCCTGGGCCGACTTTAGTGATGGCTAATCCCGTACTGCCTGGACCTTCGCCGGATCTACTGTCAGACCTGCTCCACTGATGAAATGGCCCAGAAAGGCCACATCCTTTAGCCAGAATTGGCACTTGATGTACTTGGCATTCATCTTATGCTCCCGCAGCTTCTCCAAGGTCAAGGCCAGATGTCTCGTGTGCTCCTCCTCCGTCCTTTAATAGATAAGGATGTCGTCGATGAATACGATAACAAAGACATCCAGATACTGTTCGAACACCCAATTCATCAAGGTCATGAATGTGGAGGGTGCATTCGTGAGCCCGAACGGCATCACGGTAAACTCGTACAAACCATATCTGATGCTGAAGGCCGTCTTCGAGATGTCCTCCTCCCGAATGCGAAGCTGGTAGTACCCTGATCTCAGATCCAGCTTTGAGAACCAATGGGCTCCCTCCAGCTGGTCAAATAGCTCGTCTATCCTTGGTAAGGGATAAGTATTTCGGACCGTCAACCTGTTCAGGGCCCGGTAATCTATGCACAGTCGAAGGGTCCCGTCCTTCTTCTTAACGAACAACACCGGAGCTCCCCATGGTGAAGAGCTAGGCCGAACGAACCCGGCCTCCACTAACTCTTGAAGCTGGCTTCGAAATTCCACCAACTCCTTTGGGGCCATTCGATATGGAGCTCTGGATACCGGCTTAGCCCCCGGTACGAGCTGAATCTGAAAGTCCTTCTCTCGGTGCGGGGGTAGCCCTGGTAGCTTCTCCAGAAACATGTCGGTGAAGTCCCGCACTACTAGAATATCTGAAATGGAGTCCTTGGCCATGACCGCCTCAAAAAGTACCTGATAAACTTCTTCCCCCTGTATTGGGCCTTAACGGCCTCCACAGGTGATAATAAGGTGTGGGGTGCTAGTATAATACCTTCGATGACAATGAAGGAGTCTCCGTGCCTCACGATGATCCTCTTCTCCACGCAGTCAATATGGGCATGGTTCCAACACATCCAAGTCATGCCCAGGATCAGATCGTAATCTGGCATCTTCAGAATCGTCGATGGTGCCTCAAACGCTTTCCCGCCGATCCTCGCTTCCATATTGCAATGAGCCGAGGTCATTATCTTTTATCCATCGGGTAGGCACAACCTCATCATCGTCCCGGTGAATGGCTCCACACCTGCCAGTCCTTTCATGAAATCCTTAGACACGAACGAGTGCGAAGCACCAGTGTCAAAGAGAGTGTGAGCGGGCTTACCGTTAACGAAGACTATGCCTAGGGTAATTAAGTGTCTTAGTATTCTTTTTGTTGTTGCCTTCTCTTAATTTCTAACTAGGTTATGTCTAGAATACTAGTTTATATGAAGAAAATTTAAAAGTACTAGCATACCTGCGATAACCTGCTCCTGGTTCCGGGGCCGTGTCAGGTCTAGAGCATACACCTGCTCCCTATCTTGCCTGCGGCCTTGATCCTGAAATCCTCATCCTCGGTCCTGTACTCGTCCGCCAAACTTTCGGGGAGGTGGAGCGCCCTGAAGTGCTGGTGGGGGTGCTCGCCTCATAGGGTAGTTCTTCTTGATATGCCCCGACTGATTGCACTGAAAGCATACTGGTGCCTGCTCTGCTGTCCTTAGCATCTCCAGCATCTGTAAAGGCTGGGGAGCCAGTACCCCCTGACTTCTCTGCTCCTGTCCAAACTCCTGACGAGTCTTATCCCCGTTCCTTCTCCCCCCAATAACCTGACCTCGAGGACGGTCTCTACGACCTCCAATCACTGTATCATCAGCCGGTCTCTTCCGGCTCTTCACTGTAAGATGATCCGCTTCTCTCTTCTTAGCCATCTCCAGAATCCAGGCCAGACTCCCCTCTGGGATGAAAAGGAGGGCCTGTCTCATGTCATCTTGCAGCCCCTTATAAAACCTCCGGGCATAGCCTGCATCGCCTAACTGGTAAGCGTCCGCATAGCAAGCTAGGTGAGTGAACTCCTGATAGTACTCCACCATAGTCCTGTTCCCCTGCCTCAACCGCAGGAACCTATCCTCCAGCTAGTCCCTCGCTGACTTAGGTACAAAATGTCCCAAGAGCACTGCTCTGAAATCCTCCCAAGTAATATCAGCGCAATCCATCCCCGTAAAAGTGGTGTCCAGCTGAGATTTCCACCACCTCTTTCTGTGTGACTCCAGGCAGGAGAGCGCCAAAGCAACTACCTCCTCAGTGGGGCATAAAATCTCCGCTAGCATCTCGTAAATGGTATCAAACCATTCCTCCGTACGTACTGCAGACTTCGTCCCCAGGTAGGATGGAGGGGAAAGTCCTCAGAAGACAGTCATTCAATTGGCCCCGGGGTTCGGATGTGGGGTCGGGGCTTGCTGAGCTCGGAAGGCCTCCATAATGGCCGTAAGTGTTTGTACCATCTCCGTCTCCTGGAACGGAGATGGAGCCGGCGGGGGTGGGACCACATTCGGAGCCTGAGGTGTCCCCTGCTGTGATGTAGGGTTCGTCGCAGGCTACAAGAAAAAAATCCATTTGTTAGAGAGCGAATGAATGGAATTTAAGAAGGTAGGATGTACTTTCACATGTGATTTCCCTTATGGGCACACCACTGCTTCCGCTGCTAGTTTGTCCGCAAACTAAGCTCGCACGGGTGTGGCCCAAGGTTTTGTGGACTGCTTCTCTTCCGATCGAGTTCTCCTCTGATACCACTTGTAAGACCCCCTTTTTTTCTTTTCGAACACCGGGGTCTTAGCCTAGAATTACTGCTTTGCGGTGGCACCGACTCACGGGAAGGTCGCAAATACAAAACGCCAATTCTGCCGACCCTTTTCGATCACAAAGAAAGAGAAGTATACGTAAAATGTAAACAAGTCTACAAGAACATGTATAAAATGAAATCACATCCAGTCCATCAGTAGATAATAACAAGAAATAGAGGTACTGCAAATATACAGTTCAGATGAAATATAGATTAACGAGCTCGAGCCCAGTACATCAGAGTCCTCACTAAAAATCACTCGTCGTGGAAGCTATAAAAACACTAATTACTCACGGAGCTGGTCGCAGGTGCTCCGGTGCTAGAATGACCCACCTCCATGCGCACCGTACTCCGCTGGTGCTGTTCCATGGACTACTGGTCCCTGTCTCCCATCTGGAGCTCCTGTAATGTTGTGGTTCAAAAACCATTAGTCATAAAGACTAAGCCCTATCATCCCCTACCCCTCCCCCGACGGCTCTTAAGCACCGAGCGGAGAAGAGGAAAGGGAAGCTACACAGGTGGAGAGTAATCAAGCAGATGACAATGGATCTAATCTAACAACTATCATGGTGTATAAACAACTATCTAGAATAAAGTACATCTAGCAATTCTACGGTAGTAAGTAAAAAAGTAGACATGTAGTAAGTAGCAAATATATAAGAAGGCAGATAGATAACAAATAAGTAAATATGTAAGATACCTTAACTTATATGAATGCCCATACAAACTTATAAGTTAAGGGGTCTTCTGCAAGGCTCCCATCAAATAAAAAGTCCTATACTGATTTATACGTTGGGGTGTCGGTTGTATGCTAATATGAGTGTAGTGATGTGCTATGCCATGATTCATACAAGTGCAACTCACGCACACGACTCTATGCGCACAGACCTTTAGTTCCCCCTGTTCGGGCAGCTAGCTTCACTCCCAGGAACCTCCGTAGTGGCAAACGGAGACCGTGGGTCGGTCCCCCCACTCCTAGGCGGGTATCCACACTACCGGGCCTATCCCTTCCATACGCCCTTAAAAGAACACAAGCTTGGGTATCCGCGTAGTAGCGGTGGCTATATCCACCAGACTTTCTTTGGCTATGTGTCCCACACCGCCGAGTCAACGTACCGATGTCGGTGTGAACGACAATCAAATACCGAAGACCCACCACCTTTATTCTGTACTCAAACCCTCGAGCCCTCGGCTCCCCGGACTGTCCCGTCCGTGCATCTATCTTCAGAGCTACCATTTGAATGGCAACCAAACCAACTTATTCTACCTTCCTAGCTATCAGGGTGTGTGTATGTGCAACCCTAGTTATACTAGTTTCTCTTTTTATTTATTATTCCTACGGTTTACGTTAGCCCAGGACTGCCCCCGGTATTCCCCGTGAAGGGCTCTCAAAGGGCACTAGGAACTATGACGGTAGCAGAAGCCCACCGTTCCCTTTCGCAAGGAACATATTGTTATTGGTTAATCTCCCTTTACCCGATCCTTTTTTAAGTTACTTTAGATCTAGCCCTAGAGTATTATGACTCTTCCTCTCCTACCCGGGGTGGACGATCTTTCATCGTTCCCGAACACCACTTAACACTAGCCAATCTCACACTCTACTTATCCTGACTTCCAATAATGAACTTAACTTACCCTATCCAAACCAGCAACCTACCAAAATTACATCTCCCCAAGTTCATTTCCCACTCTAGTTCTGTTTCTGTGGTTTTACTATATGTAGACCGTCCTAAGATACATGAGGTATATAAGGGGAGGTAATCCAAATCGTCTTCCGAATCTCCTATAATATTTACAGGAGGTCTATCATGACACAATATAACTAAGTCCAATATTTCCAAATTTTTCCTATTTATCGGGCATTTAATTTATTTATTCTAAGCCTCCCAATGCCTTAGTATGAACATGAAGTGCACTAATGAGCCAACAATAAATCATCATAAAATCAGTAAAAATCTTATAAGGCATTTAAGCAGTAATTCCAAGTTTTTAGAAATTTCAGAGGTGTTTAGGCCTATATTTCCTAATTTACCGTTTTAGGCCACTTCTACCATATTATGTAGCAAGTACTATAAATATGTACCAAAAATCACAAGAAAATTACAGAAGCTTTATGGTGACTTAAAACTATCAAAAACCATGTCCCATGATTTTCCTATAATATTTTGGGCTCTAAATTTATTTTAATGTAAAATACTAATTTTCCTAGCTTAGTGAAGGAGGTACTATTTTTTAATTATCTAAAAATCTAGAAAAAATTACAGGGTGACTAACATAGTTTGAAACACCCACTGACCAAATTTCATAATTTTCCAAATAGTAATTGGGCATTATTTGTATTTTTGACTACATATCTTAAATGGTAAGTTAAAGAAGCAAGTACCAAAAATAATCAGATAAAACTTCCAAGAAAAATACAGAAGGTATAACATGCTATAAGATGCCATAATCCAAGATTTCATAACTTTTCACTGAACAGAAATTCCAGAATCATCAAAATAAATATCTAGGGCACAACTAGAGTTGTAAATAAAGTACTGTATAAATTAACCTAAAAATCTCAATAAAATTATATTATGGCCATTTAGACCAGAAAATCACCTTGCCTAAATTTTATTTTATTTTTAGTTAATTTGACAGCATAATAGTTCAAATTAATATTGGTATCTTAAACTAGGGTTAGGGTTTTAGGTGTCCTAACTATCTCCAAATCCCCTAAGATTTTGTCTAGAGAACTATAATGGCCCTATGGTACTCTCCACTAAATTTCAAGTCAGTCCAAGGTCATTTGTCCCCATGACCTTCACAACCCTACAAATCCCCATTAAGGGACCTACCCTAGGGTTCTAGGGATACCCTACACCAAACCACCCCAAACTTCCTTGGAGGGTGTGTCATGCCCTAAAAAGTTAGTGACCAAAATATCAGCTTCTGTTGAGGTGATACAACCACTCAAATTACCAAGGGGGTGATTTACCCTAAATAGCCCTTTATGGGGCAAAATAGGGTTGAGTAAAACCCTAGTCAAAACACTTCCAAATAAGGTGGAATTTTTACCAGAGTTCTAACATTCCTCCTAAGACCTCCCACCCAGATTTGGGGGGATTTTGAGGTTTTTAAGACACCTAATTAACTTATACATGGTTTATTAAATTTTCCAAAAAACTATAGAAAAATATTCTCCAAAAATTCTCATTTTTGGAAATGCCCTAGGTATAGTTAGGATAGACTCCCTGCCCAAATTTCAGGACATTTGGGCAAAGGATGAAAGGTGGGCACACCTTTTTGTCTCTGCGTAGCTCTAGGTCTAGATCCCACCAAAAGATGTGCCCTAGTCAAACTAGTTGACCAAATTGACCCAAATTAATTTTGAAATATAGTAGACCCATAGGGCTATATATTTCATGTTGGTCACTTCTACATAAAAAGCCTCTAAGTACCTCATTAAATAGCATAAAAGAGAGTTTTATAAATCACTACATTTTATATATAAATATAATAATTTTGTATTATAAGTTACTGTTCATCTTCTCAAAAAGCCCGAACCAGCAACCTAAAAATGCTTAAAACCTGTAGCTTTTTTAAAGCTACTTCTCGGCCACCCATCCATCTCCCTGGTCGGCCACCACCACCACCTCTATTGAGGTGAGGGCTACCATCGGGCGGTGGCACGGCGGTCAGAGAGGCGATTTCCGGCGAACTCGCCACCATGAAATTTAAGAAAGACCATGGAAACGCTCACCCGATCCAGCTCTTTTGAGACCGATATCTCTCCTAATTATTTCTAAGATCTATCCATAGAAGAGGCGGTAGAGGAGGACCTTGCTCGCGGGCTGGAGGCGTGCAGACCGTCGGGATGCCATTTGCGCGGTGGTGGCGTCGTCGGAATTCTTCAACAGCAAGGTTATGAGCTCTAGCTTTATCAGGCAATGGTGAAACCTTCCTCTCTAAGTCTAGGGAGTCTTTTATAGGAGAAACAAGGCTGCGGGTGGGGATATAAATGGTCCAGCCATTAATGCCTCTTACATGCATGCTTCGGCCATGGTAGAGGGGAGCTGAAACAGCTCCAAAATAGCTAAGAGGAGGCTTGAAACTCCTCCTCTCCCTGAAAGGAGTTGAATCCAGCCGTTTCAAGGGGGAGAGGGTGGAGCCTAGCCTTAAAAGCCATAAGTGGCCAGGCAAACCGTCGCTCGGCCATGGCTGGAGGAGAAGGAAACGGCTACCACGTGGCACAGCCGGTAAAATTCACTAAATAAGGTTTTAATTAAGTCTTAATAAGAGAAACGGCCCATTTAAGACATCCTGGCCCGCTCCTAGACCGGCCCGGTTCAGCTGAACCAGCACGCAGCCCAAACAGATCTGCCAGAAAAACTAAGTAAAATGGCGTTGAGTGAGCTCTGCTCACTCAACGCCATCCATGTTATGGCGTTGAGTGAGCTCAGCTCACTCAACACCATTCCAGATACGGCGTTGAGTCAGCTCTGCTCACTCAACGCCATCAGAATGGTTTCCCATACTATGGCGTTGAGTGAGCTCAGCTCACTCAACGCCATCCGAATTATGGCGTTGAGTGAGCTCAGCTCACTCAAAGCCATCCGGATTATGGCGTTGAGTGAGCTCTACTCACTCAACCCCACCCAGAATATGTTCTTTTTTTTAAAAGATGGAATTGAGTGAGCTTAGCTCACTCAACGCCGTCCAAATTATTGCGTTGAGTGAGCTCTGCTGACACAACGCCATCCAGACAACACCAAATGGCGTTGAGTGCGGTCAGTGAACTCAACGCCGTTCAACTTATGCTGTTGAGTGCACTCAACGCACTCAACGCAATCCCGCCTAACAGTTTACGGCGTTGAGTGAGCTAAGCTCACTCAACGCCATCTAGTCTACGGCGTTGAGTGAGCTCATCTCACTCAACGCCAACCTGACGACACCAGATGGCGTTGAGTGTAGTCTGTGCACTCAACGCCCTCCAGCTTATGGCTTTGAGTGAGCTAAGCTCACTCAATGCCATCCAGACCACGGCGTTAAGTGAGCTTAGCTCACTCAACGCCATTCCAAGGTCACGGGCGTGACGGATCGGTCACGGGCGTGTCAGGCGCATGTTGAAATTTCTGAGCTCGACGATCGTCCTCCTGAGGTCGACGATCATCAAAGGGGTCACGCCCTAGGTCACAGGTGTTACGGGTCAGTCACGGGCGTGACCACCCCTTGACTCAAAATCTTGGTCGGTATAATTCAATTCCTGGGCTTCCTAGGGTTCTGTTAAGGTAAAACCACTTCCAGGGGTCTAGTCGGAAATGGGATGTTACAGACGATCTCTTTGAAGCTATGGAAAACAAGCCGGATGAAAAGCACCGCAACGGCCTTGCCTCCACAAATCTGGACTAGGCTCGCGATTCTGGGCTTGAAAGCTCCACTCGTAGCCAGATTCCTCCTCCTCCTTCTTCCTTGCTCTCTCAACTCTCTAACACTTTAGAAAGAGAAAGGCTTGATAGAAATGAGAGTTTATCTTTCAACTCTAGGCCTAAACACAGTAGGGAGAGTTCTGGACCATTCGATCCTAATTGAAGGAAATGAACGGCCACGAATCGCCCTGAAACTCAATTTCCTGGGCCGAACACGGCCTGTAACACGCCTGTGGCACAAAACGTGTGCCTTAAGTGGCAAGAAACCGACTCTGCCAGACAAGGCCACATCCACTAACACGCCCGTGTCATAGGTTGTGTTCCAGACACGGCTTCGGACAAGCCCATGTTCATCCCGTGTTCATCAGTCCTCACAGACATGGCCAAACACAGAGAAGGAGACGGCCCTTGACACACCCGTGTCACAGGCCGTGTGCCTAACATGGCTTGTATTTCGAGGATCGTTAAGAGCATTTCATCGAGATCATTTCGTCGAACTTATAGGACACGGCCCTAGAAACGCCCATGTCATAGGTCGTGTGCCCCACTCGACATCGCTCTGCGCCGTACTCGAGACAGCCTAGAGAAGGACATGACCTTTCAAATGCTCGTGTCACAGGTCGTGTGCCTCATTCAAGACCCACTTGAGACCCACTTGAGACCCACTCGAGACCCACTCGATACCCACTCGAGACCCACTCGAGACCCACTCGAGGCCCACTCGAGTACATAGAGCAGGACACGGCCTTGGACACGTCAGTGTCCCAGGCCGTGTTGCTCAGTCTACACAGCCCACTCATAAATAAGATTTTGGGGTGTTACAATCCTCCCCTCCTTACAAGAAATTTCGTGCTGAAATTTGTATACATTACTTATGAAATAATAATCAAAATGTTTAAAACATTTCATGTTCTGTCCAAAACAAAAAAAAATGTTATACAAGTTTAGATAAATAGTTCGGGAAATTCAGCACGCATGGTAAGCTCTCGCTCCCATGTTAGCTCCTCATGGTCGCAGTTGTCCCATCGGACCTTGACCATCCCGATTGTCTTGTTCTGCAACTGTTTATCGGCTTTATCCTCGATTCGAAAGTGCATAACCTTCATCGTTATCCCATATTCGACCGGTACACGATCATTCGCAATCACTTGAGCTCGATCTTATACGGCATTTCAAAGCACTAATATGTGGAAAACATCATGCAATCCACTCAATTATGCGAAAAGAGCTAGCTTATAGACAGCTTCTCCAATTCGCTCCACCACTTCAAAAAGACCAAGATATCTCGGACTTAACTTTTTCAAGCGCCGAATCCTGGACATGCCTTTGAAGGGCTTGCTTTTTTGATATACCTAATTGTCAACCGTAAACTCAATATTTCAGTGCTTGGCGTTATAATATCTTGCTTGTCTATCTTGGGCTAGCAGTACCTCTCCCGAATAGAGAATATCGTCGATTTAACTTCTTTGACTTCCTTGCACTTATATAGTTTAGATTTGCCTGTTTTCGCCCAAGCCAATGGTGTCCGGCATTTCCGACCATACAAAGCTTCAAACGGTGCCATATTTATTCCAGCTTGGTAGCTATTATTGTAGGCAAACTCTGTTATATAGAGATGATCTTCCCACCTCTTTCAAAAATCTAAGGCGTTGATGGGCAAAAACCAGAACAGGAAAGCGTACCTATCGAATCGTAGTATCAAGGTCGTATTTAAAACTCGGGGCAGGCAAGTACTATTACTCACAACGAATCAATTATCCTACCCAATTTTTGATGAGTTTTGAAAATGATAATAAACTAAACTTAAAGAGAAATAAACTATTACGAGAAAAGAGTGCTCGATCGACGATTCACTTTGAATTAAAATAATGAAATAAATTAGTTTAGCATTTGCAAATCTATTAAGACCGTGACGGATCCGATATTAGGAAATAATCTCGATAGAGCATTAAATCCCCTGACTTATAGACATTTTGACCGAAATCTCTTTCAAGCAAAAAAGGCCTAAAGTCGCATTACCGAAGTGACCCGTACTATTGGTTTTGACTCCAATCCGGAGGATTTACGTCATCCTATCTCTATGGGTTCGTTCAACTCCTTCCTTCCTTGAGTGATCTTTCATATTCACGAGCCTCTCGGCTACTCAAATATGAGATCGGATGCCTACTACCATATACCGGAATACGGAGTCGACACGATAAAAATCAAAGAAGGATCAAAAATAGAAAAATACAAATCCAAACATAAAATTAAGAATGCGTCATTTCATCGCAAAGATCATCGCGATCGGGCACAAAATGAAATTAGCTTGACATGATGGAAAATGAAAACAAAAGAAAAGAAAATTGCACTATCATTAAACTAGGAATAAGAGTACATGAAAAGATGAACAATACTACACTATTGCTTGGAGAAATGAAATAAAACAACAAGAAAATAAATACTTGCAATGGAAGTTTGCTCTCTAACTCTATACATTAGCATTCTAACAACTACAACTAAGACTCTCTCCAAAAACTACTTCTTCAAACAAAAACTACTTAACATAAACAAGAGGCAAGGGGTCCTTTATATAGGAGAGGGAGAAGATTCTAGATGGAAGTGGAAATGAAGGGAAGACAAGGGGTGGCCGGCCACATCATGGGGGATTGTTCATGCATGAGTTTAAATGAGGGGAGAGAGAATGGGAGGATTCATGTACTTTAATAAATGGAAAGAGAGAGGAGGAGAAGGTGCATGCATTTTATGAAAAGAAAATAAAAGGAAATAAAATAAATAATAAAGGGGGAATGGATGGGATTTAATTAAGGATGAAAGAGGGAGAAGGGGGGGGGGTGAATGAGGTGGCATGGAAGTGAATAGTGGCCGGCCACATCATGTGGGCTGCATGGGGGCTCGGTAGTGGGCTCGGGTAGGCTATGGGCTGCTCCAAATTTGGCTCGGGTAGGCTTGGTAGGTGGCCGGGCTGCATGGTGATGAAGTGGGCTGCTCCAAATGGACTTGGGCTGCACCAAGGGCTCGGCTAGCCTCATATTTAGATGTAGGGGTTGCTCCAAAACTTGTGGGTTGCACCATATGGAGGCTCGGGTTGGTCTTGCTTGGTTACTTGGGCTGCTCCAAAACTTGTGGGCTGCATCATATAGGCTTGATAGCATGTTGAACCTACAAACAAAAAGATAACACAAACATTAGTTAATTGATTATAACATAACATTAATGAACATAACATATCATAACATTATATTAATTATTCAAACATAACATAATATAATTATAATTATAATAATAATATTCAAAATAAAACACAAGTTAAACATAGAACATAAACATAATAAAATTAAACATAAAAATGCATAAAACAAATAATTAAAATAGGAAATTATATTTTATAAGAAGATATTAAAACATGAAATAACAAGTATGAAATATAAATAAATTTAGACTTTTAGGCTACTAAATTACCCCAAAAACGATGATTAAAGCTAGTCATCAGGCGTATATTCGGAGCATGTCCTTCATTGTTCCATTGGTCCTCTTAGTTTGGTCATCCATTTGGGGATGAAAGGTCGTACTGAACGTTAACTTTTTTCCCAATAACTAATGGATTAGCCTCTAATCATTCGATGTGAAGCGCCCTTCATGGTCACTTACGATGTTATGGGGAACACCGTGTAATCGTACGATTTTCTCAACATAATGTTTCGCCAAGACTTCCACTGAATCGTCCCTTTTGTTCGGAAGGAAGTGAGCCACTTTAGTCAACCGGTCTATGATCACCCAAACCGAATCATTACCGCGTTGAGATCTCGGCAAACCGTGCACGAAATCCATCGAAATATCATCAAACTTCCACTCCGGAATTGGTAACGACTTTAAGAAAACTCCAGGCTTCTGGCATTCAGCTTTCACCAAGGCACATGTTTGACATTTAGCCACATAATGTGCTTTGTGATTCTTTATCCCTGGACACAAGAACAACTTTTTCATGTCTTTGTACATCTTTGTGCTCCCTTGGTGAATTGAGTATTTTGTAAAGTGAGCCTCATACATCAATTCTTCTCGTAGCTTACCCATACTTGGGATGCACAAACGACCCTCTTTTTGTAAAAGGCCATCAACCCAGGAGAATTGGTCATTTGAACCATCCACTGTATAGCGTTGTAGACTTTCATCAAGTTCCGTTGCTAACCGAACTCTATCCGCAAGGTCATATTGTACCTCCGTCCAGTTCAAGCACACATTTGGTTTGGAATTCGTGTCAACACAAGAAATCTCTAACTCTTCAAAATCCTAGATCAGATGCTCATCATGCATCTGTAACTAATTTATCCTTAATGGAGTCCTATGACTCAAGGCATCTGCGACCACGTTTCCCTTCCCGGGAGTGTAGTGAACATCAAAGGTGAGGTCCCCGAGGAACTCCATCCACCTTCGTTGTCACATATTGAGATCCATCTGATCCAACAGGTACTTTAGGCTCTTGTGGTCCGTAAATATATCCACTTTTATGCCATATAGATAGTGACGCCATAATTTTAGTGCAAAAATCACTGTCGCCAACTCCAAGTCGTGGATGGGTTAATTTCGTTCATGTACATTCAACTAGCATGAGCCATAAGAGATCACCTTTCTAAACTAAAGAAGAATGCAGCCTAAGCCGCTCCCTAAAGCATCACTATAAATCTCATAGCCGTCTGTACCACATGGCGATGTTAAAACAAGCGCAATAGTCAAACGACTCTTTAGCTCTTCAAAAGCTCGCGCGAACTCCGACGTCCAAACAAACTTCTGATCCTTCCTCGTTAATGTTATAAGAGGCAAAGCGATCCATGAGAAGTTTTCTACAAAACGTCTGTATTAGCCTGCCATTCCAAGGAATCTACTGACTTTGGCCACCGAAGACAACACTGGCCACTCCCGTATGGCTCTTATCTTTGACGGATCCACCGCAATGCCCTCTCCACTTACCACATGGCCAAGAAAAGCCACTGATGACAACCAATACTCACACTTTGAGAACTTGGCATAGAGCTTATTTCTCCACTGCGTATACAACACCAATCGTAAATGGTTTGTATGGTCAGCTTCAGATTGAGAGTACACCAAGATATCATCATTGAAGATGATCACAAACAAGTCCAAGTACTCTCAGAACATTCAGTGTATTAGGTACATGAACATCGATGGCGCATTGCATAGCCCAAACGGCATTACAATTAACTCATAATGACCGTAGCGTGTTCCAAACGTTGTCTTGGGAATGTTACATTCTTGAATCCTCAACTTGAAATAACCAGATTTTAAGACCAGTTTCGAATAGATGGTAGATCCCACTAGGTGATCGAACAAGTCATCTATCTGTGGAATCAGATACTAGTTTTTCTCTATCAGCTTATTCAATTCGCGATAATCGATACATAACTGTAGACTACCGTCCTTCTTTTTCACAAAAAGAACAGGTGCGCTCCAAGGAGACATACTTGGGCGTATGTATCCCTGTTCCAGCAACTCTTGCAATTAAACTTTAAGTTCTGTCATTTCCTTTGGAGCTACCCGATATGGCGAGCGGGTCACAGGTTTCGCACTTGGCACCAGCTTAATAGTGAAGTCGATCTCCATCTGCGGTGGTAACCCAGGAAGATCTTTAGGAAACACATTAGCAAACTCTGATATAATCAGAACGTCATTCACACTGTCCTTTGGCTCAACAGCGTGAATAAGCATGAAGAATAACTACACGCCCTTCCGAACAACATTGACGACTTGGAGAGCAGACATCAAAATCCCGCTCACGCCTTGTATACCAGCGAACTTAGTCTCAAGCTCGGTATTCTGTCCCAGTGTGATCTCCTATGAATTGTAATCAATAAAGGCATGCTGCTCCGAGAGCCAGTCCATACCAAAGATCACATAAAATTCCGATATTTGTAGCACATATGCATTCAAATAGAAATCTCGACTTCCTATTTGTACCTCCACGTAGCAAGTCCTATCCGCACACATCACACATCCATTTAGTAACAACACATTCACCGTATCTTTCGTCATATGACTAGGTCTCAAAAATCGTGTTATGAAGTCCTTTGATAGAAATGAATGCGAAGCACCCGTATCAAATATTGCTCTCGTCGGATTGTTCCGAATCAGGACAAAGCCTAAGACAAACACATCATACGCAAGCTACACACAAGGTATGAAATATGAAAAGTAAGCAATCAATTTCTTTGTTCGTACCTATGACGACATCACTTTGTTTTATGGCCTCCTGCTGGCCAAGATTATACACTCAGGGCTGCGCCTGGGATGCAGAGGACTCCACCACTGTCTTTCCCTTATCAGCATATGACGCTCCTGTCTTCTTTTCCACCTTTGGCGGACCAACCCGATATTCACGGGCTATATGCCCCACTCTACCACAGGTATAGAAGGTATGAGACTCTTTCATCGAAGTTTCCCCCGACGCAACTGTAGAAGGAGCCTGTCCAGAAGACTTTGATTTCTTGCCCGATTTTCTTTGGTAGCTCGATTTTCAAGAATGGGGCGCTTTGAAATAAGACTTTGTCACAGCCAAGTCCCATTTTCCCTGCACCCGCTTCATATCCTTCTCCAACACACACGCCGTATCCACCAACGCCTGAAACCCCTGGTTCACCGAACTTTAGAGCAGGAATCTCAACTCATCCCTCAACACTTCGTAGAACCGATTGGTTTTACATTGTTCATCAGCGAAGATAGACCCCGCATATCGTCCCAATCTTGTAAACTCATGCAAGTATGTATTGACACTACTTTCTCCTTGCATCAGACGCTGGAACTCATTTTCCATGGCGATATATTATGCTGCTGGGAGGTGCTTTTCCAAAAATAGTCGTGAGAAATCCTCGATCGAGAATTCCGTTAATTGCCTGCCAACTAAGTGGTGCATCTCTATCTCGTACCTCCATACCTGAGCCTCTCCTTCTAATAAGAAGGTGGCCAAGGTGACCTTCTGATCTTCCTCCATCCTTATCGCCATCAATATTCACTTGACTCGCGATAACCAATCCTCCACCTACGATGCGGATCCCACACTCGTAAATGTAAGAGGATTGAAGCTCATAAACTGCTTCAACTGTCGTTCAGCTGCTCGAGGATCAACAGCCTCAACAGGTTCTGGCCTTACATTAACTCGTTCTAGCACCAATGTTGGCTAAGCCTGCCTAGTAGGCTATGCTTGAATCTTTACAAACAATGCCTTAGTAACTAAGCGTACTATTTCCGCAGAAGGAGGAGGTGTAGGCACCTCAACTGGTGCCGCACTCTCATCAGAACGCTGAGGCTCAGACTGCCCAGCACCACTACGAGTCACTTATAGGTCAACAAGACACACTCTAGCGACCTTGCACAAGTAATAACAACAAAATAAGAACAAGCAGGTTACTCAAACAGGTGTATTTTCATTTCTTAGTGGACATTCTTAAGTTCATTAATGTTAAAGCGGGTCGCACTTATACGTGCACGTCACCCCATAAAAGAATTTGACCACGAATTCGAAAGATGAAGACCGAGACAAGATGATACCAAATTGTAACGACCCCATCTTTTAAATAACATATAATAGAAGGTCCGACCGGGGCCCCACACCAAATAGCACAAACAGGCGACGAGGTTACAGGTTAATACCAAAACATATTAGCATCCTAACTCAAAGCATGCTAGCGAAAGCTTAAGATTAATATTGAACTCAAAAACCAGGAATGTCCACTATATATAAACAACCACATTTATATATCACCCCAAAGGAATTTACATCAAATACACAAAAGTTTGGCTTTAAGGCCTTACATCTTCAAAAATGTGGATTACAAACATCGGCGCGCAGGCTGGCCACACATGAACATAATAAAGTTCTTTGCTCAGCATTCGAGGGCCAGCAGCAGTAGTAGAAGCAGGGGCTTCAACCCTCTATTTTCTGCTCAGTTCTTCAGCACCTACACAGGGACAACCCACCAAGTTTGTGGCAAACAAGGCAACAATCAACATTCAGTTGACCAATTTATAACGACCCTACCCCTTTCCCGGGGCAGTGGTATTCCTTCCCTGCAGGCATAATATTTCACAAGCAGATATATCATAAGATGTGCACTCACGCACAATCAATACATCACAAATGCTGGCAACGCGGCCCGATGCTCCGTGCACTCAGAGCATATTCTTGGGTTACCGGCGAACCAGGGTCCAACCACCATTCAAGGTTCGAAACCCAACGGTATTGAGCATTTAGTCTTAATGGCGTGCAGATCGAAGGCTCTCATTATGCCACCGACAAAAGCCCATTCGCTTGACACTCTCTTTTCAAGCCGACATAACGCAGGTATAGCTCAACCATTACCCATTACTCAAGTCGTCATACAATCGCTGAATTCCATAGTACTCATTGCCAAACAGCAGACGTGGGTCGGCTTCACCTTTCCTGTTTGGCACTAAGCAATCAAGAGCTCGTAGCTCACAATAGCCACGCTGTCCACCAAGGACTGGCTTCACAATCCAAAAGGGGAGCTAATGTCAGCATTCCTCACAGTCTCATGGAGGGTTCAGCAGAAGCTCTCTTTCTGCAACCAAACTCAACCCGAACATAGCAAACAACACATGACTTACTAGGGTATTTTCCTGGAATTTCACTCCAGTACTTCATGTTACTGTCCTTCACATGCATAACCCACCGACTCCACAAACTCCTCGTTTAAATGCGGAGTCTTCTCCGGTGCGTAAAATGAAACATCACCAATCTAGACAAACCTATCAAGATGGGCTTCACACAACATGCCTATTCCGTACTACACATTTCCGGATCTATATGCAAGACTTGTTAGGGATTTCAAGAATCAACCCAAGAGAAATCCCTCAAAAGCAAGCTTTTGGTGGGGGAAATCAATGTACATGCCAAAATAAGGACTTCACATGTCCTAAAAGAAAGATCGTTACCTTTGACAATCTCTTTGGAGCCATGGAAAACTAGCCGTATGATAAAAAACTGTAATAGGCTTGCCTCCACAAATCTGGACTCGGCTCGCAATTCGGGGCTCTAAAGCTCCACCGGTATCCGGATTCCTCCGCCTCCTTCCTCCTTGCTCTCCCCACTCTCTAACACTTTAGAAAGAGAAAGGCTTGATAGAAATGAGATTTTATCCTTCAACTCTCGGCCTTAACACGATAGGGAGATTTCTGGACCGTTGGATCCTAATTGAAGGAAATGAACGACCACGAATCGCCCTGAAACTCAATTTTCTGGAGCGAACACGGCTTGTGACACGCCCGTGTAACAGGCCGTATGCCTTAAGCGGCAAAGAAACCAACTCTGCCAGACCAGGACACGACCCTATGACACGCCCGTGTCATAGGCCATGTTCTAGACACGGCTTCAGACACCCCCGTGTCTAGCCCGAGTTCATCAGTCCTCACAGACCTGGCCAAACAAAGAGAAGGACAAGACCGTTGACACACCCGTGTCACAGGCCATGCGCCCAACATGGCTTGCCTCTCGAGGATTGTCGAGTGCATTTCGTCGAGATCATTTCGTCGAACTCATAGGAAATGGCCCTGAACACGCCCGTGTCACAGGCCATTTGCCCCACTTGACATCGCCCTGCTCCACACTCGAGACTGCCTAGAGAAGGACATGGCCTTTCACACGCTTATGTCACTGGCCGTGTGCCTTACTTGAGACCCACTCGAGTACACAGAGCAGGGTACAACCTTGGATATGCTCGTGTCCCAGGCCGTATTGCTCAGTCTATATAGCCCACTCATAAATGAGATTTTTGGGCGTTACAGCAGGAACCTGCTGTGGGTCAAGCTGTTCCCGTTCCTCCTGCTCTTTTGGTTCCTCCAGTTCAGCTTCCACCAGAGATCAACTTTATCTCACATTTTCAGCGACTAAGACCTCCTA
Organism: Platanthera zijinensis; assembly: GCA_039513925.1. Taxonomy (NCBI): domain Eukaryota; kingdom Viridiplantae; phylum Streptophyta; class Magnoliopsida; order Asparagales; family Orchidaceae; genus Platanthera; species Platanthera zijinensis. The sequence goes on from CM077092.1 coordinate 99,198,786, forward strand.
CCTATGATGGTAGAGCCGATTTCATGGTGTTGGATGATTGGATTATCGCAATCGAGGAGATGTTTTCGTACTCAGGGATTTCTACAGACCAAAGTGTGATGGTCGCCGCTTATCATCTTAAGGGCCTTGTAAAAATCTGGTGGTTGAGAGAGAAGGAGAATCTCATAGATGGATGCTCCTGGGAATCTGTCAAGGAGTTACTTCTTAGGAAGTTTCTGTCTTCGGTCAAGAAAGACTGTTTGATGAACAACTTCTTACATTTGAAACCGAGACAACTCATAGTCAGTGAGTATGAGGTAGAGTTCAGTAAGTTGAGCCGGTTTGCCCAGGATTTGGTTACTTCATAAGCTAGAAGAGTTAAGAAATTTCTGAGTGGTCTTAGGAGTGATATCTAGCAGCTTGCTAGCGTGTATGGATCTAAAAACTATGCTGACGCTACAGAATCTTCTCTTAAAGTCGAAGCCATCGTTAATCCCAAGAATCGAGGCCTGCAAATGAGGAAGGGAGAGAGGAAATCCGATGAGTGTAATAATTCTCGGGAGTCTGAATCACTTTGAAGAAAAGAAGCAAGGAGGTGTGCACTTTCTGTTGCTGGCCAGGCCATCCGTTCGATAAATGTTTCAAGAGGTTTGGAGCTCAAAAGCAGCAGCAAGTGCAAGCGATTCAAGCGCTCCCTAAGGAGATCTGGTTTTTGCTTCGTTTAAAAGGAAGGGGCACAATGTTGCCCATTGTTGGATTAGGGAAAGGGTCTGCTTACCATGTAGACAAAAGGTACATTTTAAGTCAAAGTGCCCGCAGTCTCAGCATATGCTACAGCCAGTTCCACTTCAGGCATTGCAGCCACCACGGCTTTTGGATAAAGGAAAGGCCAAGTTAAATGTGGTGACTATGGAGGACACGCAGATGTCCACCCAAGTGATCTCAGGTTAGATTCTAATCTAGTTCCATATTTTAGCTCGTAGCTGTAGTTTTGATGTTTGTTCGTCTAGTTACGTATGTGACTTTATAGGGAATTTTAAGTTAAAGAACCGTTGGGCGTGTGGTCTTTTCGATACTGGTGCTTCCCACTCTAATGTTTATAGGGCTTTATTAGAGCGTCATCGTTTAACACTTGATCTAGTTGATGATTCATTTCGCATTAAGTTTCCTTCCAGTGATTTGGTGGTTTCGGACCAAGGTATTCAGAGTTGTACAATTCTTCTACGTGATTTCGTAGCTTTTGTATATTTGAAGGTACTATACCTGGAGGACTTTTATATTATCTTGGGCATGGACTGGTTGTCCATATATGATGCGGTTATTGAATGTAAGGTTAAGTGCTTGGACTTCAAGATAGACAACGACCACTAAGGAATGTTTATGGTTTTCTGCGCCAGGACTCCTTGATTATTTCTGCTGTATGTGCTTGGAAATTATTGAATTCCGGTTGTTTTGCTTGTTTAGTTTTTGTTTTAGAAATTGTTAGTACTTTTTCGTGTGTCGAGGAGGTTCCTGTGGTGCGAGAATTTCCTGAAGTCTTCCCAAATAGTCTTCCTGGTCTTCTGCTAGAGAGAGATGTGGAGTTTGTGATAGATTTGGAGCCGGGTACTCGTCCTATTCCAAAGGCACCGTACCGTATAGCCCAAAATAAGCTGGAAGAGTTGCGTGCCCAGCTAGATGAGTTGTTGTAGTGTGGATTCATTAGGCCAAGTTCTTTGCCTTGGGGTGCTCCCATGTTGTTTGTAAAGAAGAATGATTGGTCTATAAGGTTGTGCATCGATTATAGGGAATTAAATAAGGTAACTATCAAGAACATATATCCCTTTCCGCGGATAAACGATTTGTTTGACCAGTTGCGTGGTAGTACAGTGTTTTCAAATATTGACCTTCTTTCAATCTACCATTAGTTGAGAATCCGTGATTCGGATGTCCTACGGACAGCTTTTTCGTTCTCAACATGGACATTTTGAGGTCTTGGTAAAGTCCTTTGGTTTGACGAATGCACCATCTGCCTTCATGGATATGATGATTAAAGTGTTCTTGGATTTTTCTGGACCATTTTGCAGTTATGTTTATAGATGATGTTCTGGTTTATTCTCGGAGTTGTTGGGAGCATGCCCAGCACTTGCGGTTAGTTTAATCTTCTTTGAGGGAGCATACGTTGTATGCAAAGCTGAGTAAGTGCAATTTTTGTCTACCTCAGGCTTTCTTTTTGGGTCATGTTGTGAATAAGGATGCAATTTATTTTGACCCAGAAAATATAGTTGTTTTAATGGATTAGAAAAGAACTACCACACCCAAATAGGTAAGAAGCTTCCTAGGATTGACAGTCTATTATAAAAGGTTTGTAGAAGGATTTTCTTAATTGTTTGCTCCGCTGACTAAGCTTACGCAGAAGAACGCTGCGTTCGTTTGGAGAGACAAATAGGAGTAAGCTTTTCAAGAATTGAAAAAGAGATTGTGCACTGCTGTAGTGTTAATTTTGCCTATCAAAGGATTGGAGTATGCCATTTCTGTGGATGCATCACATCTCCAGCTTAGATGCGTTTTGATGCAAGAAGGAAAATTAATTGCGTATGTGTTAAGGCAGTTAAAGATTCATGAAAGGAACTACCCTACGCATGAATTGAAGTTTGCGGTAGTAATTTATACCTTGAAGTTGTGGAGACACTTATTGTATGTCGCATTGTGCAATATTTACACGTACCATAAGAGTTTGAAGTACATCTTCATTCATAAGGAATTAAATTAGCGCCAGTGTAGATGGTTAGAATATATCGCGGATTATGATGTCGAGATCCAAAATCATCTGGGCAAAACTAATGTGGTAGTCGATGCCTTGATTAGAAAGACCGCGTAGATCATTAATCTTCTTGTGGAATCTTTGGTGGAAGAGTTTTGATGCGTTTGAACGACAAGTGTACCGGTCGCACAAGTAATATAAAATGGGTGGCTTTCCCAAGTATCGATCTCTTCAAAGAACACAGTAAGGGGGGAGTAAATATCGAGTAGGACTTGAGATTGAAGTCCTTATGTCGGAGTTATCTATGGGGGTTTAGATGGTTGCGATAAAATAAAGCAAAACACTAACAACTACTCTTATGCAACGCCGCTATACGATGCTTCCCCAGGCGGGATGGAAGACAACACAGGCCGCTATGCACTAAATCGCTAGGCGGATGGGCGAGTAGGCAAGCGTAAGTACCAAACGAACCAAGGAATATGAGGTTCGTACGCACCTCTTCTCTACGCACGCCACTAACAATCGCTAGTGCAACAAGAACAAATGGATGATGAATGGAAAATAAGGGCACACCTCATGCAAATAAAGAAAACATACAATCACATGGACATGATTACACATAAACGTATATTAAAATAAGTATACTTCATCAAATATAAGAGATCAACTATACTATCAAAAACAAGAGAAGAAAAGTGTGCGAAATCGACTGAATCTGATGTCTTATCGAGGATTCACGGTAGGATTCATCGGGTTGTCAATCCGCGTCCTAACTCGGTCCTCAACTACGTCTAGGGTAGAGGAGACAGTCACTCACTCCCAATGAACCCATGTTATTCGTGTCACGAGTCGGTGGAGGATGGAACAACTTCCCTAGCTTGGTGGAGAAAGCTATATAAAATCACCTTTTGAAGCTCTAGGATGAAGGAGGAGGCCGGGAGGAAGCTCCGGCTTGGATTTGGCGTTGAATGCTTGCCCGGATCTTCTCCCCTTGGTGTAACGGCAGATTTTGCCCTAAAAATGCGGAGGAAATGTGCTGGAAGCAAAGGTCTTACAATGGCTAAAAATCTGCGCTTAAATAGAGAAAGATCAAAAAAATGGTCACGCACGGTCCCGCGCACGACCGTGCGCTCACCCTACATTATTAACTTTCAGATCTTGATCGCGGAAGAAGATGCTATGACCCGTGCATTTTACTCGCGCACGGGCGCTTCCGCCCGTGCGTGAAGGAAATTGCACGGGTAAACACAGCGCAGGAATGCAGGAGAAAATGGTGAACCATGCGTTTTACTCGCGCACAGGCGTTGTTGCCCGTGCGAGAAGGAAACAAACGATTAATCACAGATCACAGGAAAGCTTTGCAAAAGGTGCAGGCCGTGCAATTCTTTCTCGCACGGTTTGGCCGAAACCATGCGGGAACTAATCGCACGGGTAGAAATAGATTCCCTAGGAAAGCTGTGTGAAACGCACGATTGCACAGAAACCGTGTGCAACAAATTCGCATGACCGTGCATTTTACAGAAAACCAGAAAATGAATCTGGGACGTCCTGACTACCTACAAAGCAATAAAATCAGGTCGGAGCACAATCTCTCAGCAACAACACACAACATAAATAAATAAAAAGAACCATGGGGAGCATCATGTGCTTACCCCCATCAAAAGAATGCGCAATTGCACACCCTTGTGCCAAAATAGTGCACTTAGCTTGATAAGAAGAATAATTGAAATATCAACGATAACATACTAAGAGTGAAGTGCAAGAATGAGAAAATAAGCCCACATGAGTTCTAAAAACCCTATACAAATTGGACTCATCACACCCCAAGACTTACCTGTTTGCACGTCCCGAGCAAACAAAATTTATACAGATAGGTGATGCGTGGATTACGGCAAGCGCACCGGTCGCACAAGTAATAAAGTTTGGGAATAAATCCCCGAGTGTCGGTCTCTTGAGGAACACAGTAAGGGATGAGTTAATGTCGAGGAGGACTTGAGATTGAAGTCCTCGGGGCGAAGGTAATGATGGGGTTTGTGATGGTTGCGGAAACAGAAAATAAAAGCTACAAGCTACTCCTATGCAACGCCGCTATGCGATGCTTCGCCAGGCGGGATGGAAGGCTAGTCGGGCCGCTATGCACCGAATCGCTAGGCGGATGGACGAGTAGGCTAGCGGATGAGGTGGAGAGAACGGCGGAAATCCTACTATGCAGGCCGCTATGCACTGCTTCGCCAGGCGGGATGGAAACTACACGGGCCGCTATGCACCGAATCGCTTGGCGGATGGAAGAGTAGGCTAGCGGATGAGGTGGTGAGAATGGCGGAATGAGGGTCGTGGGCACCTCTTCGCAACGCACGCCACTAGCAATTGCTAGTGCGGCAAGGGTGGATGGATGGCGGAATAATAAGGCGCACCTCAAGTAAATAAATAACGAAAACACAAATCACATAGACATGATTTAGAGTAAAAGTTAACTACAAATAAACATTCTTCATCAATACAAAGAGAATAACTAAGTTAACAACAACAAGAGGAAGAGGTGTGCGAATCGACCGAATCCGAAGCCTTGTTGAGGGTTCACGGTTGGAATCCCGGGTTGTCAATCCGAGTCCAAGCTCGGTCCTCAACTGCGTCCGGGGTAGAGGAGGCTGTCACTCACTCCCAATGGACCCGTCTTCTTCGTTGAAATGATCCGTAGATTGCGGCTCCGGCCCTTCCTTGCTTGATGGAGAAAGCTCGGTCAAAACTCCGCTTGAAGCTTGAGGATGAAGGAGGAGGCCGAGAGGATGCTCCGGCGTTGATTTGGCGTTGTAAGCTTGCCCGGAGACCCTCCCTAAGGTGGGAGATGGAGGAAGACGGCGGAAACCCTCGTTCGGGACGAGAAACGGCGGAAAAATCGCGAGATTTGATCGATCTAAATTAGGGCGGACCTGCGCTACTTATAGAAAACAGATTTAAACAGCGCGCACGATCACTGGCGCACGACCAGTGGTCGTGCGCGATATAGTCAGTGATCGTGCGATATGGAGGCAGAAAAGTGGAAAAAGAAGATGTGACTGCGCACGACCGGCAACGCACGAGCAGTGATCGTGCGCGGTATGGCTGATGATCGTGCGATATGCCGGGACAGAACTTTCACAGAAGAGGTCATGACTGCGCACGACCAGTGATCGTGCGCCAAAGAGGTCGATGATCGTGCGTGGGTAAAAACGCACGACCATTGACTCCTTTGCCAAAAATGGTGAATGTCCTATCCCGGACGCCCACACGATCCCAGAACCTGCAGGAAAACTGGACGGGATGTCGACATGGCAGTCACAGACATAAATATTAAGCAAAGCAAAAAGGGAAATACACACACGCACAGAAATAGGCTAATAAAGTGCACAAGACGTGGAATAACCGTAGCGAACCAAAAGGAGTGCAAATGACGCTAAACGGTGTGCAAAGACAAGAAAATAAGCCTAGATGAGTCCGAAAATAGGTATATAAAGAGGACTCATCACACCCCCAGACTTAACCGTTTGCGCGTCCCGAGCAAACACAACCTAAGCAGACGGGGAAAAAGAACTAGCTAACAAAGAAATTGCAAAACGGAGTACCATGCGAAGTCGCATGCTCGCGTGCATAAAAATAAAGTAGAGGAAATTTTTAAGTATACAAAATATTTTATATTTTTCACAATGCGTATCAAAAAGTTATTACTACTCAAAAGTAGAATCATGGTGAATCATCCGGTCCTACGCAGGAAGAAAGTAGACAGGCCACTAAGGTGAGCATTGCCGAAGACCGGGGCTCAAGATTACCCCCAAAGGAATCCACCAATGTCGGAAACCATAAGCTTGCCCGTTCGCACTCTCTCCACGGCACTAGTCAACTCAAGCGCAAGTCCGTAGGACTTTAGGATAATAACGGGGCTTGGGATTAGGTGAGGAAAGCAAAGATAAACAGGACGGCTATGCACCTAACCCAACTGAGCTAGCATACGAATAAATCCAACCGCTAACCACCAAATAAAAGCGGGTGCACCACACCCCCAGACTTGATTTTTAACTTATGGGTGTGTGCACCGCCTACTCCAAAAGTAATATCATCACAAATAAAGATTTTCAATCAAAAATTTTTTTTTTCTTTTTTTCTTTTCTCTTTTTCTCTTTTTCAAATATTTTTCTTTTCTTTTTTCATCTTTTTATTTTCACAATTTCAGCAGATATAACATGGAAGCACTTCCACATTTTCACAAATAATAACACCACATCACAACCCAACATGAAAATATAAAACACTAAGCTCGACTTGGGTGTGCGACTAGGATCGGCTATGAGGCTTTGGCGAATATAGTGGAGCTGAATCAAAAGGAAGGGTAGGCACAAAGGGGCTAGCAAGGGCGATGTTAGGAATGGGTACAAAGCTCAACCGGCCAAAAGGTGGCCTACATCACTCTCACGCTAGACTAACCGTGTACCAATGCTTCAAGAATAGCTTGGGGCAAGTTCTTAGCAACCGAGAAAGATAATCCTTCCTCCCGACTCAAGCAATACGAGTCTAGTGGCGGCTACACACATTCCTACGCTACCGTTTGATTCACACCGGATTCACCAACTTTTGAGTAGAATAAAAAGAATTTACGCAGATAGAAAAATATAAAGCTATAAGCATACAGAAAAATTAAATCTACTCAAATTTCTACACGAGACGAGAGCAGTTGACTAGAAACACAGCAAGGCCAACATTTTACTCCGTCGCACAATCCTAAAATAGCACAGAAATTTTCCAAATCTAACAAAGATACAAGTTCAACTCGTGGCACGCTAACAGTTAAGCTCGCGCTCATGTGGGTGCAGTGGTGTGCGATGCAATGAACATAAACAAAATAAAATACAAAAAGCTTCTAGCATGCAAAAGAAATGTGCACGTGCAAAAGGTAAACTGACTCTCCCCCAGACTTAAACTAAACAACACATCAAATGATAGAGAAATTTAAATCAAAAAGAGCTAAGGGAAGAGGTTACCCAATGCTCAGCTAGTGAGCATACCAGAAGACGCGTGAAAACTAGGAGCAGGCCCGCCATACGAAGAATCACAACCCCGCCAATGTGTAGTATCCATGAATACCTGCAGGGGTGAGCTCCGCAAAAACAAAAGAAATAGACAAAAACAAATAAAACTAAACTAAGCTAGACATACAAAAAAAATAAGAAATGCAGAAAATGAAAGATAAGTACTGGGGTTATTGTCATCCCAGCACGACTTATTCAGCAATAGAAAAGTTCTAGCTAATGGGCCTATGAAAGGAAAAATGCACAGGTAACTGTCCCAATATTCGTGTCGGTAACGGGTACCGATACGGTGATAGAACAGTTACCCCTCTACCTAGATAATAATACCTGTGACGCACAGGTAGAGGAAATAGGAAGTAAGATGAGGAGGCCTGGTCCTCACTCATCTCACCACAAAACAAATCCTTGCCTAGCAAGGTATCGTCCACCACAAGCTCGTTGGGGGCGAAGGTGTAGGCAGAGGCTTCAACTGCAAAAGGAGTAGGAAACTCCTCACGCAAGCTGAGGCACTCGCCGACAACCTGAGCACAAGGCTCAATGTCAACCCAACTCACCTGCAGGGAGTCAACCCGCACAGGCGCAGAAGGAGAAGGGGGGTCAAGGAATAAAGGAGACGAAGAACATAAGGAACTAATCGGGGGAGTGGTCCCGGTCTCACTCCCAGCAGGCTCCAAACAATGATCATCGTCGGTGTCATGTGAGTCATGGCGAGGGGAAGCTGAGACCATGAGGTCCTCGGTGGTGATTCGGACCTCCTCAACCAACAAGGAAGTAGAAACCTCCTCGCCGGCAAGGATTTCCTCATCACACCTCGGTACGTCACGGTGTTCCAAGACATAGTACTCACCATTGATGAGAATAATGTCCTCGTCACACCACGGCGCATCCTCATATTCCCAATTCCCGCAGGGCACAACATCATCAACCAACTCACTAGAAAGGGGAGTAGGTAATTCATGCAAAGAAAGCGGAGGAGCAACATCATCAGAGATAATATGCGCAGGTTCCTCCGGGGGTGAATCAAAAATAGGGAAGAAGGCACAAGGAGAGACGGCGCCGCAATGTCGTCGCACTGACCAGTAGAAAGTCCGATGGGTGTATCCACAGCAGTCCCCCATAGACAAGGTGGTACTGCGGATACATCATCAGAATCAGAAGGAGCGGCCATTTGAGAAGTGGATGAGACAATCCGGATATCCGGTTCATCATCCGCCTCCAACTGGCGCTGAAATTCTGCGCAATCTTTCAACACATGGTCGGTGCTACGACAACACAAACACCGTTTTCCATTACTCCTCGGTCCAGGTGGAGCCGGAGAGGAATATGAAAAAGGTGAAGGCGGAGAAGAGTAGTGACCATAAGACTGGGGTACGGTGTATGAAGTACCATAAGACAACGGTGCTCCATACACTGAACCACGAGAATTATGCTCCCATTCTTCAGTGGGGCACTCATCACTGCTATGCCTATAATCCCCGCACCAATGGCAACGAATATTCGCATAAGAATACATGGTGCAGCAAGAAAGAATTCACCACAAGAATTTTCTAAGCAAAAATTAACTACACACAAGCAGATAAATAAAAAGGAATACCTGCTACTGGAATATAAAAAATTAGAAGAGGAATAAAGAAAAATAAGCAACAAATTATAAAAACTAAAGTAAAGAAAAATAAAACATGGAATGAACAGATGGAAAAGGGCTTCTATCTCAAATCTACCTCTTCATAAACTCAAACGACTGTGTTCCCCGGCAACGGCGCCAAAAACTTGATGCGTGGATTACGGCAAGCGCACCGGTCGCACAAGTAATAAAGTTTGGGAATAAATCCCCGAGTGTCGGTCTCTTGAGGAACACAGTAAGGGATGAGTTAATGTCGAGGAGGACTTGAGATTGAAGTCCTCGGGGCGAAGGTAACGATGGGGTTTGTGATGGTTGCGGAAACAGAAAATAAAAGCTACAAGCTACTCCTATGCAACGCCGCTATGCGATGCTTCGCCAGGCGGGATGGAAGGCTAGTCGGGCCGCTATGCACCGAATCGCTAGGCGGATGGACGAGTAGGCTAGCGGATGAGGTGGAGAGAACGGCGGAAATCCTACTATGCAGGCCGCTATGCACTGCTTCGCCAGGCGGGATGGAAACTACACGGGCCGCTATGCACCGAATCGCTTGGCGGATGGAAGAGTAGGCTAGCGGATGAGGTGGTGAGAATGGCGGAATGAGGGTCGTGGGCACCTCTTCGCAACGCACGCCACTAGCAATTGCTAGTGCGGCAAGGGTGGATGGATGGCGGAATAATAAGGCGCACCTCAAGTAAATAAATAACGAAAACACAAATCACATAGACATGATTTAGAGTAAAAGTTAACTACAAATAAACATTCTTCATCAATACAAAGAGAATAACTAAGTTAACAACAACAAGAGGAAGAGGTGTGCGAATCGACCGAATCCGAAGCCTTGTTGAGGGTTCACGGTTGGAATCCCGGGTTGTCAATCCGAGTCCAAGCTCGGTCCTCAACTGCGTCCGGGGTAGAGGAGGCTGTCACTCACTCCCAATGGACCCGTCTTCTTCGTTGAAATGATCCGTAGATTGCGGCTCCGGCCCTTCCTTGCTTGATGGAGAAAGCTCGGTCAAAACTCCGCTTGAAGCTTGAGGATGAAGGAGGAGGCCGAGAGGATGCTCCGGCGTTGATTTGGCGTTGTAAGCTTGCCCGGAGACCCTCCCTAAGGTGGGAGATGGAGGAAGACGGCGGAAACCCTCGTTCGGGACGAGAAACGGCGGAAAAATCGCGAGATTTGATCGATCTAAATTAGGGCGGACCTGCGCTATTTATAGAAAACAGATTTAAACAGCGCGCACGATCACTGGCGCACGACCAGTGGTCGTGCGCGATATAGTCAGTGATCGTGCGATATGAAGGCAGAAAAGTGGAAAAAGAAGGTGTGACTGCGCACGACCGGCAACGCACGAGCAGTGATCGTGCGCGGTATGGCTGATGATCGTGCGATATGCCGGGACAGAACTTTCACAGAAGAGGTCATGACTGCGCACGACCAGTGATCGTGCGCCAAAGAGGTCGATGATCGTGCGTGGGTAAAAACGCACGACCATTGACTCCTTTGCCAAAAATGGTGAATGTCCTATCCCGGACGCCCACACGATCCCAGAACCTGCAGGAAAACTGGACGGGATGTCGACATGGCAGTCACAGACATAAATATTAAGCAAAGCAAAAAGGGAAATACACACACGCACAGAAATAGGCTAATAAAGTGCACAAGACGTGGAATAACCGTAGCGAACCAAAAGGAGTGCAAATGACGCTAAACGGTGTGCAAAGACAAGAAAATAAGCCTAGATGAGTCCGAAAATAGGTATATAAAGAGGACTCATCAATAGGGAAAATGATTTAGCTAACATAGAAATTATGATACAGAGTACCATGCGAAGTCGCATGCTCGTACGTATAAAAATATAATAGAGGAAATTTTTAAGTATACAAAACAGTTTATACTTTTCACAATGCATATCAAAATTTTATTATTACTCCAAAATGGAATCAAGGTGAATCTTCCGGTCACCCGTAGTAAGAAAGTAGGCAGGCCACTTAGGTGAGCTTAGCCAAAGACCGGGGCTCAGGACATCCTCCAAAGAAATCCACCAATGTCGGGGATGATACGCTTTCTCGTTTACACTCTCTCCACGGCACTAGTTCAACTCAAGCGTGAATCTGTAGGAATTTAGGATAAGAGATGGGGCTTTGGTTACGGTTAGCTAAACAAAGATAAATAGGAAGGCTACACACCTAACTTAAATGAGCTAGCCTAAAAAGAATCCCTCTGCTAAGCAAAATAAAAGCAGGTACACGACACCCCCAGACTTAACCTTTAACAAATGGGTGTGTGCACCGCCTACTAAAAAAATAATCACATCTCCAAAAGAATTTTCAATCAAACTTTTTCTTTTCACTTTTTTTTTTACTTTTCATTTTCACATATATTTTTTTTAAATCATTTTCTTTATGTACACAATTTCAGCAAATAGATGCTTTGGAGCACATTTACATATTCACATGAATACCACCACATCATATCCCAAAATGCAAATGTAAAACACTAGAGCTCGACTTGGGTGTGCGACTAGGAGCGACTATGAGGCTTTGGTGAAATAATGGTGGAGCTGAATAAAAAGAATGAGTAGGCACAACAGGGCTTAGCGAGGATACAAAGTTAGGAATGGTACAAAGCTTAACCGGGCCAAAATGAGTTCCTACATTACACTCACGCTAGACTAACCATACACCAATGCTTCGAGAGTAGCTTGGGGAAAGTTCTTAGCCACCGAGAAAGATAATTCTTCCTCCCGACTCGAGAAAATTAGTCTAGTGACGGCTACACACATCCTTACACTACCGTTCGATTCACACCGGATTCACCAATTTTTTAGTAGAATAAAAAGTATTTACGCAAATAGCAAAATATAAAACTATAAGCATACAGCAAAATTTAATCTACTCCAATTTCTACACGAGACGAGAGCACTCGACTGGGAGCACTACAGGAGTCAACATTTTACTCCGTCTCACAATCCTATTCAAGCACAATAACTTTCCCAAATCATACAAAAGAAACGAGTTTAACTCGCAGCACGCTAACAACTAAGTACGCGCTTATGTTAGTGCAGTGGTGTGCGATGTAATGAATTAATCAAAGTAAAATAATTAAAGCTTCTAGTATGCACAAGAAATTTGTGTGTGCAAAAGGTAACACATAATGACTCTCCCAATGACTTATACTAGACTACACGACATATGATTAAGAATTTAAAATCAAATAAAGAAGAGGGAAGAGGTTACCCAATGCTCAGCTAGTGAGCATACCAGAAGTTGCTTGAAAAATTGAGGAAGGCTCGCCATACAAAGAATCACAACCTCGCCAATACGAAGTTGTCATGAATACCTGCAGGGGTGAGCTCTGCAAAAGCAAAAGAAAAATATACAAAAATAAATGCTAAAAATAAAAAAGACATGAAAATAAAAATACAAAAAATGTAAGATAAGTACTGGGGTTATTGTCCTCCCAGCACGACTTATTAAATTCTATACATATCTAGCTAATTTGGCCTATGAAAAGAGAAGTGCACAGGTAACTGTTCAATTATTCGTTGCGGTAGAGGGTAACGATACGGAGATAGAGCAGTTACCCCTCTACCTAAATAATCATACTTGCCCAACACATGTAGAGGAAATAGAAAATAAGAGGAGGAGCGGTGGTCCTCGCTCATCTTATCACAAAACATATACTCGCCTAACAAGGCATGATCAACCATAGATGTGTAGGAAGTGATGACAACGGCATGAACACCAGGCTCATCATCATCCTCCCGTAACCGTGGAGACTCATCCTGCACAGGCTCAGATAAAGAAGTGGGATCAAGTAATAAAAGAGATGAAGAACTAAAATTATCAGAAAATGGGAGAGTGACTCCGGGTTCACTCTCAACGAGATCCAAGCATAAATCATTGTCGGTATCATACGAGTCATATCGGGGGGAATCTGATAACTCGAGGTCTGCGGTGGTAAGAGGGACCGCCTCGTCCAATAATGAGGCGCAAACCTCCGCATCGGAAAGGGAATATTCCTCATCCCACCGTGGTGCGTAAGAGTGTTCCAAAGATCCACATTCTTGGTCGGAGATTGAGGAATCATCATCCCACTTCGGCGCAACCACGGGCACCGAATCATCCTCGAATACGACATCATCAGCCGACTCACAAGAAAGAGGAATAACACAATCTGACAAAAATTACGCAGGGGCAAGGATGCTCTCAAAATCATGCATAGAATGAGCAGTCCCCATCGCAAAATCATTCGCAGACGCTACCGCGTTGATGAGAAGAACAATCTCATCGTCCCATTAAGGAGCATCCATGAGTTCCAGATCCAATTCTCGCAATCTAACCCCAGAGTGATCGTCATATTCTCGTAAGCTAACCCCATAATTATCATCATCACTCAAGGGAAGCTCGAAAAAAGGAACCAAGGGACCCATGAAAGATTTGTATTTGGCGAGAGATTCTTCAGTAATCTCAATTGGCAAAGAGCGAGCAAGTTTCGCGATATCAGTGTATAGGCCAGGCAACACCCTAGTACGCCTGTTTACGGTAGTCTTCCGCGAACGGGAGATTGTTTCAAGCATGCCCACAGAGGGAGAAGGCTCGCACAAGCGAGGGAAATCCTTTACAAAGTTACCTATACCTTGACATAACACACATCTAATACAATGCTCGACATTTAAAACAGCCATGACATCGATGCTTTGGCGCAAAGTGTCAAGTAGACTGTACTCAGCAACAGAATACATCGCGAACAAAAGTATTTACCAAAAAGTGCTACACAGAAAAAAATGAAAATAGCACGGATCTGCTGTCTAAATAAAAAAAGAAATCAGAAAAGGGCAAAAGCAGGAATAAGCAAAATAAAATTCTAATAACTAAAGACAATAAGAAAATGATATGCACAAATGGAAAAGGACTTGATGCTAAAATCTTTCTCTCCAAAAACTCACACGACTGTGTTCCGCTGTAATGATGCCAAAAACTTGAAGCATTTGAAGAACAAGTGTACCGGTCGCACAAGTAAGATAAAATGGATGGCTTTTCCAAGTATCGATCTCTTTAAGGAACACAGTAAGGGGGGAGTTAATATCGAGGAGGACTTGAGATTGAAGTGCTTAGGTCGGAGTTATCTATGGGGGTTTTGATGGTTGCGATAAAATAAAGGAAAACACTAACAACTACTCCTATGCAACACCACTATGTGATGCTTTGCCAGGCGGGATGGAAGACTACACGGGCCGCTATGCACCGAATCGCTAGGCGGATGGGCGAGTAAGCAAGCATAAGATCCAAATGAACCAAGGAATATGAGGGTCATAAGCACCTTTTCGCTACACATTCCACTAACAATCACTAGTGCGGCAAGAACATATGGATGGCGGATGGAAAATAAGGGAGCACCTCAAGCAAATAATGAAAACATACAATCATATAGACATGATTACACGTAAACGTATATTAAAATAAGCATACTTCATAAAATATAATAGATAAACTATATAATCAACAACAAGAGAAGAAAAGTGTGTGAAATCGACCAAATCCGAAGTCTTGTCAAGGATTCACGGTAGGATTCGCTGGGTTGTCAATCCGCATCCTAGCTCCGTCCTCAACTACGTCCATGGTAGAGGAGACTGTCACTCACTCCCAATGAACCTGTATTCTTCGTGTCACGAGCCAGTGGAGGATGATAAAACTTCCCTAGCTTGGTGGAGAAAGCTAGATAAAATCCCCTTTAGAAGCTCTAGGATGAAGGAGGAGGCCGGGAGGAAGCTCCGGCTTGGATTTAGCATTGAATGCTTTCCCGTATCTTCTCCCATTGGTGGAACGGCGGATTTCTCCCTAAAAACGCAGAGGAAATGTGCTGGAAGCGAAGGTCTTACAATGGCTGAAAATCTGCGCTTAAATAGAAAAAAAATCAAAAAATGGTCACGCACGGTCCCGCGCACGACTGTGCGCTCACCGTACGTTATTAACTTTGAGGTCTTGATCGCGGAAGAAGATGCGTTGACCCGTGCATTTATCTCGCGCACGGGTGCTTACGCACATGCGTGAAGGAAATCGCATGAGTAAACATAGACTGCAGGAATGCAGGAGAAAATAGGGAAACCATGCGTTTTACTTGCGCATGGGCGCTGTTGCCCGTGCGTGAAGGAAACACACGATTAACCACAGATCACTGGATATCTTGGAAAAAGGTGCAGGTTGTGCGATTCCTTCTTGCATGGTTTGTCCAAAACCATGCGGGAATAAATCGCTTGGGTAGAAACAGATGCCCCAAGAAAGCTGTGTGAAATGCACGATTGCACAGAAACCGTGCACAACAAATTTGCATGACCGTGCGTTTTACACAGAACCGAAAAATGAATCCGGGACGTCCCGACTACCTGCACAACAATAAAACCAGGCCAGAGCACAAGCTCCCAGCAACAACACACAACATAAAATAAATAAAAAGAACCTTGGGGAGCACCTTGTGCTTACCCCAAATAAAAGAATGCGCAATTGCACACCCTTGGGCCAAATTAGTGCACTTAGCGTGAAAAGTAGAATAAATTAAATATCAACGATAATATACTAAAAGTGAAGTGCATGATTGAGAAAATAAGCCCAGATGAGTCCTAAAAACCCTATTAAAATTGGACTCATCAAGTTTCTGTAAATCGGTATCTCGGTCGGAAGTAGCGACTCGCCAAGCAGCTTGGAAGTAGCAGAGTCTTCATGGATTACGCTAACAAGGCTACATCAAAAGGATGACCCTAATCCGGGATGTCCCGACTTTTTCAATCGATGATGCGAGTACTTTGAACTACCTTTGTAGATATTGTATCCCCACAGTAGAGGAAATTCGATCTAAGTTATACAGTGAGGCGCTTGGTTCATGTGTTTCCTACCACCCTGATTCTACTAAGATCTATAGAGATCTGAAGCAGATAGTTTGGTGGTATGGAATTAAGAATGATATAGCCATGTTTGTATCGGAGTACTTCACCTGCAGGCATGTTAAGGCAGATCATGGAAGGCCTGGTATCAAGCTGATGCCTTTGGATATTCTGAGTTGGAAGTGGGAGAGTATTTCTAGGGATTTTATTATTGCTTTGCCGAGATCTCCCCAAGGACAAGACTCAGTGTGGGTCATAGTTAATAGACTGACGAAGTGTGCTCACTTCAAGACATTTAAGATTGATTACTCCATAAATAAAATAACAGAGTTATATTTGGAAGAGGTCATCAGACTATATGGAGTACCTGTGAGTATCTTGTCAGATCGAGATTCCAAGTTTACATCTCATTTTTGGAAGAGTTTACAGGAAGGGTTGGGTACCGACCTAAGATATTCAATCTCCTATCATCCGTAGACCAATGGTTAGACTGAGCAAGTAAATAAGACTGTGGAAGATATGATCAGATGTTATATTTTGGACCACGGAGGAGCGTGGGATGAGAAGTTGAGATTGATGGAATTCACCTATAATAACGGTTATTAGGAAAGATTGCAGAAGCCCTCGTTTGAGGATTTGTATAGGAGGCGTTGTAGAACTCTCTTGTTTTGGGCTGAAGTTGGGGAAGGACCGTTGTTGGCTCCCGAAGCCTTAGAAGAAATGAATATTTCTATGATCCATATTCGAGAGAATCTTCGAATAGCTCAGGAGTGCTATGATTAGAATGCTAATCAGAGAAGGATTGATCTGGAATTTGTAGTTGGGTACATGGTGTTTCTCAAGGTTTCTCCTTTGTCTGGAGTTAAGAGGTTTGGGAAGAATCATAAGTTAGATCCTAGGTATGTGGGACCTTTCTAAGTTATTGAATGCATTAGAGTGTTAGCTTATAGGCTGGGTTTACCCACTAATTTTCCTGGTGTGCACGATGTGTTTCATGTGAGCCAGTTGCGGAAGTTTGTGCTTAGTGACAGACATGTTCTCGATTTGGTTCCCCAGTTGAAGCCTAACCTTTCTTATGTTGAGGTGCCTTTTTGTATTCTTGATACTCAAGATGGGGTGTTGAAAAGGAAGACAATACCCATGGTTAAAGTTTTGTGGCGAAACCAAGACGTGGAGAACACAGCTTAGGAGTTGGAGTCAGCCATAAGGGAGGCTCATCCTCATCAGTTCTCCTAGATTCTTTGGTAAGTGTTTTTAATCAATAACCCTTGATTAATTTTCCTTTTATAGAGGATTCAGTTGTGTGTCATGTTTCTGGATGAAACTTCTTTTTAGGGGGAGTGGCTGTAATGCCCCTGATTTTTCGATGTTTATCTTAAATCTTTTAGTGGTGTATTTTTTTCGTCAGGGTATTACGTTGATGTGTAGTTGATAGGTACTATTGTTGGAGAGTGGATTTTGCTCATTTAGTATATGAGGTTTTGACTTAGAATATTAGCTTGGCTAATTTCTAGTGTGTTTTTAAGTTTTCTTTTGCGAGCCGGGTTTTGTTTTTGAACTCGGCGGAGCCTTTTCGGGATGTTTTTGTGTTTTGGGTTTCGAGGAATTTTTTACCGTAGTTTTGTTTGTCGGATTTTTATTTCACCGTTAGATTCGTATCATCAATATTTAGTTTCCATGCGATTTTCGTAGAATTCTAAGTTGGTTTAAGTTTCAGGTCATTTGAACGTTTATTTAGTAATTAAATATAATATAATATTATATTAATTAAATAGATATTAATAGTTAACAATGTGACCGAAACCCTATACATCTTATTCCAAAGAAGACAAACTCTTTCGCGAAGGGAGAGAGCGGCAGACATCACAATGCTTTCGGTCATTGATTGTAGGAGCTCCGGTTCTCGAAATCCTCATCGGAGAGTTGATTCTGATTGCTCTCGCCGAGATCTACTTGTTTGCGGTGATTTTTTTCCCGTTTATTGAACTTTTGGGCATTAGGTAATTCATTTTGACATTTTTTTCTCCTGAAAAGTTTCAGGAATCATTTCCCAGGTGATCTTGCGGCCATATCTTTGAGGAGAAGCTCTTACGTGGCCGATTTTCAGGATATTCAAGGCAAGTTGTGATTTCTTCCCCTTGCCAAGTTAATTTCTTTGTTTTCCTTATTTCTTTTTCCTCCCTTCTCTCCTTAGAAAATAAGAGCAGTGTAGGGTTCGGTCGATCTGCTGGGTAGTGTAATTTTTCCGACCAATTTTTAACTTTGTTGTTCATTTAGGAGACAGCCCGAGTATTATCTGTCAAATAAGGATTTAATCTGGATAGGTCAACACGTCGAGTAGATGACTGTTAGTCTAGGATAATTCGTCGAATATAAGACAGTTTACTTAATTCTACTTTTCGTCATATATAACAGTCTGCCTAAGTCTAAGTTCATAATGTAAGAGTGAATAGGATTCATCTGGTGAAGGTTGATTTGGTTTATGTAAAATTCAGTGAGTATTAGCTGGAGTAGAGTCAAAATCATTAAGTATCCTTAAATTCGTCGAGTATCATCCCTTGGCGTTGAGTATTTTTGTATTCATCGAGTATTAGGTGTCGAGTTCGTCGAGTATGAGCCCTTGGCATTGAGTGTTTCTATATTCATCGAGTATTAGGTGTCGAGTTCGTCGAGTATCAGGCTTGGCATTGAGTGAAGTTAACTTGGCGTTTAGAGCGTTGAGTGGTCTGTGAGACTAAGTCAAAAGTGTTGATTGAGGCCTTATCGTTGAGTTAAAGGCGTCGAGTGAGGTCAACTCCGTTAAGTTATTTGTATGGCGTCGACTGCATTGAGTGCACGCAGCGCAGTGTTGAATGGATTCTAGGCATCGATTATACTCGACGATTTTCACGTGGACTTGGGTATTTTCACCGATTCGTCGTATATTGTTAAGTTAGCCTATTTTTCTTGTTTTACTAAGCTAATTCATCGAGTGTAAACTGTATTCGTCGAGTATACTCGACGAATTAGTGTGGACTTAGATTTTTATTCCCTCACCGAATTTAGTCCAATTCATCGAGTTTGACCTGGCTTGTTCAGGTAATTCGTCGAGTATTCTCAACGAATCTGTGTAGACTTAGAAGTTTTTCGCCGAATGAATCTCCTATTCATCGAGTATACCCTTATAGATTTTCTGGTTAATTTTCTTATTTTCCATTCTGTGCATCTTTTCTCCAGGTGGATTTCCGGGAGTGAGGGTTTTACTGCTGGTGTGTGGAGGAGGAGACCACCACCGCAGGTGCTGGCTTTGCCCCGGGGATGTGTTGTGGGTGAGTGGAGAAGGAGACCACCACCCCTGGTCTGTTGTGAAACTTTTGATGTTAGTGTGTGGAAGAGGAGACAACCGCCGCAGGTGCTGGATTTGTTGCCGGTGTTTTTTCCCGGTAAATGTTGAGCAGGCTAATCTCTTATATATATAAACTTAATTATATATATGTTTATATAAAGCATAGATTTTTATCGCACTTGGTGCAAATTTCTTATCCTTGGACTTATAACTTAATCTTTTCTCAATATTTTATTCTTATTTTTCTAAGGTTTTGTCAGCTATTCTTAGATTATGGTTGGTAACCCTTTGACTCCTTGTTCTTATCTACTTATGATTTTTCATTGCAACTTGTATTTCGTGCTGAGGAATTCTTTTCTTTGGAATGCCTCAGGTTTGGAGCAGTAGCTGGTTGAGCAGCTAGGTTTGGTATTTGTTGGTGTTCTGTAGTCATTGTAGGTGTCTTTTCCTCACCATTGTGATGTAGTGTTATTGTTTTGTTGTTTATTTCAGACATACATGTTCCTTTTGGTGGGTTCGTCTCAGGTTGTTGACACCCACCAGAGTTTTTATTTTGTTAAGTTACTTTCTAGCTGCTAAGACTATTTCTTGATAACATGTTGGATTTACTTGCCCTCTAGGAAGGTTTTATGCTAGGTTTGCATATTAGTTATTTTAAAAGAATAAAGGTGCAATATCATGCATTGCATTATTTTAAACAAAAGTCACTATATTTTATCGAACGTAAAAGCTATTTCTATACTTCTATTAAATTTAGAGGTATGTATATCATGAGTTGTCCTGTTTGGATGTTTTTGCTTATGTAGGATGTTAAACCATGCAAACAAAGTATTTTCCACAGCATATATTCATATTTATAGTTGTGGACTAGTTGATCCACTAAAGGCGAGGGCGGCTATCAAAACTTAACTTAAATTGCCATTTTCTTCATAATAAACTTGTGGAATTCATATGAAGCATAAGGTTTGAGTTTTTGCCTGACCGTCTGCAGCTATCCCCTACACAGCGTGGCATCACGACACGTATTTTCTTTTACTTTGATATATTAATTAAATACGGAGAAAATGTTGGTTGTGACACTTAATTAGCTTGCTTTCAAGAATAAAAACAATACATAGTAGATTTATAGTGGTTCCCCAGATTATGGGTACATCCACTATACCTCCCTCCTTTCTAACAGTGTGTTAGATAAGGAACTTCTCCAAAACTCAGCCCGTAAGAGCTTACAACGCATATCCCTAAGGATCTCTCAGTATTCTTCAAGACCTACCTCAGGCACTAGGCCCTACCTCAGAGCAAGCTTGTTCCCATAAACTCAGTGATCCAAAGATCACCTATCACTCAGAGAGAATGACTCTCCTACAGCTCAGACGCAAGGTCTTACCTTGGATCCAAAGCTGGATCCCACAAATCATGCACAAAGGCCCTACACTTAGAGAGAATGACTCTTCTACCTCAGGCAAACAGCCCTACCTCAGGCACACAGGCCCTACACTCAGATCAATAAATGATTCTACCTCAGCCTTTATAAAGTAGGCCTACAACTCAAATCAAAAGGATCCCACAAAAAAGAAATTAGTTTGTTGGTGTTGATATGACTCCAGAGAAGGTCTCTGAGTCTACTGCTTCCTGAGCTGAGTTAACTCAGCCCTAACCTCTTCTAAGAAATAAGAAATTGATCTACAATAAGCAGCTGCTTGTGTTGGAAGTAACTCAAAAACAAAGTCTCTGAACTTGCCGATGAAGACAATAATTTGACAGTTCTTTTTACTCTTCAAACAGCTGACCATTACTGCAGAGAATAAAACTCTTCTTCTTCTTCTTTCTCAGAAATCACTTTTGAACTTGATGTAGCATGTGAAGATCGCTATAGCTAATAAGGTGAACTTTTAGTCTGGCAGGTTTGAACTTCAGCTTCAAGCTCTGCAATAATGAAGAGGAAGAAGACGATGAAGTTCAGCCTCTTTGTGAAATATTAAACCCTAAAAGTTTTCTTTACATCCGCCAAACTTATCCTTTTAATCGTCCGTCATCCAACGACTATTTGACTCGTGGGTGCACCTGAAGTTATTGACAGTAACTTTTCTTTTACAGGAAAAGTCATATAGTAGGCATGCGATGCCATTTGTCATATACAGTCACCTTCCCGCAATAATTTGAAACTTTGCTGACTCATACTGACGTCAACATCTGTAGACTTAACAAAATTCTTAGTTTCATACCAATCATTGAGTCCGTTGAGTGAATAGCCCTCACTCAGCGCAATAAGACTTAGCCAAATAATTCTGCACTTCAAGGCGTTGAGTGCGTTGAGTAAATGGACTTTACTCAATGCTTTTGTCCTTGGATAATCTTTCTGCTGACTAGGCCTTGTGTGCGTTGAGTGAGCCTTAATCACTCAACGCTAACTTAACTTAGCAAAATTCTGCCCTGTTAGGCGTTGAATGCTGATGAGTTGTAAATATTCATATTTTTCAGTACTTTATATAAGTAGTTTTAGGGTATTTTTGTAGTTTTTACTTTTTATTCTTAAATAATTTATTTATTTTTTCAAATACTCTTCTAACTTAAGTTCATTTTGTTCTCTAAATTTTTTGCAGAAAACATAAATTTTTCAAAGTACACGCCCGTGTAAATTCGATCACGCCCATGACCGGGGCATTTTACTTTGATTCCAACAAAAATCTGCTTCCTGCAAAGAAAAGACCGTGTAACACAAGACGTTCGACATTCGTCAATCTCAGCTCAATGTTTTGACTTGACATTCGTCGATCAACATTCAACGCCAGCTGATTCGTCGATCATCATTCAACGCCAGCCGGTTCATCGATTGTCATTCGACTTTTGTCCAACGAAGCACGATGATTTGATTCCAGACTCAACAAATGACGTTCGTCGAACTTGACTCAACACTCAGTGCCAGTCAACCCACAATGCCAGCCGTTCGACATTCATTGAACGTCGTTCGACGTTCGTCGATCTCATCTCGATGCTTTGACATTACTCGACGCATTCTATCAACACTCAACGCCCGTGACCAATGACGTGTCCCGTACCTACTGCTTCCAAAACAAGGCTAGTCATCAGAATTTTGGCTTCCCCTGCACACCAGCATGTCACCTCTTTTTTGTCTATAAATAGGAAAAATCTGTTTGGACCAAGGGTTCAACTTTTTTGGAACATTTTGCTGTTAGGTGGTATGCTTAGGTGTTTTCCATGCTATGTAAGGAAAACTTTCTCCCTCCCTCTCTGAGTTTGTTTTAGCTTTTTGTAACTCTACTTTTGTCATTAATAAAATATGCTAGTTTTTCTCTCCTTTTGTTGTTTTGGAATGCATCCGAGTGCCTCTCTTTCAGTGATCTTTTTATCCTCTTTTTTTCTCTTCTTAAAATGGGTGTGTGTATGTATGAGTTTATTTTTATGTTTTTATGTTTTCATAGTTTAGGTTTAGCTTTTTAGTGCTTCTTATTTCATTTTTATGAGTTTATAAAGGTGTTTAAAAAGAGGTTTTGATTTTTCTTTAACTTAGGTTTTAGGTTGTAAAACTTCTTTTTCTACTTTATTTCCACGTTTTAAGCTCTTTTATAAAATTACAAGAATTAAAATATTGTTTTTTTTTGCAAACCTTTGATTTTTGTTTTAATTTCCAAAACTTTTGCTCCTTTAATTTTTATAATCTCTTTTTATGCATTTTTATCATTTTCTAGGAGTTGATTTGTAATCATTTTAATTTTCCGAGCACTTTGTTTATTCAAATTTTTGTATAGTGCATGCGTTTAGGAGTTAGATTTTATTGCTTTATTTACTATTTTTTCCATTTATATAGAGTGTGTGTGTGTATCAAATAGCTTTTACTGCTTTCCTTTACTGCTTTATTTTTTTGCTTTCTTTACTGCTTTCATTTCCCGCCTACTCGTTTGAGTAGGACTTGCAATTTACCGATTTTATTTCCCACCTTCTCGTTTGAGTAGGACTTGCAATTTCCTGCCTACTCGTTTGAGTAGGACTTGCTATTTTAATTATGTCTTTTCTTATTTATGGTTTGTGTGTGTTAGTTCTTTTTTTAGTATATTTAAAATCATTTAGCATTTATTTTCGAACTTACATCTCACAAAACCCATAAGCTGTCCCCATTCCGATGAGTGGCTAATCGCTCTTAGCCGTCATTATCAAAGAGCAATGGGACATAAAAATCTTTTTAAATAATTAAAGGTCCTCCTTTTCTCTTTAATTAAAGGACTTAAGGTCTGCCCCGAGTATACAACGCGTAGGACTATATATCGATGTGTGGGCTCTATTTCCGTTGTCTATACGCTAGCTAGCCGAGAGGCCGTACATATGGACCAATCACCCTTGGGTAAAGAGAATTGCTTGCATAACTTCGTGAGAGGAGAAGCGTAATTCTCTCGGATTGGGTTCCCCACCCAATAGTGGGGTTCTTATCGTATTGCGGGCATTAAGAGGAATCCTTCGTCGGACGAGAGTTCGGTCGAATAGTCTTAATGTTCAGGTGAGCGAATGCCCTAGTTATAGGTGAGCTCATTTTCATGGAGACTCCACGGCCAAGTCTCCCTTTAATTAATTTGAAACTAAGGATCTCTTGTTAACTAAAAATATTTTAGTCCAAATCGATTTGATACCGTGCGTTATTTCTTCATCGATCGTTTCCTTTCTGCATTTTTATAACCGCTTTAATTAATTATATAACCTGACATGTTATTTTCGGTAAAATAATAATCCCTCCTGGAGGAGTAGAAATAATCAACCCGACCCCGAGAACAATCTGACACCGATATTCCCCATCGGAATATTCTGTACTACTTGTGATAGCTACACTTACCTCCTTTCGTTAAATCTAAATTTAAAACAAAAAATCGCCCGCAGGCTCCGACCACTTAAGGTAAACGACCCATTCTTAATAATTAAATAAAAAATCATCTTTCTATCTAAAAGTGGGTCCACTACGCGCATCATGTTTTTGGCACCATTGCCGGGGAGGCACCTCATGCATATAAACAAAGCACTCCTAGGAGGCACCCTTATAATATTTATCCTTTTTGCTATATGTTTCTTTAATTTTTGCAGGGTTTCTAAAACGTGCCTCCCCGAACACATTTCAGGGAAGTTTCCTCCCTCCTATCTTTATTTATGAACATGCATGTATTTAATTACTTATCATTTCTCATATGTATTGCAATAGTGGGGACAATGTTGGAATTAAATATGGGGGTGTTTTCTTATTTTTTGCACTTTAATTTTCCCGTACCATTATATTCTGCAATCATTAAAAATTACAAAAAATAAACAAAAATTAATACTCCAAATTTTTTTAATTATTTTACCATCAAAAGAATGTTAATAAACAAACAAAATATAAAACAAAAATAGAAAAAACAATTTTTTACTTTGTAAATATTCTTATTAAATAATTATTGTAAATATTTTCTTTCCCCTCTTCCTTTTTCTATCTCATCTTTGTAAATAATTTCACTTTCCTCTCTCATAAATACTTGTTTAAAAATCTCAAAAATACAAAAAAATTAAGAAAAAGATAAAAAATTTCAAAAAACAAAGAGAATAACTATCAAAAATTCAAAAAAATATAATAACTCTAAAAAAAAACCAAAAAGTATTTTTATGAAACAAATTAATCAAATACACCATTCTTAACCTTCTTGCTCTCCAAAAATCTCGTTTCGAGTTTTATTTATAAGCGAATTTTATTAATCCTTTATTTACTATTTGTTTATGAATTTGAGATCGATAGATTTAGATATCCTGGGGTTAAGTTTTAAAGACTTTTTTATACTTTGTTCTTAAGATAGGGGACTTGTTTTAGGCACTGCTTCGAATTTATCAAAAAATAGAGGCACATGTATTATGTTAGAAATAACAACTTTGGACTTCAATTATGTTTACTTCAAGCTTTTTTGAAACACAGGAACGTTCAATTTATTAAAGTTGCTCACAAATTCTTTTTATTAAAATCTAGTTTTCTACTTGAAAAAAATAAACCCATCTCCCTTTTTTTTCATGTCTTACTTGGAATGATTAAATTTCTATCCTTAAAAGAACTTATGTCAATGAGAATAAGATATCGTTCCGTAAATATAGGCATCCAATATTTTAAAAGATTATATGTTACAATGTAAAGGATAAAATTCATTACTCCTACATATACATTGAGTTATTATGAAGTTGTTCAAAAAAATTCATGTTATGGAAAATAAGATTTGGTTTTCCTAAACATACAACAAATAAAAAAATCATTAGAGGTTTGAAAAAATATATATCTCACCTCTAAAACCTAAGCCCTCTTCATAAACCCAAACAAAACCCTGGCTTTATTCAATGATTCTAGAATTAATATAAAATCTTTTTGAGAGCATAATTTTTAAATTGAATTATTTCCATTAAATTCTTACAAGCTAAAGTTCCTATAATTCCAGTTTATTTTTGTTAAACTAACGATTGCAAATTCTACTTGTTAGTTGGTTATCTCAAGAAGACTTTTGGCCAAAACTCTTCCTCTATTTAAATCATTTTCATAATTTAGGACTTAACTCTTATACCCCAGATATTTATTTTGATCTAGCTTTTAATTAAATAAAGCGGTAGCTAAATTTTTTTTTTTCAATTCCTTATAAGTTAATCTCAAACTTTTGCTTTGGAATAGCAAAATCTTAAGTATGCGGGTATTAGATGAGTTTTAAATATTCATATTTTTCAGTACTTTATATAAGTAGTTTTAGGTTAATTTTCGTAGTTTTTAGTTATTTTTTTTAAATAATTTGTTTCTTTTTGTAAATACTCTTCTAACTTATATTCATTTTGTTCTCTGAATTTTATGTAGAAAATATAAATTTTTCAAAGTAAACGTCCGTGTCAATTTGGTCACGCACGTGACTGGGGCGTGTTACTTTGATTCCAACAAAAATCTGCTTCCTGCAAAGAAAAGACTGTGTAAGGACAGTCGTTCGACGTTCGTCAATCTCAGCTCGATGCTTTTACTCGACGTTCGTCGATCAACATTCAATGCCAGCTGATTCGTTGATCAACATTCAACACCAGCCCATTGGTCGATCGTCGCTCGACATTCGTCGAACAAAACACGATGATTTGATGCTAGACTCAGCGAATCAGTTTTGTCGAACTGGACTCAACACTCAATGCTAGTCAACACTCAACGCTAGCCGTTCGATATGAAGGATGTGGTGTTTTGAAAGTTGTTTTATTTTAATTATTTATTTAGTGTTCATGATACAAATGTAGTGGTTGCATTTTGTTCCTTGTTTTTATGACATATTTCATGTAAGGTTCAAGAAGATGCTCTTGGTCTTGAACCATAGAACAGTGAATTTTATTATGTCATATAGTCTTTCGTTATCTTCTCTTTCATGGTAGTCAAAGGGAACATTGACTACGGAGTCAAGATTATCATATGGTTAAATTACATTGGCGTTCTATAAATGTTGATAAATGTTATCGTTTAATCATGTGAGTATGTATGTGTTTGATTCCATAAATATAGAGATTGACCACTTATTGAAACATTATGTGGAATGTGTTTAGTGTCGTTAATGTTTACAACGTGTCTAATGTTTTGTAGATATAAGATGTGTAGATATAGCGCGTCAGTGTGAATAATGTGATTATAATTGAAGGCCATATTCTGATGGTGATATAAATTGTGATTCGTTGGTCACACTTGCGCGTAAAAAATTTGCACATCGAAATTTGGCTATACCGAAATTTATTTGGGAAGTGATATGGTCGGGCCCTTGGTAAAGCGAGGTTGTAATGCATGCAAATAACTAAAGCAGTTATGAATATAACTCGTTTGAGAGACTGAGAATGAAAAATATGGTGCAGAAGAGACATGGTCCTATTTTGCAATATATTCATAATATCACACGACAAAGGTAGACACAAGTCATAATATTTTGTTACCTTTCACCATGTTGTTGTGGCGACAACAATGCCTTGATAAAGCCTCTTGTAGTCCATAAATATGAGTGTTATATTTTAGCCTCGACAAAATGGTTCCTCTATAAGGTCACACCAAATAAACGGGTACAGTCTCTGTTTGACTTACTTGTGTGCTCGATTTCATACAACATTCGATCGGGGTAACACGGTAAGTACGCTTAGAGAATGTCATCTTTTGACATTCATTAGACCAAGACAAATGGTGGAATTGTGCGACTGTTGATTTACGGGATGAATTGATTCATCGCATTTATTTTGACAGAATGGCAGCACAATTTCCTATCTTTATCAATCAAGTAACCTACATGTCGTAAGGTTATGTTGCGATCAAAAGGAGGGTAGATTTCTATGCGAGATCAAGGCCTTCGCTTATTAGATATACGTATACATTTATGTGTACATGCTCTTGATCAAAGGTTTTGATCAAGAGTTGATCTAATTTTTATCCAAGGGTTGAAATTATGAGATAGGGTTTCATAGATTAGGATATATATAGGGTTTTTGTGAAGCATCAAAGGTGTCAGGCTTGACATAAAAAACGAGCAGCGGTTTTGGAGATCGGGAGAAGTGCGGCTACAGGAAATTGCAGGGCGATTCCTTCTTCCTGCTAAGAATTTACGGGAAATTTCGCACACGGCTAGGGCCACCCCGTCGATCTCCTCCAGTCCCTTTGGGTGCTCTTCCTTGCCTTGCTCCGGCCCCAGCCTCGTGCTTGTAAAAGGCACGGCAGCCCCCAAACCCTTGCTTTCCTGTGTGCAACCCGACGGCAGCCCACCTTGCCCTGCACTTCTCCTTGCTCATATCTTCTTCCCATTGACAAGAGTGGCTCGGCCACGAAGCGTCTTTGATAGCTTGAAGGAGGAGGTCTAGGTATACTCTCTTACACTCCCTTAATCAAGAGAGCGGATTGTTTTGACTGTAAGGGTTCAAGGTGAACAAAGAGGCGAGGTGTCGTCCTCATCGTCGTGGTGGAATCGTCAACGTCTTCTCCAATGCATTACCTCTTCCGCCTAGAGATCTTGTTCTCTAGAGGTATAAATTTCTAACACCCTTTGTGATGGTTAGATGTGATGAGTTAGGTTATTTGTTTTCATAGCCTTGTTTAGGCCATTGTCATCGGATGCACGATCCTTATGTGTCGTTGGTGCGTGATTTTTTTTTTAAAATTCGCACTATAACTACACATGAAATCATTCAGTGGCATCAGAGCCAGGTTGGACGTCTCATGACAATGGGCCTTCTTTTTGTGCCTAGAAGTTTTGGATTGGTTTTGTCCCGACCCTTGATTCAAGTTTAGGTAATTCGTCGGCGTATTAATTAGGAGGAAATTATTTTTCTTGGATTTAAAATGATTCGGTTGAATCACGTTTGGGTTGTGTAATTTAACCTATCCATTGCTAGGGTTCAGGCTTATGTTTGCTCACTTTAGTATTCTTTTTTTTCTGTTATCTCTTGAATGTAATTCTGTTTGGGATGCATGTAATAATTAGAATGTCATGAGTTAGGTAATTTTTGTTATTCCTCTATTCTTTAGAGGAATGCGAAGAGAAAAATTTTAGAATGTTTTCCCTTCTCATTTAATTCACTTAAGCTAGTATCCTTGGATGATCATGAGTGTGATTCCAAACACTAGACATTGTGGAACGTGTGTGAGCTTGGTATTAGGCCACGAGGGATTATATTATGTGTGAGGCACATTTTATTTTTTTCTTGTGGAAAAATTGCGTTCACACCAGTTTCCCAATAAAATGAGTTTCTTAAACAGGATTTTGAAGATCTAGGCTTGAATATTTTGGGAAAAGGTTTTACTATTATTTCTTTTCCTCATCATGCAATAGTATGTAAGGTTTTGATCAGTTCCTTATACCTACCTGGATAAGTGAATAGAAGAGTCCACTTGTTTGGAAGGGATCTCGTACGTGTCTATATTATTTTTGATATAGCAATAACATTTTTTTTATTTATCATGAACTCTAAGTAAATATTGTTTCATCTCTCTTTTATTTTAGAATCATGTCTACTCTTTAACATTTTCTGTGTTCCATGATTGATAATAGTCCTCTTGCTAATGACAGTTCAAACTATTCTGATTGGATCCTCAAGTTAAATGTTGTGTTGCGTATGGAAAATCTCCAACAAATTCTGGATGGCCAATGTCCAGGAGAGAAGGAGAAAGACAAACCAACCGATGTTGAAAAGGAGGAACAAAGGAAATGGAATGAACAACAATGTGTTGTGTAGATGCTGATCTTGGCCAGCATTGGTGATCAGTTGCAAAGGAAATTTCTTGATACACCCGCTAAGGAAATAATAGCACAATTAGAAAAGATGTTCACTGATAGTGCTCGGAAAGAGCGCTATAAGACCACCATAGCACTCACAAGTTGCAAGATGATGGAGTGTTAATCTGTCTCGGTACACTTCCTTAATGTGCAGGGCTATCTAGAGAAATTGGAGAAATTGAATTCTCAACATCCTGATGACATAGCTGAGGATATCATACTGGGGTCACATCCTTACTCATATAAGGATTTCATAATGCACTATCATATACGTGAAAGGAAGATGACTATGAATGAGCTCCATAATGCCCTCAAAATAGCTGAGGTAGATATAGCAAAGAAAAAGGCAAATTCTATCTTAGTCATTGCGTCAAGTAGCAAGAAACCCTTTAAGAATAAAGGCAACGTCGCAAACAAAACTGCTAGTAGAAACTCTTCTTTCAAAGGCAATAAGGGAGGAGCTCATGTGAGCACCTCCAAGCGAAGAAAAGTGAAGAACTCTCCATCTGCTGTCATCGAGTGCTTCCATTGTCATGAGGAAGGACACTACAAGATGAATTACCCCAAGTACAAGCGTGACTTGGATGAAGGCAAGATTGAACGCAAACGTCCCAAAGGTATACTTATTATTTAATTAAATCTAAACCTGACCACTACTATCCTTGATTGGGTAATGGATACCGGATCATTCGCTCACTTGTTTCTAATGTGCAGTCACTAAGGGATAGGAGAACGCTCTCCAAAGGAGAGGTTGTGCTGAAGGTTGGAAATGGTCAAGAATCTCAGCGGTTATTGTTGGAACCCTTGACCCTCATTTATCTAGTGGTTTCTGTTTTGTTTTAAAAGATGTTGATCATGTCCCTTCTGTTTTAAGAAACATTATTTCTATATCATGTATGTATGTAGAAGGCTTTTGTTGTGAGATAAATAATTCAAAAATGACAATTGAGAAGGATGGTTTATTTTATGCAAATGCTTTCATTTCAAATGGGTTGTATTTGTTAAATATAGTAGAAGATAAACATATATTAAATATCATAACAAAAGGCTCAAAATATCTCATGTAAATGAGACACTCATATGGCACCATCGCCTTGGTCACATAAACGAAAAATGCATAAGGAAATTGCATCAAGCCAATCTCTTGGACTCATTTGATTTTGATGCAATTCGGACATGTGAATCATGCTTAGTTGGCAAGATGACCAAGACACCTTTCAATAAGAAAGGTGTACGAGCGAACAACTTATTGGAACGGATACACTCTGATGTATGTGGTCCAAAGAGTACAAGTGCAAGAGATGGTTATAAGTACTACATTACATTCACGGATGATCATAGTCGCTACGGCTATGTTTATCTCATGAAGCATAAAAGTGAATCCCTTGAGAAATTCAAGGAATACAAAAATGAAGCAGAGAACCAGCTTGAAAAGAGAATTAAGTTTTTGAGAACTGATCGAGGAGGTGAGTACTTGAGCAAAATGTTCATTACTTACCTAAAGGAGTGTGGTATTGTACAACAACTTACTCCTCCTAGCACCCCGCAATGGAATGGTGTCTCCGAGAGGAGAAACCGAACCTTGCTTGACATGGTTCGTTCCTTGATTTGTCAGACCGATTTATCTTTATATTTTTGGGGTCATGCGCTTCTTTCTTCCACTCTCACTTTAAACATTGTTCCAATAAAGTCTGTTGACATTACTCCTTTTGATATATGGTTCCGCAAACCGCCCACTTTATCTTTTCTTAAGATTTGGGGTTGCGAGGCATATGTAAAACGTATGCAATCAACTAAATTAGAACCCAAAGCTGACAAATGTTTCTTCATAGGATACCCAAGAGAAACGAAATGGTATAGTTTTTGGCACAAGTCGACGAATACGTTGTTCGTAAAGAAAGGTGCCACATTCTTAGAGTAAGAATTTCTTGAAAGAATTAAAGGATGTGAGCGTAGGATAACACTTGAGGAAACTTAAGAGGACCTTCCAAGTTGTGATCATGAGATGAATTCTGACATTTAAGATGAACATGAGATATCACATATAGTTCCTTTGCTCAGTGTGAGTGTGGGCCATCCACCTCCACAATTTCATGTTGAGGAGATTCACACTACGCAACTAAACGATTACTTGACACACGATTAACATGAATTAGTTCCACAAGCTATAGTGAAAGAAATTCGAGAGCCTCAAGGTGAACCAAGTGAGCAGACGGAACTAAGAAAGTCTAAAAGGGTGAAGAGAAAACCCGACCTTTATATGGGTCTTCATGAAGTCTTAGTAATTGACATAGAAGACCCCCTGACCTATGAAGAAGTATTAGAAAGGATTGATTTTGATGCCTGGCAAGAAGCCATTAGATCAGAAATGCAATCCATGTATGACAATCAAGTATGGGACTTGGTTGACCTTCTTATTGGAAATAAATCCATTCCCAACAAATGGATCTTCAAGAGGAAGATGGACATGAATGGCAACATGACGACTTAGAAAGCAAGACTTGTGGAAAAAGGTTTCAGTCAAATCCAAGGGATTGACTAAAATAAAACTTTTTCACCGGTTGTAATGTTCAAAACAATTCGAATCATGTTGGCTATTACAGCCTTCTATTATTATGAAATATGGCAGTTGGACATCAAAACAGCTTTCTTGAATGGAAACTTGTTGAGGAGGTGATGCAACCTCAAGGTTTTGATGATCGGAAAAATATCGAGAAAGTATGTAGGCTTCTGAGGGTCATTTATGGCTTGAAGCAAGCATCGAGGAGCTAGAACAAATGCTTTGATGAAGAGATTAAAACTCTCGGATTCATTCAAAGGATGGAAGAACCTTGTGTATACAAAAAGGTTAGTGGGAGTCACATCATTTTTTTAGTTTTGTACGTAGTTGATATATTATTAATGGGAAATTATTTACCTTTAATGGAACAAACAAGAGACTCATTGAAAACATCTTTTCAATGAAGGACATGGGACAAGCCCAATATATCATGGGAATTAAGTTATATAGGGATAGGTCGCGAAGACTCATTGGCTTTAGTCAAAGTATTTACATTGATAAAATCTTAGAAAGGTTTCATATGGAAAACTCTAAGAAAGGAAATGTGCCAATGAAGACGTCTTTACAACTTGGCAGGTCTCAATACGCCTCCACGTATAAAGACATTGAAAGCATGATGAATGTTCCCTATGCTTCCGCTATAGGTTCCATCATGTATGTCATGACCTGTACAAGAATGGATGTTTCATATGCTCTGAGCATAATGAGCCGGCATCAAGCTTCGCCAGGTCCTAATCATTGGACCGCTGTCAAAAATATTCTTAGGTATCTGAAAAGTACCAAGAATAAAGTTCTTGTTTTTGGTGGGCATAAAGAGCTAGCTGTAGAAGGCTACACGGATGCTAGTTTCATGACAGATTCGGATGAAAGGAGATCACAATCTGGGTTTGTTTTTCTTCTGAATGGTGGGCCCGTGAGTTGGCGTAGTTGGAAGCAATCAATGACTGGTTACTCAACCACCGCAGCGGAAGTTATGGTAGCTGCTGAAGCCAGCAAAGGAGTTTGGATGAAGAAGTTCTTTGAGGAACTTGGAGTTGTTCCGTTAAGTGAAGGTCCCTTAAAGTTATTCTGTGACAATAGTTCCTCCATTTCACACATTAAGCATCCAAATTCACATCACAAAATAAAGTTCATGGATAGAAAGTATTTTGATAGGCAGGACTTCATTGAGGAAGGAAAAAATTGCACTTTTATGGATAGACACTAACAGCAACACAAAAGATCCCTTCACTAAACCTTTATCTTAAGCCAAGGGAGAAATTAATTTCGAATCCATGGGGTTACACGACCATGGAGAGTGGCTTGATGATAGATTTTATAGGTTGCTCGTTTTGTTTTGTAATTTTCCTTTGAACAAAAAACTTTAAAAACAATTGGGAGATTGAATGATGTGGTGTTTTGAAAGTTGTTTTATTTTAATTATTTATTTAGTGTTCATGATACAAATGTAGTGGCTGTATTTTGTTCCTTGATTTTATGACATATTTCATGTAAGGTTCAAGAAGATGCTCTTGGTCTTGAACCATAGAACAGTGAATTTTATTATGTCACGTAGTCTTTTGTTATCCTCTCTTTCGTGGTAGTCAAAGGGAACATTGACTACTGGGTCAAGATTGTCACATGGTTAAAGTACATTGGCGTTCTATAAATGTTGATAAATGTTATCATTTAATCATGTGAGTATGTATGCGTTTGATTTCATACATATATAGATTGACCAATTGTTGTAACATTATGTGGAATGTGTTTTGTGTCGTTAATGCTTACAACATGTCTAATGTTTTGTAGATATAAGATGTGTAGATTGAGTGCGTCAGTGTGAACAATGTGATTATAATTGAAGGCCATATTCTGATGGTGATATAAATTATGATTCGTTGGTCACGCTTGCGCGTAAGAATTTTGCACATCGAAATATCGTCTATCGCCAAATTTATTTGGGAAGTGATATGGTCGGGCCCCTTGGTAAACTGAGGTTGTAATGCATCCAAATAACTAATGCAGTTATGAATATAACTCGCTTGAGAGACCAAGAATGACAAATATGGTGCAGAAGAAACACGGTCCTATTTTGCACTATATTCATAATATCACACGACAAAGGTAGACACAGGTCATAATATTTTGTTAACTTTCACCATGTTGTTGTGGCGACTACAATTCCTTGATAAAGCCTCTTGTAGACCATAAATATAAGTTTTATATTATAGCCTCGACGACTTGGTTCCTCTATAAGGTCATACCAAAAGAACAGGTACAGTCTCTGTTTGACTTACTTGTGCGCTCGATTTCATACAACATGAAATCAGGGTAACACAGTAAGTGCGCTTAGAGAATGTCATTTTTTGACATTCTTTAGACCAAGACAAATGGTGGAATTGTGCGACTGTTGATTTACAGGATGAATTGATTCATCTCGTTAATTTTGACAGAATGGTAACACAATTTCGTATCTCTATCAATCAAGTAACCTACGTGTCGTAAGGTTATGTTGCGATCAAAAGGAGGGTAGATCTCTGCGCGATATCAAGGCCTTCGCTTATTAGATATATGTATACATTTATGTGTACAAGCTCTTGATCAAAGGTTTTGATCAAGAGTTTATCTAGTTTTGATCCAAGGGTTGAAATAGTGAGATAGGGTTTCATAGATAAAGGGTATATATAGGGTTTTTGTGAAGCATCAAAGGTGTGAGGCTGGACAAAAAAAATAGAGTGGCAGTTTTGGAGCTCGGGAGAAGTACGGCTATAGGAAATCGCAGGGCGATTCCTTCTTTCTTCTCAGAATCGACGGGCGATTTCGCAACCGGCTAGGGCTTCCCTGTCGATCTCCTCCATTCCCTGGGTGCTCTTCCTTGCCTTGCTGCGGCCCCAGCCTCGTGCTGTTAGAAGGAATGACTGCCCCCAAACCCTAGCTTTCCTGTGTGCAACCCGACGGCAGCCAACCTTGTCCTGCACTTCTCATTGCTCATCTCTTCTTCCCGGCAATAAGAGTGGCTCAGCCACTAAGCATCTCTGATAGTTTGAAGGAGGAGGTCTAGGTCTACTTTATTCTACTCCCCTAATCAAGAGAGCGGATTGTTTTGACTGTAAGGGTTCAAAGTGAACCAAGAGGCGAGGCGTCGTCCTCATCGTTGTGGTGGAATCGTCAACGTCTTCTCCAACGCAATACCTTTTCTTCCTAGAGATCTTATTCTCTAGAGGTATAACTTTCTAACCCCCTTTGTGATGGTTAGATGTGATGAGTTAGGTTCTTTGTTTTCATAGCCTTGTTTAGGCCATTGTGATTAGACGCATGATCCTTATGTGTCATTGGTGCGTGAATTTTTTTTAAAATTCGCACTACCACTACACGTGAAATCCTTCATGACATTCATCGAACGCCGTTTGACATTCGTCGATCACAGCTCGACTCTTTGACTCCGCTCGACGCTCCACGCTTTCTGTCGACACTCAACGCCCGTGACCAATGATGTGTCCCGTACCCGCTACTTCTAGAACCAGGCCAGTCATCAGAATTTTGGCTTCCCCTACACACCAGCGTGTCACCTCTTTTTTGTCTATAAATAGGAAAAATCTGTGTGGACCAAGGGTTCACCTTTTTTGGACCATTTTGCTGTTAGGTGGGCTGCTTAAGTGTTTTTCATGCTATGTAAGGAGAACTTTCTCCCTCACTCTATTAGTTTGTTTTAGCTTTTTGTAACTCTACTTTTGTCATTAATAAAATATTCTATTTTTTCTCTCCTTTTGTTGTTTTGGAATGCATCTAAGTTCCCCTCTTTCAGTGATCTTTTTATCCTTTATTTTTCTCATTTTAAAATGGGTGTGTGTGTCAGAGTTTAGTTTTATGTTTTTATGTTTTCATAGTTTAGGTTTAGCTTTTTAATTCTTTTTATTTCAATTTTATGATTTTATAAAGGTGTTTAAAAAGTGGTTTTGAATTTTCTTTAACTTAGGTTTTTAGGTAGTAAAACTCTTTCTTCAATTTCTACATTATTTCCACTTTTTAAGCTCTTTTATAAAATTACAAGAATTAAAATATTGCTATTTTTATTTTTGCAAACCTTTGATTTTTGTTTTAATTTCTAAAAACTTTTGCTCCTTTAATTTTAATTATCTCTTTTTATGCATTTTTATCATATTCTAGGAGTAGATTTGTAATCATTTCAATTTTCCGAGCACTTTGTTTATTCAAATTTTTGTAGAGTGCGTGTGTTTAGGAGTTAGATTTTATTTCTTTATTTACTGCTTTCTTCAATTTCTGTTGAGTATGTGCGTGTATGAGAAAGCTTTTACTGCTTTTTTTACTTCTTTCATTTATTGCTTTCTGTATTGCTTTCATTTCCCGCCTACTTGTTTGAGTAGGACTTGCAATTTACTGCTTTTATTTACCGCCTACTCGTTTGAGTAGGACTTGCAATTTGCCTCTTACTTGTTTGAGTAGGACTTGCTATTTTAATTATGTCTTTTCTTATTTAGGGGTTTGGTGTGTGTGAGTTATTTTTTTAGTATATTTAAAATCGATTATCGTTAATTTTTGAACTCACGTCTCACTAAACCCATAAGCCATCCCAATTCCGATGAGTGGCTAATCGCACTTAGCCCTCAGTATCGAAGAGCATTAGGACATAAAAATCTTTTTAAATAATTAAAGGTCCTTTTTTTCTCTTTAATTAAAGAACTTAAGGTCTGCCTCGGGTATACGACGCGCAGGACCACATATAGATGTGTGAGCTCCATTTCCGTTTTCCAAACGCTAGCTAGCTAAGAGGTAGTGCGTATGGACCGATCACCCTGGGGTAATGAGAATTTCATGGATAACCTCGAGAGAGGAGAAGCGTAATTATCTCGGATTGGGTTCCCCAACCAATAGCTTGGTTCGTAGCGTAATGCGGGCATTAAGTGGAATCCTTCGTCGGACGATAGTTCGGTCGAATAGTCTTAAAGTTCAGTTGAGTGATAGCCCTAGTATAGGTGAGCTTATTTTTATGGAGCCTCCATGTCCAAGTTTCCCTTTATATAATTTGAAACCTAGGATATTTAGTTAACGTAAAATATTTTAGTCCTAATCGATTCGATACCGAGCATTATTTCTTCATCGATCATTTACTTTCAGCATTTTTATAACTGCTTTAGTTAATTATATGACCCGACAAGTTATTTTCAGTAAAATAAGTGTCCCTCTTGGAGGAGTAAAAATAATCAACCTAACCACGAGAACAATATGACCCCAAAATTCCCCATCGGAATATCTTGTACTACTTGCGATATGTGCACTTACCTCCTTTTATTAAATCTAAATTTAAAACGAAAAATTGCCTACAGGCTCCGCCCACTTAAGTTAACCCCCCCCCCCCCCCCCCTTTTAAAAAATTAAATAAAAAAACTATCTTTTTATCTAAAAGGGGGCTCGTAGCGCGCATCAAATGGGTTGAGTGAATCCTCATCACTCAATGCTTCTGGACTTGGCCAATTTCTTCTGCGCTGCCAGACATTGAGTGCCTTGAGTCAGACTTCATCACTCAATGCCCCTGGACATAGCTGCTTCTCTGAATGCCTTCCATCTTGCTGAGGCATTGAGTGAACTGGCATCACTCAACGCTTTTGTACTTAGCCACAACTTTCTTTATGAATGTGTTGAGTGAGCCTTCATCACTCAACACTTCTTCCTTTGCCTGTATTTTTGACGAGGCATTGAGTGTACTGGAGGCGTTGATTGAATTGGATTCACTCAACGCTTCTAAACTTAGGCAATTTTTTTGATGATCTTGCGTTGAGTGAGATGTTCTCACTCAACGCATCTGGACTTAGATAGATTTTTCTATCTCTCCTTAGGATTTGACTGATCATTGCTATGTCGACGGCTTCTTTTTTGGGCATTGAGTGAGCTGTCCTCACTCAATTCTTCTAGACTTGGCAAGAATTCTTGATAGATCTTAAAAACCTTAAGCTTGACTCAACGCTTCTTCTTTAGGCATCGAGTGAGCTATCTTCACTGGACGCTTCTAGACATAGTCAAATTTCTTCCTTGCCAATCCTGAGGCTTTGACACACTATGCGGTACTCGACGCCTCTATTTATATGGTGTTGAGTGAAATGCCTTCACTCAACACCTTTGGACTTAGCCGTAAATCTGCATAACAAACTGTTGGGCTTTGACTGTCCCTTCTTTACTTAGCGCTTTTTGGCATCTAGCGTTGAGTGAACTAGCTTCACTCAATGCCGGTAGACTTAGACGGTTTTAAATCTTTCCAGCATCCTTCCTTGGCATTTGGAATTGAGTGAACTAGCTTCACTCAATGCTTGTGGATTTAGACAGATTTCTATTTCTCCACCTCTCTACCTTGTGACAACCTGTCACAAACACTTAGACAACCTGTCTAAACTTGTTCTAAGGAATATACTACATATGATGAACTTGAACAACATCAAATACAAATATGCTCTTAGTGTTGATGGTGATGCCTCTTAAAACCTAAGGAACATTGAGGGAAATATTCCCAACAATCTCCCCCTATTTCAAGAAGGCAGATCACACGATAATACTAAGAAGCATTTTCTCATAAAGCAAATAAATTTAGAAGTAGTTGAAAGCTTTCTCATACTACATGAAATTTCAAAGCATCTTACGGCTCTCCTCACTACTTAATACTTAAGTTGAGTACTTTCCTCAAACAACTTGAGGGTGGAAAGATAGTATGCAATGGCTCAACATTGCTCTCTTCATATTACTTGAATGTTTCCAAGTAACATTCACTTACTTAACATGACTTGGTTATGTTAAGTATTGAATCCACATCTCCCCCTGGGAATTTATTGCACACCATCTCCACTTTTGATATGACACTGGAATTACTTAGTATTGTAATTGCTCTACTAAGTATTGCTCAACTCCTTCCTTTAGGGTAGAGGGTATTAGGGTATTGCCCACATCTCAAAAATAAAACAGCAATTGCTCTAAACCTTTTAGAGTTGTATTTCACCAATCTCCCCCTTTCTAGCTTCTTCAAAAACAAGGTTTCCTAATGAGGGAGGTGAGGGGATCATGCAAAAGAGAATTTATCCCACTATCCTAGCCAAAATATTGTGTTGATACCACTTGAAAAATTATCCCAGTGATCACACTATTTGACTAGGAGTCATATCTTTTGTGTTGATACACTGATACAACATATTACTGCAACAACTTGGTCTAGCTGCTAACATTGTTCCACTTGAGCCAATACCACCCCTTATATCACTTAAATATTTTACATAATATAGTTGTAGTAAGGGAGATGCTGGCTTTTCCTCTACTCCTGCATCAGCATATCTTTTCAGCAAAAGTAGTGAATTCACAACAACAACCATCCACTAGGGTTGATCTCCCACTCAGACTATGCATTGTCTCGAGGACCTATTGATCAACTGTGATGATCTTTGATCCATTATTGTAGCTACTAGCTACCTCTTAACAGGAAGTTGAACTTGTTCATAGAATTGTTGGATTTGCACCCCCTCAATTGGAGCATATGCAATCTTTTCTTTACTATACACTTGAGTCCATCTTAGTCTTGATACCACTTGATATCACTTGAGAGTCATGATAACAAATGACAGACTTGACAGTCTTAATATAATTTTGGAGACTTATCTACCTGCAAGAAGGGTGAGTTCTTCAATAGAAATATAACATGGAGCAACTGAAGCTATACCAGTTCAACATACCCAACTAAAACTTGAAGGTGTTGAACTTGACTTCACCTAGTTGCTTGGTAAATATGTCTGACATTTTCTTATCTGTGGGGAAAAACTCAAGACAGATGTCTTTCTTTTCCATGTGCTCCCTAATTAAATGATATCTAATCTCAATATGCTTAGTCCTGCTATGAGAGAACGAATTCCTAGCTATTGAGATTGCACTAGTAGAATCACAGAAAATATGGGTATTTAACTTTTCTGAAGGTTAAAGTCTTGGAGCTGATGTTTGATCCACAACAACTATGCATATCGGCTACCTACTGAGATATACTTATACTTAGCTGTTAAGATTACAATACTTGTCTGCTTCTTACTGGTCCAAGACACTAGTGTTTCTCCTAAAAACTGATATGTGCCTGATGTGATCTTTATGTCCTCTTTACAGCATGCAAATTCTGTATCTGAATAGACTGTAGTTCAAAATCCCTATTTCTAGGGTACTAGAGGCCAAGATCTGGTATGCCCTTAAGATACCTCAAAATCCTATTTGTAACTGAGTAGTGAGATTCTTTAGGGCTAGCCTGATACCTAGCACAAACACATATAAAATACATGATGTTTGGCCTATTAGAAGTAAGATATAGAAGGAAGCCAATTATCCCCCTATATAGAGTTTCATCAACAGGTTTCCCTGCCTCATTTTTGTCTATAGACATACTGGACCCCATGGGAGTTTTCATGGTGAAGGCATTCTCCATACAAAACATCTTGATCAACTCCCTAGTGAACTTAGACTATGAGATGGACAATCCATCTTCAGTCTACCTTACTTGGAGGCACAAGAAGTACTTAAGCTCACTCGTACTGCTCATCTCAAACTTCCTTTTATAAGTTTGACAAACTTCCTTCAAAGGTTGTAATCAGTAGACCCAAAATTTATGTCATCTACATAAATTTGGACTAGGATGATCCTGTCATTAGATTCCCTTAGTAATAGTGTCTTGTCCATCTTCCCCTTGAGAATTTGTTCTCAATGAGGAAGCAAGACAATATCTCAAACCATTCACTAGGGGCTTGCTTTAACTTATATAGAGCTTTCTTAAGCCTATAAACAAATTCAGGTGAGTTAGAATCAACAAACTATGAGGATGTTCAACATAGACTTCTTTTTTTAAGTCACCATTAAAGAAGGCTTACTTTACATCCATCTAGTAAACTTTAAATCCCATGAATGCATCATATGCAAGGAAGAGTCTGATGGCTTCCAATCTTGCTACAGGGGCAAAGGCTTTATCAATGTCAATACCTTCTTCTTATCTATACCCAATTAGCTACTAGCCTAGCCTTGTTATTGATTATTATGCCATTTTCATCAAGTTTATTCCTGCAAATACACTTAACTCCAAGGACATTATGTCCTTGTGGTCTGGGAACCAGCTTCCAGACCTTACATCTCTTAAACTGGTTCAATTCCTCTTGTATAGCTACAATCAATAATTGATCTATATTTGCATCTTCAAATCTCTTGGGCTCAACCTGTGACAGGAAGCCTAAATACAAAGCTGTATTAAGGCTCTTGCTTCTTATCACTACTCCTTGGTTTGCATTACCAACAATCTAGTGTCTTGGATGATCTCTAAGATGCTTGATAGATTTTGGAAATCTTCTTTCAGCATCAGCTTTCGTGGCAACATCTTGCTGATCTTCATCCACTTCAAGTGTCCCTTGCCCTTCTTCTGGAATGTCTACTTCATCTTAGATAAATGGAGTAGCATCTTTGAGGGTTAAATTGCCCATCAAAAGCTCTATACCTATAGTACTAGAAGGGGAGCTTGGTATCTCACTATTAGTCATAGTTGACTCATCAAAAACTACATTAACAGACTCTTCTAGAACTTGACTTTCCAAGCTGGAGATCCTATATGCTTTACTATGATTGTTGTACCCAACAAAAACCCCATCATAGGACTTGGCAGCAAACTTAGTTACATAGGACTTCCCATTATTCAGCATATAACACTTGCAACCAAAGATTTTGAGATAAGACAGGTTTGGTTTTCTTCCCTTCATAATCTCATAGGGAGTATTCTTGTGGTTCTTGGTGATAGAAGCTCTATTAAGGGCATGACATGCAATTTTTACTGCCTCAGCCCAGAAATATTTTGGGAGAGATGTGTCACTTAGCAAGGTCCTTCCAGCGTCTTTGAGAGTTCTTTTTTCCTCTCAACTATCCCATTTTGCTAGGGCGTTCCTGGAGAAGAAAATTCGTGCTGAATCCCTTGCTCTTCATAGAGCCTTATCATGCTATCAGACGGTAATTCAGTCCCATGGATACTTCTGATTATGACCATAATGTTGTCTATCTCATTCTGAATCTTCTTGAAAAAAGCATTGAAGACATCCAGGGTTTCAGACTTTTTCTTAAAAAAAAACCCAAGCAAACCTAGAATAGTCATCAACCACCACAAGGGTGTAGACATTCCTATATAGACTATGGACTGACATAAGACCAAACAAGTCCATATGCAAGAGGTATAAACTCCTTACATCATCTTTGGTGCAAATGACTTTGAAAGAAGCTTTAGTCTACATGCCCTTTTGGCATGCTGAACAAATTCCTTGGTGGATTTCATCTTGGGATCATTCTTAACTAGCTCTTCACTAAAGATCTTGCTAATAGTCTTATAATTAAAATGTGCTAGTCTCTTGTGTCATTGTACACAATATGATACTTTCTCATTTGCAACTAGAAAAATAGGAGAGTCTTTATTTAGACAAAGAAAGTTTAAGCAATAAACATTTCCACTCCTAGTGCTTGTTAAGATGACCTCTTGGTCACTTGACCTCTTAATTTGGCACTCATCCTTATGAAATGAAATGACATAGCCAAGATCACAAAGTTGGCTTATGCTTATGAGGTTGTGTTTCAACCCTTCAACATAAGCCACTTTTTAGATTATGACTATTCCATTGGTAATCTGACTATAGCCTCTTGTCACTCATCTATCTTAACCCCCAAAAATAACTTTGGGTTTATCCTTCGCTGAAGTGTACTCCTTTAAATTGCTCCTTATTCCAATTATGTTCCCGGAACAACCATTATCCAAGCACCATATAGGGGTATTGGCACTTGAACAAACCTTCATCAAATGATTTATCTTACTTTAGGACCCTAATATTTATTGGGTACTAGGTTCTGATTAGCCTGAAAATTAACATGTCTTCCTGCAGATTTTCTGACAGGAAGACTAACACTAGCTCTTGGCACAGTAGGATTGTGCCAGCAATCTAAGGAAAAATGCCCCACCTTACCACAACACCAGCACTCATGAATGTTATATCTTTT
Source organism: Platanthera zijinensis (assembly GCA_039513925.1). Lineage (NCBI taxonomy): Eukaryota > Viridiplantae > Streptophyta > Magnoliopsida > Asparagales > Orchidaceae > Platanthera > Platanthera zijinensis. The sequence continues at coordinate 99,242,254 of CM077092.1, forward strand.
TTTCTGAGCAGGAAGTGCAGTTTGGTTAACTGCTGATTGTATAGAAGGAAGAGGATCAGCAGCCTTCTTCGGGTTCCTTTTAGTAAGAATATGTGTGAAGGTGAGTCTTTTAGCAAACTTAATGTGCTTGGTCTAACTACCATTAACATCAGTTTTCTTTGTAGAGAATTGGCTCTTAATAGCTTCAAAGATAGACATTCTAGGATTATTGATACTCCTACCCTTAGTCTGAGTCTTTGCTAAGAGGCATTGAGAGTTGGCCACTGCCACATTCTTGAGAATGGGGGCTGGAGCACCAAAGACAAATGGTCCATGATGGGCCATTTGAATTTCCTCATGGGGAGCCTTAAAGGCACTCGTTCACCTATTATACCTTCCACCATAGCTATGAACATCTTTGTTCACACTAGTGGATCTACCATTCATCCAGTGACCATAGATTCTTTCTTTGTCATACCTGTTTGAAGGTAATTGAACTTTCCTAATAGAAATGGGAGGCTTGGATGCCAGAGGCTGAGCTGGTGCTTTCCCTTTCCCTTTGGATTAGGCAGCTCTTGTGCTTCCCTTGAATCCCAATCCCTTCTTACCCTTTTAAGAGGAGAAGGAGTCTATCAAGGCCAACTGAGTACTTGGCATAGAATAACTAGCCCCTTTCTTTTTCTCCCTCTAGTGTTTGTCTTCAAGATCCCTAATGAGACTATTCTTGAACTTTATGGTGCCAGTATGAATGAGAGAGATATTTTTCTATTAGCTGATTTCCCTAGCCTTCTGATCCAGCAAGGATTCTGTCTCATCCTACTGGTAAGCAGCTAGTTGAAGGGAGGAAATCTCCTCAGCTTGCTTTTTGTCTAACTTACTGCTCCTCTTGAAAGCATCCAGAAGTGCACTATACTTTTCAATCAGTTGATTGATATCTTCCACAGATTCTGACCCATCCTCACCACTAGATGATGATGCCTCAAAATTTGGACTAGTCTCATAATCTGATTCAGAAGAAGAGCTGGATAGAGAGAATACCTTTTCTGGATAAGCTGACCCTAGCTGGATTCTTTATTTGACTCGACCATCAGGCAATAACAGCTGATGGATTCTTCTTCATCTTAATCCTCCTCTGAGTCACTATCTGGATGTGACAAAGGGGCTTTGTTCCCTATCCTGGCAGCAAGATATTCTTCTACTTCTTCTTCAGCAGCTTCTCTAGCTTCTTCTTTTGTAGAAAATAGCCTAAAGTAGGCTTCCTCTTCTTCTCCAGCTTTCACTTCCCCTTCTCACCAGCCTCTTTTCTCTTCACTAGGTAGTCAACAATAACATGCCCATGTTTGCTGCAGCAAAAGCAAACCACTTCAGAGTAAATATGTTTACTAGTTTTAGAATCATACCTATCTCCCTTGGAGTGTTTCTTCCTGTGATGAGAAGAGGAGGAAGGTTTGCTCCTCAAATTCTTCTTCTTTATCAGCTTCTTGGAGAAGACAGCAAAGTCTTCATCTAACAAGCTGCTGTCAGATAAGCTTGGCCCTGTGCAGTCTGAATCAGATGGCCTTCTTGGAGGAGAGAGAATCTTCTCCTTGCTCTTCCTGGTGTTGTCTGCTTTGAAGTCCAAAGACTTTTCCTTGGCCTGGGATTTTCCGATGGTCTCCTACTCTTCCCTGGTAGAAAACTGCATCTTATAAGAGAGCAGCATTCTAAATTGTGTATGGGGAGGAGTATCAGCAAGCATTGCCACATCTATGATGGAATAGATCTTGGTGTCCCGGTCTCTAGTGAGAGACCTCAAGAACTTGTCATTAAGCTCATAATGACTAAAGACCCTCCCATTGGTCCTCAGCTCATTCACTATCCTGAAGAATCTTTCATAGAAATCAGTTATGATCTCTTCCTTGGATTGCTTGAAAGCCTCATACTCCTAGTTAAACATGGACTTCCTATCATCTTTGACCTCTTTAGTTCCTTCTATGTAGACTACCAAATTGTCCCACATCTCCTTGGAGGTCTGATACTGAACAAGATTTTGAAAGGTTGAGTCATCTATGACACTGACAATGTTTTGTGCCCTCTTATCCCTGGTTGCCAAGATGACTTCATCCTTAGTCATATCTAAATTTTTCTTTGGTGTCTGTACTGTTGCATCCAGAACTGAAACCTTTATAGGGATGAAAGGTCTCTCTTTGAATGTAATAAAGATCCTTGGGTCAGATGCTTCCATGAACAATTTGACCCTCTCCTTCTAGATTCCAAAATCTCTCCTTCCTACAGATAGGAAACTTCATGGAACTTAGCTCCTTATAGTTCTCTCCTGAACCCATAAGTACACTACTTTTGGCTACCCTTTGAGATCTAATCAGACTGTTAAGTCGTTCTTGAGAAACCAGCCTCTGATACAACTTGAAAGTCTTTAGTTTCAAGGGTAGCTAAACACCTGGGGGGGGGGTGAATAGGTTTTTGGTCTTTTTATACTTTTTCCTTCTTTTGGAGTGCTAAGTTAGATTAGTTAGCTTACTTTGAAGAATAGAAACAACCCACACTAGATTTATAGTGGTTAAAAATTGGACCTGCGTTCGACGAAACATCGAGCAGAGCTCGACGAAATGTCAAGCTGAGCTCGACGAACGTCGAGCTGATCTCGACGAAAAAGTTTAGTAGAGATTGGGCGGTGTTATTTCCTCATTCAACGATATGTTGAATTAAGTTGTCGCTAGAGTGGTGACTCGTGTCAGATGTTTGGTGAGCGTTCCATAGGCAGTGGATGACTTTGTCAGACTAAATCTGAGGCAATATCTGTAGAGAATTTGAATGAGGCAGTTATTATTTCTTTTTTTTCTCTCTCTCTTCCTTGTTCCCAAGTTCTGGAGCAAAAAGTTTGGCCGGTGCTAGATTTGGGTGGAGATTGAACTTGCTGGAGAAATTCTGGTGGCTGGAATCAAGGGCAAAAGCTAGATCCATGAAGAGGAGGGCAACGTGTTCCTTTCCATCCGCATAGAAAAGCTTCGTCATGGCTCCGAAGAGAACCACAAGGGTAACAAGTTTCTCCCGGACAAGTGAAGTCCTCAATATGTATTTTTACATGGATCCCCTCACCAAAAGGTGAAAAAGGGTGGATTTCGAGGGGTAGATTGGTTTTATCCCCGTTTATTATTGCACTAGATCCAGAAATGAAAAGTACAGAATAGGCATGTTGTGTGATGCCCATCCGGACGGGTTGGTCTGGATTGGTGATGTTGATTATGCGTGCTGGAGAAGACTCCGAGTATATTTATGTGATTGTATGGACTTTGTGGGTACTGCCTGTGAAATGAGAGTAACAAGAAGTACTGGAAGAAGTTCCCGGAAAATACCCAGAAGAAATAAATTGTTGTTAGCATTTTGAAAGCTAACAAGTTTGGCCTGTCTTTATGAGACCTGGGGGTCATTATATGAGCTGAGAGCTTTGAGAGCCCAGCAATGGTGGGTGCCAACCTAAAGTGGACAAAGCCATGTGGCTTTACTATGACATCAAGTTAAGTACCTCTGAACGACAGATTTGGTAAGTTAAGTACCTCTTAATGGGCAGTTAGTCATGAAGTTAATTACCTCTTAACGATATAGTCGTCAAGTTAAGGACCTCTGAATGACAAAGTTAACCGTGAAGTACTTCTGAACGGTTGTGACACACAAGAAGTGTGGACACCGGAAAGGTGCCCTGAGTGCACGAGGCGTATGGCCGTTGAGCCTACATCTGTGATGAATGGTGCTTAAATTGCACTTTGCAAATGCCACAATATATATGATGCCTTATTTGCAGGGGAGAAATTCCACCCCGAGTAAGAGGTGAGATCGTTATACACTGGTCAGCAAAATACTGACCATTGCTTTGTTTGCCATGTTATGGTGGGCCTTTTTATGCAGGTGCTGGAGAGCCAATTTGAAAGTAGCGGGCTGAAGCCCATTTGTTGCAAATTGGCTTGCCTTTGAAGGCCTAAAAGGCGAACATTTGATGGTTTCATGTGTGTCCAGCCTGCGTGCTGAAGTATGAAGCCACTTAATGTTAATTAAAACAGTTATAATCAGGCTACGGCCAAAACATGTGTTACATGTTGTTATATATATATCATTCCTGTGGTATAATGGAAATTCCTGTTATACTTGGTTTCATAAATTTAATACTTCCACTGGAATGCTCTGAGTTATGATACATTCGTAATGAACATGGATTTGGAATTCAACTAGTAACGACCTACCTGTCCGTAGTATATGGCGTCAGGCTCAGGAACTGGTTGACGTAGTCGAGCGCGTGGCAGTGAGACAAGTGGCTGTTGAGCCAGTTGCTGCAAGACGAGCAGCGGAGAAGCAATTGAAATACGTGATGAGTTTCAATCACCCTATGTTTACGGGTACTGGAGCCCCTACACAAGTCGAAGATTGTCTCTTAAGAATAAATAGGGTCCTGACGGCAATTGAAAAAGAATAGTGGAAAAAGTCATTGTGACTACCTTCTTGTTGGATGGTGAGGCAATACTATGGTGTGACGAGCTGGAGCTACACCAGTTCGATGGTCAACTGTTGAGTGAGATCTCAATGGAGGAGTTCTCAAGGGATTTTCTGGTGAGATATGTTCCATCGCCACAGCGGATCGCGATGTAAAATCAATTTCAAAGGCTAACTCAAGGCGAGAGGTCGGTGGATGACTACTTGCACGAGTTTATGAGATTGTAAAGATATGCAGGCTTTACGTTTGCAGATGTGGAATGGAAAACAAATCTGTTCTTTGAAGTGATGAGAGATGACTTGCGACTGCTTCTCTCAGGACCAATGACGCATGGTTTTCTTACCTTGGTCAATACGACCTGTTCCCTTGAGCTATACATGAAGCAAGTCTAGCGTAAGAATGACTTTGCAGGAAAGAAGCCAGAGTTCAAGACACCGAGTTCTTCAAAATCTGGGTACAAATGGTGGAACAAGAAGTCAAAAACTTCTGCACCGGCTCCTTCTACTTTTAATTAAGGAGCAACTACGAAGAGAGTCCCTCACACATGTTATACATGTGGTAAGGTGGGTCATATAGCAAAGGATTGTTGGAGTGGCCCTCCAAAAGCGGAAAAGAAGACGGGTGCGACTTATGCATAAAAGGGAAATGCAGTTGAGGAATCCTTTGCATCCCACCTGTAGCCCCGAGTCTTTAATCTTGGCCAGTAGGAGGCCATAAAACAAAGCGACGTGGTTACTGGTATGAGTTAAGATTCAGTTTTTATTGTTTTCCATACTTAATACCTTGTATGTTGCTTGTTTATGATTTGTTTTTGATAGGCTTTGTCCTTATTCGGGACTGTCCGACGAGAGCACTGTTTGATACAGGTGCTTCGCATTCTTTCCTATCTTAGGCTTTTGTATTGCGAATCGAAGTGCCAACTCGTGGAGCGACAGATACTGTGAAGGTGTTACTTCCTAATGGATGCTTGATGCTTGCAGATAGGTCATGATTGGTGGAGGTGCGGATTGGAAGTCAAGACTTTGGTTTGAAGTGTCTGTGCTACCAATTTCATAGTTCGATATTATATTTTGTATGGACTGGCTCTCAGAGCAACGTGCCTATATCGATTGTAACTCTAAGGAAGTCTTATTATGGCAAAATACTAAACGTGAGATGAAATTTGCGGGTATGTGAGGAGTGGGCAAGATGTTAATGTCTGCCATTCAAGTAGTCACAGTGGTTCAGAAGGGCGCGAAAATGTTGTTCACGCTATTAGAGGCTGTTGAGCAAAAGCCTAGTATTAGAGACGTTCCAGTAATATCGGAGTTTGCAGATGTCTTTCTGAAGGATCTACCTGGGCTTCCACCCCAACATGAGATCGACCTCTCTTTTGAGTTGGTTCCAGTGCGAAACCTGTGGCCCGCTCACCGTAACGTGTGGCTTCAAAGGAGTTGTTATTATTAAAAGAGCAATTACAAGAGTTGCTAGATCAAGGCATTATTCTTCTGAGAATGTCACCATGGAGTGCACCGATTCTATTTGTGAAAAAGAAGGATGGGAGCTTTCATCTATGCATATATTATCGTGAGCTAAACAAGCATATAAAAAGAACAAATATCCAATTCTTCGAATTGATTATTTATTTGATCAATTGGTTGGATCAACTGTTTATTCGAAGTTGGATTTAAAGTCCGGCTACTGGCTTTTGAGAATTAGGGAGAGTGATATCCCCAAGATAGCATTTGGAACACGTTATGAGAATTATGAGTTTACAGTCATGCCTTTTTGACTCATGAGTATGCCATCACTCTTTATGGATCTCATGCACAAAACCTTTAGGGAGTATTTAGACTTGTTTGTGATCGTCTTCATCGACGACATACTGGTATACTCTCAATCTGAGGGAGAGCATGCAAAACATTTGAGAATAGTTTCGCACACGCTAAGAAGGAATCGCCTCTATGCCAAATTCTCAAAGTGCGAGTTTTGGTTATCTTCAGTGGCTTTCCTTGGTCATGTCGTAAGTGGAGAGGGGATTGATATAGACCCGATAAAGGTAGCTACGATACGAGAGTGGCCTATACTTTCTTCAGTAGCAGAATTCAGGAGTTTTTTAGGACTTGTTGGTTACTATAGACGCTTCGTAGAGGGATTTTCAAAGATTGCTTTACCTCTCACGACATTGACAAGAAAGAATCAAAAGTTTATATGGACGCTGGAGTGCGAGAAGGCTTTTGATGAGTTAAAGAGTCGGCTGACCACGACACCAGTATTATGTTTGCCATGTGGTTCAGAATGCTTTGAGATTTATAGTGATGCATTTGGGAGCACCTTAGGCCGCATTATTTTGCAATTCGTGCATGTTATTGCTTATGGATCTCGCCAACTTAAAGTGCATGAGTGGAATTATCCGATACACGATCTTGAATTGTCATCCATGATATTTGCTCTTAAATTATGGCGACACTATTTATATGGCGTGAAGATTGACATCTTTACGGACCATCAGATCCTAAAGTATTTCATAGATTAGAAAGATCTTAATATGCGATAACGGAGGTGGATGGAGTTCCTTGGGGACTACACTTTCGAGATTCATTATACTCCCGGAAAGGGGAATGTCGTCTCTGATGCGTTGAGTCGCAAAATTCCAACATGAGCAAACTGGTTACAGATGCATGATGAGCATCTGATTCGTGAGTTGGAATGTTTTGATATATCTTGTGTTGAGAAGAGAATGAGTGAAGAGGTATGCTTAATCTGGACGGCGGTACAATACGACCGTACATACAGAATTCGTCAAGCTTTAGAGTTAGACGAAAGCATGAAGTGTTATATGGAAGAGATTAAGGATTGGTCAAATTCCCAATTCTCTATAGATGACGGTCTTTTGCGAAAAGACGATCGATTGTGCGTACCCAAAGATGGATTTTTATGGTAGGAGTTGATGTACGAGGCACATTTTACCAAGTGCTCAATCCACCCGGGGAGCACTAAAATGTTCAAGGATATGAAGAAGTTGTTCTGGTGGCCAGGCATGAAGAAAAATATTGCACATTATGTGGTGAAATGTCAAACTTGCGCCTTAGTAAAAGCCGAGTGCCAAAAGCCAGGAGGATTCTTGAAATCTTTACCTATACCGGAGTGGAAGTTTGATGACATTTCCATGGATTTTATTCATGTTTTTCTTAGATCGCAAAAAAAATGACTACATTAGGGTGGTTGTAGATCGGATAACAAAGGTATCACACTTTATTCTTAATAGGAAAGATGATTTAGCAAAAAAAGCTAACAAAACTATATGTTGATAATATAGTATGATTGCACGGTGTGCCCCGTAGCATCGTAAGTGACTGAGATGTGCAATTTATGTCAACTGATTGGAGGTTAATAAATCAGTTTTTGGGGACTAAGTTAAAGTTAAGTATGGCCTTTCATCCACAAACGGATAGTCAAACTGAAAGAACCAACAAAATTATGGAGGACAAGCTCCGAATGTGCGGCCTAGATTTCAGAATGAGGTGGGAAGACCATCTCTATATGATAGAGTTTGCCTATAAAAATAGCTATCAGGCTTGTATAAAGATGGCGCCCTTTGAAGCTTTATGCGGAAGGAAGTGTCATACTCCATTAACTTGGGCAGAATCAGGCGAATCTAAATTGTATAAGCGTAAGGAAGTTGAAGATGCATATTCAATAATACGCATTATTCAAGATAGGCTACTAATAGCACAAGATAGACAGGCAAAGTACTATAATGCCAAACACCGGAATATGGAGTTTGCGGTGCGTAATTAGGTGTACTTAAAAATAAAACCTTTCAATGGAGTGTCCAGGATTCGGCGCTTGAAAAAGTTAAGTCTGAGGTATTTGGGTCCATTTGAAGTGGTTAAAAGAATTGGAGAAGCTGCCTATCGACTCAATCTATCTGCAGAATTGAGTGATTTGCACGATGTATTTTCTATATCAGTGCTGTGGAAAGCTGTGAAAGAGCCAACGTAAGTGATTGCGAATGATCAAGTACCGATCGATAGCGAACTAATAACGAAAGTTAGGCCAATTCGGATCGAGGATACGACGATCAAGCAATTGAGAAACAAGACAATCAGGATGGTCAAAGTATGGTGGGACAACTGTGGCCGTGAGGAGCTAACATGGGAGCGGGAGAAAACCATGCGTGATGAATTTCATGAATTGTTTGTATAAAATGTTGGAACATTTCTCTGTTGAAGAAAATGTATGTTATAACATAATTGTTACTGTTTTCTTTATAGCTGTGTGCTAATTTCGGGACGAAATTCTTGTAAGGAGGGGAGGGTTGTAACACCCCAAAAACATGTAGGCTAAAAAGTGGACCCGTGTTCGACGAACTTCGAGCAGAGCTCCACGAGAGCAGAGCTCCACGAAACGTCGAGCTGAGCAATATGAATATCGAGCTGATCTCGATGAAAAAGTTGAGCAGAGATTGGGCGGTGTTATTTCCCCATTCGTCGATTTTTCAAATTAAGTTATCACCAGAGAGGTGACTATTAGTGGCTGGAATCAAGGGCCAAAGCTAGATCCGTGAAGAGGAGAGCAACATGTTCCTTTCTATCAGTGTAGAAAAGATTTGTCATGTCTCCGAAGAGAACGACAAGGGTAACGAGTTTCTCCCAGACAAGTGAAGTCCTCAATATGCATATTTGCATGGATCCGCTCACATAAAGGTGAAAAAGGGTGGATTCTAAGCAATAGATCGGTATGATCCCCATTTATTATTACACTAGATCCGGAAATGAAAAGTACGGAATAGGCATGTGTGAAGCCCATCCAGGCAGGTTGGTCTAGATTAGTGATGTTGATTATACGTGTCGGAGAAGACTCTGAGTATATCTATGTGATTATATAGAGTTAGTGGGTTGTGCCTGTGAAATGAGAGAAATAGGAAGTATTGGAAGAAGTTCTAGGAAAATACCCAGAAGAAATAAATTGTGATTAGCGTTGTGAAAGCGAATAAGTTTGGCCTGTCTCTATGAGACTTGGGGGTCATTGTATGAGTTGAGAACTTTGAGAGCCCAACAATGGTGGGTGCCATCCTGAAGTGAAAAAAGTAGTGTGGCTTTACTGTGCCATCAAGTTAATTACCTCTGAACGACAGAGTCGGTAAGTTAAGTACCTTTGAATGGGCAGTTAGTCATTAAGTTAATTACCTCTGAACGACATTGTCGTCAATTTAAGGACCTCTGAACTACAAAGTTAACCGTGAAGTACTTCTGAATGGTGGTGAAACGCGAGAAGTGTGGACACCGGAAAGGTGCCCTGAGTGTATGGGGTGTGTGGCCGTTGAGCTTACATATGTGATGAATGGTGCTTAAATTGCACTTTGCAAATGCCACAATATATATGATGCCTTGTTTACAGGGATGGAGAAATGCTTCCCTGAGTAAGGCGTGAGATCGTTATAAATGTGTCAGCAAAATGCTGACCCTTGCTTTGTTTGCCACGTTTTGGTGGGCCCGTTTATGCAGTTACTAGAGGGCCAAGTGGAAAGAAGCGGGCTGAAGCCCATGTGCTATAAATTGGCTGGCCCTTGAAGGCCTAAAAGACGAACATTTACTGTTTTCATGTGTGGTCGGCCTGCATACCAAAGTATGAAGCCACTTAATGTTAATTAAAACAATTGTAATAAGGCTACCGCCAAAATATGAGTTGTTGTTATGTATATATCATTCATGTGGTATAGTGGACATTCCTGTTATATTTGGGTTCATAAATTGAATACTTCCGCTAGAATGCTCTGAGTTAGGATATATTCGTAATGAACATGGATTTCGAAATTATCTAGTAACCTCCTTACCTGTCCATAGTATATGGCGTCGGGCCCCGACCATACCTTCTATCATATGCTATGTTACAGATGGTGATGTAGGCCCACACTTTCGAACATTTTGGTGGCCGATGAAATAAACGCGATGCTCTCGAATAACTCTCACGTCACCCTCAAGCATTTAACGTAGCAGCAGTTTAATTAATATTATTACTAAACTACAATTACGGGGGGGGGGGGGGGGGGGGGGGGGTTCGAAAAGCCCCTTAAGATAATACCAAGGCGATAGGCTGAGGTCCTCTCAAGCGAAAAGAACCCACACGGTTAGGTCGAGCGAGTTGTACCAAAAGAGAAACAACTGAAAAACAAAAGTTTCGGGCAAGGGTGGTTCTCTCCCAACAAAATACGAACGAGGGACTCCACGCCTCACGAACTTAAACGAAAATAAAGTAAACAACACAATAACTAAAATTAATTAAACCACGAAAATCAAGCGTTACACTAGCCGCGCTATTTGCCAATGCCACAGGAATTATCTAAAGAAGAGAAACTAATAAAGGTGGAAATTTTCATTACCCAACCGGATTTGATGAATCTGGTTCACTCGACTAGAATCATTCCTTAACGGCACCACCAGAGATATGCCAGACAGAGAGAAATTCGTCGCCTTCTTCGTGTCACGCAGTATTTGGAAAGTCCCAACGAAATCTTCTAAATATGGAAACAAATATCTCCAAATAAGGCAGGAGAGATAAAAGGTGATGGATTGAGAAATAATTAAGGAAAGAAATATTTCTATTATGGTAGGCTAAGGAATTTTATGGTACGGGGATATTTTGTTTTAGGAAGGAGATTATGGTGCTTAGTAAAAAGGGTTTGATGAGGAGGAGGATGGTGGAGGTCGGCTTGGGATGGTGGAGGAGAGTGGGCCGAGTGGAGGAGAGGAGGAGGGTGGTGGCTCGGGTTAGGAGGGAGGGGTTGCTCGGCTTTTGGAAAGGAGGGGGCTGCTGGGATTTGGGATTAGGAGGGCTCGGGTGGTTGGGAAGAAGGAAGTGGTGGTTAGTTTTTTTTGTGAAGGATGGAAGTGGAGGAGGGGCTCGGGCTAGGGTTAGGAAAGTTGGTGGCTCGAGTTTTGGAGGTGAGGTATGAGCTTGGCTCTAGAGGGAGATAGAGGGGAAGAGAAAGAAGAAATGGCCGGCGGCCAACACAAGAAGAAGAGGGGAGGAGGAGAGGAGAATTCAGCCAAAAGAGAGAGGAGAGAAGGAGGAAGCTTCAAGAGAGGTTAGGATTTCAATTTTCATTCATTCACCAATCAAAACAAAGAAGATACATGCCTATTAATAGGGTACACCACTACATCTCCACCATAAAAATTGAAAACACTCATGATGGCTAATTGCACCCATCATGACATGAAATAAAACAATAGTTTTCACATGAAATAAAATAACGAGGATGCTTATAGGCCTCCATCTTACATGAAATTAAGACATGAAGTAAAATGATAATTTCGAAAAAAAAATATTATTACTCAATAATAATTTATTAATATATATTATTAATAAATTATAATTGGGTTTGTGCTCCGGACGGCTATTATGACGACGCTTCTAAGGGTCGTCCATAAGCATGCTATCGCCATCTCCAAAGTGTTGCCGGCCGTCGTCTCCATTCATATCTACTGGGTCACCATCATCATCAGAGGGAGGACGCTCCAAAACAATAATTCGAGGGAAGTCGGCTCCATCAATCCTCCCCCTCTTAATAATACTCATCACTGATGAGTATGCCAATGTGTACTCGCCTGGAAGTTCATCGACGGGGAAGAAGGATCCGCGTGACAAAAGGTGGCCCTGGGGAGACCTCAAAAACGCGTTAGCCAAAGAAGGAAAAATAATTTCCACAACATCCAACAACATACCTCCGATGGAGACCGAGAAGGAGAGCGATCCTAGGAAACTGTCACCACCCAACCCAATAGAAAGCATAGTGGAAGATATATACGGAGAGGTAGACATTTCAAGTGGCATAAAAGCATAAAGAATAAAATATAAAACGATGAAATAGGAGCAATGCCCCAATCAGTGGAAAATTTTAACAGAAATGTCATGTTACCAAACATCCGTAAAAATTGGACTAGCCGATTCGTTAATATTTTTAAAGTGCCCGTGGGCATCCGTTCAGGGGTGAGACAATCCAAAACCAAATCATTCACATAACAGTGGTAGACTTTTCGATATAACCTAGAAAGTAATTTAATGGACGCATTTAGATGGATTAAGAAATTAAAAATGCGCCTAATTTAATTAAAACCATGAGGGGTGAACCCATGTGCCACATGACTTGAATTAATAATACAAAATAACGAAATTATGTCTGGTGGCATGGGTGATTTAAGTTCAAAGATTAATTCAGTGGATTCCAACGTCATAATTTTAAATTTTGATTTAAATTTTGATTTAAAAGTATCATAATAAAAGGTTTTTAGAAAAGCTCGTCACCAACTATAGAGTTGGTGTAAGACCCCAATTTTTTTTTCTTTTTAAACACCGGGGTCTTACGCCTAGGATCACCGCTTTACGGTGACACCTTCACGCCCTGAAGGGTCATCACCACAAAGCGCCGATTCTGCGGCCAATTCGATCACAGAAAGGTAGCACAATAAATTAAAAGCTACTCCACAGAAATCAAATGTATAGAAATAAAAGTCTCCACGAAGGGAGACTTAATAGAAATAGTATAAAAGGTACTTAAAGTAAGGGCTTATGCCCGGTACATCATAATCCTCACTACAGGTCACTCAAGCGGAAGAAAACTATAACATCTACTATAATTCGGGACTTATAGTCCCAGCTGGCTGAACTCCCGAGCTAGACTGCCCTATCTCCAAACGGGCTGAACTCCTGGGCTGCTCCTGTTGGTTTTCTCTATAAGGTTGGCACAACACTTGTGCACGCAGCGGAAGTAATAAAATCTAGAACAACCCAAAAGAGATTGCATCGGGCCATGAATGTTGAATCAAGAAGTTAACAAAAATTAGGCAAAAATTACCTTGATGGCGTTGAGTCACAACTCAACGAAGATGCTCCAAATTGGATTCCTTATCGGTGGCGAGTTCGACGTAGAATAATATCTACGTCTCTGCAGAAATCCACACGAGCGGGAGAATCCCGAGCTTCGTTGCACGAAGGGTCAGGAAGAAGATCAGCCGCACCTTTGCACTTCCCACGGACTGCTAGGTCCGCGTCAGGGAAAGAAAGACCAGCGACGGTCACCGGAGAGGAGGTTGTCGGCAGAGCAAACAGCCGACGGCGGAACGTTTCCGTCCGGCGGAATCGGGAGATCGGCGGAACTCTTTCCGTCGGGTTCTATTCGGCCGCAAAGACAACGCGCACTTTTCCCATAACCATAAGTCCCTATTTATACTAAAAGTATAAACAGACCTAAAAGTATCGCAATGTGCAGACCACAAAGTATAGGGTCACAGAATCATTCGTTGAGAATGAGTTCCAGGTTCGGCCAGAATCAGATCCAGAATTGACGAGAATCAAGGACAACTCTCAACGAATCAGCCTTAGTCGTCGATTCATACTCGACGGCTCTCGATGATTCTCGTCGATCGGCGGTCGACGACAATCATCGAACGACGATCGACGATATTCGTCGAACAGCGATCAATGACATTCATCGACCCGCGCTTAATGACAATCGTCGAGCGGCGGTCGACGATAATCGTCGAGCAGCGGTCGACGACAATCATTGAGCCGCGTTCGACGACAATCGTCGAACGGCGGTCGATGATAATCGTCGAGCCACGTTCGACGACAATCGTTTAACGGCAGTCGACGATATTCGTCAACCCGGCAACAGTCGTCGAGTCATACTCGACGACTCTCGCCGATAAAACCTTAGTCGTCGAGTCAAACTCGACGACTCTCGTCGAAATAGTCTTAGTCGTCGAGTCAAACTCGACGACTCTCGACTAACCATTCTCAATGAACATTCTTGGCAACGATTGCCAGACCCCCATACTTTATGGTGATTGGTAACCTTTACCAACAAAGTCAATCTTCCAACTTCTCCACTGCTCTTATGTGCGACCCTGCAGGCTCATATCGCGTTGGCAGTGAGATTACATGTTTGACCACTTCTAGATCACCATGGTAACTCCAAAATTCTCCCACTTGACCTTGAAAGTATCAAACATAAAACCTCACAAACAATGAGCGGCATCTAGCAATGCATCATTGCTCCCCAAGCAATAAGAGTTCATAACTCATAAGCCTTCAGGACCAATATTCCAGCATTGTCTTTGTCACTTTGTCCCTTACATCCGGAAAGAACTAGAGGCATGGACCGTGTCACCCTCATAATAGCTCAATCCAAGTTTCTTGATCTAGAACGGACTTCCAGAGAATGGTGAGTCAAATATCACATACTGACTCAACCAAGCATGGCCATGCATTTCTCAGTCCAGTTCCATCAAGGGGCCCATGGATGCAACTCCGGTCATATAGGAGGACAAATCCCATATCTGCTCGCACACAAACACCCAAATGATTCATAACGTACCCAACAACAACCCTTATCATAAACCTTTCTCAAGGAAGACTTTAGATGGCATCAAAGCACGCTCTTCCTCACTTGATGAATGTTGCGACGTCAGGTTGAAGGACCACAACACCATTGCCAGTAGAGACCTACTTCTGACACGATTAGATAACAATCCACAAAGTAGTCTTAGGATGGGTCTGTCCAGTACAACTTGTTCATTAACAAGTACCCACGTGATGACTTAATATCACAATATCATGACCTGTGAGAACTGGTCATCAGTCAACGCACGTGCCAGTCTTAAGGTATCATCATCACCATTAGTTTCTATGATGATACAACGACCAGGGACCTTTTAAGAATGAAGCTTAAAATAAATCATAGGCTCTCACATTCAAGTCACGTACTTGATATCCTATGGAAGCGAACACTCTAAGGGTATTTATTATGTTATAATTTAACTATCACATAGAAAAATCACAATAAAAGAACTTGCCATTAATTGTAAAAAGAAACATTTGGTACACAATTAATCATATGAATGAACAATAAAAAGCCAACAGAATATACGTTTACATGCAACCCACAAGACTCCCACTAGAGTTGATCACTTAGGTATCGCATACCCATTGATTTAGTATGACCATCATGCTTTCTCTGTGCGAGAGGCTTTGTTAGTGGATCGACAATATTCTCCTCTGTCGGCACTCTGCAAATGTTCACATCTCCTCGTTCGACAATCTCACGAATTAGATGGAACCACCGAAGTATGTTCTTGGAGCGCTGATGGGATCTAGGTTCCTTAGATTGTGCAATTTCACCATTGTTATCACAGTAGAGAACTACGGGACCAACAATGCTAGGAACTACATCAAGATCGCCGATGAATTTCCTAATCCATATAGCCTCCTTCGCTGCGTTAGCCGCATCGATATACTCGGCCTCTGTTGTAGAATTAGCTACTGTCTCTTGCTTGGAACTCTTCCAGCTCACAGCTCCTCCATTAAGGCAATACACAAATCCTGACTAAGACTTTGAATCGTCTCTATCAGTTTGGAAGCTAGCATCTGTGTAACCACTTACAACGAGCTCTTCCTCTCCACCATACACCAAGAACACATCCTTAGTCATTCTCAAGTACTTCAGGATATTCTTGACTGCTATCAAGTGACATTCACTGGGGTCTGACTGATACCTGCTAGTCATGCTCAAAGCAAAGGAGTCATCGGGTCGAGTACATAACATTGCATACATGATTGATCCAATTGCCGAAGCATATGGAATCAAATTCATGCGGTCCTTATCTTCACAAGATTTTGGACACTGGTCCTTAACGAGATTCACACCATGATACATGGGTAAAAATCCTTTCTTGGACTCAAGCATGTTGAACCGCTTCAACACCTTTTCAATGTATGTACTTTGGGTCAAACCCAACAACTTCTTCGATCTATCTCTATAGATCTTAATACCGAGTATGTAAGTCGCTTCACCCAAGTCCTTCATAGAAAAGCAGTTCCCTAGGTTGTTCTTAACAACTTTTAGGGTAGGAATGTCATTCCCAATCAAAAGTATGTCATCTACGTACAATATAAGGAAGACAACAATGCTCCCACTGATTCGCTTGTAAACACAAGGCTCATCTTCATTCTTGATGAAACCAAACTCTTTGATTTTCTCATCAAAACGAAGATTCCAACTTCGAGAGGCCTATTTCAGTCTATAGATGGACTTATTCAGCTTGTATATTTTAGTGGATTCATTTGGGGATACAAAACCCTCGGGTTGTGTCATATACACTTCCTCAAGGAGGTTTCCATTAAGGAAAGCCGTTTTGACATCCATCTGCCAGATCTCGTAGTCATAATACGCATCAATAGCAAGCAATATCCTTATGGACTTTACCATGGTAACAGGGGAAAAGGTCTCATCATAGTCAATACAATGAATTTGCTTGAAACCCTTAGCCACCAGTAGCCCTTTGAATGTCTGTACATTCCCATCCATGTCGGTCTTCTTCTTGAAGACCCATTTGCACCCTATGGGTCGTACCCCTTCAGGTGGTAAAACCAAGTTCCAAACTTGGTTTGCATACATAGAGTCCATCTCGGATTTCATAGCCTCAAGCCATTTGTCGGAGTTCGGTCCATTCATAGCCTCTTGGTAGGTTGTTGGTTCATCATCATGATCCATAAGCAACACATTACCTATTTGAGACATGAGAAATCCATATCTCTCAGGCTCAAACCTTGGTCTACCAGATCTACGTAGGACTTGTGTTTCTTGAGCAAGTTCTCTAGCTACAACATCTTGTAGTCCTGTCTCAGAATCAAATTCCGGTTTATTCACTACTTGTGGTTCTTGAACTTCTTCAAGTTCTACCTTTTCAGTCTTTCTTGATAAGAACTCTTTCTCCAAGAAGATGCCAGTCCTTGCGACAAACACTTTACCCTCGGACGGTAGGTAAAAGTAATACCCTTTCGTTTCCTTAGGATATCCCACCAGATAACATTTATCCGATTTGGGTTCCAGCTTGTCAGGCATTTAACGTCGCACGTATGCCTCACAACCCCAAATTTTAATGAACGACATACTAGGACGCTTCCCAGTCCATATCTCATATGGTGTCTAAAGAACTGTTTTCGTTGGAGCGCGATTTAGTGTCATTGTTGCAGTCTCTAAAGCAAAACCCCACAAGTAAATAGGCAAGTCTGCATGACTCATCATCGAACGTACCATGTCTAACAAAGTACGATTTCTCCTCTCAGATACACCATTATGTTGTGGTGTTCTAGGTGAAGTGAGCTGTGATATAATACCACACTGTTTCAGATGATCACGGAACTCATGACTCAGGTATTCGCCACCTCGATCAGATCGGAGTACTTTAACCATTTTACCCAACTGGTTTTCTACTTCATTCTTGAACTCTTTGAACTTTTCGAAGGTCTCGGATTTGTACTTCATAAGATACACATATCCGTATCTACTGAAATCATCAGTAAATGTAACGAAGTAGAAATACCCACCTCTAGCCATGGAACTCATGGGTCCGCATACATCACTATGTACAACACCCAAGAGATTCTCAGCCCTCTCAGTATAACCAGTGAAAGGGGCCTTAGTCATCTTGTCTAACAAACAAGATTCGCATCGCTCAAATGATTCATAATCAAATGAGTCCAAAAGTCCATCTTTATGGATCTTGGATATGCGGTTCTCGTTTATATGGCCTACACGACAATGCCATAGATATGTAGGGTTTGAGTCATTTGTTCTTAGTCTTTTATTATTTTCTACATTATAGATCTGATGGTCCAAGTTCAAAACATAAAGACTATTGAACAATTGGCCTACAACATAACAAAGATCATTCTGAAATATAGAACAACAGTTGTTCTTAATCATAAAAGAAAATCCAATCATGTCCAAGCATGAAATGGATATAATGTTTCTAGTTATTGCCGGAACAAAATAACAGTTATCTAGTTCTATTACAAGCCCACTGGGTAAAGAAAGACGGTAAACCCCTACGGCCACAGCAGCAACTCTTGCTCCATTGCCGACACGAAGGTCCACCTCCCCTTTACTCAGCAATCTTCTCCTTCCCAGTTCCTACACATTTGTACAAATGTGTGAACCACATCCGGTATCCAATACCCAAGATGAAGGAGCAGAAAGGTTTATCTCTATAACGTAAACACTTGAAACAAAAGTCAAACCTCCCTTCATTTTCTGCAGACCCTCAATGTACGAAGGACAGTTCCTCCTCCAATAACCAGCCTTGCCACAGTGGTGGCATTTCCCCTCCTTCACCGTGCTCTTCTTCTTCATCAGTGCAGAAGACTTGGGCTCAAGATGTGACTTAGGTCCCACCTTCGTCTTCTTGAAGCCCTTGGCCTTGCCCTTGCCCTTATGCACCATCAGTATGGGGCTGGCAGTCTTGCCCTTCTTCATATTGATCTCGGCAGTTCTCAAAAAGCCTAGGATCTCGGGCAGTGTCTTGTCTATCTCATTCATGTTGTAGTGCAAGACAAACTGCTCGTAACTGTCCGGCAACGATTGTAGGATCAGATATAAGGCCAACTCTTGACCCAGAGGAAAACCCAGTCATTCAAGGTCCTCTATATAACCAATCATCTTGAGTACGTGAGTCCTTACTTAGTGTCGAACTCCCATCTTGCATTGAAACAACGCTTTGGTGACGTCAAACCTCTCTTGACGAGCTTGCCCTTGAAACATTTTCTTGAGATGCTCGTCAATCTCCTTGCACCCCATGTTTTCATGTTGCGTCTGAAGCTCAGAGTTCATGGTGGCAAGCATAAGGCATTCGATGTCCAAGGCGTCATCAGTATACTTCTTGTAAGCATCCTTATCAGCACGGGAAGAATTCCCGGTCGGCACCTCGGGGGCTTCTTCTTCCAAGACATAGAGTTTTCGCTCTTGCCTGAGAACAATTCTCAGGTTCCTATACCAGTCCATATAATTAATCCCACTGAGCTTATCCTTCTCAAGGATGGCTCTCAGAGACAGAGTGGAGTGCGAACCACTTGCCATGGAATTCTACAAGAATTTATGCAGAATAAAATCAGTACCAAAATTTTAAAATATAATTATTTTTTCTTAGTTTGGACTTCAACTAAAACTCCCACTATTATATTCGAAATAATAGCCCTCACTATCAATTCGGAGAGTTCATGCGAGCTACTCTCTTAGTGGACAAGATCCGTATTTCACCAACACAATGAGTCATCTTTGGCTTTCCTCTCACAATGTGGTTATTTAGGTAGGCAACGCTTGCCAATTGCATCATCATGCAATTCTTGTATGGTTGGTGAATAACTCCTTATTCGCATCCATCATATGGTGCATGCCAACCCTATGCCTCTAGGCACTCAACCTTTGAGGTCACCTAGTTAAGCTTGACCCGATGTGGACAGTGGGATATCACAATTATTCGCTCGCACCCTTACCAAGATAGATTAATGCACCTTGCTTTGGCAAGACCACACTTCATCGATCGAGGCAGGAAGAGTGTCATCCATCGGAAGGCATCCAAACACTTAATATTTGATGAAGGGAATTTTTGATAATAGGTCAACAATTAACCATGATCAACATTTTATCAACGTGCACATCCAAAGAAAAACACTTCACTAAAATCCCCATGCATCCCTTATATGCACAACAGAACACTATCAACATTTGATAGAAGAAAAGGGAGAAATCTGAACATCTGGACACTTCCAAATCTTCAGGTTTACATACATTGGACAAGGGACAAAGGCAACTCAACTTAAAATAGTAGACAAGCTCATCTCACCTTGTTGGATTCAAAATCCAAAACAAAATCGAGGGATGGTTACTGCTAAGGAGACAGTAATTCCTAACGATTAGAAATTACTACAAGATTTTAGACGTTCCCGGTGGGGTGCCAAGATTAAATCTAGACATTTAGAAAACTTCTAAATCCCTCGGTTTACACGTACTGGAATAACCTAACTTCCAATACAACAAAGCTGGCCGAACCTCCCTCTGATAGCACTGTTGGGTTTCTCTATAAGGTTGGCACAACAATTGTGCACGCAGCGGAAGTAATAAAATCTAGAACAACCCAAAAGAGATTGGATCGGGCCATGAATGTTGAATCAAGAAGTTAACAAAAATTAGGCAAAAATTACATTGATGGCGTTGAGTCACAACTCAACGAAGATGCTCCAAATGAGATTCCTTGTCGGTGGCGAGTTCCACGTAGAATAATATCTACGTCTCTGCAGAAATCCACACGAGCGGGAGAACCCCGAGCTTCGTCGCACGAAGGGTCGGGAAGAAGATCAGCCGTACCTTTGCACTTCCCACGGACTGCTAGGTCCGCGTCAGGGAAAGCAAGACCAGCGACGATCGCCGGAGCGGAGGTGGTCGGTGGAGCGAACAGCCGGTGGCGGAATGTTTCCTTCCGGCAGAATCAGGAGATCGGCGGAACTCTTTCCGTCGGGTTCTATTCGGCCGCAAAAACAACGCGCACTTTTCCCAAAACACTAAGTCCCTATTTATACTAAAAGTATAAATAGACCTAAAAGTTTCGCTATCCGCAGACCACACAGTATAGGGTTACAGAATCATTCGTTGAGAATGAGTTCCAGGTTCAGCAAGAATCAGATCCAGAATCGACGAGAATCAAGGACAACTCTCAACGAATCAGCCTTAGTCGTCGAGTCATACTCGATAGCTCTCGACGATTCTGGTCGATCGGCGGTTGACGATAATCGTCGAACGGAGATCGACGATATTCGTCGAACGGCGGTGGACGACATTCGTCGACCCGCGCTTAACGACAATCATCGAGCGGCGGTCGACGATAATCATCGAGCCGCGTTCGATGACAATCGTCGAATGGCGATCGACGATATTCGTCGACCCAGCCACAGTCGTCGAGTCATACTCGACGACCCTCCCCGAAACAACCTTAGTCGTCGAGTCAAACTCGACAACTCTCGTCGAAATAGTCTTAGTCGTCGAGTCAAACTCGACGAATCTCGACTAACCATTCTCAATGAACTTTCTTGGCAACAATTGCCGGACCCCCATAATTTATGGTGATTGGTAACCTTTACCAATATAGTACTCTTCCAACTTCTCCACTGCTCTTATGTGCGACCCTGCAGGCTCATATCGTGTTGGCAGTGAGATTACATGTTTGACCACTTCTAGATAACCATGGTAACTCCAACAGCTCCTCCATGCTGGGCTCCATGATCCCCTAAATGACGTGGTCCAAAAACCGTTTGTCTATAAGACTAAGCCCTATCATCCCCTGCCCCATCCCCCCATTGCTCCTCAGTACCGAGCAGATAGGAAGAAAGGGGAGGACATGAAGGTGGATAATAAATCAAAAGCAGGTGACAACGAACCTATGTTAGCAATTCTATAGCAAATATGACAGAAACAGAAAGTAGGAAATGTAACCTTAACTTATGTGCGGAAGCACCTAAGCCAAGGGATCTTCTGCAAGTATCCCATTGTATAAAAAGTCTCATACAAATTTATACATTGGGGTGTCAGTTATCAAACAGCAGTATATTTATATATATATATCAAAAATGACCTTAATTTATAAACTTGCCCACAGAAGCTTATAGACCAAGGGGTCATTTTGCAAGGCCTATTATATAAGCGTCTCATTCCACTTATACATTAGGTGTTAGGGGTTAAATGATTTGATTATGCCATGACATGCTAGTGGGTATGATGAATCATGCAAGTGCAATACACACACCTGACTCTGTGCCCACAGACCTTAGTTCCCCCTTTCGGAGCCGTTACCTCCCAGAATACCTCCGTAGTGGCAGACGAAAGCGGTGGGTTGGGCCTCTCCCACCTTTAAACAAGTAAAGCACTACTGGTCAGACCTATCGTACGGCTCAACGCTTGGTGCACGAAGCGGACTCCTGCGTACTCTTGCTGGCTGGTGCACCGGACTTTTGTTGGCGAAGTGCTAACCACACTTACCGAGTCAGCATATTGGCGTCGGTGTATTGACCCTCCAATACCGAAGACCCACCACCTTAATTTTTATTTCCTGACTATGTACATGCAATATTTATCGTATCAAACCAATCGAGCCAAAGCTCCCCGGACCATTCCGTCCGTCTCTTAACCAATCAAGCCGAAGCTCCCCGGACCATTTTGTCCGTCTCTTAACCAACCAAGCCGAAGCTCCAAACTATCTTCCTGTGCTAACAGTGTTTGTGAAACGTGCAACCCTAATTACTAAGTTACTCTTATCAGTTTGTTAATTCAGTTTACGATAACCCAGTACTTCCCCTGGTATACCCCGTGAAGGGCTCTCAAAGGGCACTAGGAACTATGATGGTAGTTGAAGCCCATCATTACCTTTCACAAGGAACTTATTATTATTGGTTGATTCCCCTTACCCATTGTCTTCTCGTGTTACGATAGACTAACCTAGTGTGATTTTTAACCTTCCTCTCTTCGGGAAAGACGATCTTTCGTCGAAACTGAGCACATCTACACTCTAGCCAAACCACTTCTTACTACCCTTCCCAAACATCTTCCATGGTAACCCATATTACTTATCCAAAACCAAAGCTATTTGAATTCTCCAATCTTAGGCCTAACCCATCATTACTCACTTTCTGCATTAAGGCAATCGTAGTCTTACCAAACGATATGTTGCACGTAATAGGTAGCACTATAAATATTCTTCCGATTGGATAAATATAATTTATGGGGGCCTATCCTGACCTAACTAGATAAAAGCCAGTGATTCATAATTTTTCTAAATTAATGAGTATTTAATTATTTTCTTCCAACACTAGGAAATGAAGATTCTGAACATGAAGTGCACTTTTCATGTATGTATAGAGCTTCATAAAATCAAGATAAATACTAAACAGTAATTTAACAGTAAATCCAAGATATATGAATTTTTAGAATGGTTTAGGCCCCCAAATCACAATTTAAAACATAAGGTCAACAATACAATTTTAAGAATCAAAGGTCAGATATATTGTTCCAAAATTTATAACAAAAATCCAGTAAGATCATCATGGCCTAAAAACACTCTAGAAGGATTCCCCAAATTTTTCAGTGAACAGTATCTCCTAATTTAATTTACAATAATAATTCCATACTCTTGGGTTATTGAAGCAAGTACTGTAAATAGTCACCAAAAAATTATAAGAAAAATTCCAGAACCTATATATTGATTAAAAACACTCACTGACCAGATTTCATAATTTTGATAACAATATTAAGCTCCACATCTATTTATGATAAAAATTCCATAATTCATAATTTATGAATCAGGAACCTAAAATAATCATCTAAAATTTTCAATAAAAACACAAAGGGGGCTACCATGATGTAAAACTTCCAAATGCTAAATTTCACAACTTTTCAATGGACATAATTTTCATAACAAGCAACATAAAATTTAGGGGCATTGCTAGGGTTATAAAGGTAGTACTGATTTTTCTTCTCTAAAAATTCCACCAAAATTATTTTAGGACAACTTCCTATCAGATAAATACCCTGCCCAAGTTTCAGGTTATTGTGAGATGTTTTGATTGCCTAAACCAAACTATTGTGATGTGTGCCCTAATCTAAGGTTAGGGATTTGAGGGGGTTAAAGAATTCCAAATTAAATTAAACTTCAACTAGAGGACCATATTCACCCTATAGTCCTCTCCATCAATTTTCAGGTCATTCCAAGGTCATTTGACCGAATGACCATCAAACCCTAAGAATCCCATAAAAGGGCCTACCCTAGAGTTCTATGGATACCCTCCACCAAACCCCCCCCCCCAAATTACATTGGAGGGTATGTCATACCATAAAAAGTCAGTGACCAAAATTTAAGCCTCTGTTGAGGTGATTTGACAACTCAAAACCCCAAGGGGGGTGTTTTGACCTAATTAACCCTATAAAGGTCAACCTAGGGTTGAACAAAAACCTAATCAAAACATCTCCAAATGAGATGAAAGTTTTAACAGAGCCTTAACATGCCCTCTAAGACAACCCACCCAAATTTGGGGAAATTTTGAGTTGTTTATGACACATAAATAATTTATACATGGTGTATTAAATTTTTATAAAATTTATAAAAATATATTCCTCAAAAATTCCCATTTTTGGACAGGCCCTAGGTATAGCTAAGGTAGACCCACTGCCCAAATTGCAGCTCATTTGAACAAGGTATGAAAGGTGGGCATCCATTTGAATTTTAGGATAGCCCTAGGTATAGGTCCCACAAAAATGGGTGCCCTGGCCAAACCAAAGGGCCCAATATGGTCAAAATCCTTTTTGGATTAAAATAGACCCTTAGGGCTACACATTTCATGTTGATGACTTTCGCATTAGATGAGCCTAAGTATTTTTAAAAATTAAAACTAAACACTGCATATAGTGTGACAGAATAATGTGAAATCAAAACAATTAAAATCTATATTCATCCTGCACGAATCTTAAAGCGTCTAAATAGACGGCATCGGGTTGCCTTCTACCTCAAGCCGACAACCGAAATTTTTCCGTCCTAGAGCAGCTTGCGGGCCGATTTCTCGACCACCCGGCCACTTCCCCGGCCGGCCACCGCCACCACCACCTTCCGGGAGGTGGGGGCTACCCCCAGCCGGCGGCACGGCCACCGGAGACGTCTATTCCGGCAATCCGAACAAGCTATTTCTTGGACGAAAACCATGGAAATTTGGATTTGGATCGGGCCCAATTGAGCCCGAACCTTGGCCCTAGTAATTGCTACGATCTACCCATGTAAAAAGAGGTGGAGGAGGACCTTTCCGGTGGCCTGAAGGCGAGAGGAGCGGCGGGACACCATGGACGACGGCAGCGACGCTCAGTTTCTTCAACAACACAGTGGGGTTCCTTACTCCTTCCAGGTAAGAGTTCGAAAATGCTCCCATCAGCCCACTAATGATGTTTAAATGGTAAATTGGGGAGGGGGCGGATGGTTCTTTAATGCCCATCAAAGCAATTAAAGCATGGCTAGGGTTGAGAGGAGGGGGGCTGAAACTACCCCTTGGTGGCCGGGAAATGGCTGGAATCAACTCCTCTCCCCTAGAGGAGTTTATTGCAACCATAATGGGTGGCTGTTGGCCTCCTTTGGCTGGTCCCCACACCATTCTTCTTCCCCCCATTTTCTCTCTCAACCATTACCATGGAATGAAGCTCCCTTTCTCTCTCCAAGTCACCAAGTTGACTGGTCAAACCACAAAGGAAATATACAGCCATTTTACTCATAATAATTATGAGAAATGAAGTTAGCCTAAGGGAAACAATGGCTTAAGCTTGGGTTAGACCATTTGGGCTAAGTTCACCCAAACATAGACTAGGGTTGACCCTAGCCAATTTGACCTTTTGGGTTGACCCCAAAGTGTCATAGGTTATACTTTGGCCTCCCCTAGTGTCCAAGTAGGGTTGGGTAGGGTTGATTGGGCACCTTAGAGGTCACATGACCCTTAGCAAGGGCACTTTTACCACTTTAGATCAAGGGTTGACTTGGGTCAACTCAGGCTCTAGAGTTGACCCCAATGGATTTTTGGTGATCCATTGACACCACTTTAGGTCTAGGGAGACATGGGCAAGGTTGGTTGGGCACATTTGAGGCCAACTGTCCTTAGTTAGGGCACCTTGCCCAATTTAAGCCTATGGTGGCCCTAGGTCAAATTGGCCACTTTGGGTTGACTCTAATGGACCCTTAAGGCTCTAGTGGGTCCTTTAATTGGTTAGTTGTGTTGTGATGGGGTCATGGGTTCATGGTGAAGCCTTAAGGTAAAACCCTAGGTTTGGTGATTGTGTCATAGGCAGACCAAGGTGATTCTCACCTTGGCCTTTTATTACCTGGCCCTTTTTAATTCCCTAGGGCTTTGTCATGACCTGGTCATGATCAAAACCACTCTTAGGGGTCTAGTTGGAAATGGGATGTTACAAATCCCAATAAACAAAACAAAGATTTCGTCCCCGAAATCAAGGTTAAGCCTACGGGAACTCCTAATGTAGAGAAAGAAACTTGTAACATCCCATGAGAAGTGAAAATTTATATCACGACGTCATGTTTGCTATGTGAGGTTTAAAAGTGATTGTCAAATCTAAGACCAATTAGCCCAATTGGCAAAGTTTAGACCCCAATATACAAAAGATTAGCCCCTATTCTTGAAATTTTGGTCCTACTAGTTTAAAATAGGAAAGTAAATTGAACATCCTGTGAGGTTGTGAGGTATACCTGACTAAACAACTCCAGATACTTTTGTTGCATCAGGTCCTGCGGTTCCCAGGTATTCTCCTCCTGACCATGGTTCCTCCACAGAACTCTGACTAAGAGAACCTTCTTACGACGCAAGGTCAGTACTCCTCTGTCATCGATCTGAACTGGCTCCAAGTGAACTGACCGTTCTGAAGCTACCGACCCATCCGTGGTCGAAATCTACTGCTCCGGGCGTAGTAGAGCCCTCCAAAGTTTAGAAATATGGAACACATCGTGTAACCCTTCCAGCTCCGGTGGTAACTCCAGTCTGTAGGCTAGGGGCCCCATCCGCTCAAAGATCCTGTAAGGGCCCATATACCTAGGGCTGAGCTTCTTCTTCCGACCACGCACCCGTTAAACTCCGTGCATGGGCCGGATCTTCAAAAACACTCGGTCCCCCACCTAAAATTCCACCTGACGATGTCGGGCGTCATAGTACTTATCCTGTTTGCTATGCGCCTCTAACATCCGGTCTCTGATAAGCCTCACCTGAGCCTCGGTGTCTTCAACAAAATCCGATCCCAACGCCTTTGGATCCTCATCCTGAATCCAAGAAAGCGGGGTCATGCATTTCCTTCCATAGAAGGCTTCGTAAGGCGCCATACTTATGCTGGACTGATAACTGTTGTTATAGGAGAACTCGACCAGGGGTAAGAGCTTCTCCCACGGTTCCTCGCACTCCAAAATGCATAGCCTCAAAAGATCTTCAAGCGTCTGATTGGTGCGTTCCGTCTGCCTATCTGTATGGGGATGAAAAGCTGTACTGAAAGTCAGCCATGTGCCTAAGCAAGTCTGCACGGATCTCCACTCTCTGGATGTGAACCGACCATCCCGATCCGACATGATCGTCCTGGGCACCCCGTGGTAACGAATAAACCGCTCTATGAATCTCCGCACCAGTACCCCAACCGAATTATCCTTCTTGATTGGAATGAATCTTGCCGCCTTCGTCAGCTGGTCGACGATGACCCAAATCGAATTCTTGCATGTCCGTGATCGGGGGAGGCCATGAATTAAATCCATCGCGATGTCCTCAAATTTCCACTCCGGCACCGGAAGTGGCTGTAGCAATCCCGCAAGGTTTCTGCACTCTGCCTTCACCAGCTGGCATGCCTCGCAGTGAGTCACGAAGTATGTAATATCCTTATTCATCCCTGGACAGAACATCGTCTTCTTCAAGTCTGCCGTCATCTTAGTGATCCCCGGGTGTATAGAATATCTGCTACAATGTGCTTCTGCCATGATGTTCTCCAGAATCTGACCTCCTGCGGGTATATAGACCCTGCCTCTAAAATATAGCAATCCATCACGAGTAAATAATCTCCTGTGGAACCCACTTCCAAGGATTGCAGTACCAGCTCTGCCCATGCATCTGTCTTCTGTCTGTCCCGGATGCAGTCCCGAATATCATCTATGGCTACCATCGATGCTAGATACTCCATATACAACTCTGGGTCATTTTCGGATACTATGGATATCTGCATATCTCTGAAAGACCGGACTAGCTCCATGAACATCAGATGTGGTCCCTTCCCTGAGGTATCTCCTCTCCGGCACAAAGCATCTGCCACCACGTTCGCCTTCCCGGGATGGTAGTGCATGGTGTACTAGTAATCCGACAGGAACTCCATCCAATGTCTCTGTCTGATGTTGAGTTCCTTCTGTGTGTCAACGTATTTCAAATTTTTGTGATCTGAGAAGATGTCAGAGTGAACTCCGTAGAGGTAGTATCTCCAAATCTTCAGAGCAAAGATCACTGCGCCCATCTCAAGATCATGCATCGGATAGTTCTTCTCATATATCTTCAACTGCCGGGAGGCGTAGGCTATCACGTGCTTATTTTGCATCAGAATGGCACCCATCCCCTGATACAAGGCATCTGTGTATACATGGAATCCCTCCCTTCCTAATAGAAGGGCGAGAATGTGAGCCGAGGTAAGCCGACCTTTCAACTCCACAAAGGCCTCCTCACACTTTGGCATCCAAAAAAAGGGGATTCCTTCTTCGTCAGGGAAGTAAGAGGGAGTGCAATTTGGGAGAATCCTTCGACGAACTTCCGGTAATATCCGGCAAGTCCCAGGAAACTCCGTACATCCGTGGCTATCTTCAATGGTGGCCAATCCTGAACCGCCCAAATCTTGGCTGGGTCTACTGCTAACCCAGCACCGCTAATAATATGACCTAAGAAGTCCACCTCGTTTAACCAAAACTGGCATTTGCTGAACTTTGCGTACAGCTGGTGCTCCCGTACCCTCTCTAGAGTCAACTTCAGGTGTCGTGTATGCTCCTCCTCCATCTTTGAGTAGATGAGGATGTCGTCAATAAATACGAGGACGAATACATCCAAATACTCCTCGAATATACTATTCATGATGCTTTTAAATGCTGAAGGTGCATTTGTGAGATGAGGGGCATCACTGTAAACTCATACAGTCCGTTCCTAATACTGAAGGCGGTCTTCGGAATGTCTACCTCTCGAATCCGTAACTGGTAGTAACCTGACCTTAAGTCGAGTTTCGAGAATAAATGTGCTCCTTCCAGTTGATCGAACAACTCTTCAATCCGTGGCAGTGGGTATGTGTTACGGACTGTCAGTCTATTCAGCGCTCGGTAGTCAATACACAAGCGGAGGCTTCTGTCCTTTTTCTTGACAAAAAGCACCGGGGCTCCCCATGGGGATGAGCTTGGCCGGACAAACCCTACCTCTACTAGTTCTTACAACTGACATCGGAACTCTGTCAACTCTTTCTGAGCCATCCTGTAAGGGGCCCTAGATGCCGGCTTGGCCCCCGACACGAGCAGTATCTTGAAATCCTGCCCCCGGTGCGAAGGTAGACCTATCAGCTTCTCCTGAAAAACATTGGCAAATTCTCGTACTACTGGAATGTCTGTCACAGATTCCTTGACCTTCGCCATCTCAAATAGAACCTGATAAACTTCCTACCCCTATAAATGGGCCTTAACTGCCTGAACTGATGATAAGAGAATACAGGAGGCAAGTCTTATACCTTCGATAATAATAAAACAGTCCCCGTGTCTCATAGTGATCCTCTTTGCTTGGCAATAAATCTGGTCATGGTTCCAGTACAGCCATACCATGCCCAGGATCAACTCTTAGTCCGTCAACTTCAAAAGCATCGTCGGAGCCTCAAACGCCTTTCCACCGATTTCTACCTCCAAGTTGCAGTGGTCCGAGGTAAGGAGTTCAGATCCATCAGGTAGTCGCACCCTCATCAGCGAGCCCGTAAATCGCTCCATGCCATCCAATCCTTCTACGAACGTCTCCGACAGGAAGGAGTGAGAAGCTCCGGGATCGAAAAGCGTGTGAGTAGGCTTGCCGCTGATAAAGACTATACCTGGGGTGATTAAATGTCTTAGGATTCAATAACGAGTTTTTTTTCTTTTCTATTTGTTTTATCCAGTGCAGTTCTACAAACTTTAACAACTGAGAAAGTGAATTCTAGTTAAAACATTTAAACATCTTGGCGTACCTGCTATGACCTGCTCTAGGTTCCGAGGCTGTGCTAGGTCCAAAGCATACACCTGCTCCCTTTCTTGTCTAAGATCCTTACCCTGGTATCCTCGTCCTTGGCCACATCCTTGGCCTCCAAAATACTGCGCTGGCTGGGTAGCCGGTGGTGCTGGTTGGGGTACGCCTCTCATATGACAATTTCTGCGAATGTGCCCAACCTGATGGCAGTGGAAGCACTCTGGCGGGGGATATGCCATCCCCCCGGGTCTCTGGCCCTCTCGTGTCTGAAGAGGTGGTGGAGCCACCACAACTGGCTCCCTTGTTTCTTGTCTTGCCTCCTAACGAGGCTGGTACTCGACCCTTCTCCCGTCCGTGACATGGGCTCGTCTCTGATCGTTCCTTGATCCTCGACCTTGATCCTTCATTGGCCGTTTCCGGCCCCGAGTAGCTTGCCAATCAGCCTCTATCCTTATAGCAATCTCCAGTATCCGAGAAATGGGCCCATCAGATACAAACAACAGTGCATCCCTCATCTCCTCTCGGAGGCCCTTGTAGAATCTCTTGATATATCCACCCTCGTCTAACTGATACGAGTCCGCAAACCGGGCTAGGTTGTTGAACTCTCGGTAGTACTCCACCACCGTTCTGGTGCCCTGCTTCAGCTGTAAAAACCTATCCTCCAACTCATCCTTAGCCGACTGTGGAACAAAATGCTCCAGTAACGTGGCCCTGAAATCCCCCCAAGTAATCTCTGCAATCTCCATATCCACAAAGGTCGTGTACAGTGACGTCTTCCACCATCTCTTAGCCTGAGACTCCAAGCAAGAGACCACCAATGACACTCTCTCCTCCCAGGGGCACCGTATCCCTGTCAACATCTCGTACATAATGTCCAACCATTGTTCTGTCCAGACAGCTTACTCTGTTCCTAAGTAGGATGGGGGAGAGAGCCCTCAAAAGATGCTCAGCCAGTTGGCTCCCGGGTTTGGCTGCGGAGCCGGAACATGCTGAGCCCTGAAAGCCTCTAGAATGGCTGTCAGAGTCTGCCCCATCTCCGACTGTAGGAACGAAGTGGGGACCAGGGGAGGTTGTGCATCACTTTGAGTCTGCTGGACTCCTCCCTGTGGTGTAGGCTTTGATGGAGGCTGCACATCAAAAATCATTTGTAAGCAATTGACTCAAGCCTAATTAATAGTTGACAGTTACATGTGTTCCCCACATGGGAACACCACGCTTCCGCTACTTTGTTTGTCCTCAAACTAAACCTGCGCAGGGGTGACCCAGGTATTTTGTAGACTGCTTCCTTTTCCGATCGAGGTTTCCTTTGATACCACTTGTAGGACCCCATTTTTTTAATTTTTAAACACCGGGGTCTTAGGCCCAGGATCGCCGCATTACGGTGACACCTTCACGCCCTGAAGGTTCATCACCACAAAGCGCTAATTCTACCGGCTAATTCGATCATAGAAATGTAGCACAATAAATTAAAAGCAAGTCCACAGAAATCACATGTATAGAAATAAAAGTCTCCACGAAGGGAGAGTCCACATAAATAGTATAAAAGGTACTGAAAGTAAGGGCTTATGCCCGGTACATCATAATCCTCCCTACAGGTCACTCAAGCGGAAGCAAACTATAACATCTACTATAAGCCGGGACTCACAGTCCTAGCAAGCTAAACTCTTAAGCTAGACTGCCCTATCTCCAAACGGGCTGACCTCTGGTGCTGCTCCTCTATGCTGGGCTAAACGATCCCCTAAATGATGTGGTCTGAAAACCGTTATTCTATAAGACTAAGCCCTATCATCCACTGCCCCTTCCCCCATAGCTCCTAAGTACCGAGCGGAGAGGAAGAAAGTGGAGGACATGAAGATGGAGAATAAATCAAAAGCAGGTGACAGCGGACCTATGCTAGCAATTCTGTAGCAAATATGAAAGAAAAAGAAAGAAGGAAATGTAACCATAACTGATGTGCGGAAACACCTAAGCCAAGGGAACTTCTGCAAAGGCTCCCATCGTATAAAAAGTCCCATACAAATTTATACATTGGGATGTCGGTAATCAAATAGCAGTATATATATATCAAAAATGACCTTAATTTATAAACTTGCCCATACAAGCTAATAGACCAAGGGGTCGTTTAGCAAGGCCTATTGTATAAGCGTCCCATTCCACTTATACATTAGGTGTCAAGGGTTAAATGATTCGATTATTCCATGACATGCTAGTGGGTATGATGAATCATGTAAGTGCAACACACACACCCGACTCTGTGCACACAGACCTTCAGTTCCCCCTTTCAGAGCCATTACCTCCCAGGATACCTCCGTAGTGGCAGACGGAAGCAGTGGGTTGGGCTTCACCCACCTCTAAACCAGTAAAGCACTACCAGTCAGACCTATCGTACCCCTCAATGCTTGGTGCACGAAGTGGACACCAGCGTACTCTTGCCGACTTGCGCTCTGGACTTCTGTTGGCGAAGTGCTAACCACACTTGCCGAGTCAGCGTATTGGCGTCGGTGCATCAATCCTCCAATACCGAAGACCCAACACCTTAATTTTTCTTTCCTGACTATGCACATGAAATATTTATCGTATCAAACCAATCGAGCCGAAGCTCCCCGGACCATTCCGTCCGTCTCTTAACCAATCGAGCCGAAGCCCCCCGGACCATTCTGTCCGTCTCTTAACCAACCGAGCCGAAGCTCCCAACTATCTTCCTGTGCTAACAGTGTTTGTGAAACGTGCAACCCTAATTACTAAGTTACTCTTATCAGTTTGTTAATTCAGTTTACGTTAACCCAGTACTGCCCTCGGTATACCCCGTGAAGGGCTCTCAAAGGGCACTAGAAACTATGATGGTAGTTGAAGCCCATCATTATCTTTCACAAGGCACTTATTATTATTGGTTGATTCCCCTTACCCATTGTCTTCTCGTGTTACGATAGACTAACCTAGTGTGATTTTTAACCTTCCTCTCTTCGGGAAAGACGATCTTTCGTCGAAACTGAGCACATCTACACTCTAGCCAAACAACTTCTTAATACCCTTCCCAAACATCTTCCATGGTAACCCATATTACTTATCCAAAACCAAAGCTATTTGAATTCTCCAATCTTAGGCCTAACCCACCATTAGTCACTTTCTGCATTAAGGCTATCGTACTCTTACCAAACGATATGATGCACGTAATAGGTAGCACTATAAATATTCTTCCGATTGGCAAAATATAATTTATGGGGGCCTATCCTGACCTAACTAGATAAAAGCCAGTGATTCATAATTTTTCTAAATTAATGAGTATTTAATTATTTTCTTCCAACACTAGGAAATGAAGATTCTGAACATGAAGTGCACTTTTCAGGTATGTATAGAGCTTCATAAAATCAAGATAAATACTAAACAGTAATTTAACAGTAAATCCAAGATATATGAATTTTATAATGGTTTAGGCCCCCAAATCACAATTTAGAACATAAGGTCAACAATACCATTTTAAGAATCAAAGGTCTGATATATTGTTCCAAAATTTATAACAAAGATCCAGTAAGATCATCATGGCTTAAAAACACTCTAGAAGGATTCCCCTAATTTTTCAGTGAACAGTATCTCCTAATTTAATTTATAATGATAATTCCATACTCTTGGGTTATTGAAGCAAGTACTGTAAATAGCCACCTAAAAATTATGAGAAAATTCCGGAACATACATATTGACTTAAAACACTCACTGACTAGATTTCATAATTTTGATAACAATATTAAGCTCCACATCTTTTTATGATCAAAATTCCATAATTCATAATTTATGAATCAAGTACCTAAAATAATCATCTAAAATTTTCAATAAAAATACAGAGTGGGCTACCATGATGTAAAACTTCCAAATGCTAAATTCCACAACTTTTCAATGGACACAATTTTCATAACTAGCAACATAAATTTAGGGGCATTGCTAGGGTTATAAAGGAAGTGCTGATTTTACTAGTCTAAAAATTCCACCAAAATTATTTTAGGTCAACATCCTATCAGATAAATACCCTGCCCAAGTTTCAAGTTATTGTAAGATGTTTTGATTGCCTAAACCCAACTAATGGGATTTGTGCCCTAATCTAGGGTTAGGGATTTGAGGGGGTTAAAGACTTCCAAATTCAATGAAACTTCTACCAGAGGACCATATACACCATATGGTCCTCTTCATCAATTTTCAGGTCATTCCAAGGTTATTTGACACAATGACCATCAAACACTAAGAATCCCATAAAAGGGCCTACCCTAGAGGTCTAGGGTAGGCCCTTCACCAAACCACCCCAAATTCCATTGGAGGGTGTGTCATACCATAAAAAGTCAGTGACCAAAATTTCAGCCTCTGTTTAGGTGATTTGACCACTCAAAACCCCAAGGGGGTGTTTTGACCTAATTAACCTTATAAAGGTCAACCTAGGGTTGGACAAAAACCTAGTCAAAACATCTCCAAATGAGATGAAATTTTTACCAGAGCCTTAACAGGCCCTCTAAGACAACCCACCCAGATTTTGGGAAATTTTGAGGTGTGTTTGACACCTAAATAATTTAGACATGGTTAATTAAATTGTTTTAAAAACTATAGAAAATTATTCTACAAAAATTCCCATTTTTGGATAAGCCCTAGGTAGAACTAAGGTAGACCCTCTGCTTAAATTGCAGCTCATTTGGACAAGGGGTAAAGGTGGGCATCCATTTTAATTTTAGGATAGCCCTAGGTATAGGTCCCACCTAAATGGGTGCCCTGGCCCAACCAGAGGTCCAAATGGGTCCAAATAAATTTTGGATTACAATAGACCCTTAGGGATACACATTTCATGTTGATGACTTTCCCATTAGATGAGCCTAATTATTTTTAAAAATTAAAACTAAACACTGCATATAGTGTGATAGAATAATGTGAAATCAAAATAATTAAAATCTATATTCATCCTGCATGAATCTTAAAGCATCTAAATAGATGGCATCGGGTTGTCTTCTACCTCCAGCTGACGGCCCTGATTTTCCCATTCTAGAGCAGCTTGCGGGCCGATTTCCCGGCCACCCGGCCACTTCCCCGGCTGGCCACCGCCACCACCACCTTCGGGGAGGTGGGGGCTACCCCCAGCCAGTGGCACTGCCGCCAGAGACTTCTATTCTAGTGATCCGACCAAGCTATTTCTTGGCCGAAAACCATGGAAATTTTGATTTGGATTGAGCCCGAACCTTGGCCCTAGTAATTGCTATGATCTACCCATGGAAAAAGAGGTGGAGGAGGACCTTTCCGGTGGCCTGAAGGCGAGAGGAGCGGCGGGACACCATAGATGACGACGGCGGCACTCGGCTTATGCAACAACATAGTGGGACGGATTGCTCCTTCCAGGTAAGTGTTTGAAAACGCTTCCCTAAGCCCACTAATGATGTTTAAATGGTCTATTGGGGAGGGGAGCGGCTAATTCTTTAATGCCCATCAAAGCCATTAAAGCATGGCTCGGGTTGAGAGGAGGGGGGCTGAAACTGCCCCTTGGTGGCCGGGAAATGGCTAGAATCAACTCCTTTCCCCTAGAGGAGTTGATTGTAGCCATAATGGGTGGTTGTTGGCCTCCTTTGGCCGGTTCCCACACCATCCTCTTGCCCCCATTTTATCTCTCCACCATTACCATGGAATGAAGCTCCTTTTCTCTCTCCAAGTCACCAATTTGACTGGTCAAACCCCATAGGATATATGCAGCCATTTTACTCATAATTATTATGAGAAATGAAGTTAGCCTAAGGAAACAATGGCTTAAGCTTGGGTTAGCCCATTTGGGCTAAGTTGACCCAAACATAGACTAGAGGTTACCATAGCCAATTTGACCTTTTGGATTGACCACAATGGGTCCTAGGTGATACTTTGGCCTCCCCTAGAGTCCAAGTAGGGTTGGCTAGGGTTAATTGGGCACCTTAGAGGTCACATGAGCCTTAGCAAGGGCACTTTGACCACTTTAGATCAAGGGTTGACTTGGGTCAACTCAGGCTCTAGAGTTGACTCCATTGGATCTTTGGTGACCCATTGACACCACTTTAGGTCTAGGCAGACCTGGGCAAGGTTGGTTGGGCACATTTGAGGCCAACTGCCCTTAATTAGGGCACCTTGCCCAATTTAGGCCTATGGTGGCCCTAGGTTAAATTTGCCACTTTGGGTTGACTCTAATGGACCCTTAAGGCTCTAGTGGGTCCTCTAATTGGTTAGTGGTGTTGTGATGGGGTCATGGGGTCATGGTGAAGCCTTAAGGTCAAACCCTAGGTTTGGTGATGAGGTTGTGTCATAGGCAGACCAAGGTGATTCTCACCTTGGCCTTTGATTACCTTGCCCTTTTTAATCCCTTGGGCTTTGTCATGACCTAGTCATGATCAAAACCACTCTTAGGGGTCTAGTTGGAAATGGCATGTTTTTGTTGGTCGCTCCCGAATTAAAAAGGAAATGCACGCGACACAACTCAACATACCCAACTATGTATACCCACAAACATCTAAGTACGTTGAATGGGGAGGCGGGAATAATAAGCTTCTCTAGATGTACCGGGCTAGAAATGACTAGTTCATTCCCTAAAAGTTCATCTACACGAGTTAAGTGAACCGGAGGGAGAGTCAACATGTTTGATTCCGTTGGGGGAGATAAGTCACACTCAACGTCAAAACATTGATTAAGCGTCCAAGAAAATGCCTCTGGTTGCAAGCCATTAAAATCAAAGGAAAATTCGAATAGTGGATTCTTTCTCACTGAAAACTCATCCTCAGTTAAATATTTGCCACAGAATGGATCCCCCAAATCAGCCGACATGTCTTCCAATGCATTTGATATTTTATTTAATTCAGATCCAGTGATCATCTCTAAGGTAGGCAAATTTATATCCGATAAAACTTTTAAACTAACTTGGGCCTCAGGCGAAGGAGCTATCATCAAAGAAAAGTCTATCGGCCCTCAATGCTACCGTCATCCAAAGATAAATTTTCCTTGAAGGGTAAATCTACTAAAACATCACATCCTATATCAACCAATTCTTCCCATGAGGTAGGGACATCAACTAAGTCAGAATATGGGGATGGAAAAATCGAATCCCGTGGAGTATCAAAGTCAACTTGCCCTTTAAGCGGCGTTGATAATGTAAATGAACTAACTCCCGGATGTATCACACTTAGATTATCCCAAATTGACCAACCATCCAAGGTGACTCTTCCAATACCGTATAAATATTTAATAAGCCTGGGTCAACCATAATAATGTCGGGTCCTAGCGAGTCGTAACCTAAATCAGTAACAGGTACCCTCTCAGCTTCGGATGACTCTACCGACTCTGCCAGAACTTCTTCTGACTCAGGGTCATCAGAAGGCTCCCTGACTAAAATATCGTCGAAGGGGGGTGGAGATGATTCCTCAAGGGAGAAATCCTCATCCAAATCACTGGGTTAACAAATCTCCTCAACGTCACTAAAAGCGTCAGTGAAACTTGCCTCGTCCTCAGTAACGGGCTCAGTCCTAATCACATCCTCAAGTTCAACAAGAGAGTCAGGCACTATCGTAAGTGAAGGAAGACTCTCACCTAGCTGATTAACCTCATCATCCAGAGATTCTATATCCATATAAGCATCCTCAGAGGTATCAGTCACAATACCAGAGGGCTTAGATGTCGAGGCTAATCAAGCAAGCACCCTAATAGTAACCTCTTTCGAGTTCAAATTTTGGGGTCTTAATGGCTTATGTTCCCTATAGGTGGGACTAGACACACTTTGGGTATTACTACTGTTGGAACACCCTATTATTAATTTGGGTAAGGATCACTATGTTTTTTCTTAG
The DNA here is from genome assembly GCA_039513925.1 of Platanthera zijinensis. Classification (NCBI taxonomy): domain Eukaryota; kingdom Viridiplantae; phylum Streptophyta; class Magnoliopsida; order Asparagales; family Orchidaceae; genus Platanthera; species Platanthera zijinensis. The sequence continues at coordinate 99,280,147 of CM077092.1, forward strand.
GAAACCAGGTTGACCTAGATGTATAGTTGAAAAGGTCAACATTAGAATGTGTCTACGGCTTAGAACTTAGGTTTGAAGCTGCCCCCAGGACCATTCCAAGATTTCAGAAATAGACCCAAGAATAAGACATCTTTCGTCGAGCTCAGGTCGACAAAACGTCGAACTCCGTTCGACGCTCTCTGAGTTCAACTAAGTTAAGACGTCGAGCTCTGTTCGACGATCTTCTAGCTCAGGTCGACGATCCTTCTTCGCTTATTCTCCAGGTCGCTAAGCTCAGTTCGACGATCTTCGAGCTCAGTTCGACGTTTTCTGTCTGTTGATCTTATTCCATCTCTGAGCTCAGTTCGACGATCGTAGAGCTCAGATCGACGATCTTCTGAGAGATCGACGCTTTTAAGGATTCAAATTCTGTCAGTCTTTGGAATGTTTTTGAATTCTCTCAGCATTTGTATCAAGAAGATCTGCCAGCCATTTTCATTTATTCTGGAGCAAGTTTCAAGGAATTATCAAGAGAATGTTTTGCTGGACTTTCCTCTAGAAGACAAATTCTTTATGGAAGGCATTTAATGCCTGATAACGGCTATCTTGGATGAAGAACCTTCATGGAATAAGATCTTCCTCTCTTTTCTTCTCTCACAATCAATCAAGAGTCAATACAATCAATATAATCAAGTGACACACATACTGTTATAGAAAAAGGAGAATTAGCTGAATAATTTTGTGTACTCAAAAGGTGATCACAGCTTCATCTCAAGGACTCCAGACAACTCATCTTTCAGCCTCTGCTGAAACAATCTTCTGCTGGAGATCTGAAGTTTCTGAAGACCTATCACCCTAGAACAAAAGCTTCCATTCCTGATTCATTCAACATCTCAGGGGGAGCTTTGACAATACAAATCCACTAGTGCTTCTCTCTTTGATTGAGATAGAGAAGACAACTTCACCCCTTTTTCTTTTCCTTTTCCTTTCCTCCTGTAAAAGGGTTTTAAAACTCCCTTCAAAAGTTTTTAGTCTGCTTCTGAGAACCTTGTCAAAACTCAGTGGTGGCAAGACACCTGATCAAAAAATCTAGTTTGGTTTTTGAGCACCTTATCAAAAGCTCATTGGTGCCCAGGACACCTGATCAACTCATCCTGCAGTGGATTCCTACCAAGGGTGGTAGAAGAGTGGATGTACCCAGGTTTTTGGGGAACCACTATAGCTCCTTGTGTTTTCTAGTTTGCTTATGTGTTCTCTTTGCTGTGTGCTGTGCTCTTCCTTTTTACTGTCTTTTTAATTCTATATCTAGGCACCCTACACATATATATAAATCAAATCTTAAAAGCTTTGCTAAGTTTAAAATTATGAATTTACTTTAATTAAACTCTATTCACCCCCCCCCCTCTAGAGTTGAGATAGATCTTACCCTCACTTTCAATTGGTATCAGAGGGAGGTTGGTTGTTCATACAGGCTAATACCTGAACGAAAAGATCCTTGATAAGATCAATCCTTTAAGAGGGATATTTTCATTATATTTAATTTTATAAAAACATGGCACAGAACAAAGATTATGCAAGCACCAGGCCTCTAGTGTGCAATCTATCCAAGTTTGCACTTTGGAAAGCAAGGATTAGACTTTACATGAATTCTATTGATGAAGATATATTTAATTCTATTTTGACAGTATGCCCAAGTCCACCAACAAGCTCACGTACAAATGCTGTTCCACCTCCTTTAGGAACAGATGCTGAAATAAAGAAGTGGAAGACTGCAGATGCCAAGGCCATGAACATCTTAGCTCAGACAATGTCTGATGAGATATTTCAGAAGGTAGCTGACTGCAACTCAGCCAAAGGAATTTGGGACAAGCTCTCTGAAATTGTCTCAGGATCTGCTGATGAAAGGAAAGACAGGAGATCCCATCTGATAAGACAATATGAGAACTTCAAAAACGGAGAAGCTGAATCAGTGGCTGACATGTACAATAAACTAAGTCTGATTGTCAATGAGTTAAAGACTTTGGATAAAGAAATCTCATTGACTGAGCTGAATGACAAAATCTTAATGTGCTTCCCCAGCACTTGGGATTCAAGAATCTGGCCAATCAAAGATGCCAGAAGTCTAAATGAGATTACCACTGAAGCTCTCATAGGCAAGCTCAAATCCTATGAGCTGCTCATTAAAAATAGAGAAGAAGAACAAAAGGCTACTTCTCCAGTCACAAGGAAAGAAAAGACCATAGCCTTCAAAGCTACAGAAGAGGAGCCTGAAGATAAAGCTACAGGAAATGATGAGCTCCTAAGTCTACTGGCCAAAATATTCTACAAGATGGCCAGAAAAGACTTCAGAAAGAGATCATACAAGGGTCATGATAAACCAAGGTATGATAAATCAAATAACAATAAAGAAATTATATGTTTTGGTTGCAGGAAACCAGGCCATATTGTGCCTGACTGTCCAGAAAATAAGAACAAGGACAAGAAAGATAGAAGAGAAAAAAGAAAGGAAAAAGACTTCAGAAAGAACAGCTCAGACAAACCCTCCTTCAGCAAGAACAAACATAAAAGGAAGGGATTTATTGCTGAGACATGGAGTGAAACTGAAGAGGACTCTGAAGCCTCATCCAGCTCCAGTGATGATGAGGATGATGCTGATGAAAAGGAATTCTGCATGATGTCTATCAATGCCTCTCAAACAGACTCAGAAGCAGAAGAGTCAGAATCAGATTCAGAAGCTCAACTAGAAGAAGATCAGGTAATCAATTCATTTGATTTCAGTTCTGAGGATTTTAAACATGAGTTTAAAGTACTATGCCTAGATCTGTTGGAGTCTGAGAAGGAGATCACTTCCCTCAGAAAACAACTATCTGAGTATAGCACTGTAAAATCAGAGAACCTCAAACTCTCTGAAGAGTTAGAATGCTATAGGGAGCAGATAGCTTCACTAAAAAGTGAACTATCCAAGACCAAGCAATTTGAAGAATCCCTTAATGGGAGAAGTATCAAATTAATGGACATCACATGCACAGTGAACTCAAGATTAAATAGTACACTGGGCTTGGGTGCCTCATCTAGCCAACCCATATTATTAACAACCCCAATAAAATTTATTTCTGATAAAGGAAAGGGTGTTGTAGAGGTAGCTAGGAAAAATTCAGATCTACTTAATAAAAAGAAAGCTCAACAGAAAACGTCGAGCAGAGGTCGACGATCGTCGAACAGAGGTCGACGATCTCAGGCTGAAACGTCGAACTCAACTCAACGTTTCCTGAACTCTGAACTCCCTCATAGTCGATCTTCGAACGGAGCTCGACGATTTTACCCAAGATTGTCGAACCCAGCTCGACGATCGTCAAACGAAGTTCAGAGCTTTGAACCTTCTTTCAGAGGCAAATCTCAATTCAATCCTAGAAGTGCTTCATCCCAATGCTTTAATCCCTATACTGAATGGATAGTACCTCCTAGGAGATACCATCCTGAAGGTTATAAGGATCAACCTGGGATGTCTTTTATTTCTGAATTTAAGGGTTATCAACCTAGGCCCAAGGTTAACTGGGTCAAAAACATATAAGCTGATTATGTGCAGGTGAAGACCTATCCAACATCTAACTAGCTATGGTATCTGGATAGTGGGTGCTCAAAGCACATGACAGGGAATAAGGACAACTTCACATCCTTTAAAGCCAAGCTTGGACCCAAAGTAATTTTTGGTGATTCAAACTTTGGAACTACAAAAGGATATGGTGCATTCCAAATTGGGACAGTCACCTTCAAGAAGGTAGCCTATGTTTAAGGACTCAAGCACAACCTGATAAGAATTAGTCAGCTTGTGATGAAGGATATCAAGTGACTTTCAACAAAGAAATATGCAAGGTAAAGTCAGAAGACAACACAACTGTGTTGACAGGTAACAGGAAAGGTAATATTTACTTAGTAGACTTTCATTCATCTAAGGTTGATATTTGCCTGTTTAATTCCATATCTAGACCTAATATTATATAGCATAAGAGACTAGGACATGTTAACCTTAGAACCATTGCTTGGATATCCAAGGACAACCTTGTCAGAGGACTGCCTTCTGGCCCCTATAAGAAGGAAGGACTCTGCAAGGCTTGTCAATTAGGCAAGCAAACTAAAAGTAGTTTTAAATCAATTAATAAGAGTGATTCACCTAGGATTTTGTATCTGTTACACATGGATCTTTTTGGACCCATTACAGTACAAAGCTTAGGAGGGAAGTCCTATACATTAGAAGTTGTAGATGACTTCTCAAGATTCACATGGGTATTCTTTCTGAGGAAGAAGTCTGATAACTTTAAGTGTTTGACAGATTTTCTCAAATGCATTCAGATTGAGTTCAACACTCACATTACCCTGATCAGAAGTGATCATGGGACAAAGTTTGATTCTCTTCTCATGCAACAGTTCTGTCAAAGTGAAGGGATCAGGCATACTTTCTCAGCTCCTAGAACTCCTCAACAAAATGGGGTACCTGAAAGGAAAAATAGAACACTCATTGAATCTGCAACTACATTATTGACAGATGCTCACCTACCTCTATCCTTTTGGGCTGAGGCAGTGAACACCTCCAACTATGTGTTGAATAGAAGCCTGATACATAAACTGAAGGGCAAGACTCCCTATGAATTGCTCAAAGGGAAGAAACCTAAAATAGGCTATTTTAAAGTTTTTGGTTGCACTTGTCTTATCAATAATAATGACAAGAAATATCTAGCAAAATTCCAAGCTAAAGATGATGAAGGAGTGTTTCTGGGATACTCCATGATCAGTAAAGATTATAGGGTTTATAATAAAACTACTCAAAAAATAGAAGAATCTATCCATATTACTTTTGATGAAGCTAACATGTCTTTCAAGGAGAAGAATGCTTCTACCATAGAACATGTGCTGGTGCACTCTCTAGCTGAAGACATGAACAGATTACAAGTTACACAAAAGGATGACAGTAGTGAAGATGAAGAAGCTACTCACCATCAGGAAGAAAATCTTCTTGAAGAACCAGTTGTTGTTCCACAAGAGGACACAACAACACAGGTTGGTGAACCATCAACACCCCCTATTGATCTAGTAACAACAAGAGATCATCCAATTTCTCTAGTAATTGGAGACATCTCAGCTGGTGTGCAAACTATAAATCAGGTCAACCAGAACCTGATGCACACTTGCTTCCTCTCTCAAATTGAACCTCAAACCATTCAAGATGCAGAACAAGATCCACACTGGATTATTGCAATGCAAGAGGAGTTGCATCAATTTGAAAGAAATAAAGTTTGGGAACTAGTGCCTAAGCCAAAAGATCATCCCATTGTTGGAACCAAATGGGTGTTCAGAAATAAGCTGGATGATCAAGGAATCATTGTAAGGAATAAAGTAAGGCTAGTTGCTCAAGGGTACTCTCAGGAAGAAGGGATAGACTATGACCAGACCTTTGCACCTGTTGCAAGATTAGAAGCCATAAGAATCTTTCTGGCTTATGTTGCTCACAAGGGATTCAAAGTCTATCAAATGGATGTCAAGAGTGCTTTTCTCAATGGGGAGATCAAAGAAGAAGTCTATGTCAGACAACCTCCAGGTTTTATCTCTCTAACCCATCCTGATTATGTTTTTAAACTACACAAAACATTATATGGTCTCAAGCAAGCTCCTAGAGCATGGTATGAGACCCTAGCATGTTTTCTGCTGAAAAATGATTTTGTTAGGGGGAGAGTAGACCAAACTCTTTTTATTAGAACCCATAAGTCCCATACCCTACTAGTAAAAATCTACGTAGATGATATTATATTTGGTTCTACTGATTCAAACTTGTTCAAAAAGTTTTCCAAGCTTATGCACTCTAAATTTGAAATGAGTAGCATGGGTGAGCTATCATTCTTCTTAGGATTGCAAGTCAAACAACATGTTGAAGGCATATTTATTTCTCAAACCAAGTATGCAAAAGAGCTGGTTAAGAAATTTGGTATGTCTGATGCATCATGTATGAAAACACCCATGCCTACCAATGCTGTACTGGATGCTGATGAACATGGGAAACCAGTTGATCAGACAACATATAGAGCAATGATTGGCTCTCTATTGTACCTTACAGCCAGTAGGCCTGACATAATGTTTGCTACATGTATATGTGCTAGATTTCAAGTTAGCCCTAGAGAGTCACACTTAACCTTAGTTAAGAGGATTCTTAGGTATGTTAAAAGCTGTCCAAATCTAGGACTCTGGTATCCAAAAGACTCAGCATTTGACTTAACTGGATTCTTAGATGCTGATTATGCTGGATGTAGAATAGACAGGAAAAGCACCAGTGGAACTTGTCAGTTCCTTGGTGATAGACATGTCTCTTGGTATTGTAAGAAACAAACATCTGTGTCAACCTCAACTGCTGAAGCTGAATATATGGCTGCAGGCAGTTACTGTTCACAAATATTATGGATACAAAACCAACTCCTAGACTATGGTTACAACTTAGAGAAGTCAAAAATGTTTTGTGATAACACCAGTGCTATTTCCATTGCACAAAATCCAGTCCTCCATAGTAGGACAAAACACATAGAAATTAGACATCATTTTCTAAGGGATAATGTTGAGAAAAATAAAATTGAACTTCAATATATCCCAACTGATTTGCAAAGGGGGGATATTTTCACCAAGCCTTTGGATGAAAAGAAACACAACTTCTTCCTCAATCAGTTAGGCATGTTAGATGGAGGAAGCCTAAAATAAATTACAAGATTTTGAAAAGCTAAAAATAGACCAAGACTAGGCTAAAAACTTATCTCATTTTGTGTCTATAGTATAGGTTTTTGTCTCTGAACTGCGCTCGACGTTTCCCCAGAAATCGTCGAACGGAGATCGACGATCTTCCAGAAATCGTCGACCGAAGATCGACGTTTCTTGAATCGTCGATCTGAGTTCAGCGCCGCTGTTAGATCCAGGCTTCCATTCTGTCTGTTCAGAGGTCGTCGAGCGGAGCTCGATGCTCGATAATATCGTCGAACCGAGTTCGACGCTATTGGCGTCTCTTCAGATTCCTTTAGTAGCCCAAATCGTCGAGCTGAGTTCGAAGTTTCATCGAACTGAGCTCCACGATTTTCCGTCTCGCTGTCGAACCCTAATATAAAATCATTTCTTCGGTCGTCGTTCATCTTTTGCGCTTTCATACTCTCTGCAATTTTCTCTCTTTCCCTCCAAATCTTCTACGCTTGGTCGTGTTTGGTTCATTGTTGCAGGTACAGATGGCTGGCTCCAGTACTGCTATTTCCAAGATGAAATTCGATGCCGGTTTTGATATTGATATGAATTCGTTTGATGGAAGTGATCAACGTTTCAAGGACATTCTCAACCTATTCCGAGAACAGCAACTATCTCAGATAATGACCACCAGAATGAAGATTGCTTCAGAAGAAATTAAAGAATGGTGTTTTACAACGACAGATGAGAATGAGAATTCTGTCATCGGCTCAATAAAAGGGACTCAGGTACCATTGTCCCCGGCCCTTCTAACTGAAGTTTTCCTACTTAGTTCTGGAAATGACTCCATAGATTTATTTGGAGAGGAGTTTGATTCTATGCTTGATAGAATGGGTCACACTGCTGTGAACCCTAACAAATTGCTGAAGAAAAATCTGTCCATCAAATATCAATTTTTGGCTGATGTGGTCGGCAAAGTGCTTCTGGCGAAGCACTCAGCCCATGACACTATATCTAGATATCAGTTCTGTTTAATGGGAGCTCTGGTTGATAAGAAGCATTTAGACTGGGGATTAATATTCTTCAATCTGATCAAGAAGAAACTGATCAAAACCCATGTAAGCTTTGGGAGAATTTTAGGGGTTTACCTGCACTCAAGGTGCCCTGACCTGCTGACCTCTTGTGGGATGTTCATCAATGCATCCAAGAGGCTTTCCTGTGCCCTATTCAGCAAATGGGACAGGTAGATCATCAACCCTATTAGGGCTGCAGCTTCTCCAATGGCTTCAGGCACCAGGACTACCCAAGTCAATCCCTCTCAGGAATCTGCCCCAGCAGAAGGATTGTCTGCCTCTTCCTCTCCTCCTCCAGCTGTTTCTATTCCAATAACCACACCAATCTCAACCTCTACTATTTCTTCACCAACATCACCTCCTCCAGCCACAACTTCAGAAGAATTCCATCCTCTATTCTCTTATCCAACTTTCACCTCTCCATCATTCTCTCTTATAGATGACTCCTTTATGGATATTTCTCCTCCCTCTCCTACTGAGCTTCCCTCAACATCCTCCTATCAACAACTTCTTCACGAAATCCTCTCTCAACCATCCATCACCCCATCATATGCCTCTTCCATCTCATCCATCTCCACCTCAATAACATCTATCCCCACTATTCCTCTTTCAGAGCCATCTATCCCTCCACCTCCTATCTCCACATTCTCCATGACATCAGCTCCAGCCACTCCTCCAGTAACTTCTATTCCTACCTCTGCTCAAGCCCATCTTGAGCATGTAGATCTTCTTATTTTGGCAGACAAGCTCTATGACCTGCTAGCCCCCGGCTAATATCTCTGCTGGAGACCTCTTTGGCTCCACTCCTGAAACAAGTTCAGGAGTTGTCTACCAAGCTCTCCTCCTTCATCTCTTCCCAGGAAACACCTTCATCTGGGTGCCTTGATTCAATTGTTTCTGAACCAAGGTAGGGGGAGATGCCTCATGAAGCAGTGGGTGTGCCTGAGACTGCTGAAGGTTCCAGTTCTGCTCCTATTTTTGCAGTGGACCTTCAGAGTCTGCTCTCTACTTTTGATACTGTATATTTCAGCTCTCTACCAGTTCAACAATCTGAAGACCTTACTAAGGCCATAGTGCCTATCAATTACTGTGATCCCAGGCTGATTAAAATATATGTAAATTCCTTCAAAGCTGTGGATGCTAATATTTTAAGTGCTGCTGCTGCTGTTACAACAAGTTTGCCTTCAGAAGATACTGAAATGGTCTCTGTGATTGAAGATACTGCTGCTGCTAAAGAACTTAATACCTACCTTGAAGAATCTGAATCTATTTCTGCTTCAATTATTTCTACTCCTGCTGTCTCTGCTCCTGTTATTGATGCTGCTCCTGCTCTCACTCCTGCTCAGATCAAGCAACAAGAAAATTATATAAAAAGCATTGATGACTTGTATGATAGACCACAAAGTTCAGAGAGTGATCTGTTTCAAACTGAATCTGATGATTCCTCGAATACAATTGCCAAGAAAAGGAAGGCCAGAAGCAAGGCTATGATGAAAGTACCCCCAGCTCAAGCTAAAGACTCAAATGACATTCCATATTATATTTTGCATGATTGCCCCATTTCTGAGCCCTGGATGCAGTTCTCCAAGAACCAACTAAAAGCTATGAAGAAGAGAAGGAAGCTGGACAAGTATGAAAAGGGATCCTCTCATTTTCAGCCTCCTCCTCCTCCTCCTCCAGATTCTGGTTCAGGCTCAGCTTCTCAAGCCCCAGCTTCCAAGCAAAGTTCCTCCCAGTCTTATCAGAGATACCAGCCAAGGGGACAATATCAAAGGGGCTATCAATCAAGAAGAGGTCAGTATAGAGGAAGCCAAAGAGAGCACATATTTCAAGCCAGGGAAGGACAAAGGTTCACAGACTCTTCTCAAGGTCCCTTCCCTTACAAGCTCAGAGAAAAGGTTGAAACCAGAACTACTACTGCATCAGAATCTATTAACAGATATGAGCCTGCAGTGCCATTTAAAGACCCAGAGAACAACCCATTATCTTGGACTGCAAGGATGAAAGAATTGGCTGCTCTAGATCAATCGAAGAAAGCAAGAGAGCAAGGAAGAGACACATCTAACATTACAACTCTGTCAGAACAAAGAAAAGTTGAATTGGAAAGGTATTCTTCAAGCAAATTCTTTGACCCAGTGGACTACCTGAAGCTGCATCCTGAGGCTGTGGTTCCAAGAGCTAGATCTCAAACCTCCTTAGGAGCACAAGATGACAGAAGGTCAAAGAAGGAAGCCCTCAATCCTAACAGAGAAATTATATTCAAGAAAGGAAATGAGAAGAAGTAACATATATAAGCAGACAGTACAATCCTCTGAAAATTTGCTGAAACTCCTAATAATTGCTGCAATATTTTCTTGCTTTTCTATTCTGTTTTAGTTTACTGCTCTTCTATATGTTGTTGTATCTTTTATTTCTGAAATATATAAATAGTAATCCTAACCTAAATAGGGGGAGATTGTTGGAACACCCTATTACTAATTTGGGTAAGGATCATTATGTTTTTTCTTAGGAAACCAGGTTGACCTAGATGTATAGTTGAAAAGTTCAACATTAGAATGTGTCTAGGGCTTAGAACTTAGGTTTGAAGCTGCCCCCAGGACCATTCCAAGATTTCAGAAATAGAAGCCAAGAATAAGACATCTTTCGTCGAGCTCAGGTCAATGAAACATCGAACTCCATTCGACGCTCTCTGAGTTCAACTAAGTTAAGATGTCGAGCTCTATTCGACGATCTTCTAGCTCAGGTCGATGATCCTTCTTCGCTTATTCTCCAAGTCGCTGAGCTCAGTTCGACGATCTTCGAGCTAAGTTAGACGTTTTCTGTCTGTTGATCTTATTCCATCTCTGAGCTCAGTTCGACGATCATAGAGCTCAGATCGACGATCTTCTAAGAGATCGACGCTTTTAAGGATTCAAATTCTGTCAGTCTTTGGAATGTTTTTGAATTCTCTCAGCATTTATATCAAGAAGATCTGCCAGCCGTTTTCATTAATTCTAGAACAAGTTTCAAGGAATTATCAAGAGAATGTTTTGCAGGACTTTCCTCTAGAAGACAAATTCTTTATGGAAGGCATTTAATGCCTGATAACGGCTATCTTGAATGAAGAACCTTCATGGAATAAGATCTTCCTCTCTTTTATTCTCTCACAATCAATCAAGAGTCAATACAATCAATAGAATCAAGAGACACACATACTGTTACAGAAAAAGGAGAATTAGCTGAATAATTTTGTGTACTCAAAAAGTGATCACAGCTTCATCTCAAGGACTCCAGACAACTCATCTTTCAGCCTCTGCTAAAACAATCTTCTGCTGGAGATCTGAAGTTTCTGAAGACCTATCACCCTAGAACAAAGCTTCCATTCCTGATTCATTCAACATCTCAGGGGGAGCTTTGACAATACAAATCCACTAGTGCTTCTCTCTTTGATTGAGACAGAGAAGACAACTTCACCCCTTTTTCTTTTCCTTTTTCTTTCCTCCTGTAAAAGGGTTTTCAAAACTCCCTTCAAAAGTTTTGAGTCTGGTTCTGAGATCCTTATCAAAACTCAGTGGTGGCAAGACACCTGATTAAAAAATCTAGTTTGGTTTTTGAGCACCTTATTAAAAGCTCATTGGTGCCCAGGACACCTGATCAACTCATCCTGCAGTGGATTCCTACCAAGGGTGGTAGAAGAGTGGATGTACCTAGGTTTTTGGGGAACCACTATAGCTCCTTGTGTTTTCTGGTTTGCTTGTGTGTTCTCTTTGCTGTGTGCAGTGCTCTTCCTTTTTACTGTCTTTTTAATTCTATAGCTAGGCACCCTACACATATATATAAATCAAATCTTAAAGGCTTTGCTAAGTTTAAAATTGTGAATTTACTTTAATTAAACTCTATTCACCCCCCCTCTAGATTTGAGATAGATCTTACCCTCACTTTCAACTACCTCTCTTGGGATAGGATCTATCTGGAGGTATAGGGTCAGTCCTATAAGCAGATACGGGTCTAGTGCTGTAACTATTCTTACTAACGGGTGTGGTGCTATTAGTGCGCAGGTAGGCGGAATCAAATTGATCTGAGAGGAGGCTACACATGTGCGGCCAAGCATAACGATAACTACCAACACGACGCTCTTCGTTTAACCAAAATAATTGGGCTCGACCTATTAATCGCTCTCGGGCAAAGCTAACCTTTTTGTAGTCATCCCATAAGTGACAATTAAAATATTGTTATAATCCCTAAGCCAGTCTCTAAAAGTTTGAGGATACTCTAAACCGTCATAAGTAGGATAAATGTTGTGTGCCCTAGGGGTGTGTTTAACCATATTCCATAGCATAGGAATAGTCTAACTGGGTAACATACACGTCATTTTCCATCCTAGAGAGAACAAGAGAGGACACTCGATCTCAATTTAGTGCACGTGCACAGAAAAGGGGTACTAGATCCACTAAACTCTAATGAAGATTGAATTGTTCCTGCCTAATAGCTAAGGTTATAATTATATAAAATAGATTTTCTTGCTGGAAAAAATATGAGGATTATTAAAAAAAAAATTTTGAATTTTGCTGAAAAAATTAAAATATAGGCCGCTATTTGCAGACCAACTAATAAATTTTAAAATAACATAATAAAAATAATGACTTAATGAAAAATAAATATTTTCTGGATTTCTTATTAAAAATAAGATAGAGAATTTCCAGAATTTTATTTTTTTAGATTTTTGAGAAAAATTAAAAATTTTAGACCGCTATTTGCAAACAAAAAATTTAAAAATTGTTTTTTTTTATGAAATACCATGCAACGAGTGAGTGCGTGTTAACGTGCCAAATAAGAGGGGGAGGGTGCCAATTAGGAAATTGATGTGAACCTCCCTCTGATAACAAATTGATGTAGGCCCACACTTTCGAACATTTTGGTGGCCGACGAAACAAACACGATGCTCTCGAATAACTCTCACGTCACCCTAAAGCATTTAACATAGCAGTGGTTTAATTAATATTATTACTAAACTGCAATTACGGGGGGTTCGCAAAGCCCCTTATGATAATACCAAGGCGATAGGCCAAGGCCCTCTCAAGCGAAAAGAACCCAAACGATTCGGTCGAGCGAGTTCTACCAAAAGAGAAACCACCGAAAAACAAAAGATTCGGGCAAGGATGTTTCTCTCCCAACAAAATACGAACGAGGGCTTCCACGGCTCATGAACTTAAATGAAAATAAAGTAACAAGACAATAACTAAAATAAATTTAACCACAAAAAATCAAGCGTTATACAAGCCGCGCTATTTGCCAATGCCATAGGAATTATTTAAAGAAGAGAAACTCATAAAGGTGGAAATTTTTGTTACCCGACCGGATTTGATTAATCCTGTTCTCTCGACTAGAATCGTTCCTTAACGGCACCACCAGAGATACGCCGGAAGGATAGAAATTCATCGCTTTCTTCGTGCAACGCTGTATTTGGAAAGTCCCGGTGAAATCTTCTAAATATGGAAAAAAATATCTCCAAATAAGGCAGGAGAGAGAAAAGGTGGTCGAGTGAGAAATAATTAAGCAACAAAATATTTATACTATGGTAGGCTAAGGACTTTTATGGTACGAGGATATTTGGTTTTAGGAAGGATATTATGGTGCTTAGGAAAAATGGTTTGATGAGGAGGAGGATGGTGGAGGTCGGCTTGGGAGGGTAGAGGAGAGTGGGCCGAGGGGAGGAGAGGAGGAGGGTGGTGGCTCGGGTTAGGAGGGAGGGGTTGCTCAGCTTTTGGAAAGGAAGGGGCTGCTCAGATTTGGGCTTAGGAGGTCTAGGGTGGTTGTGAAGTGGGAAGTGGTGGTCGGTTTTTTTTTGTGAAGGAGGGAAGTGGAGGAGGGGCTCGGGCTAGGGTTAGGAAAGGTGGTGGCTCGGGTTTTGGAGGTGTGGTATGTGCTCGGATCTTGAGGGAGATAGAGGGGAAGAGAAAGAAGAGATGGCCGGCGGCCAACACAAGAAGAAGAGGGGAGGAGGAGAGGAGAATTCAGCCAACAGAGAGAGGAGAGAAGGAGGAAGCTTCAAGAGAGGTTAGGTTTTCAATTTTCATTCATTCACCAATCAAAACAAAGAAGATACATGCCTATTTATAGGCTACACCACTCCATCTTCACCATAAAAATTGAAAACACTCATGATGGCTAATTGCACCCATCATGACATGAAATAAAACTATTGTTCACACATGAAATAAAATGATGAGGATGGTTTTAGGTCTCTATCTTACATGAAATTAAGACATGAAGTAAAATGATAATTTCAAAAAACAAATAATAAAATATATTATTACTCAATAGTAATTTATTAATATATATTATTAATAAATTATAATTGGGTTTGCGCTCCAGGCTATTGTGGCGATGCTTCCAAGGGTCCTCCGTAAGCATGTTGTCGCCGTCTCCAAAGTGTTGCGGGCCATCATCTCCATTCATATCTACCAGGTCACCATCATCGTCAGAGGGAGGACGCTCCAAAATAATAAGTCGAGGGAAGTTGGGTCCATCAGATGGGGGCATTAAACCTACCTCAGGCATACGGCCCAACCTCGGAGCAAACTTGATCCTATAACTCTGTGATCCAAAGATCACCTACCATTCAGAGAGAATGACTCTTCTACACCTAAGGCATAAGGGCCTACCTCAGATCCAAAGCTGGATCTACAACTCAGGCACAAAGGCAATACACTGAGAGAGAATACTCTCTTACCTCAGGAAAATAGCCCTACCTAAAGCACACAAGACCTACACTGAGATCAACAAATGATTCTACCTAAGCCTCTATAAAGTAGGCCTACAACTCAGATCCAAAAGATCATACAAAAAAGAAAGTCTTTTATTGGTGTTGATATGACTCTAGAGAAGTTCTCTGAGTCTACTGCTTCTTGAGGTGAGTTAACTCAGCCATAACCTCTTCTTAGCAACAAGAAATTGATATTCAATAAGCATTTGCTTGTGCTGGTAGTAACTCAGAAATAAAGTCTCTGAACTTGCTGATGAAGACAATGTTTTTACAGTTCTTTTTACTCTTCAAATAACTAACCTTTACTATAGAGAATAGAACTCTGCTTCTTCTTCTTTCTCAGAAATCACTCATGAACTTGCAATAGTAGATGAAGATCCCTACAGCTAACTGGATGAACTTTTATTCCGGCGGGTTTGAACTTCAGCTTCAAGCTCTGAAATAATGGCGAGTAATAAGACGATGAAGTTTTGCCTCTTTGCGAAATGTTAAACTGATGGAGACGACGGCCCCCAACATGTTGAAGATGATGATGGCATGCTCGCGGAAGATCCTTCTCCATCTCCAACCAAGGATTTGCGACGCAAGATGACCAATGAATGGAGTTAGCCAAAATTATTTTTATTTGAATCATTTAGTTCTTTATTTGCAATGTTTAGTTCTTGCTCATAATGTCTAATTTTATGTGTGTGTTGTATTTTATATTTTTTTGGCTGCATATAGCCAAAACTATGTTGTAAGCCTATATATAGGCCATGTATTGTTTCATATGGATTAGAGAATTGATGAAATAAGAAAACCCTAATATTGCTTGAGATTTCACTCCTCCTCTCCTCTCCTCTCCTCCTCTCAAAATTTTTGCTACCCTCTTTTTCCCTCCTTCTTGGCCGCTGACCACTCTCTTCCCCCTCTCTCTATTCGGCCTCCTCCCCACCTCCTCCTCCATCTCATTTCATCTCTCTCATAAACCTGACCACCCCTCTAGCCGTCACCTTTTCTCTCTTCCCCTTCATCTCTCTCTCTCTCGGCCAAGCCTTGTCCCCCTCCCCTAGCCGCCAACCCCTCTCCCCTTCTTCACCTCTTGGCCACCTTGCCTCCACCTCTAGCCTCCTTCTCCCTCCAACCCGAGCCACCCCATCTCAAGGAAAAAAAATTTTTCACCTTCATCTACAAAAAATCCTGCCAACCCCTTCCATACAAACGTCCTCGGCCAAAGCAACAAAAGGTTCCCTCCTTGTGAATCCTACTCCAGTGTGTAGCGACGAAGGTGTGCGAGTTTTTTTCTCTCCATCCGGCGTGACTCCAGCGGAGCCATTGAAGAACAATCCATAGAATAGTGAGTCGGAATCATCCATTTTGATTGGGTAACGAAACCCTATCACTTGTGTGTTTTGCCCTCCAAATTAATTTTTGTGGTGGAATACTATGTCGTTGAATCTTGATAGCATTAATTTTATCGTGGTTTATTCGATTGATTTTTGTTGTTCATCCTTATTTTATTTTAGTTCGAGATGTTTGGAGACCCTTCATTTTCTTTTTGTTGTGAGAGTTCTACCGTTTCCGAATTGCAAATTTTGGTAGATCTCTTTTGGTACAACCTTCGATCGAACGGACCGAGTGGGTCCTTTTAGCCAGAAAGAATATTGTGCTATAGCCTTTATTCAATCCTAATCGGTTTGTCTACCCGTACGTTAGCATCTAAATTATATAATTTCATAGCATTTGCGCTACGACGAAGTTTGTGCGAGTGTAAAATTTTATCGTAGAGAGGCAAACATGTTTAGTCTGTTTACTTTACGGTGTCAACGTGTGAGCCTGCATCATAAACCCTAAAATTTTTCTTTGTATCAGCTGAACTTATCCTTTTTATCTTCCACTGTCCAACGGCTATTTGACCTGTGGTCCCACCTTATGTTTTTTGCTGCAACTTTGCTTTTACAGGAAAAGTCATATAGTAGGCCTGTGGCGCCATTAGTTATGCATTGTAGCCTTCCCGCAACAATTTGAAACTTTGCTGACGTAGGATGACATTACCATCTGTGGACTTAGCCAAATTTTTAGTTTCATCACAAGCATTTATTATGAAAGTGAGGGATAGATCTAACATTACTCTAGAGGGGTGGGGGGTTGAATAGAGTATATTAAAACTTTGATTTATTTTTATAGCGGATTTTAAATTAAGTGATAAAAATATATATAGAAAGAAAAATCACAGCACACAAATAAAGAAAGCAATCAATTACAGAAGACACAATGATTTATAGTAGTTCCCCAATAAACCTGGGTACGTCTACTCTTCTACCACCCTAGTAGAAATCCACTACATGTTTCTGATCAGGTGTCCTGCCACCAAAAGATCTATTTTCTAAGGGAGATCTTGGAACCCTTTGAGATTTTGATAAGGTGCCCAAAACCAAGCCTAAGTCTTTTTATCAGGTGACTTATGAACCAAGAGATAACTTTTGAAGGGAGTTGAAAACCCTGTACACAGTTTAAGAAATAATTTAAGAGAGTTGATGATGTATTCTCTAACAAATATCTCTAAGAAGACTTTAGTGGATGAAGATGCAAAAAGCTCCCCCTGATTTGAGTAGAGATTTGAGATCAGGAGGGTTTTCTTTTATCAAGGGTATAGGCCTTCTTCTATTTGACTGGTTGAAGACTTTTCACTTGTAGAGACTGAAGCAGAAAATCTATTAAAAAAATATGTTGATCTATAAGTCTCTAAATCAGTAACAGTGCGTCACCCTGAAAGTCTAATTCTGTAAACTTATGAGATCTATAAGAGTGTGTGTGTCTGTAACTCTTTGAAGCAGCAATAATCTGATTATATAATCTCTGAGAAGAATTCAAACATTTGAATTAAAACCATTCTGAAACTCCAGAATAATCTCTTAGAATTGTAAATGCTCTGGGTAATAAATTAGAATTGGACTTTATGATAAATCCATATTTAATGCTGCCTGAAATGGCTATATTCATTTAGAATATTTAGCATTAAATATCAGAGTGTAACTAACTAAAATTAAGCCTTTCAAAATCATTCTGCCTTCAGAATATAAAACTACCTTATGAATATAAAACTGCCTGAACATTAGAGTGTAAAAGACATTCGTCAAACTGATCCTTGAGATCGTCGAACTGAGCCTAGAGTTCGTCGAAATGAGCCTGGAGTTCGTCGAACTGAGCCTGGAGTTCGTCGAGCTAAGCTTCTGAGTTGTGATCATCATTCATCGAACGGAGCCCAGAGTTCGTCGAGCTAAACAAAGAGTTAGAACTCTGAGTTCATCAAAATGAGCTCGTCATTCGTCGAACAAAGCTCATCTTTCGTCGATTTTAATTCTACGATCGTCGAACAACACTTCTCTGGAATTCTTCTGAAGGAGCAACCCTGGAAATAAACCTATCACCCTAGACTATACACATTGGGTCAAACTAATCATCATAAAATAAATAATAGTGATCCTATCCCAAATCAATAGTAGGGTTCCAACAATCTCCCCCTATTTGGGTGAGGATACTATTTAAATAGAAATACACAAGATTACATATCTAGCAGAAATAAAATTTTAAACAGATATATAATAATTACATTGAGAGTTTAAAAAATAACATCGTAGTTGATAAACATAAACAAAAATCAAGAATCTTTCTGGGTGCTGCTGAAGGAGATTCTGAAGAAGATTTAGTGAAAATAAGCTTTTTAGTAGGATCTCCAGCTTCCCTTTTGCTCATCTTTGAGTCTTGAGAGAAAATAATCTTTAGAGAAGTAGTTCTTGGAACTACTGCTTCAGGATGCAGACTCATGTACTTATCAACATTAAACAAGCTCTTCTTTGAATATATGTCCAGTTCCTTTTGTTTATATGAGAACATAATGGTGAATTGTGAGGGGTCTTTACCCTCTGTCCTGACTTTCTAAATTTTAGATAGAGCAACTTGCTCATTGAACCTTACCATTCTAAACACTGGATCCAACTCTGGATCATAAACTAGATAAGGTGGCCTTTCTTGGTTTGAATGTTGTTTGCTGCTTTGCATGCTTTGACTGGTATCACTACTAGAAAAATGATATTTAGCCACAATTTTTTTTTCCACGCTGGAAAACCGTGGTTAATAAGGAAGTATTAGCCATGGTTTCTATTCCATGGCTAATAAGCTTGTATTAGCCACAGATGACTAAACCGTGGCAAATAACCCGACTTTTTGCCACGGTTTGCCTGTTTTGTGGTTAATAATCTAGTATTAGCCATAGAAGCCTAATCCGTGGCAAAAAGTCAGGTTTTTTTAGTCTCATATCGCCAACTAAGAGATCAATTTGGGGTTTATATTGCCCATTCTCAATTAATGTTTGAAATAAAATCGGCTCGCAGGAGGCGGCGGCCGGGCGGAGGAGGCAGTGGTGATGGCCGAGCGGCAGCAGCGATGGCGGCGGCTGCGGCGGCGGTGACAGCGGCGGTGGCGGCAGCGGCGGTGGCGGCAGCGGCGGTGGCGTGCGACCGAATCTTTTTTATGTTACAGACCTGTTAGCCACGACAATTGAACCGTGGCAAATAAGGAGCTTTTTGCCACAACAATTGAACTGTGGCTAATAACTTATTTTTCATGGATTCAACGTGGCTAATACAATTAGCCACGCTCGTATTTCCCATGCCCATTTGCCGTGAGTAGGCCGTGGCTAAAAGTTATTAGCCACGGTTTTGGAATTTTTGCCACGACAATCTGCCGTGGCTAAAAGTTTGTTTTCTAGTAGTGTATAAGTATCAAACATTGATGATTTGTCCTATTTGCCCTTAGCTGGTCTTGAGTGATGGAAAGAAGGCCTCAGAGAAGAAGAAACACCTCCTGCTGACCCTGTTGTTTGAGGAGGAGGATGTCCTCTCCAAGACTTTGGAGGTGAAGAATATCTCCTCATCTTCTTCCTATTTTTCTGCTCATTCTTATTTGGATCCTTCTTCTTGAAGTTTCTTTTCTTAGACCCAGAATCTTCTAAATCATCAGATTCTTTTGCTGGATGATTATATAAATCATCTATCTGTTTATATAAATTAATGTGCTCCTCAACTTGAACTTCTGTCTTTTTATATACAATATCTGTATTAGTTGCTTCTTCCATATCTTCATTAAGAAGATCATTAAAATTTGGCATTGAAGTTTCATCCCACATGGGAGGGGAGAAATCCTGCTCTATAATATCTATTATCTCATCAACTATTATAGGCCGAGGGACTGGAGTAATACTTGTAAAAATGTCTTTAAGACTAGATCTAAATTGTTCTAACATAGATGCATTAATGGGAGCAGTGTAACATACTATAGCTCTAGATAAATCATTTTCAAAAATTAGTTGATTGGGAAGATAATTATACAGTTGTTAAAAATATGATAAAAGAGAAAGTAAATCAACTGTGGGATTAATAAAAACATCACCAATAGGAATAACTTCTGGTTCTACAGCCAACACATCCTGAACAAAAATCATTTCTAAATCTGAAAGAAAAACTGTTATTGCTGCTCTAACTGCTTCTGTAATTACTGTGACTGGAGCTGCAGTATTTGGAGCTTCTTCATGAAACATCTCCCCCTACCTGAATCTTGGGAGACCTAAATCTAGGCCCCCAAAAGAAGGGACAAAAGAGGAAAAGGTGATCTTAAAAGAGAGTTCAGCTATAGAAGCCACAACAGGAGCTAAGGATTCTTCTATTAGTTTCTTTAGATTAAGAGTGATGAATTCCAGAAGATTAGAAGCACTAGATTAGAAATCCAAATACATATACTCAGGAGGATGTTGAGCAAATGCAAAGGATGGATTGGAAGATGATGGATGAGAATTGTTAGCAAAGTTTGGACATAGGAAAGATGACTATGGTATAGATGTCAGATTGATTACAGGAGGAAGGGCATCAAGAACTATTTCTTCCTGGATTGGGGAGTGAGGTGGATATGAGGGAGGTTGAGATGTATACTGTGGAGAGAAAGGAAATAAAGAGAAATGAAGTGGAGATGAAGGTGGTGACGTATGAGGTGAAGCTAATTGATATAAATAGGAATGAGGTGGAGATATCTGTTGAGTAAGTGAATCTTTATGGAAGGAAGTGGATGGAAATTCTATAGACAAAGAAGGTAGTTGAGAAGGTGGAGTTGGCTGCCTAGGTGAATGATGTGAAGATTGTAGAGGATAAGAAAAAAGAGGAACATGAACCTATTTTCTGGTTAGGAGAGTGGCTGAAACAGCCCTAGTGCTTTCAGAAGCTGCCTTAGAGGGTGCAGCCCTAGAAGGCTTGGGAATCAGCCTCTCCCATTTTCCAAAAAGGGCAGAGGTAATTCTCTTAGATGGATTAATATAAATGGTACTTTTGGGCAAACATTCAGCCCACATCTATGTTACCAGGCATCAATTCCTATTTATGTGTACTCTGGTAGATCAAAAGAACAAAAACTGGGGATCAATTCTTTTTGATTCTATTAAGACCAAAATATCTGGACACTTAGCTTGTAAGAAAATTCCTAAGATCCTGCCATAACCTCCAGACTTGCTGGTGATATTCTTCTTAATAGAATCAAAAAGAATTGATCCCTAGTTATTTTTTCTTTTGATCTACCAGAGTACACATAAATAGGAATTGATGCCTGGTAACATAGATGTGGGCTGAATGTTTTCCCAAAAGTACCTTTCCTACTACATCTGCTAAGACTTATATTCTATTGAAAAGTTCTTTTTTAGAAGATGGTTAGGGTTCCCTTGAGAATGACAAAAACTATCTAGCGTTATCTAAAATTCAGAACTAGATAATTCTATATCTTATTCGCCTTTAACAAAACCAAAAATTTAAGAAAGAATTTTTGTGGTAAGAGGAATCTGATTCCCTGAGATAGATCCAATAATGACAGGGGTATCCTGAAATTTGGCAGTATGAATCCATTCTTTGATTTCTGCCACTGGAAGCTTGATCCAGGTAGTCATAAAATTCCACAGATTCTGAGCCTCAAAAGGTTTCAGAATATCCTGGAAAACTTGATCTGAATGAGAGAAAGATTCCATATCAATATTGAACCTTGCATAAAATTTCATTACCGAGAGGATTGACTGAGAAATCGGCATTTGCCTGCAAAAAAGTGAGAGCAAGTGCAAGGGAAATGGGAAATGTGCAGGATAGAGTTCGATGAATACCTAATATAAGTTTTCAGAAGTTGAAAAGGCGAACTCCGTCCAACGAAAAACAAAGCATTGAACTCTGTTTGATAAACAATTTCACACAATAAATACATTTTGTTGATCGCCATTTGACGAAAGTTTTGCGAAAGAATTACATTTCGTGGAGCTCCGTTCGACGAAAGTTGCTCGAAACTAAAACACTGATCTTTGGTCGACGAAAGTTTCATAAAGAAAGTTCATCGATCTCCTTTCGACGAACATTTCACGAAAAGTTCACAGTTCGTCGAGCTCTATTTGACGAAAGGTGTACAATTCGTCAATATCAAACTAAAAATCAAAGTAAAGACTCTCCATAAATCATTCCTAACTTATTTAAAAAGAAATTATGTTTCTTTTTATCTAAAAGTTTAGTGAAAATATCAGCTCTTTGAAAATCAGTAGAAATAAATTCTAGTTTAATTTTTTTTGTCTACATTGTCTCTTATAAAATGATGTATAATTTCTATATGCTTAGTCCTACTACGAAGGACTGGATTCTATGCAATTTATATTACACCAGTATTATAATAAAAAATAGTTTAATTATTTAAGTTATAACCATAATCTAGTAACTGATTTTCAATCCACAAAATCTGTGAACAACAAATACCAGCTGTAATGTATTCAGCTTCAGTACACTACTAGAAAAATGGCTTTTAGCCACGAATTCTTTTGCCACGGGGGAAAAATCGTGGCTAATAGTGAGTATTAGCCACAGTTTTTTTCCGTGGCTAAAAGTCTAGTATTAGCCACGGTTGACTAATCCGTGGCTAATATTGGACTTTTAGCCACGGTTTGCCTGAACCGTGGCTAAAAGTCTAGTATTAGCCACGGTTTGCCTGAACCGTGGCAAAAGGTCGTGGCTACATTTAGTCCCACACCGCCAAAACAAAACGAAATTTTGGGTTTATAAGGAATTTATTTCAATTAGTATTTGAAATAAATATGGCGGCGGCGGCGGCGGCCCGGCGGCGTGGGTGCGGCGCGCCGGCCGGCCAGCGGCGGCGGCATGCCTGAATTTTTTATGTTATGAGTGGCCCTTTAACCACGACAATTAAACCGTGGCTAAAAGTCCAGTATTAGCCACGACAATCAAACCGTGGAAAAAAGTCCAGTATTAGCCACGGTTTTGGACTTTTAGCCACGGTTTGGACTTTTAACCACGCTCGTATTGCCCACACCCATTTTCCTTGGGTAGACCGTGGCTAAAAGTCTTTATCCACGGTTTTGGACTTTTAGCCACGGCAATCTGTCGTGGCTAAAAGTCAGTTTTCTAGTAGTGGTACTTGAGACATAGATGTTTGTTTCTTGTAAAACTATGAAACAAGCTTATCACCAAGAAACTGACAAGTTCTTGATGTGCTTTTTCTGTCAACTCTTCATCCAGTATAGTCAGCATATGTGAATCCAGTTAATTCAAATCCTGACTCAATATGATACCAATGTTCTAGATTACGACAACCATTTATATATCTCAAGATTCTTTTTACTATATTTAGGAGAGATTATTTAGGATAAACTTGGAACCTAGCACAAATACAAGTTGCAAACATAATATAAGGTCTACTTACTATTAAATATAATAGAGACCCAATAATAGTCCTACATGTTTTCTAATAAATAGATCTACCCTGTTCATCATTATCAACTACAACATTAGAGGGCATGGGTGTTTTCATAGAGGAGGCATCTGACATCCCAAATCTTTTAATTAGCTCTTTAGTATATTTAGATTGAGATATAAAATTGTAATCAGGTGTTTGCTTCACTTGTAAACCAAGGAAGTAGGATAATTCAACCATGCTACTCATTTCAAACTTTAAATGCATTAGGTCAAAAAACCTTTTGCAAAGTTTGGAATCAGTAGAACAAAAAATTATGTTATCTACATATATTTGAACTAGTATGATTTTAGTCTTATAAAGTCTAAAAAACATTGTTTTATCTACCATGCCTCTAATTAATTTATTTTTGAAAAGAAAACGAGTAAGGGTCGCATACCAAGCATTTGGAGCTTGTTTAAGACCATAATGGGCTTTATTGAGTTTAAAAACATAAGAAGAGTGAGTTAGAGAGATAAAACCTTATGGTTGTTCTATATAAACTTCTTCTTTGAGTTCTTTATTTAGAAATGCACTCTTCACATCCATCTGATATACTTTAAATTTCTTGAATGTTGTAAATGCAAGAAAAATTCTAATAGCCTCTAACCTTGCAATACGAGCAAATGTCTGATCATAATCTATTCCTTTCTCTTGTTGGTATCCTTGAGCTACCAATCTAACTTTATTTCTTACTACGACTCCTTGAGCATCCAACTTATTACATAAGACCCATTTGGTTCCAATGACTGGATAGTCTTTGGGTATTGGAACTAAGTCCCAAACTCTATATCTCTGAAACTAATTGAGTTCCTCTTACATAGCAATAATCCAGTAGGGATCTTGTTCTGCATCTTTGATGGATTGTGGTTCAATCTGAGAGAGAAAATAATTATGCAACTGATCTTGATTTAGTTGATACATTGTTTTCACACCAGCTGATATGTCTCCAATCACTTGATTTCTAGGATGATCTCTAAGTGTGACAAAATCAACAGGTGGAGTTGGTTCTTCAATAATATATGTTGGTAATTCCTCTTGTGGAATTTCATTAGTTATAATATTTTCAGCATAGATTTTTGGATTGTCTTCATCACTATCTTCAGCATTTTGTTGAGAAGGAATCAATGTATCCTCTTGTTTAAGGTTTAATTATTCTAACTTCTCACACAAAATTGCAACATGAAAAGAGTCTTTGGTAGAGGTATTCCTCTCCTTGTAAAACATATTAGTTTCATCAAAAGATACATGTACAGATTCTTCTATCTTAAGGGTAGATTTATTAAACACCCTATAAGCCTTGCTGACTAGAGAATATCATAGAAATAATTCATCTGTAACTTTGGCTTCAAAATTCCTTAAGTGTTTCTTGTCATTATTATGTATGTAACATATACACCCAAAAACTTTAAAGTAATTTACTTTAGGTTTCTTATTTTTAAGTAATTCATAGTGAGTCTTACCATTTAGTTTATGATTCAGACTTCTGCAAAGAACATATTTTACTGTTCTTACTGTCACTGCCCAAAAGGATAGGGGTAAATAATCACATGCAAGCAATGTTCCAGCAGATTCAATTTGAGTTCTATTTTTCCTTTCAGCTACCCCATTTTATTGAGTAGTTTTAGGAGTAGAAAAACAATGCCTGATCCCTTCTTTCTCACAGAATTCTTTCATCAGAAGAGATTCAAACTCATTGCCATGATCACTTCTGATCAATGCAATCCAAGGAGAGTACTCAATTTTGATGTTCCTAAGAAAGTTTGTAAAAACTTTAAAGTTATCTGACTTATTTCTAAGAAAGAACACCCAAGTGAATCGTGAGAAATCATCAACAATAACTAAGGTATATGACTTTCCTCCCAAACTTTGTACTGTAATAGGCCCAAAAAGGTCCATCTATAGCAAATACAAAATTCTGGGTGAATCACTCTTAGATATGGATTTAAAACTACTTTTGGTTTGCTGCGTAATTGACAAGCCCTAAAAATTCCTTCCTTCTTGTAATAAACAAAAGGTAGCCCTCTAATAAGGTTGTACTTAGATAATTTAACAATAGTTCTAAGATTTATATGTCCTAATCTTTTATGCCAAAGTTCTTTAGTTTACTTATCTAATTAAATAAACAGATTTCTGATTTTGCAGAGTTAAAATTAACTAAGTAAATATTACCCTGTCTAATCCCAGTTAAAATAATTTTGTTTAAACTAGATGTAATAAAACATAATGATTTATTAAAAGTTACCTGATAACCTGCATCACATAATTGACTGATGGAGATAAGGTTATTCTTAAGACCTTTCACATAAGCTACCTTCCTGAAGGTAACTGGTCCAACCTTGACATTATCATAGTCTTCTGTTTATCTACAGTTGGAGTATCCAAAAATGACTTTTGGTCCATGCTTTGCTTTAAAATCTTTAAGGTTATCCTTTCTTCCTGTCATATGGTTTGAACTTCCACTATCCAAATACCACTGTTCCTCTATGGAAGGATAGTTCTTTTACTAAATAAAACAAATTAGGTGTTCTTGACCCAAGTTACCTTGGGTCCTAATTTTCTTTCATAATCATTTGAAATATAAGAACATTCAGGTTGATCTTTATAACCAAGTGGATGATATCTCTTAGGAGGAATGATCCACTACGTAAAAGGATTTTTTAATCTTTGTGTTTGATTATTCTTTTGAAAAGAATTGAAATTTCTGTTTAAAAATTTGGATTCGACGAATCATATTGATTTCGTCGAGTTTCTTCGACGAATGGTAGTGATTTCGTCGAGCTCCATTCACAGAATAGTAATATTCATTTTCTGTGTTCTAAGTTCGTCAATCTTTGTTCGACGAATCATAATGATTTCTTCGAGCACAATTTATTGAATGGTTATACTCAAATCCTTTGTTCAGAGTGTGTCGAGCTCTGTTCGACGAATAGTATAGATTTCGTCGATATCGGTTCGACAAATTATGTTGAACATGGTTTTTCTTAAAATTTTAATTTTATTTAGGCTTATTCTTTTGTAAAAATTCAGTTGCTTTATCTAAATCTTCAAAATTTTCTTTTCCTTTATCAAAAATAAATTATATAGGTGTTGTTAAGAGATTTTTCTGTAAAAATGAGGTTGACTTGATGAAGCTCCCAAGCCAAGTTTACCATTTAGTCTGGCATTGACTGTGCTTTTGATTTTCATCAGTTTGATACTTCTCCCATTAAAAGATTCGTCAAACATCTTAGCCTCAGATAATTTATTTTCTAGTGAAATTACTTGTTCCTTAAGATTTTTCAATTCTTCTTCAAGTTTTATGTTTTCTGAAGATAATTTATTCAATTCAATTAATTTTTCTCAGAGAAATTTTATTTCCTTCTCAAATTATATTAAATCTTACAGAGTAATTTAAAATCTATTTTAAATTGTTCTGATGTAAAATCAAAAGTTGAGATTACCTGGTCTTCTTCAGACTCAGATTCAGGATCAGTATTTCTGTATGATGCATTGATTTCCATCAGACAGACTACTTTGGCTCTTGACTCTTCTTCATCTTCACTTGAACTGGATGAAGTTTCAGAGTCTGACACACTCCAAGTTTCAGCAACAAAGTCTCTCTCCTTCTTTTTGTGTTTACTGGAAGAGGATTTGTGTGAGTGCTTCTTAGAGTCTTTCTCCTTCTTCTTATTCTTCATATGATTTTCAAGACACTCTAGAAGAATGCGTCTTGGTTTTCAGCAACCATAACAAATAATTTCTTTAGTTGAAGTTTTGTCATACCTTGGTTTGTATTTGTTCTTAGAAGATCTTCTCCTGAATACTTTTCTTGCAATCTTATAGAATATTTTGGTCAAGAGAACCATAAGATCTTCATTTTGTAGAACTTGTTCTTCTTCAGTTGTTTGGAAGGCAATGCTCTTTTCCATCTTCACTGAGGGTAGAGACTTTTGTTCAGCTTACCTTGTTTTAATGAGCTGCTCATAAGATTTGAGCTTGGCCAACAAAGTCTCAGTTGTGATTTCATTCACACTTCTGGCATCTCTAATTGGCCAGATTCTTGAATCCAATGTGCTAGGGAAACACATGAGAATTTTATCATTGACCTCTGTCAATGTAATGTCTTTTTCCAAAGATTTTAGCTCATAAATTATGAGGCTGAGTCTTGTGTACATATTTGCAATAGATTCACTTTCATCCTTTTTGAAATTCTCATATTGAGAAATCAAGTGAGATCTTTTGTCATTTATTTCATTAGCTAATCGAGCAATCATTGCATTTAGGGAGTCCCAGATAGCTTTTGTTGAGGGGCATTCAACAACCTTCTGAAAAATTTCATCAAACATTGTTTGGGCTAGAATGTTCATAGCCTTTACATCAGCAATCTTCAGCTTTTTTTGAGCTCTTGTCCACTCTGGAGGTGGTAAAACACTGGTGCTTGTTGTTTTCAGTTATAACAACCCAGGTTTATGCCCAAAAGGACGCCCCACAAAGTCGCCCGACCCACCATGCAGCACAAGGAGAGCCCAAGGTGCCATAGGTGGTACAGCCGAAATATACAAGGCTTGTAGGCCGTACACCCCAACACAAATCACCGTGCCTGTTTCTCAGCAATAGTAGGTTATTGCCACGGGGTTTCGAACCCGCAACCTTGATAAGACTCTCTTGCAATAGAGCTCATCACCAACTGAGTTGCAGCTCAGTTCGTGATGAGCTCTGTTGGAAGAGAGACTTTTTGATGCGCGCGAGGCTGGTTCTCGATTCAAACGATCAGTGCGCTGGGTTTGGATCATGTGTTGCACAGAGGAGGCAAGTGCACCTACCGCAAGTTATACAGGATATTCCGATGGGGAATATCAAGGTCGTATATTTCCTGGGGCCGGTTGACTATTTCTACTCCTTCCGGAGGGACTATTTTTTTAACGAAAATAACTTGTCGGGTTTTATTTAACTAAAGTGGTTATAAAAGGGATTTGTAAAAATGGACTAAAAAAAATCGATGAAAGGTTAACGCTCGACATAGAATCAAATTGAAACAAAAAAGATTCTTAATAATCATATAACTTAGTTTTCAAATTAATTAAAGGCACTTTGGCCGTGGAGACTCCACAAATATGAGCTCACCTATCTCTAGGAATATAGCTCACCTGAACATTAAGACTATTTGACTGAACTCTCTTCCGACAAAGGATTCCCGCTTGACGCTAAGAACCTCGCTATTGGTTGGGGAACCAAATCTGGTATAATTACGCTTCTCCTCTCTCGAGGGTATGCACGCAACTCTTTTTATCCTAAGTGTGATCAGTCCATATGCACGGACTCTCGATTAGCTAGAGTGTGGATAATAGAAATAGAGCCCACACATCGATAAGTGGTTCTATGCGTTGTAAACCTGGGACAAACCTTAAGCCTTTTAATTAAAATGAGAAAAAGATCCTTTAATTATTTAGATTTTTTATATATCCCAATCCTCTTCAATGTCGAGGGCTAAGGACGATTAGCCACTCATCGGTATGGGGACGTCTTATGAGTTTGATGAGGCGTGAGTTCAAAACTAGATGCTAAATGGTTATAAAAAGAGGACATAACAATAACGTAATGTTTGGAACAAAAGGCTAAAAACTTTAATTGCTAACAAAGAACTCACGCGCACATCGAACCCATAAATAAGAAAAAGCTAAGTTACACAAATGGAAAACATAATTGACATTACAAGTCCTACTCAAACGAGTAGGAGGGAAATGACAAGTTCATCTCAAATGAATAGGCGGGAAATTACGAGTCCTACTCGAACGAGTAGGCGGGAAATGACAAGTCCTACTCAAACGAGTATGTGGGAAATGAAAGCGAGTCCTACTCGAATGAGTAGTCGGGAAATAAATACACACATACACACACTCTACATAATTGAAAGAAAGCAATAAAAATTATCTCATACACACACACACACACTACACGAAATTGAGAAAGCGATAAAGAAAGCAATAAAAATTAACTCATACACGCACACACTCTACATGAAGTGGAAAGATCAAAATGAACCTTAATCTCATACACTCACACACATATTTAAAAAAGAAAACAAAATAATCGAGAAATTAAAACAAATACATTCCTACTCTTAGAACTTGCTAAAAATCAATAAAAAGATGAAATAAAAGTAAAAAGAGCAAAAGTTTTTAGAAATAAAAGCTAAAAATCAAAGTGTTTCAAAATATTAAAATGATAACTTTTTCATTCTTATAATTTTATAAAAGAGTTTAAAAAGTGGAAAATAGGTTTACAAGAACAAAAGTTTTACAAAAATAAAAAAAGACTAAGTAAAAAAAGGATAGAAAGCCACATATAAAACACTTATAAAACCATAAAAATGAAATTAAAGTACTAAAAAAATTAAACCTAAACCTATGCAAAGAGAGAAGAAAATAAAAGCTATCAAAACAACTAATAACTATGATAGAAAACCTAAAACAAAAACTAAGTAAAACAGAACTATGAAAACATAATAATATAACAACATAAAATTAAACTCATACACCCACCCACACATTTTACAGAGAAAGACAGAAAAAAAACAAAGGATAAATGTTGAATAAAAGTGGGGCAGCCATATATATTCCAAGACAACATGAGGAGAGAAAATACAACATATTTTATTAAAGAAAAAAAGTTGATTACAAAGCTAAAACAAACATAAAAGAGAGGGGGAGAAAATTCTCCTTACATAGCAAGAAGTGCACCCAAGCAGCCCACAAACAACAAAATTGGCACAAAAATTTGAACACTTGGTCATTACAGAAAAGTTCTATTTATAAGCAAAATTTCGGGGGTGACACGCCCTGGTCACGGGCATGACAGGGGGGCTTCTCAGGATGGCTTGTGAAAGACGACGAAATTATGGTGACTGGTTGATTTCCGAAAGCTTCTAGAATTGGACACGTGTTGGTCATGGGCGTGATAGGGTTGTCACGGGCGTGTTAGCAAAGTATAATTGGTGTAGGCGTCGAGTGGTTGCTGGAAGCATCGATCTTGAATCGACGAATGGCTGGCGTTGAGTTGCGTTCGACGAACGTCGAGCTTCATTCTATGAAAGTTGATCTGGCATTTGTACAACCCCGTATTCGCAGAGTAGGGCACTCCCGGCAGGCGCATGACTAACTATAAGTTTTTAAACTTTTAAGACATTTTGCACTCTTGGTGGCCAATTTTGGCCTAACACTTGTAATATACTAGTAGGGGGAGCAAAAATTTACCTCTCCCTTTGAACCCTTTCGGGAACGGGTGCATCGAGTTGGCCGACACTCGCCCCCGACTTGATAGGTGCGAGATAGGAGCAGAAGGATCGGCTGGAGGCCAGTATCCCACATTGTGCACCTTAGCCCTAGGAAGGGCGAGACTGGTCGGGCGGTCAGCTCACGAGGGCGAGAGCAGCCTACGGCAAGGCTCTTGCCCCGTGCAGTTAGTTAGCGGGGCGAGACCGGCTGGCGGCCAGGGTCTCGCTCACACGGTTAGTTCGTAGGGCGATACTGGCCGGCGACCAGGGTCTCGCCCGCGTGGTAGGCCCGCGGGGCGAGACCGGCCGACGGCCAGGGTCTTGCATGCACTGTGAACTCGCGGAGAGAGACCGGCTGGCGGCCAATGTCTCGCCCGCGCGGTGAGCTCACGTGGCGAGACCGGCCGACGGCCGGGGTCTCGCTCACGCGGTGAACTTGCGAGGCGAGACCGGAAGGCGGCCATGGTCTCGCCTGCGCTGTGAGCTTGTGGGGTGATACCGACACGCGGACAGGGTCTCGCCCGCACTATGAGCTCGCGGGGCGAGACCGGCCAGCAGCCAGGGTCTTGCCCGCGTGGTGCGCTCACAGGGCGAGACCGGTCTGTGGCAATGGTCTCGCCCGCGCTGTGAGATCGCAGGGCGAGACCGGCCGGTGGCCAGGGTCTCGCACACACGGTGAGCTCACGCGGAGAGACTGGCCGGCGGCCATGGTCTCGCCCGCACGGTTAGCCCACTCGTCTCGGGTGCCTGGGGTGGTAGGGGTATAGCTTGGCCTCCTCCCTCCCTTGGAACTCTTTGGGCCGTTCTTTTACCGTTTTGCCCTCGGGGTGGGGGGATTACCTCTTTACCCCCCATTGTGGAGATTTTCTATTGGCTCGAGGCATTTTTGCCTTTGGGGTATTTCAGACTTTTTGGCCCCAAGGCTGGGAAAATCTATAAATAGACCCCCTTGGGTACCTTTGGAGAGATGAGTTTTTGACTTCCTCCTCCCTTTGTTCCTCCTCCCCTTGTTTCTTCTTCTTGGTAGAGTTTGAGAGCTCTCCAAGGTACCCAGCTTAGGTATTGGTGAGGGAGCGGAAGTGCTTTTGGGACCTTCCGGGTGTGTGGTGGGACCTCCACGCTAGAGCCGAGGGTCTATTCCCAGTTTCCCAAGTCTTTGGTCCGTGACGTACACCGAGTGTAGTAGGTGTGAGGTCACCCCTCTTTTAGGACCCCGCACTCCACGAGAGACCAAGTTTTTTGTTTCAACATTTTGTGCGGTGAGCGTGGAGAGTTACCAGCACAGAAGATCTCGAGAAGGTGCCATGGATGGAGATCAGGGAGGTGGTGATGATCTCGGCGAGCTCCCCCACCCTGGATCCTTTGTAGGAAGGGAAGATTTCATGGATTCCATCCAAGGCATCATGGAGATGCTGAGAAGCATTGCCCCTCGGGCTGACAGCTCAACCCCCACCCCCAGGGACTGGCTCCCAGGGGTCTCGACGAGCTGACCCAGAGTGGTCTCTGTTGGGTCCGGCGTTCCTTCACTTGACCCGTGGCGCTTTGCTACTTATTTAAGAAATTAAGTAGCGCCGTCTCCAACAGTCCGGGATGTTGGTGCAGTTGGGTATGCGCTTGATCCTTCAATTGGTATCAGAGGAGGTCACGGGTTCAAGACCGAGGGGGCGCTATTAAATCCTAATTTTTCCCTTCTACCTGTGTGGGTCCGGTGGGTCGGGCAACCGTGGACATGTGGTAACCCCACCTCTGAGCAGTGTGGGCCATGTGGTAACCCCACCTCTGAGCTGACGGGTTGTGCTGGACGCCGGGGAGGGGATTGTTGGGTCCGGCGTTCCTTCACTTGACCCGTGGCGCTCTGCTACTTATATAAAAAAAGGTAACCCCACCTCTGAGCCGACGGGTTGTGCTGGACGCCGGGGGGGGGGGGGATTGTTGGGTCCGGCGTTCCTTCACTTGACCCATGGCGCTCTGCTACTTATATAAAAAAATTAAGTAGCGCCCTCTCCAACAGTCCGGGCTTTTGGTGCAGTTGGGTATGCGCTTGATCCTTCAGTCTCGGCGAGCTGCCTCCCAGGGGCACACGCGAGATGACCCTAGTAGGGGGAGGAGGAAGTGTACCATGTAGGCGACCTAGGAAGGAAAAGATGGGAGTGGGGGTCTATGAGACCTTCCCGGCCGGGAGCTGTTCCCTAGCCCGGCGAGTGCTAGCCCTTCGGGCGAGCATATCGCGTGAGTAGAGGTGGCGAGAGCACCCCTCAGGGGGTCACCCATCAGCGAGCTGATCATCTCAGCTCCCGTTCCCGAGGGGTTCAGAGAGCCAGACATGGCTTATTATACCGGGAAGGATGACCCTTTCCAGCACCTACTGTGGTTCGAGGATGCCATCTCCATCAGGCCGATGATGGATGCCTTCAAGTGTCGCCTCTTTGCGATCACGTTGAAGGAAAAGGCAAGGGACTAGTTTCATCAACTCCCCCCCTAAGATTGATCTATGGGTTCGAGGACTTGAGCCGAAGCTTCCAGCTCCGCTTCTCCACCTCCAAGAAGAGGAAGAAGAGCCTTGAATCCATCTTCCTGATAAGGCAGAGGGTAAAGGAGTCGCTGACCCACTACGTTAGCACGTTCCAAGAAGAGATCCTGGATATCCAGGAGATGCTGGGGTATGCCCTCCAAATGGCATTCACTGTGGGGTTGCTCTAGGGGTTCTTCAAGATGAGCCTGACCTGAAAGGCCCCTTTTCCTTCGAGGAGATGATGGAAAGGACGGTAGAGGAGATAGCAATGGAGGAGGCTAATCCGAGATTCATCAAGAAGCTGGAAAAGCTAACAGAGATGGAGTCGAAGGAGCAAGGTGACGCAAGGCATCAGGAAGGAAGAAGGAGAGATGAGCAGAGAGCTCAGGGGTTTCGAGGATAGGAGGGTCCAGAACCAGGTTGGAGGCAGCAGGGAGGGCCTACCTCGGGTCCAGGAAGAGCTCTCATCTAGTGTGGGGGAAACTTTCATGGGGGCTAAGGGAGGTTCAACTTCTACAGGCAAGCCCCTAGACAGCTCCTGCCCCCACCCCAGCAAGCCTTGGAGATAGGAGGAAGGGGAAGAGGTAATAGGAGAGATCGCCCAGCCTGCCGAAGGAGGGGAGAAGCAGTACCATACTATGACTTCCACCATGTGGAGGGGCACGCCATGGCAACCTGTCTTGAGTTCCTAGAGGTGAGGGGGAGAGAGGCCTTGCCAAGCCTCAGCCTCCAGCGCAGGTCGAAGAGGTTCCACTCCGAGTGGGGGAGGAAGATATGTGTGAGGATCAGGCTGATGAATGACACCGAGGAGGAATAACAGTGATTCATGGTGGAGTGGGGATCGAGGCCACTCAAAAGGCGATCCTCCATGTTATGTACTAGCGGAGCGTCGCTTCAACATCCCAGACCCCGCCCCCAGAAGAGAAGATCACCTTCTCGGCGAAGGACCTGCCATACCATGAAGATCCGATCTGTGATGCGCTGGTCATCAACATGACCATCGAATGCTACACCGTCTCCCGGATCTTGGTTGACAACAGGAGCTCCGTCAATTTCATTTTCAAGAAGGAGTTTGACGAAATGAAGGTGGAGCCAAGGAGGGTGTTGCCTCAGACGGACCCCTGTACAGATTTTCAGGGGAGAGGAAGGAGGTTGAAGGTGGAGTAGGACTCCAAGTGAAATTGGGAGGGAATTCAAGAAACTACCGGTTCGTCATAGCTGACGCTCCGAGCAGCAATAACGCCATCTTCGGAAGTCCCCTCATCAGCGCCTTCCATTTCGTGCCGTCTTCTTTCCACCAATTCCTCAAGTTTAGCTCAAGGGGGATCCAGGTCAGAGTCAAGGGAGACTCCAGGATGGCAAGACAATGTTATGTCACGGCCGTCAACACCATCTCTTAGTTGGCCAAGGAAGAGGAGATGTAGAAGATCATGGAGAGCCTGAGCAAGATGGAGGTATCCGAGGGGAAGGATGATGGTCATCATGCCAAGACCCCCTGAAGAAGCCTCGCCTCGACAGAGTATTGTATTTTTTCTTATGTTGTAATGAGTTCAGCCCCCGACCAGTTAAGTCGGAGAGGTCATGTAAACCATCATGTTTTACCCTTTGGAGGATGTATGATTTTGGTAAAGTTCAGGTGACATGCCTAGTTCCCACCCCCGAGAGGATCTCCTCATCTTGGCTCTCACTAGCTGGTTGGGTCAAATGTGTCTCAGGGAGAGCAAGTCCCACCCCCGAGAGGATCTCCAAATCTAGGCTCTCACTAGCTGGTTGGGTCGAATGTGCGTCGGGGAGAGCAAGTCCCACCCCCGAGAGGATCTCCTCATCTAGGATCTCACAAGATGGTTGGTTCGAATGTGCCTCAGGGAGAGCAAGTCCCATCACCGAGAGGATCTCCTCATCCAGGCTCATTCTGGCTGGTTTGGTCGAATGTGCCTCGGGGAGAGAAAGTCCTACCCCCGAGAGGATCTCCTTATCCAGGCTCTCACTAGCTGGTTGGGATGAATGTGCCTCGGGGAGAGCAAGTCCCACACCCGAGAGGATCTCCTCATCTAGGCTCTCATTAGCTAATTGGGTCGAATGTGCCTCGGGGAGAGAAAGTCCCACCCCCGAGAGGATCTCCTCATCCAGGCTCTCACTAGGTGGTTGGGTCGAATGTGCCTCGGGGAGAGCAAGTCCCACCCCCGAGAAGATCTCCTCATTTAGGCTCTCACTAACTGGTTGGGTCAAATGTGCCTCCGGGAGAGCAAGTCCCACCCCCGAGAGGATCTCCTCATCCAGGCTCTCACTAGCTAGTTAGTTCGAACGTGCCTCGAGGAGAGAAAGTCCCACCCCCGAGGCTGTCTCCTCATCCAGGCTCCCATTAGCTGGCATGATAGGTTGACCCCTCGGGAAGCTAAGTGTTTTCACCCTGAGGCTATCTCGTCGCCCAGGCTCCCATTAGCTGGCATGACAGGTTGACCCCTTGGGTGGATAAGTGTTTTCACCTCGCGGCTGTCTCGTCACCCAGGCTCCCATTAGCTGGCATGACAGGTTGACTCCTCGAGAGGCTAAGTGTTTTCACCCCGAGGCTGTCGCGTCACCCAGGCTCCCATTAGCTTGCATGATAGGTTAACCCCTCCGGAGTATTAGTGCTTTCACCCCGAGACTGTCTCGTCACCTAGGCTCCCATTAGCTTGCATGACAGGTTGACCCCTCGGGAGGTTAAGTGTTTTCACCCTGAGGCTGTCTCGTCACTCAGGCTCCCATTAGCTTGCATTACAGGTTGACCCCTCGGGAGGCTAAGTGTTTTCACCCCGATGCTGTCACGTCACCTAGGCTCTCATTAGCTGTCATGACAGGTTGACCCCTCGAAGAGACCATATAATCTTTCAAATCGCGAGAAGAGGCCACTCAGAGAATACGTTGGGTTGGATGTTTCTTTCCGAGCTTTTTCCAGCCTGAAAAAGAGCGGGGATTGTGCACAACCCCGTATTCGCAGAGTAGGGCCCTCCTGGCAGGCATAGGACCAACTATAAGTTTTTATGCTTTTAAGAGATTTTGCACTCTTGGTGGCCAATTTTGGCCTAAATCTTGTAATATACTAGTAGGGGGAGGAAAAATCTACCTCCCCTTTTGGCCCCTTCCGGGAGCGGGTGCATCGAGTTGGCCGACACCCGCCCCCGGCTCGATAGGTGTGAGGTAGGAGCAGTAGGATCGGCTGGAGGCCAGGATCCCGCCTCCTACATTTTAGCCCTGGGTAGGCCGATATTGGTCGGGCGGTCAGCTCGCGGGGGAGAGAGCGGCCTGCGGCCAGGCTCTTGCCCCGCGCGGTTAGTTAGCAGGGCGAGAGCGGCAGGCGACCAAGGTCTCGCCTGCGCGGTTAGGTCGCGGGGCGAGACCGGTCGGCGGTAAGGGTCTCGCCCGCGCGGTGAGATCACGGGGTGAGACCGACCGGCGGCCAGGGTCTTGCCCACACGGTGAACTCGCGGGGCGAGACTGGCTGGAGGCTAGGGTCTCGCCCGTGCGGTGAGCTCGCGGGGCGAGACCGGCCGGCGACCAGGGTCTCTCCCGCACGGTGAGCTCGCGGGGCGAGACCGGCCGGCGGCCAGGGTTTCGCCCGCACTATGAACTCGCGGGGCGAGACCGGCCGGCAGCCAGGGTCTCCCCCGTACGGTGAGCTCGGGGGCGAGACTGGCCGGCGACCAGGGTCTCACCCGCGCTGTGAGCTCGCGGGATGAGACTGGTCGGCGGCCAGGGTGTCGTCCGCGCGGTGAGCTCGCGGGGCGAGACCGGCCGGCGGACAGGGTCTCTCCCGCGCAGTTAGCCCACTTATCTCGGGTGCCCGAGGAGGGTGGGGTATGGCTTGTCCTCCTCCCGCCCTTGGACCTCTTTGGGCCATGCTTTTACCGTTTTGCCCTCGGGGGGGGGGGGGGGGTGGGGGTGGGGTGGGGTGGAATTACCTCTTTACCCCCCTGTGTGGAGTTTTTCTATTAGCTCGAGGACTTTTTGCCTTTAGGGTATTTCGGACCTTTTGGCCCCCAGGCTTGGAAAAACTATAAATAGAACCCCTTGGGTACCTTTGAAGGGATGCGGTTTTTGCTTCCTCCTCCCTTAGTTCCTCCTCCCTTGGTTTCTTCTTCTTGGTAGAGTTTGAGAGCTCTCCAAGGTACCCAGCTCAACCATTGCTGAGGGAGGGGAAGTGATCTTGTGATCTTCCGGGTGTGTGGTGGGACCTCAACACTAGAGACGAGGGTCTATTCCTAGTTTCCTAATACTTTGGTCCGTGACATTCCGCCGAGTGTAGTAGGTGTGAGGTCACCCCTTTTTTGGGACCCTGAACTCCACGTGAGACCAAGTTTTTGGTTTCAACATCGTTGATTTGAAAAGTAGATCAACGAATGTCTATCGTCGATCGACGAATGTCGATCGTGGATCGGCAAATGTCGATCATCGATCGACGAATGGGGATCGTCAATAGGCAAATGTCGATCGTCGATCAGCGAATGCGGAGCGTAGATCGATGAATGTCGATTGATGAATATCGATCGTCGATCAACGAATGTCTATCATCGATCGTCGAGCTGGCGTTTAGTGTTGATCTGGGATCAAATAATCGAGCAGTCAAAGCGTCGTGCGTCGTGTCAGTAAGGTATTACTAATGAAGGCTTCGAGTGGTTGCTGGAAGCGTCGAGCATGAACCGACGAATGGCTGGCGTTGAGTTGCGTTCGACGAACGTCGAGCTTCATTCGACAAAAGTTGATTTGGCATTGATTTAAAAAGTCGATCGGCGAACGTCGATCGTCGATCGGCAATTGTCAATCGGCGAGCGGACGATCGGCGAGCGTCGATCGTCAATCGGCGAGTGGACGATCGGCGAGCGTCGATCGTCGATCGGCGAGCGTCGATCGTCGATCGGCGAGCGTCGATCGGCGATCGGTGATCGACGATGGGCGAGCGTCGATCGCCGATTGGCGAGCATCGATTGTCGATCAGAGAGCGTCGATAGGCGAGCGTCAATCGTTGATCAGCGAGCTGGCATTGAGTGTTGATCTAGGATATCGAGCGGAGTCAAAGCATCGAGCGTCGTTCGATGAATGTTGATTGGCGATTGACGAACGTTGAATGTTTGGCGTTACACGTGCTTTTCTATGCTGGAAGCAGATTTTTTTGCTGGAATCAAAGTAACATTCCCCGTTCACGGGCGTGACCAAATTGACACGGGCGTGTACTATTGAATTTTTGCGACTTTTTCTACAAAATTACAGAAAACAAAATATAAACTTAAGTTAGAAGAGTATTTACAAAAAGAAACAAATTATTTAAGAAAAATAACTAAAAAATACAAAAATAACCCAAAACTACTTATATAAAGTACAAAAAAATATGAATATTTACAATTCATCACTTATCAAGGTGGCGGGTTTGAAACCCCGTGGCAATAACCTATTGTTGCTGAGAAATAGGCATAGTGATTTGTGTTGGGGTGTACGACCTGCAGGCCTTGTATATTCCGGCTATACCACCTATGGCGCCTTTGGCTCTCCTTGGGTTACGTGGTGGGCCGGGCGGCGCCATAGGGTAGCCTGTTGGGCTAAAACCCGGGTTGTTACAAAAAAGTGCAAGGCGCCACGGGTGGTATAGCCGGAATATACAAGGCCTGCAAGCCGTACACCCCAACACAAATCACTGAGCCTATTTCTCAGCAATAGTAGATTTTTTCCGCGGGGATTCAAACCCGCAACCTTGATAAGGCTCTCTTCCAACAGTGCTCATCACCAACTTAGTTGCAGCTCAGTTAATGATGATCTCTGTTGGAAGAGATTCTTATCAAGGTTGCAGGTTCGAAGCCCCGTGGCAAAAACCTACTATTACTAAGAAACAAGCACATTGATTTGTGTTGGGATGTACGGCCTACAGTCCTTGTAAATTTCGACTGTACCACCCGTAGTGCCTTGGGCTCTCCTTAGGCTGCTTGGTGGGTCAGGTGATGCCGTGGGGCGACCTATTGGGCCTAAACCTGGGTCGTTATAAAAAAGTATACTTTTTGTAACGACCTGGCCTACTAGGAGCATAGCGCCGCCCGGCCCACAAGTAGCCCAAGGAGAGCCCAAGGCTCCACGATGGGATAGGGGGCCTCGATGAATATCTTCCTAGTTGTAATATCTTCCTCCCCCTTTTTGGCTTCTGCTGCAATTTCATTGGCATAAGATTTCAAGGAAGAGTCATAGTGTGCCATTGATCTGTTATGGGCCTCGATGAGAGAGAGAGCATTTGTGTCAAAAAAATTTCTGTACACTTTCGTTTTGCTTAAGACCTCTAATCATAAGAGTTACTGCAGTGGAAGCTTCATTATACTTTGCATCAAACTTTTCCTCTAGCTTATCAAACTTCACTTGAACTGCAGCAAGACCATCATGCATAAGCTTCTCAGATTGCTTAACTCGTTTGACCACTTTCTGCAATGAGGCATCAAATTTAGCCATTTTCTTAGCCAGGATTTCTTCTAAAACTTTCAGCAGCAGATCACTTGAACTTGTAATGCATGGCAGTACTGGAATAGAAGCACATGGGGAAATACAAACTGGATCCACAACACCTAGGACAGGAGAATGTATAACATCATCTCCTTCCTCCTCAGAAATGGTGATCACCTTCTCCGGAGAAACTAGAGGGGCACCTGGCATCTTGCTAATCAGCTTCTCCAGGTTGCGCATCATCCTGTCAACTTGAGTGGATATCGAGATACTGGACAGAGTTCCCTCCCCTTCAGAAACTGCAATAGATACTATCCGAGGGAGAGGAGCAACCAGAGTGATGACCGGCACAGGCACTGAAACCACAATGGCAGAATTGCTATCAGCTGACTTATCAGCAAAAACAACATCCTCATCAGTAGTCTCAATATGATAATCTTCAATTGATAGATCATTATCAGCAGCAATAACATCAATAATATCAACATCAGCATCCTCATCATGATCAGAAGGAGCTGGATCCTCAACTGTCTGAACCTCAGCAGCGGCAGCAGCTCCAATAGAAGCAACCTCTACTAGGATATCCCTGGAACTTAGGTCTTGAAGCACATAAACTATATCTGAAATAGAAACTCACTCCCCCTCAATTCCTGCACTCAATCTATTAGTAATCTCACTGGGGTAAGGAGAAGGGGTCCTGTCATCAGGAACAAGATCTTCCTCCTCTACTGGGGGTACTGGGGCTCCCCCTCGCTGGATGATCCCCCTATCCCACCTCGAGAAAATTATAGAATCATCTTCTTAGGTGATGGATAGGAACTCCATTGGTCATATCAAACCTATCACCATTGAGCTGATTCAGGTATAGGGTGATAATTATCCCAAAGTTGGGAGTGCGTAGGTTGTCCTTGATCTTCGTAAACAACAAAGCTACCCAATCCAACCTCTTCCTACTGATAATAGCAACGAGCACTTTGAACAAGTCTATAGAAAGGTAGTCATGCAAGCCAGTCTTGTAGAGCGACACCTTGCCAATTATGTTGGAGAGGAGCTTGAC
The DNA here is from genome assembly GCA_039513925.1 of Platanthera zijinensis. NCBI lineage: Eukaryota > Viridiplantae > Streptophyta > Magnoliopsida > Asparagales > Orchidaceae > Platanthera > Platanthera zijinensis. Next base: position 99,320,725 of record CM077092.1, read on the forward strand.
TTCCTCATTCATCCCTTTGCGCGTCATAGCCTTGGTTCCTCGGGTAAATCCACAAAATAACAGGGCCCTAGATAAATCGTCTTCATCTAGGTAATCGTCCTCTTCACAGACTAGAAGCCGCAAATACATGGATAGAATAGAATCTTTCACTTTGATCTTGTACTTCTGTATTTTGCTCCTTATAAATCAATCTTCACGACTGTGTTTTTCATTTTGGAAAAATTCAAGAAATACCTTGTCCAGCACCTTGTAGGGGTGTTTGAGTACGAAGGAGAGTCCAATTGTCTGTAGTATAAGAATGACATTCCGTAATTCGATAGAGGCATGAGAAAACCTGGTACGAACCAACTCGCCTCCCTTAGCAAGCCACTAGTGCTTCTAAGAGCCATTGACTACAGTACTGATGAGACCGATTATCGAAACTGTTTTGTTGGCAGGCGGTGCTGAAACACAATAGCCGGCGACAACACATAATATACGGCGGTAAGAGTGAAGCTAGGGCATTGGAGCAGTCTTTCCACGGTCGGTGCGAACTAAGGCATGGGAGGAGGGCGGCGAATGTCGTTTATCGGCGATTCGGCGAATAGGGAGCCTAAGGGTCAACTACTGTCGGTGTGATTTGGCTTGTACGGAGAATCGACGAATATCAAAAATTGGGGCCCTCCCATTTTTATTTATATAAGATTATATATATGTATATGATTTTGAATTTGCATATAGACTGTGCGTACCTCAAATTTGGTCGTCGAGTCTTCAGATCCAATATAGATAATTTGAAATATTGCCTTAAGAATACTTCTCCGAATTTTTGCTGTTGGAGGAGTCTGATTCAGCAAAACATGTATGAGTATGAGACGAAATGACCAATATTCACCGAATTGGACTTTAAAATTTTTATTTCTTTGAAGAACTGGATCCCAAGATCAATTTTGCTTTCTATACCTTCTTCATGAGTCATTTTTCAGCATACCGAGCTCCGTTTTCAAAAATAAGAACTTGGTCTCGTCTAGTGGCTTCGTAAAGATATCGGCAATCTGCTTGTCCTTCGGGACATAGCTGAGGGCTATGTCCTTATTCTCCACATTCTCCCGGATGAACTGGTAGCGCACTTCGATGTGCTTGGTCCGGCTGTGGGAAACTGGATTATTTGCGATTGCGATAGTGTTGTAGGAGTCGCAAAACATAGGAATCTCTCTGAACTTCAAGTAAAAATCTTCTAATTGATTCCTTATCCATAGAAGTTGTGCGCAATAGCTACCGGTAGAGATATACTCTGACTCAGCAGTAAATGTTGCGACAAAATTCTGCTTCTTTCTCCTCCAAGAAATAAGTCGTCTTCCGAGGAATTGGCACGTCCTGGAAGTGCTTTTCCTATTTTCCCTGCTATTTGAAAAAATCAGCATCTAAAAAGCTAATTAGCTCGACATCATTACTTCTTGGGTACTATAAGACAAGATTTGGTGTGCCCTTAAGGTATCTTAAAATCCGCTTTGCAGCGACGTAATGAGATTCCTTAGTGTTCACCAGATATCTAGCGAAGACACATGTTGAAAATATTATATCTGGTCTACTGGCAGTCTGGTAGAGCAATGATTCAATTATTCTTCTGTACTCGGTTTTATCAAAAGGTTTACCTTTCTCGTCCTTGTCCAATGACACAGTTGAACCAATTGGAGTCCTCATGGAGGTTGCGCTCTCCATTCCGAATTTCTTTAGAAGCTCCTTGGTGAACTTCGTTTGAGAGATGAAAATTTCATCTTTAGATTACTTCACCTGAAGTCCTAAGAAATACTTCAGCTCTCTCATACTGCTTATTTCAAACTTCCCTTGCATAAGTTTGGAAAACTTTTTGCAAAGGTTGTCTTCTGTAGAGCCAAATATGATGTCATCGACATAGATTTACACTAGTAAAATCTTGTTTTTAACTTCCCTAAGAAATAAAGTCTTGTCTATCTTTCCCCATATAAACTTGTTTTCAAGAAAAAGCGAGACAATGTCTCGTACCAAGCTCGGGGAGCTTGCATTAAACCAAATAGAGCTTTATATAAAAAGAAAAGATGATCAGGGAATTTATAGCTTGCAAAACCAAGGGGTTTTGCTACGTATACTTCCTCTTTCAGATCCCCGTTCAGGAATGCTGACTTCACGTCCATTTGGTAGAAAGTGAATCCTTTGAGGGCAGCATATAGAATAAACAACCTGATCGCTTCGAGCTTGGCCACTAAAGCAAAGGTCTGTTCGAATTCGATCCCCTCTTCTTGTTGGTATCCTTGAGCTAAAAGCCGGGCTTTATTCTTGATGATTACTCCGTTCTCATCCAACTTGTTTCTGAATATCCACTTGGTGCATATCATGTTCTTTCCATTGGTCCTGGGTACCAGCTCCCAGATTTTGCATCGTTCAAATTAGTTGAGCTCCTCTTGAATTTACATTATCCAAGAGGCATCTTTGTTCGCTTTTTCAAACTTCTTCGATTCAACCTGAGATAAAAAACTTAGATGCAAAACTTCATTAGTTGTACCTCTTCTGGTTCTCACACTATAACCTGTCTCTCTAATGATTAGATCAGTTGGGTGATCTCTTAGGTGTCAGAACCCTTGATTCCTTGCCCTCTCTCCAGTAGGCCTTAAAGCATCTTGTGCAACCTCTATGGGTTTAGGAACTTCTTCCTCTTGAGGTTCTTCATCCACCAAGCCTGGTTCGACGATTTTTACTGAGCTTGGACTGTCATCCTTGATAACTTCATCCAAGCTTTGCTACTTGAATTTGGTACCTGCATCTGTACCAATAAAACTAGACGAGCAGTTATGGAGCAGGCTTGTCTCATCAAATACAACATTTATAGACTCTTCTACCACTGGGGTTTTCTTATTAAAAATCCTATATACCTTACTATGGCTACTATATCAAACACAAATACCTTCAAAACATTTTTCACTAAACTTTGTGTGGTAATACTTCCCATTATTAAGTACGAAGCATTTGCTTCCAAAGATTCTAAAGTAGGACACAGTCGGTTTTCTGCCCTTCAATAGATCATAGGGGGTCTTACGATAGCTTTTGTTGATGAGTGCTCTTTTTTGCACGTGACAAGCTGTGTTGACTGCTTCAACCCAAGAGTATTCCAGAAGTGAAGCGTCGTTCAATATGGTTGTGCATGCTTCAATGAGGGTTCTATTCCTCCTCTCTACTACTCCATTTTATTGTGGAGTGCGCGGGGATGAAAACTCATGAAAGATACCTTGACTTTCAAAGAACTCTGTCATGGCACCAGACTCAAGCTATGTTCCATGGTCAGTTCTGATTTTGACCACTGAGCAGTTCAGTTCATTCTGAATTTGCAAGACAAAATTATTGAAAGACACGAAGGTGTTTGACTTGTGTTTCAGAAGAACACCCAAGTGAAATACGAGTAGTCATTGACAATTACTAATGTATAGAACTTACCTCCTAATCTGTGAATAGACATAGGACCGAATAAGTCCATGTGAAGCAAGTATAAGCTTCGAGAAGAATCTTTCTCAACAATACACTTGAAGGTAGCCCGTGTCTGCTTTCCCATTTGATATGAGTGACATGGACTCTCTTTAAGGCACTTAATGCTGGGGGCATCGCACACTAAGTTGTGAGAAAATAACATATTTAAAGTTTTAAAATTAATATGTGTTAATCTCTTGTATCATTGGTCATAGAGAGACACAGTACTTTTTGCCAAAAGCACACTAGGGTAGAAGTGTCTAAGCAAAGGAAATTTAAACAGAAAATATTTCTGCTCCGAGTGCCTGTTAAGACCGTCTCCAAATTTGCAAATGATTTTATCAAGAAACTTGTCCTTGCAGAACTCAACGATATAGCCTTTGTCACATAGTTGACCTATGCTTATAAGATTATGGTGTAATCCTTCAACATAAGCAACGTCTGTAAAATAGACTATGTCATTGGAAATCATACCATAACCTTTTGTTGTTCCCCAGTCTGAGCATCCAAATATGACTTTTGGTTCGTATTTGATTGGGGTATAATCACGCAAAAGGCTTCTTGTCCCGATCATATGTCGAGAGCATCCACTGTCTAAATACCAGATCGGAGTTCTATTGGCCTTTGGACATTACTGTAAAAATAAATCAGTTTACAATAGGAACCCAAACGTATTTGGTCCTTGGTTCTTGGTCAGCATACTCCCCCTAGGAACATTAGCCTTGTGAATGGTCGGTCTCGCATATCTAACTCTAGGAGTTACAAGATTGGAAGGGTTATACCAATAATATGTGCCAAAATGACCAATATTGTCGCAGCACCAACATTCGAATCTGTTGTACCTTTGTTTATACTCGTGATTTATCCTTTGAATGTGGGGTCTAGAAGGGGTAGCATTCTTAGAGGTGGAGACCTCCTTGTTGCAGCATACAGAGGGGCTTCCCATCTCCTTAGCCTTAGACACAATAGATGTGGCTTTTGGTGCCTTCTTATTGTTATGGTCATGCACATATGGACAATAACTCTTCATCTGGGGTTCCTCAAATGGTGCCTTGAACATGTTGGCACCAAAGTCACGTGGATGGGTCAATCCCTCGTATCTATTCTTGGGCTCTACATGAGTAGGCCTAGAGTGATGACCATAGGATGACTCAATATCAAACTTGTTCGTCGGAAAGATTACTTTCCGGAACAAAGGTTGATCCATGGGTGCCTTCCCCTTTTCTTTGGCGCTAGCCTTCTTGGCCGTCTTATATTTTCCATGGACGTGGCCAAGACCACTATCCTTCTTTTGAGCTGAGAACTCATTAATGATAGACAGAAAATTCTTTGATTAGGACTTGCTCTCTGAAGGATCAAGCGCATACCCAACTGCACCAAAAGCCCGGACTGTTGGAGAGGGTGCTACTTAATTTTTTATATAAGTAGCAGAGCGCCACGGGTCAAGTGAAGGAACGCCGGACCCAACAATCCCCCCCCGGCGTCCAGCACAACCCGTCGGCTCAGAGGTGGGGTTACCACATGGCCCACACGGCTCAGAGGTGGGGTTACCACATGTCCACGGTTGCCTGACCCACCGGACCCACACAGGTAGAAGGGAAAAATCAGGATTTAATAGCGCCCCCCCGGTCTTGAACCCGTGACCTCCTCTGATACCAATTGAAGGATCAAGCGCATACCCAACTGCACCAAAAGCCCGGACTGTTGGAGAGGGTGCTACTTAATTTTTTATATAAGTAGCAGAGCGCCACGGGTCAAGTGAAGGAACGCCGGACCCAACACTCTCAACGAGTTTTCTCTCCACCGCGATCTTTTCTTGCAGCTTATCAAGAAATTTTTCCTTCAGAATTAATATCTCAGCGGAGCCCTTGAGTTCCACTTTTAGGGAGTGGACTTCATCTTTGAGAGGAAGTAAATTTGCAATTTCTTCCTTCAGCTCAGTTTCAATTTCCTTGAGAGAGGCAATCTCCTTAACTTGCTTTCGGAGTACCTTACGACATTTGATGAAATCCTTTAAGAGGTGCTCGTGCTGAGCCATCAATTTTGATTCGTTCTCATCCGAAGAAAATTCTTCATGACCATTGGTGGGGGTTTCAGATTCTGAGAGAATGGTGTGCGTGTTTACCTTCCCGTGGTACTCCGAGTCGCCCACTTCTTCATCACATTGAGCCATAAGCCTAAAATAAGCTTCTATGTTTTCAGAACTTTACTCGCACGAGTCACTGTCACTGAGTCTTCGACTTCTTGGCGATGAAGCTCTTTTCTTATTTATTCTTTCCTTTGCAAGATCTCCTCTCGTCCTTCCTGGAGCTATCCTTCTTCTTATATGGACACTATGCGATCATGTGACCTGATTTATTGCAACAGTAGCAAACAATGGCAGAGGAAGAAAATTTACTAGGTTTAGATTTTTACCTGTCCTCCTTATTGTAGCTTTTCTTTGTACGATCACCGTCACAATATGATCTTCTGTAATCTGAAGAGGAAGACATATTCTTCATTTCTCTCCTCTTGCTCAGCATCTTCTTAAACTGCTTGGAGATTTATGAGAACTCTCCGTTCGATAGCTCAGAGCCCTATGTGCTTGGCTAAGAGTCTTTATGAGTGTCAGGAGCTTGTGTCCTTATGGGTGACACAGCTTTGGACTTCCTTGAACCTTCAGCCTTTAGGGTTGTAAACTTCTCTTTTCTTAAAGATTGATTGGCTTGCTCCTCCTTCTTTCCAGTGTTCATTTGGAGTTCATAGGAGAGCAGCTTTCCGAACAGGTTCTGTGGATCTATCTCTGGCTGCTTCCCAAATTCTCTAATGGAAACCACTTTGGTGTCCCATTCCTTAGTCAAGGATTTGAGGAATTTATCGTTCAGTTCACCATGAGTGAATTCACGACCATAGTTACTGAGGCCATTAACAATCTTGAAAAAGTTTTCGAAGCTGTCAGCTATGGATTCATTGGCACCTTATTTAAACGCTTCATACTCTTAATTCAACAATGATCTGCGATCGTCTCTCACTTCTTCAGTTCCTTCCATAAGTACAACCAGGCAGTCTCACATCTCCTGGCAGATTTGTAGTGGAATAGGTTCCTGAGCATTGATTCGTCCACTGCACTAGCTATTATATTCTCCGACTTCTTGTCCAGGGAGACTAGGGCAATCTCATCTTTAGTGAGATCCATCATCTTTTTGGGAATCTGAATTGTTGGATTTATAGTTGAAGCTGTATTAGGGATGTGTGGTCCTTCTTCCACGATCTAAAAAATTCTCGGATCTGCAGCCTCCATGTAGAACCGTACTCTTTTTTTCCACATGAGAAAGTTCTCTTTGGTGCACACTGGTAACTTCATGGAAGGCATAACTTTGTTTCGTTCCATGGTGACTGTGCGGAATCTCATAGCGCTAGATCAGGGATCTTGATCAAGTTGTTAGCCTTATCGATCAAAACCTCCCTCTTATACCAATTGAAAGTATCTAGTGTCTACCTAAATCACCTAGAGGGGGGGGGGGAATTGGTGATGTTTGCATCTTTTTGCAGAAAAAAATATTTAAAAGACAAGCACATAAACACAGAGATTTTTATAGTGGTTCCCCGTATTGGGTATATCCACTATCCCGCCTCGCCTATCTACCACAAAGGATACGAATTGACTACTTCACCAAACTCAAATTTTGTCAAATCTTAAACCTCGGTGTCGCAACTCATACACCTCGGAGACGAAGCTCCTACTACTCGGAGAACAACCTCTCATACAACTCGATCCATAAACCGGATCTACACAGTCAATCCACAACCAGATCTACTCTCTTGATCCACAAACGGATCTACAACCTCGGAGAAAAATCTCTTACAATATTCAAAAAGAAATTACAATACAACACACGATTCCAATTTTTATCCGACTTTTTTTGAAGGTTGGAAGTTGAATCTTGGAGAACTCGGAAAAACTTGAAATCTTTCAATCTAGAAATTTGGATCTTGAATCTTAACCCAATAAGGACTTGAGTAAATCAGATCTTGAATGAGTAAGCAATCTAGTCAAAGAAGTCATTGTCGAAGAAGATTGCTTATTGTCGCGGTCGATCGGAAGTAAATCGTGAAAACCAGAGCGTGCGGCCGAGGAATGCTACTTCTGGAAAGAGTAAAAATTGATTCGAGAAATTAGGTTTTCAAGATCCAATGTCATTTTGAAATTACTGTAGGTATTTATAGAGGGATTCGAAATGAAACGGCTATAAAAGATTTCCAAATAATGAAACCTAAAAATCACTATACATGGCCGACCGAACCCATGACAGGAGGAAGAAATTTCCGGAAAAATGACCAAAGTAAAATTCGTCGAGTATCATAATGATACTCGTCGAATACATATTCATATATGTCGAAAAAGACTTAGACAAAACATCGAAGGCCGGCTGGTCAATGAACGCTATAGCGAAGAGTCATACTAGACGAATTCGTTGAGTATCACCTGCCATAACCGACGAATTCGTCGAGTATAGGTGAACTGACTCGACACACTTAACGCCGTTGCACTCAACGCTTTCTGCTCAATCAATGCCATGAGTTCCATTCGTCGAACATCGTCGAGTTAAATCAACACACTAAACGCTTTGATATTCGACAAATTAGACTTGGAAAATTTTAGAGAAGTAGTGTCGACTGGACTCGAAGAATTTGGCATGTATCACTTAGCATATTCGACGAATTCGGCGAGTATCGTTGGATACATTCGACTAATTCGGCGAGTATGCACAATGATACTCGGCGAATTTTTCTTAACAGATTTTTCACAAATCCAATGAATTTACCCTAAGTATATACGACGAATTTGACGTGTATTAGTAAGTATACTCAATGAATTTCGCATGTATCAATGATGATACTCGACAATTTCGACGTATATGCTTAACCGTACTCTCCGAATTTTAATTAGGTAAAATTCAAGTTTTTCTTGAGACTGACCATTGACCATCCTTGAGCCTTCACTTGTACTTGGGATAGAAGTACACCCCAATAGAAAGATTACACGTGTGTCAACACATTGGCCTACACACTGAGGGATTACATTGTGCAGTCTTGTGTTTACCGACTCACTGTAACCTGACATTGGTGAGTACTTTACATTGTAAACCTACAAGTAGATAACTAAAGAGCAATATCAAATACAACCTCAATTCATCTTAGCTTAACGGGACCCTTGTTAAAATCAGGGTAATTGTGGATACAATACCCAACATTTGGTATTTGTCGATCGTTCACACCGACGTCAATATGTTGACATGGCGGGTGTGGTTTACACATAGCCAAGGAAAAGTCTGGCGGTGGGTTAGCATAGTACGTGGAGACTATGGTGTGTCCTTTAGAGGCGCAGGTAAGGGCTAGGCCTGGTAGTATGAATACCCACCTAGGAGTGGGGTGGCCCCACCCACTATCTCTGTTGGACACAATAAAGGCTCCTGGGTGTGAAGCTAGATTCCAAAATGGGGGAACTTAAGGTCTGTGCGCTTAGATTTTTGTGCGTGTGTTGCACTTGCATGAATCATGGCATAACATTTCATTACACTCATACCTGCGTAAAACCTGACACCCCATCATATAAACTAGTATGGGATACTTATACGATGGGGGCCTTGCAATAGACCCCCTTAACTTAGTTTGTATGAGCATTCATATAAGTTATGGTTAAGTTATTTATTTGTTACGATACTTATGTCCTTTATTTTTGCTTACATGTTATAGAACTGTTAGTTTAGACTCCTGTATTTGTTTACTATTTAACTGCTAGATAGTTTCGTCGTCACTTATTTTGTTTACTCTCCAACTTCATAAGCTTCCCTATCTCTCCTCCCCCACGGTGCCTATGAGTCGCGGGGGAGAGGTTGGGATGATAGTTGGCTTAGTCTTTTGACTAACAGTCGGTGGGCCAAACATTTCGTGGGCTCAGGATGGGGGACAGGAAGCAGCAGCAGGAGATGCAGCACCAGCGGAGTATGGTTCACATGGAGGTGGGCCGGTCTAGTACGGGAGCACCAGCCTCCAGCTCCGTGAGTGATTAGTATTTACTTAGCTTCCGCGAGAGTGATGTACTGAGGAGTTGATGTACCGGGCATAAGACCGTTTATCTTTCTATTTTACTGATATGTTTCAGTACTTTCATTATCATGTGGACATTGCTGTGATTTCTATTTCATATGTTATATATGATTGTGGACTTGACTTATAGTCTTTTAGCTGTAAACTTCTATTCTTTGGTGATCCTAAAGACTTGCAGGATCGGCGTTTTGTAGTGACGGCCTTCCCGAGAGTCGGTGTCACCGCAAAATAACGATTCTGGGCATAGGACCCCGGTAGCGTAGCAAACCAAAATTGGGGGTCTTATAAACTGGTATCAGAGGAAACATCGATCCAAAGAGAAGAAGTCCACAAAACCTTCGGCCACCACGCGCGAGCTTATTTTGAGGACAAACTAACAGCAGAAGTAATGGTGTATCCATAAGGGGAATCACATCCAAGAAGTCCATCTTTTCCATTCATTAGTTCCACTTGTACCTCAGCTAACAATTAGAATTTTCCTTTCTAGCCTGTGACGAACCCTACTCCACACAAGGGTACACCTCAGGCACAGAACATGGTTCCACCCCCACTGCTCTGACTCTATTCCAGCAGACGGAGATGGGTCAGACACTCACGGCTATTATGGAGACCTTCAGGGCTCAGCAGGCTCCAGCCCAACAGCCAAATCACGGGGCTAACTGGTTGAGCGCCTTTTGGGGGCTCTCTCCTTATCCTACCTCGGGACAGAGTCAACAGTCATACAGAGGAGTGACTGTACATTATCTACGAGATGCTGGATGGGATTAGATGCCCGACGGTGGAGGCTTTTCAATTGGCAATTTCCTACTTGGAGTCGCATGCGAAGAGATGGTGGAAGTCACTGTTGGACACAACCTTTTCTGGAATGGATTGTGCAGACATCTCCTGGGAGGAGTTCAGAGAAGCTCTATTAGAGCATTTTGTACCTCAGTCAGCGAGGGACGAATTGGAGGACAAGTTCTTATAGTAGAGGTAGGGAAGAAGGATGGTGTTGGAGTACTACCGTACACATAGCCCGCTTTGCGGACTCATATCAGCTGGTTTACGCAGGCTACGCAAAGAGGCTCTACAAGGGCCTTCATGTTGACATGAGGAAGGCCATCCTCTTCATTTCTGACCGAAGCTTGGCAAGGATTTTGGAGATGGTAAAAAAGCTGGAGGAAGACCAGCTTACAGTTTGGGGCCAGAAGAGACCGGCTAACGACTCAGTGATAGGTGGCATGTGTGACCAGTCTATAGGCCAAGTAATTGGGGAAATAAGGAATGGGGGTCAACCCCTCCATGAGGATAAGCAGGATCATAGGAACCCGTTGGCGTTAGCTCCTCAGCCTTTGCAGATACGGGAGATGCCGAGGGCAATTGAGGAGGCACCGAAATTCTTCCGATGTAACCAGCCGTGGCACATGCGGACGATATGCCAAATAAGTGAAGCACCCCCACCTGCACTCCAGGATGCCCTACTCCACGTCAGTTTGTAGGTCGAGGATGCGGGAGAGGACGTGGATTTCAGTATGGAGACTGCAGACAGGATGGATGGCAAGTATACGCCTTGGATCTGGCGCAGCCTCGAAACCCAGAACGGATGATAGCTGGTATGCAAGTAAATTTAAGTTTCCTTCCCTTTCTAAAAGCTAGAATACATGAATATAAACTATAGAATTAAGAAGGAACCTGAAACTAGATAGCTAAGAAGAAAAACATAACTAATTCATGGATAGTGATGGTCTGTTGCAAGCCCGTCCACACACTATTCGACACTGGAGCATCAAACAATTTTGTCTCAGAGTAGTTTTGAAAGTTATTACTTCAAGGTTAGCTAGTCCCCTAGCGGGGGGGTGAATAGATCTTCGAAAATTTTTTTTTTGCTATTTTTTTACTAATTGATCTAAAGTTTGTCCTTAGTACATGCAATATAAGAGAAGAACAAGCAACACAATAGAGCACACAAATATTTATAGTGGTTCCCCAACTAGGTACATCCACTTTCCCTCCCACCTTTCTAATTTTGGTTAGACAAGGCACAAACTCCTCCAAAATGATCCTCAGAGCTTAAACCTCAGGCCCTCAACCTTATACTCAGTTTCTTTTCAGAACCATCCCTCAAAACCATAAAGGTTCATACCACAGAGCCCTGCAGTTCTCCTATACCTCAGTGGTCCTTAAACCACCTACCTCAGCCTTATCTCTAAGGCCTACAGCTCATGTTTCTCAGCCCTACAACTTCAGGCACAAGGCCCTACTCTCAGAGTGATGCAGCACTCCTACAGATCAGTACCTTTACAGGTACCAACCTCAGTGCCATTCCAGGAACCTATAGCTCAGTGACACACTTGTCACCTACCTCAGGCCAAAAGGCCCTACACTCATTCTCCTCCAAGACCTACACTCAGTGACACACTTGTCACCTACAACTAATTGACTTAACAGTCCTCTACCTCAGCCTTATCTCTAAGGCCTGCTACTTAGGCTGGGAGGACAGCCCTACTCTCAGATCCACACTTGGATCCTAACTCAGTACCCTAGAAGGGCACCTACCTCAGTGAGTAATTAGTCACCTACAACTCAGGCAAAAAAGGCCCTGCAGCTCAGATTCAGATAATCTTAATCCTATAGGAAAATAATCAAGAAGTTCAAATACGGACTCAGAGATAAATCTCTGAGTCTACCTTATTGGACTGAGCAGATATCAGTCTAGCTCTCTTGCTGTATAAGGAATTAGTCTTCTTGTACAACTAATTATTTCTCTGTTGCACTGAAGAACAACAATTTGCTGTTGAAGGCTGATGGCCCTTCAAACATCTATCTCTTCTTGCTGATTGGATAAATTAGCCACCTTATTTTCCAAAGAACAATCTTGCTGAACTAGAAAAGGTTCAGCTATATTTATCTGCCTGCTGGCATGCACTGATAGACTTAGCTTTCAAGCTCGTCAGAGAAGATGAAGTCTAGCTGCCTCTATTTTTTCGTTACCCTAAAACCCGTTTCACTTTTCTTTTTATATCCGTTGATTTGAATCAACGACACAATTTGAATGTGGGCCCAGCCAAGGATAGTGAGTGCAACCACCCTCAGAAGAGGACAAATAGTATCTTCCGGCACTACTATAGCTTTCCCGCAATGACATGAAAGACTTTTCCTGCGCTCGACAAATGGTTAGCTGAGATCGACGAATTCTGAAATCAGTTCGACAAATTCTGAACTAAGCTCGATGAACTCAGAATCTTAAAACTTTAACTTTAGATCGACGAAAGGTAAACTGAAATAGACAAATTATGAAATCTATTCGACGAAGTCTGAACTTATCTCGACGAACTCAGAATCTCAACCTTTAACTTTAGCTCGACGAAAGGTGAGCTCTGCTCGATGAACTAAGAATTCAGTTCGACGAATTTTGGACTGAGCTCTTCTTTAGAGGCATTAAGTGAGCCTTCTTCACTCAACGCTTCTGGACTTAGAGAATTTTTGCTTGTTTTGTCTCAGTGGTTCCTTCTCAATTGTCTTAGCGGTTTCATCTTCACAACTGTGACTATCTTCTCTCTCAGTGGTTTCTTCTCAACTGTCTCAGCGGTTTCTTCTTCACAGCTGTGATTATCTTTTGTCTAAGTGGTTTCTTCTCAATTATCTCAGCGGTTTCTTCTTCACAGCTGAGACTATCTCCTCTCTCAGCAGTTTTGCTGAGATCAACACTTTTCTCAATGTTTTGTAATTAGCTTCTCAGCTGTCTCAATGGTTATGCTTGAGACATTCTTCTCAGCTGTCTCGACGCTTTTGCATTAGTAAAATTGTCTGACTTCCATCATACTCTCTTTGTTCACCTGTCAATTCAAGGACAACCTGCAGCATGAACTCAAGCACACATCAAATACAACTATGTGTGTATGTCATTGACCAGTTTGACTTCTTATAAATCTGGAATATTGGGGTCAATGTAGCCAACATTCTCTCCCTATTTAAAGTAGTCAAAACTTTGCTTGATTAATAAAACAGGTCATTGACATACACAGTATGTTTAACATAAAAACTAAAACATGAATAACATCATTAGAGTTTGGAAATGTTACCACAGTTCTCTAGTCTGTGGAGAATTTTACTTACTCCCCCTGACATGCTACTCTCTTGGGTTAGCCATCCTTACTATTCTTATGCTGAAGTAACTTCAGCACCACCTGGCTTTGAGTTTCCTAAATCTTTGCTTTGAGCTTCGTGCCGCTCTTCTTTGACAGATCTTGATCATGACTATTCTTCTTTCCCCCAAACTCCTTTCCCCCCTTTTTGAATTATGCAATAAGGAGATTTTTGTGGAGTTTATCTCCCCCATCTATCTGGGGTTGATCCCCCCACTTTGACTAAATCCCATTTCAGCTGTTGGGCTTGCTCCCCCTCAACAGTTGCACACTAGCTTCATTATTTTGAGGAAGGACTTGTACTACCTTCAAATAGACAGTACTGCAAATAGTAGAGGAGAGAATTGAAGCTACAAAAGATTCCACATACCCAATTCAAATTTTAAGGTGTTGAACTTGGCTTCATCTAGTGTCTTAGTGAAGATATCAGCCACTTGCTTGTCTGTGGAGACCAACTCAGGGCTGATATCTTGTCTTTCCACATGTTCTCTATTGAAATGATACCTAATTTCTATATTCTTAGTCTTGTAATGGGAGACAGGATTCCTAGCTATAGAAATTTCACTAGTAGAATCACAAAACAGTGGAGTTCTACTTATCTGAATATTGTAGTCCTGGAGTTGATGTTGGATCGACAGCAACTGAACATAGCAGCTCCAAGATGAAATATACTCTGACTCTATAATTGAGATTGCAACTCTTATTTGCTTCATTCTGCTCCAAGAGATAAGCCTTCCACCTATAAATTGACAGGAGCAAGAAGTGCTCTTCCTGTCCTCTTTTCAGCCTACAAAATCTGCATCTGAATAGCCTGTTAGTGCAAACTCCCCTTTCCTAGGGTACGATAGGCCATGATCTAGGGTTCCCTTAAGATATCTCAAGATTTTGTTCACAGTACTAAAGTGAGACTCTTTAGGGCAGGCCTAATACCTAGCACAAACACATGTTGCATATATAACGTCAGGCCTACTTGTAGTCAGGTAGAGAAGGGAGCCAACTATACCTCTATACAAAGTTGGATCAACAGGTTTCCCTAGATCATCTTTGCCTATATACATACTTGGGCTCATGGGAGTTCTTATGGTGGAAGAATTTTTCATACCATATTTCATGACTAACTCCCTGGTGAACTTTGACTAGGATATGGATAAACCATTATCAGTTTGTCTTACTTGGAGTCCCAAGAAGAACTTCAGTTCACCCATACTACTCATCTCAAACTTCCCCTGCATAAGTTTTGCAATCTTCCTGCAGAGGTTGTCATCAGTAGAGCCAAATATTATGTCATCAACATAAATTTGTACTAGGATGATCTTGCAATAATATTCCCTTAGGAATAGGGTCTTGTCTATCTTCCCCATTAAGAATTTGTTCTCAATGAGGAAGGTAGAAAATGTCTTATACCATGCTATAGGGGCTTTCTTGAGTCCATATAGAGCTTTCCTAACTCTATACACAAAAGTAGGAGAGTTAGAATCTACAAAATATAAAGCCTACTCTACATAGACCTCTTCTTTCAAGTCTCCATTCAGGAAGGCTTACATAACATCCATCTGGAAGACTTTTAATCCCTGGAATTCTACAAATGCAAGGAACAGTCTGATGTATTCCAGCCTTGCAACTGGGGCAAAAGTTTGATCATAATCAATCCCCTCTTCCCGTCTATCCCCCTTGGCCACCAGTCTAGCTTTATTCTTTATTATAATTCCATTTTCATCAAGTTTATTTCTGAAAATCCACTTGACTCTAATGACATTATGTCCATCTAGTCTGGGAACCAGCTTCCAGACCTCATCTTTTGAACTGGTTCAGTTCTTCTTATATTGCACCAATCCAGAATTATTCTTGATTTGCCTCTTCAAATTTCTTGGGCTCTTTTTGCGATAGGAAGCTGGAGTAATAAGGTTTGTTGAAACTCCTGCATTTGGTTTGTACACCTTAGCTAGCCTCACCTATAATCTGATCTGGAGGATGATCTCCCAGATATCTGACTGTTGGGGGCAGCCTGACTACTTCTTGCTGAGCACCAATTTCTTCACCTGGTTGGTCTTCATCTCCAGCTGGACTGTCCTGTGCTTCATATGGACAGCATCCCTCTCCATATTCTTCTAGCACAGCTGAGTCTTTATTTTTAATGGAGAGCTTTTCCATCATAACTAGCTCATCACTAAAGAGCTGACCAATGCTCTTATAATTCAAATGAACCAGACTCTTGTGTCATTGGACACAATATGAGACTTCGTCATTTGCAACTTGGCATATAGGGGAACAACTATCTAAGCAAGAAAAGTATAAACAATAAAAATTCCCACTCCTAGTGCCTATTAAGATGACACTTTGGTCAATTAACCTCTTGATGTGGCACTTATCCTTGTGGAAGGAAATGTAATAAAAAAGGTCACATAGTTGGCTTATGCTTATGAGGTTGTGTTTCAACCCTTCCAGATAAGCTACCTTTGTGATGGTGATTATGCCATTTGAGATCTTACCATAACCTCTTGTTATTCCCTTGTTAGAGCCTCCAAAGATGACCTTAGGTCCATTCTTTACTTGAGTGAAGTCCTTCAACAGTTCCTTTATTCTAGTCATGTGCCTGGAATATCCACTGTTAAAGTACCATTTAGGAAAATTGGTACTTGAACTAACCTGAAAAAACAATTTATCTCACCTTAGGACCCCAATTTCTATTGGGTCCTAGGTTCACATTTGCCTGAAAATAAGCTTGCCTTCCTACAGTATTCCAGATAGGTTGGCTACCTTTGGATAATGAAGGATTGTGCCAGTAATCTGCAGCATAGTGGCCCACTTTGCCACACTACCAGCACTCATGGACATTATCTCTCCTTTTCTATTTAGGACCGGAATTTTCCTGGACTGCTCCCTGAACTGTGGGAAGATGTGTAGCTGTATATCTCTGATTTCTTTCAGCAGCCTTTTGACAGGAAGTAAGTCTTTCAGCTGACTGTTTTGGTCTTTTCTGAGAGCCACAAACTGCATGTCTCTTCTCATCTAACATGCAACTGATTGCATATGAAACTACCATTCCAGCCTTGTTAGAAGACTGACCTTGAGTCATTACTTTTGATGGATGACTCAGATTTCCTACAATAGCATTATCCTTGAGTTTTAGGGCTGGGGCACCAAAAACAAATGGTCCAGGATGGGCCATTTGAATTTCCTCATGGGCAGCGTTAAAGGCCCTCACATGGCTATATCTTCCACCTTGGCTAAGGGAAAATTTGTCCATACTAGTGGATCTGCCATTCTCCTAGTGACCATAATAACTTTCTTGGTCATACATGTTAGAAGAGAACAAGACTTTCTGAAAAGAAACTAGAGGCAATGAGCCTAGAGGCACAATTAGTGCCTTCCCCTTTCCTTTTTGATTGGGAGGTCTAGCAGGTCCCTTATATCATAACCTTTTCTTTTCCTCTTGGGTAAAGAGGGTGTTAATTAAGGGAAGCACGGTGCTTGGCTTAGAAAACTTGGCCACCAACAATTTCACATTTAGGAGATCATTTTAAAGTTTTTGGATAAGTTTCTCATTTGAGACTCTTACTACAGACTGCATATCAATGATGCCCTTGAGCTTGGTTGATTGCGCAGCCATATCATTGAAAGCATTTTCTTGGCCCTCACACTTGCTCCTAAGACTGAGAAGCTCTATTGTCGGCTTCTTGGCAAGGAGCTTGCACTTCTTGAATGCTTTAAGATTTTCTCCATACTTGTCAATTATAGAATTGACATCATCCTCATAATCTGAATCCCCTTCATCTCTTGATGATTGAGCATCAGAATTTGAGCTAGCCTCATGACTTGAAATAAAAGGCAGATATTTCGAATTTACCTGAGCCTGTCTAGTCTGATCCTGGCTGCTCTCTTAATTTGTCATTGCCATTAATCCATGGCATTAAACATCTTTTTCTTCTTCTTCATCCACTTCTGAGTCACTTTTTGAATATGACAAAGGGGCCCTGATCCCTATCCTAGCAGCAGGATATTCTCCATGTTCTTCTTCAGTAATAGCCATTAGCCAAATGTAGGCTTCTTCTTGTACACTGTCTGACCCAGAGGAGGAGTCAGACCAGGTCTTTTCCTTTTTGGCCACAAGGGACTTCTCTTTCTTCTTCCCCTTGTGGTGCTTCTTCTCCTTATGGTGCTTCTTCTCTTCTTCATCTTTCCTCTTCAATGGGTAGTTAATAACGATGTGCTCGGGTTTGCAACAGCAGAAACAAATAACTTTAGAAAAAGTTTGTTTGCTAGAGTTAGGAGCATACTTGTCCTCCTTAGAGGATTTCCATCTATTCTATGAGGAAGAGGAAGGCTTGTTGTTCTTCCTATGCTCCTTCTTTATGAATTTCTTAAACTACTTGGAGAAGGCAGCAAAGTCCTCATCATATATAGGGCTATCTGAGGTGCTAGTCCTTGAGCTCTCAAAATCTGACTCAGCAATCCTCCTGAGGTTAGAGTTCTTCCTTTTGCTTCTAGTTGGGGCATCAGGTTTGAAAGCCACAGACTTCTCCTTAGTCTATGACTTACTGTTCTTCTCTTCTTCCTTTCTTGACGCAAGCTGCATCTCATATGACAGCAGCTTTCCAAATAGGGTTGGAGGAGGAGTGTCAACAAACTTGGCCATTTCCCTAATGACACAATTCTTTGTGTCCCAATCCTTTGTGAGGGACCTGATAAATTTGTCATTCAGCTCATAGGTGCTGAAAACCCTTCCAAATATTCTCAGTTCATTCACAATTCTGAAAAATCTCTCAAAGTACTCAACATTTCCATCAGACTTTCCTTGTCTGAAGGCCTCATACTCCTGGTTGAGCATGGATTTTCTGTCATTCCTCACCTCCTCTGAACCCTCAATGAACAAGACTAGGGTGTCCCACATCTCCTTGGAGGTCTTGCAGTGCACCAGATTTTGGAAATTTGAATCATCTAGTGGATATGCAATAATGTTTTGAGCTCTCTTGTCTATGGAGGCAAGTAGGAGCTCATCTTTGTTCATTTCATCATAAGATTTTGGTGTCTGGACATTAGCATCCATAACTGAGGTCTTCATAGGGATGAAGTGTCCTTTTTTTACTGTGATGTATATCCAAGGGTCAGTAGCTTCCATGAATAACCTAACCCTTTCCTTCCAGGGGCCAAATCCTTCCTTTCTACAGATTGGAAGCTTCATGGCCACCAGCTCCTTGTAGTTTACACTAGACCACATTATTATGTCTTATAGCTAACCTTGGAGGTATACTCACATTGTTAAATCCTTTTTGAGTAACCTCCCTCTAAAAGCACTTGAAAGTTATTATTTCAAGGTTAGCAAGTCACCTAGAGGGGGGGGGGGGGTGAATAGGCCTTTTAAATTTCTTAAGTCTTTTTGCTTTTTTCTTACTAAGTGATCTAGAGCTTGTCCTTAGTACTTTCAATATAAGAGAAGAACAATAACACATCAGAGCACACAAATATTTATAGTGATTCCCCAACTGGGTACAACCACTTTCCCTCCCACCTTTCTAACTTTTCTTAGATAAGGCACAAACTCCTCTAAAATGCTCCTTAGAGCTTACACCTCAGACCCTCAGCCTTATACTATGGTTCTCTTAAGAACCCTACCTCAGAACCACAAAAGTTCCTACCTCAGAGCCCTGTAGTGCTCCTACACCTCAGTGGTCCTCCAACCACCTACCTCAGCCTTAACACTAAGGCCTACATCTCAGGCTTCTCAGCCCTACAACTTCAGGCACAAGGCTCTACTCTCAGAGTGCTGCAACACTCTAACAGCTCAGTACCTTTCATGATACCTACCACAGTGCCCTTCACGGCACCTATATCTCTGTGACACACTTGTCACCTACCTCAGGCCAAAAGGCCCTACACTCAATCTCCTCCAAGACCTACACTCATTGACACACTTGTCACCTACAACTCAGTGACTCAATAGTCACCTTCCTCAGCCTTATCTCTAAGGCCTACTACTTAGGCTTGGAGGACAATCCTACTCTTAGATCCAAATTTGGATCCTACCTCAGTACCGCTTTAGGGCACCTACCTCATTGACTAATTAGTCACCTACAAGTAAGGCACAAAAGGCCCTATAGCTCAGATTCAGACAATCTTAATCCTACTGGAGTATGATCAAGAAGTTGAAATACTAACTCAGAGATAAATCTCTGAGTCTTTCTTGCTGTACTGAGCAGATATCAGTCAAGCCCTCTAACTATAAAAGGAATTAGTCTTCTTGTACAGCTAACTATTTCTCTGTTGCACTGAAGAACAACTATCTGCTGTTAAAGGTTTACGACCCTTCACAAAGCTATCGCTTCTTGCTAATTGGATGGATCAGCCACCTTATTATCCAAAGAACAATCTTGCTAAACTGGTAAGGCTTCAGCTATCTTTCTCTACCTGCTGGCATGCACTGCTGGACTTTGCTTTCAAGCTCGTCGGAGAAGATGAAGGCCAGTCCGCCTCTATTTTTTTGTTACCCTAAACCCTATTTCTCTTTTCTTTTTATATCTATTGATTTGAATCAATGGCCTAATTGTAATGTGGGCCCAGGCAAGGATGGTGATCGCCACATCCCTCAGAAGAGGACAAATAGTAGCTTCCGGCGCTACTGTAGCTTTCCTGTAACGGCACGAAAGAATTTGTCTGCGCTCGACGAATAGTGAGCTTAGATCGACGAATTCTTAAATCAGTTTGACAAAATCTGAATTGAGCTCGACAAACTCAGAATCTTAAACTTTAACTTTAGCTCGACGAAAATTGAACTGAGATCGATGAATTCTGAAATCTGTTAACGAATTCTGAACTGAGATCGGCAAACACAAAATCTCAACCTTTAACTTTATCTACACGAAAGGTGAGCTCAGCTCGACAAACTCAGAATTCAGTTCGACGAATTCTGGACTGAGCTATTTTTTAGAGGCATTGAGTGGGCCAGCTTCACTCAACGCTTCTGGACTTAGAGAATTTCTACTGGTTTTGTCTCAGTGGTTCCTTCTCAACTGTCTCTGAGGTTTCTTCTCTACAACCTTGACTATCTTCTATCTCAGCGGTTTCTTCTCAATTATCTCAGTGGTTTCTTCATCACAGCTGTGACTATCTTCTATCTCAGCGGTTTCTTCTTCACAACTGAGACTATCTCCTATCTCAACGGTTTTGCTGAGATCAACACTTTTCTCAATGCTTTGCATTGAGCTTCTTCGCTTTCTCAGCGGTTATGCTGCGACATTCTTCTCAGCAATCTCAGCTGTCTTGACGCTTTTGCCTTAGTCAAATTGTCTGACTTCCAGCATACTCATTTTGTTCACCTGTCCATTCAAGGACAACCTGCATTCATGAACTCAAGCACACATCAAATACAACTATGTGTGTATGTCATTGACCAATTTGACTTCTTACAAATCAGGAACATTGGGGTCAATGGACCCAACAAGTTTATCAGAGATCTGGACAAGATCAAAAACTTTGAAGAAATCATGAGGAGGGTGCGTCTCCCCAATAGGACGGAGATCCAGTCTATGACCAAGTGTGTTCTGAGAGTGACCATTGATGGTGTAACTTTCGAGGCCCCGACAATGATCCTAAGGATGCAAGATTTTGACCTCGTCCTGGGCATATCATGGCTCACCTGGAACCATGCACAAGTTTATTGCCCAACAAGAAGGGTCGTGCTGAGATACGACGATACTTACCCGACCTTCGAAGGTATTGCCTTAGCTTCTCTTCTTTTGCTCGGATCTATTCAGGTCATTAAGTCCCATCTATAGGGAGATAAGGTCTACCTGATGCTGCTAGAGATGGCCGAGACCAAGGATTTAATGGCTAGTATCCCCGTTGTGCGGGTCTTTGTTGACGTATTTTAAGAGAAGTTGTTAGGGATACCACCGTATCGGGAGAAGGACTTCTAGATACAACCCGTGTTGGGCGCTAAGACGGTATCTAGAGCACCTTATCAGATGGCGCCAAAGGAATTGGTGGAGTTTCGAAGCCAGCTTTAGGAGTTAGAATAAGCTGGGTTTGTCAGGCCGAGCTCTTCTCCATGGGGTGCTCTGATGTTATTCGTGAAGAAGAAGGATGGGACACTCTGACTGTGCATCGATTATAGGGAACTGAACAGGCTGACATTCTGGAACACGTACCCATTGCCGAGGTTTAACGGGATGTTTGACCAGCCGAGGATCTCATAGGGAGTCTTCTTTTCAAAGCTGTATCTGAGGTCAGGATACTACTAGCTGCGGATTCAGGAGTAAGACATCCCAATGATCGCTTTCAGTAGTACATACGGGTGGTATGAGTTCACCGTGATGCCCTACGGGCTCACGAATGCACCATCCGCATTCATGAGTTTGATGAACCGGGTATTCGAGGCCTATCATGATGTTTTTGTCATAGAATTTATTGACGACATCCTCATTTATTCGAGGAACGAGGAGGAGCAGGCCCGCCATTTTGCACTGACTCTTGAGAGGGTACGGGACCACAAGCTATAAGCCAAGTTCAACAAGTGCCAGATTTAGGTAAAGGAGGTGGCTTTCTTGGGCCATATTATTAGTGGAGCAGGATTGGCAATGGATCCGACAAAGGTTCAGGCAGTATGGGATTAGCAACCGCTGAAGACTGCCACTGATGTGAAGATTTTCCTACGACTTGCCGGTTAATATCGGAATTTCTTAGAGGGTTTCTCTCGGATTGCCCTCCCGCTCACATCTCTGACGAAGAAGGAGACTCCGTTTGTTTCGACCCCTCAGTGTGAAGCTGCCTTCCTGGAGCTGAAGGGTCGGCTTACCTCGGCCCTTATCCTTGTACTTCCATGTGGGAAGGATGGATTTCAGGTTTATATGGACGCGTCATACTAGGGGATGGGTATCGTTCTGATGCAGAACAGGAACGTGATAGCTTATGACTCCAGACAGCTGAAGAAACACAAGTAGAACTACCGAGTTCTCGACTTGGAAATGATAGCGGTTATCTTCACTCTGAAGATCTGGAGATACTATCTCTACGGTGTTTACTGCGATATCTTCTCAGACCACAAGAACTTGAAATACGTGGATACGAAAAAGGAACTGAATATTCGACAGAGATGCTGGGTAGAGTTTCTATCAAACTACCAATATACCATGCACTATCATCCCGGGAAGGGCAATGTGGTATAGGACTTGCTAAGTCGGAGAGCCACCATATCAAGAGAGGAGCTTCAGCTGATGGCTATGGAACTAGTGTAGATGTTGGAAGAGATGTAGATATATCTAGTATCCGAGAACAATCCAGAGCTTTACGAGGAGTACCTAGCGTCGATGAGTATAATTGACGACATCCGGGATCGCATCAGCGATAGGAAGAGGCTGGATTCAAGGATGGAGCCGATATATAAGGCCATGGAGGAAAGCACGATAGGGGATTACTCTCTGAGAGATGGGCTGCTATGCTTTATAGGCCGAGTTTATATACCGACAAGAGGCAGAATTTTTGAAGATATCATGGCGGAGGCGCACTGTAGTAGATATTAAGTTCACCCGGGGATCACGAAAATGGCAATGGATCTGAAGAGGATGATGTATTGGCCAGGCATGTAAAAGGATATCACATACTTTCTGATGCTCTGTGAGGCTTGCTAGCTTGTAAAGGAAGAGTGCAAGAGTCCAGCCGAATTATTGCAACCACTTCCGATGTCGGAGTGGAAGTTTGGAGACATAGACATGGAATTTATATATATGCTACCCCGATCTCATGTGGGGAACGATTCGATTTGGGTGATTATTGATAGATTAACGAAGGTGGCTAGGTTTATTCCAATTAGGAACGACACTCTGGTCAGTGATCTGGTGCGGAGATTTGTGGAGCAATTTGTCTGCTACCATGGAGTGTAGAGGACGATCATGTCATATTGGAATGGACGGTTTACGTCCATGGTGTAGAGGTCAGTTCAGGCCTTCCTAGGCTCTCGGTTGACCTTCAACACGACTTTAGACCCTAAAACGTATGGGCAGACGGAGCGCACCTACCGGAGACTGGAGTATATTCTACTTCTATTCATTTTGGACCGCAGAGAGCCTTTGGAGAGACTATTGCCGATGATCGAGTTGTACTACAACAATAGTAATCAGTCCAGCATAGGCATGGCCCCTTACGAGGCATTACACGGTCGGAGATGCAAGACTCCACTATCTTGGATCCAGGATGAGGATCCGAAGGCACTGGGCTTATAGTTCATGGAGGACACAGATGCTCAGGTGAGATTGATTCAGAATAGGTTGCTGGAGGCCCAGAGAAGACATGTAAAATACTACGATTAGCGAAATTGTCGGGTGGAGTTCTAGGTTGGAGACCAAGTTTTCTTTAAGATACAACCGATGCATGGAGTTTCGTGGGTTCACGGGCGGAAGAAGCTTAGTACAAGATACATGGGGCCTTACAGGATCCTTGAGCGGATCGGCCCCATGTCTTACAGACTGGAGCTGCCGCTGGAGTTAGCGGGATTGCATGATGTCTTCCACGTCTCTTCTCTTCGAAAGGCTCTACTACGACCTGAGCAGCTGATTTCCACTATAGATGGACCAGTGGCTTCAGATCGATCAGTCAGTATAGAGCCAATCCGGATCGATGATACAGTAGTGTGGGTCTTGCGGCCCAGAAGGTTCCGCTAGTCAAGGTCTTGTGGAGGAACCATGGGAAGGAGGAGTGACGCAGCGTATGTCACTACGGAGATTTAAATGAGGAAAAACTCTAGTTCGCCGACAATGCACTCTTGATCGTTCGTACCTACGCAAGCATCTATCACCCACAAACATGTACCATTCCGCAAACAAACAAATAAAGCAATCAGAGGTGAGCCAACACTAAAACAACGATCAAAATATGAGTCGACTTGTTCCCAAAGAAAATGCAAAGGTTGCCAATCCTTTTCAAGGCAAAGACCAAGGCGACAAGCCAAGATCCGCTCAAGCAAAATGGATCTACCCGATCCGGAAGTAGAAACGCAATCAAAAACAATTTTATTCAGAGATTTGAAAGCTTTTGAGATTTTAAAATCACGGAGAACACGATGGTTCTACCTCCACAAATCTAACAGAAGAGGCACTTAGAGAAGGAGAAGAGTTTACTGAACCGTCGGAAGAACACACTAGATAACTTGTGGGAGAATTACTCTCTCCACGATTTCCACCGGCGTCGCACCGAATGTTCCACCGGCATCGCACCGAGTGGGGTTGTCGTCCTTCTTCCTTGGAGTCGCACCAAGAAACCACGCCGGAAAGCTCCATGGAGGGGAGGCCGAAATGGAGAAGAAGAAGAGATAAGAGGGGCGGCTTTTCACAAGCTTGACCAAATCTCCTTAGACAAGGGGGCTGGTTTAGGGTTTAAAAAAGTCTCCTTTCATCTCATTAAAGCCTCCTATTTATAGGAGTTACAAATTAAATCCAACCATCCAAGATTTAGATGAGATCTCATCCATCCGGGTGGTTAAGAGCACACCATAAATGTTTAATAGCACACCAACTAAGAAAATAAAATATTACAAGTTGCATTTAAAGGAAATATAATATAAAATAAATATAAACTATTTTATAGCTTCAAATAAGCTTTGCGCGCCGCGGAGGGTGGTTGTAATGTAGATTTCTGTTAGCGTCCTTGGAGTTGTAATGTCGCCTTAAATCTTTATGTTGTTATGCCTCGGTGACCGGATCATCTTCAAGTAGTGGTGGAGGGGCCGCGGTGTTTATCCTCCCCTACTGAAAGTCTTGTATCATCGATGTGTGGTCCGAGAGATATCGGTGGAGGAGAGTGGCATCCAAGCGTCGAAGCTCCTCCTCAAGTACCCATGAGTCGTCTGAAGGAGGGAAATCTTACCAACGGATGAGAATGCGGCGGGCAGTACCATCTTTAGTAGTGAGCATCTCAGCATCAAGTATCCTGTCAGGTATATGAATGGTTTTGGGAAACCTTGGAAACTTGTAAGTAGTAGGAGAAGAAAACAACTTACCATCCGACGCTAAACCTATGGAAACCATAGGAGAGAGATCATCCGTACTACCACTCCCCAACCCGTTCGAAATTTTAGTGGACGGAGAAGACGACAAAAAAGTAAGCTCTTGTGGAGGCGAAACAAACATCGTTAAATCTGAGACATTAAAAATGGGTGAAACACCCCAATCAGCAGGCAAATCTAAGAAAAAGCATTTTCTCCGAGTTTCTTTATAATCCAGAAAGGGTTGGCTCGCTTTGGCGCTAACTTTTTAACGGTGCCGGTTGGCATTCGTTCGGGAACTAAGCGGAATATGACTCGATCGCTGACTTTAAAGTGCGACACTCTCCTATGTTGATTAGCATGTGCTCGATAGGAGTCATATTGGGAGGTCAAGGTTGCTCGGATATGTGCGTGCAAATAATGAATGTGTTGGGTGAAGGATTGTGCAAATTGACTTGTTCTATATGTTGGTGGTAACGGAACCAAGTCTAGGGGCACCGGAGCCTAATACCCGTGAATAATCTCATTAGGGGACATACCTGTGGACCTATTCTTAGAGTTATTGTACGCCAATTTGGCATGGGGAAGAAGCAAGTCCCACATACCTTTGTGATCGCTCACAAGACACCGAAGAAGGTTCCCCAAACTCTGATTGACCACTTCCATCTTCCCATCGGTTTGCAGATGATAAGCAGCAGAGAATAATAATTTAGTGCCCATTAAAATCCATTGAGTTTTCCAAAAGTAGTTGTTGAATTTCACATCCCTATCTGAGAAAATTGTCTTCGGCACTCTGCGATGACTAACGACCTCTTTGAAATATAATTTCGCAATTTGGGATGCATCATTGGTCCTTCTACACGGGACAAAGTATGCCATCTTAGAAAATCTATCCACAACTACGAGAATAGAGTCATGACGTCGAAGAGTGGAGGGAAGGCCTAATATGAAATCCATGCTCACATCTTCCCAAATTGTTGAAGGAATAGGTAGTGGGATGTATAAACCAACATTAGATTTAGTTCCCTTAGAGACTTGATAAGTACGGAAACTACTCATTATTCCTCCAACCATCGCCTTATGTTTAGGCCAATAAAATTTCTCCTCAATGAGTGCAATGGTTTTATCTCGCCCAAAGTGTCCGCTTAAGCCTCCTCTATGTAACTCCAAATTAATTTGGTGTCGTAATGAGGTTCGCGGAATACACAACTTCCCGTGCCTAAAGAGATTACCGTCCCTAAGAGTAAAGGCCGAAATAGTCGTGGGGGAGCTGTCCTAGGCAGATAAATATAGTTCTTGAATCTGGGCAACTGGCGTATTCATCCTTATTGCGTTTGAACCCTATAACATGGACTTGCATGGTGGATAACAATAGGGTGAGGCGACTAAGTGCATCGGCGATTTGATTGTCGGAACCCTTAAGGTGCTTGAGACAAAACGTGTATTCTTTCAAGAAAGCTACCCGCTTAGCGTGACGCGGGCTGATTTTATGCTGACCATTTATGAAACGCAAGGCATCATGGTCGGAGAGGATCACAAACTCCTTGGAGAAGTGGTAGTGTATCAAATGATGCAAACACCTAACAACAACATAGAACTCCCTATCGTAATTTGTGTATTTCAACTTGGCGCCCTCTAGATTCTCACTAAAGTAACTGACCAGGTGACCTTCTTAACTTAAGATACCTCCTATTCTCACCCCAGATGCATCACAGGTAAGCTCAATGTCCTTGTTGAAGTTTGGTAGACATAACACCGGTGCTACAGTCATAAGATTTTAAATACGTTGGAAGGAAAAGGTGGCAGACATCGTCCATATGAAATCACCCTTCTTCATGCAATCACTGATAGGGGCAATAATGCTACTAAAGTCTCGTATGAAACGGAGATAGAAAGTAGCTAATCCATGGAAACTATGCACCTCTTGTAGGCTAGTCGGTTCGGGCCAATCCCTTATCACATTGAACTTTACTAGGGTCAACTCGTATTCCCTCAAACCCGACTATATAACCCAAGAACTCTACCTCTGAAGCGTAGAAAGTGCACTTCTTAAAATTTAGAAACAATGTTTCCTTCCTCAAGGTGGAAAGAATCACTCTCATGTGGGAGATGTGCCTGGCAGTGGTGGTGTTGTAGACTAAGATGTCATCAAAATAAACTGCCACAAACTTCCCCATGAATGGCTGAAAGACATGTGTCATCATCTAGGAGAAGGTGCTGGGGGCAGTGGATAACCCAAAGGGAATCACAAGCCACACATATAACCCATCCTTAGACTTAAACGCAGTCTTCCACTCATCTCCCTCACGGATCCTAATCTTGTGATAGCCACTCCGTAAGTCTAACTTCGAAAAGATAGTGGCGCCAGATAAGAAATCTAAGAGGTCATCTATTGGTGGAATAGGAAATTTATACTTGATAGAAATTTTTTTGATAGCGCAGCTATCTACACACACCCGCCATGTAGCATCCTTCTTGGGGGCAAGAAAGGCTGTTAGCACACATGGGCTCAAGCTAGTCCTGATGAACCCCTTCGTCAATAGGTCCTCAATCTGGGTTGGTAACTCCTTATGGGCAGCGGGATGAAGTCTATAATGGGGCTGGTTGGGTAGGGACGAACTGGGAATAAGGTCTATCGCATGCTGTATATCCCTAAGTGGTGGTAACGTTGAAGGTAGATCATCCGGGTAAAAATCCTTATACTCTTCCAACAAAAGCCGTAGCTCACTAGGTAAGTCATGCAACACTCCCAAATTAGTCTTTGCACTCATAAGTACTGAAGCGTGCAACACTCTATCAAGAAATGGATCCTTCACAAATTCTTTCTTACCAACTAGACTCAACGTCTTCCTCTCTTCTTGGATAGTGGTGTCCTTAGCCAAAGCTACTTGCTCCTTCAGGATGGGCGGCCTCAACGTAATGACTTTGCCGCTAAATTTAAACTCGTACGTGTTGGCTCTCCCAAAGTGTGTCACGTCACGGTTGTAAAGTCAAGGACAGCCCAACAACATGTGACAAGCGTCCATTGGAAGGACATCAGACCACACCTCGTCAGTATAGGATTTGATCGAGAGGGGTACTAGGCATCGCTTGGTGACCGGAACGGTAACCTTATTGATCCAAGCTACCTGATATGGAGTCGGGTGGGGCTGCGTGGTCAAAGCCATACGTGTCACGACACTCTCAGGGATTATGTTTACAAACCTACCACTATCAATGATCAACATGTAGAAGTTCTCGCCACTTTTAAAAATCAGGGAAAATATACTCGTCCTCTTCAAGTCATCTAACGGACGAGGAGTGGTCAAGATACAACACATTACCATAAGGTGGTGATCGTCCTCAAAATCACTTGGGACTCCATCTGGGTCATTCTCCTCTACAGCCTCATAAACATAATCAGCGAGGTCGGTAGTCGACTATAAAAGGGTTATGGCCTTAGTCTTCGTTGGGCACTCAAAGGTATAGTGACCTTGAATGCCGCAAGAATATCATGTAGTATTGGTCTTACTAACCTTCCTTATGGTGGATACGCTCACTCGCGGGATTCTTAGCGTTCCTAGCAGTGATCATTACCGACTTTGACTCGGTGGACCTAAACTTCCCCTAATCCGGGTATGTGGGGAAAGATGCTCCAGTGGTGGTCTTATTCTTCACGTGGAAATAACGGGAGTGGGCCTTCGAGGCTAGATGTTTTTCAATGATAAGGGCTGAAAGACTTCTTTCAAGAGCCTATACACCTAGAGGGGGGGGGGGGGTGAATAGGTTCTAATTTTCTTTAATAATATAGGCAATTAACTAGTTCTTACATAGCACAGAAAATGCAAATCACAGTACAAAAAACACAGCACAACATACACCAGATTTATAGTGGTTCCCCAAGGTATGGGTACATCAACTTTCCCCCTTTGCCTATCCAGTAGAAAACTGGATTCAGCCCAACTTCCACTTGCTCAGATCCATAGATCTTATAACTCAGAACCAGATTAGTTCCTACAGCTCAGACTTATACAAGTCTTACATCAGATTCTTCCCAAGAATCCTACCTCTGGCCTCAGCCCTACCTCAGCATTTATCACTAGTCTTACAACTCAGACTATTACTAGTCCTACACCTCATGCACTCAGCCCTACCTCAGCCTTTATAATTACAAACTTTCAACTCAGATCTTACAAAAGATCCTACATGAAATTAATTGTTTAAGATATATGAAGATATCACTACATAGAGCTCTCTATAGGTGAGATCATCTTGATCAGTTCTTGAATAAACTGAATCTTCATATTCAACCTGACTTAGCTATTTCAAACCTTCTTGATAGAATAAAATAAGGTTTAACTTTACTTAATGTAGAAGTTGATCTCCTGTCAGCTCTTTCCTTGAATTCAGAATAAAATTTGAATCTTCTCTTACAAACCGCTCTGGATCTACCTTCTTAAGGGTTTACCCTTTTATTGTTGTCAGAATATCTTTCCCATAATAGCTTGATTACTTCCTTAGTTCTGTTTTTGTTATGGTTGTCAAGGATCAGTTCCTTATATAGAGTTTCCTCAATATTACCTGCTGATCCGATTTGTAACAACCTTCTAACAGTTATGACAAAGGTGTCAGACTGTTGGTTATGACAGCTGTCGAGTCACTAGTCATGACAGTTGATTCCTCAAAAACTTTACAACTCAGCATGAACCACTCAGCAAAGTGTCACATGTATCGACACAAAGAGACTAAGTGTCGACACAAGTCTTGATGATGTCGACACAATACTCCACGTGTTGACATAGTCATTCTTCTGTTACTCGACACAGCTTTTGTTTGTATGTATCGACACAAGTCCTGTGTGTCGATACAACTTCTCCTGATCTCGACATAACTGATGCTGAGAGATGGTGTTGAGTGTATGTCCAGCTGTCGTTGAGTGTGTGTCGAGACATCATTGAGTGTGTGTCAACAATAGTCCTGTGTGTCGACACAAGTCTTCAGACTCAGTATAGTTGTTGATGTTATATGACGTTGAGTGTCATCCAAATGTCGTTGAGTGTGTGTCAACACAAGTCCTGTGTGTCGACACAACTACTTATGGTCTTGACATAGTTGATGTGGACAAATGGAGTTGAGTGTGTGTCGACACAAGTCCTGTGTGTTGAAACAAACCTTCTTCAGGTGTCCTCACAATTCTTGAGTGTCGACACATGCCTTTATTCTGGTGACGACATAACTTCTGGGTGTCGACACAACTTCTGCTTAGGTGTCGAAACAATTACTTCCTTAGGTGTCGACACAATTCTGGGTGTCGACATAACTTATTCTTCAGGTGTTGACACAATGCCTGGGTGTCGACTCAGGCATTGCTTTAAGTGTCGACACAACTTCTGGGTGTCGACACAATTCTTCACAAGTGTCTACACTTGTACTGAGAAAAATTTCTTGCAAACCTTACAACTGCACAATGAAACTCAAACATCCATCAAATACAAATTGATGTATATCATTCAGTAAGATGCGGCTTCTCCAAATCTTGTACATATTTTCCAGTGTACCCAACAATCTCCCCCTATTTGGAGAAGTCATAACCATTAGTAAAAGAAATACATCACTCATCATAAAGAACATAAAAATAGATGTACATACATTTCAGTGCAAGAAAACATATAAACAATGTAAACAACTAAAATCAATAGTGAAGCTGATTTTATTTATTAATAAGAAAATTCTGGGTTTACATGTTTTTCCTTAGAACAAAAGCAAAAAAGTTACATTGTTCTACACATAATCCTATCTATACTATGATTGACAGGGCTCCTTAATTACAATGCCATTTCAGGATTTAATCTTTGCCTACACAGTAGGTTCTGTATCATCAGCAGGTTTCTTTCCTTTGAGATCCTTCTTCTTCAGTTCTTCAGCCTTTATCCTTTTCCTTTCAAAATAGTGAAAAGGCTTAGGGAAGTACCTGCTAGGCTCTAGGGCATTAGCCGTTAGCTTCCCAGCTTTTGCACCCCTTCTGTACTGAAGAATGTATTCTTGCCTGGCTTGATACTTGTTGCATTCATGCTCAGAATACAATTTACACCTATCATAGGTCTTATCCTTTACATCCTTCCAGGCAGTCAAAATAATATTCCTTGAAGTAGGGCTCAGTTGATCACAATCTGGCTTCAACTCAGCATATTCTCTGAACCTTTTCTTGGATAGTTGTTCTTCCTTTCGAGCTTCTTTTGCAGCCTCTGACATGTCTACTTTTTCAATAATCACATTTGGTGCCTCATGTTGAGGACTGTACATTGTCTGCACTCCTTGTTGAACCATGTCAAAGTCAGCAGGAGGGTAAATAACCTGTGCAACTTCCGGCTGATCTCCTTCAATATTAGCAGGTTGCACTCCAGACTCAGCAACATTGTCATCATCACATAAAGAAGGAAAGCCAAGTGTAGCTCTGATGGAATTAGAGACCAATTTTGCATGATCAGAGCTAGCTTTGACTATAATCTCTCCACTTTTATGACTTCTCTAGTTATATGATCCCTTAGATCAGTCTTTTGAAACCTTATTTGATCAGCCAGATATTATGTACCTTCTTGGTAGTATGCTTTGAATTTTGTCAGGTAATCAAAAATGGTTTTTTGAGAGGCTCCAATGGCTATTTGGATAACAGCTAGATCTTCTTGTACTTGCTTTGATATCTCAGTTTCAAATCAGTTGAAACACTTCCCAGTTTTTCGACTATTTTTTCATGGGAGTCTTTGAGATTTTCATTGGACCTGAATTGATTTTATAAAATATACCTTGCTTGGTGGCAATGTCCTCAACCACAGTCTTCAACAGTTGTTGTTTCTCAGCCAAATATACTACAACATTGCCTCCCTTGTGGAAGTAATCTGTCATCTCATTCTTATGCAAATTGACTTCAAATCTGATTGATTTAATGTCCCGAGCCAGCTGAAACTGCAGTTCCTTATTTGACTCATCCACATACTTCTCTAAAGACTGCCTTTGTTCATCCAATTTTACTTGCAGTTGGACCAGCAATGAACTGAACTCCATGTTTGGAGCAAGTGGTTGAGTGACTGTTTGTAAGGCCTTTTTATAGCCTGTGCTCTTTTTCTTGATTTCAACCATCTTCCTCTTATTAGCCATAGAGGTTTCCTCATCATAAGAGGGTTGTGATGAGCTTTCTATGTCAACTATTTCTTTATTAGATTGGTCATTCAGTAGCTACTCCCCCTCAGTTCTTGGAAGTTCCTTTTCTACCTTTGATTGCTCCCCCTCAGTATTTGTAGCTGGTAAATCAGGAAATAGCTCTTCCAGAGTTACCTCTTACTGCATCTGTACAGGAGGAACAAGCTTAGTTTGGAAAACAAAAGGTTCTCCCTGGACATCAAAATTTTTGTCCAGGGCTTGCTCTATAAAGGAGATACTTACTTGCTCATCCTGAGCTGTATCTTTTATCTGCACATCTTGTGCTTCCTTCTCAGCAATGTCCAGTGCTTCTTTATTTATATCTGATACAATATCCATTACTGTATCTGCTGCATACTCACTCTCTAGAGTAGCTACATCAATTCCTCCCCTTTGAGCATGTAGCTCAGAAAGTACAGTATCATGTGTTGTTGGTTCAGGATTTTCTCCCCCTGGAGTGGAGACTATCTGTTGCTCTAGGAGAAAACTGCTCTCTACTTGATCTTGAGCTTCTTTTTGTTGCCTGTCTTCATCTGAACTAAAGACTACTTCCTCTTTAGAATCACTGGAGGATTCTTCTTGCTGAACAATTTCTTTCTTTTTCTCATTTTTCTTGACTGGTTTTGTGGAGTAGAAATCTCTTTGGTTAATACTCTATCCCATCTGGATAGAATCCTTACATCCATTCTCCTCATATGGTTGATCTTGGATCCTTGTAGTTGGTTCATAACATCTTGTATTGTAGAAGCTATACATAAGCTTACGATCCATCCCAGATTTGGTTTTTTTATTCTTTCTTATATTTTGTCAAATACTATTGATGTCCAGTCTGTTTTACAGTGAAGATGACCCTTTTCATTAGATTGAACATGGAGACTGAAACTCTATTATGTCCACTAGTCTTACACATAATTACCTTGCCTATGATTTCAAACAGAAACTTTCCTTGTGAATTCATCCCTTTCCTGATGTTAGATGATCCAACTTTGGTATTAGGGTTTAGCCCACACCAGCTTAATGCATCTTTTGTCATGGATGGACTTATATCATCATCATCCTTAAACTTAGGAAGTTAGAGTGACTTCCTGATCGTCTTCAGTGTAAGTTTCACTCGGGAGTCATGAACAGTTGCTTTGATCTTCTTTCCCGTTAGTGTCCACAGTTGCGGATGAATAATATTCCATTACTTCCTTTTTCCAAATCTTTGTTGGTTCTGAGAGCAAGAACTCCAACCCATTTTCTGAGATTAGGGTAATTACTCCTTGGATGTCTTGCGATGTTGTCGTGAATCCACCACGAACAAGCTTATAACCTTCATTCACCTTGTCTTCCTTGAGGGGCTCCATTGACGAAAGGGAGAGAGAGAGAAGAGAAGAAAAGTTAATATCTATGTCGAAAAAAGTTTTAGAGTCGAGAAATCTGAAGTCGTAGTGGACCAGATTTTGTCTTCCCCTATTTATAGTCTATTGGTAAAGGGTTGGTAAAAGACGCACCTTACTTAGTAAAAATACACGTCGACATAGTTGTGCATGTGTCGACATAATCGTAACTCCCTGAAACTCAAAAGGGTGACGGGTGGCGTTTTGAGCCAAATCTGAGTTTTGGTAGTAGTGACACAGCCTGGGACACGGGCGTGTCCCAGGGTGTGTCGTGCTCGGGTTCGGCGTTGGTCGCATGGTCGACAATTTTGGAGTCAACGATCGTCGCGGGGGGGGGGGGGGGGGGGGGTGAACACGATCTGGGACATGGGTGAGTAAGTCACTCAGAGCCTTACACTCAACAATCGTTGAGTGAGGGGCGCATGGCCTGAGCCCAGACGTGTTCGGGTCTGACATAGGCGTGTGCAATTCGACACGGGCATATCGAATGCCCGTGTCCTCCTCGAGTCATTCGGCGTTTTTTGCTAAGGAAGTTACACGGCTTGGGATATGGGCGTGTCCTAGGGCTTGTCTAGCACACGGCATGTGACACGGGCGTGTCAAATGGCCATGTTGTGCTCGGATTTTTTTGGACCTATATCATTGGGGGAATATGCCCAGCGACACAGGCGTGTACTGGTTGACAAAGGCGTGTCAAGCCTGACACGGGTGTGTCGGGTGCCCGTGTTCTTTTCGGGGCGCATCGATTTCAATGGTGAATGGGTGTCATAGCCCAGAATACGGCCGTGTTGAAACCCCTGTTCGGCCCAGGATTTCTAATTTTGGGCTGAATCGTGGCCGTCAGTTTCCTTTATTTGGGATCCGACGGCTTGGGGCTGTTCCTGGTTGGTTATATCCAGGAATAGGGCTTGGAAACCCTCATTCCAATTGAGTTTTCTCTTTATAGAAGCTAGAGAGAAGGGAAAGCAAGGAGAAAGAAGAAGGAGGTCAACTCCGGCTG
The DNA here is from genome assembly GCA_039513925.1 of Platanthera zijinensis. Lineage (NCBI taxonomy): Eukaryota > Viridiplantae > Streptophyta > Magnoliopsida > Asparagales > Orchidaceae > Platanthera > Platanthera zijinensis. The sequence continues at coordinate 99,355,942 of CM077092.1, forward strand.
GCAGTGGAGCTTCGGAGCTCCGATTCCCGATCCGAGTCCAGATCTGCGAAGGCGAGGCCGATACGGTGCTATCCATCCGACTAGATCGTCATGGCGCCGAGGAGAAATGCTAGGGTAATGATTCTCATCTTGAGCATGTGAAGCTCTTCTTCCTTTGCATGGGAAAACCCTTCTCCCGCAAGTGTGCGACGAGTTTGCGGTATTCCTTTGGGTAGATTTGTAAATTCCCCCTTGTTAGAGTCCAGAATCGTAGTACAGAAATAAGAATGATGTGTGAAGCCTACCAGGACATGTTGGTCTGGATCAGTGATGTTTTGCTATGCATGGTTGGCCGGAGAAGACTCCGTGCCTTTGTGTTATTTTCGGGCCTCTACGTGGTATATTGCAACAGAGAGTCTTGGGGATTAACCCCAGGGTGCACCTGGAAATCTTGGCGAAAGCGAATTTCATCCATATCGGTGGCCTGGGAGCCAACTGGGTACATAGCGGGGCTATGTACCGTGTTTGAACGATAGTTGGGACTGGGGAAGCTTAACCCGCGTCAAAGTCCAAATGGCAACGGCGGGGTGAAGAACGGGCTGGTGGACCCCTACCCGCTCCATCTGCTCGGTTAAAGTGACCTAAAGTTTTACGTGGGACTTGTCGAGGTTTGGAGATCGAGTCTAGGATATGACTGAAAGTACTAAATGCTCACGAGATCTCCGCCCTAGGGGTGGTGGTGGAGTCGAGGATCGGACTGGGTTCGGACCGGCTTCGCCGAGTAAGTGCCCTGAGAGCACGGGGTGTATGGCCGAGTGAGCGTGCACCTGTGATGTGATGTTTATTAGCTATGTTGCTTCCTTTGCTAACAAGTGCAGGTAAGAAGCTTTGCCGCCCCCATTTTGGGGGGCAATCGTTATAATTTGCAAGCTTTGGCTGACCGTTATTCTTGTTTACCACCGTTGCAGTGATTTGTGCTTGGAGGTGCTGCGGAGCCGAGTGGCAAATAGAGGGCCAAAGCCCAAGTTACTGAACTGGCCCTCGAAGGCCTTGTTTGTTTACTTATTTAAATCATGTGTGGCCGGCCTACGAGCAAAGTTTGTAAGACACTGTTTAAATATTGTAAACTCTTGTAAGGCTATAAGGCCAGTACTTTTGTGTATTTTGTACTTCATTCCTACTGGGTTTTCTATTAGTGGACATTCACGCTTGTTTGCAGGGTTCTTATTATTGCAACTTATTAAATTGCTTCCGTTAGGTTCTCTGTGTAAGACGTGTGTATCAGTTGAATGGTTTCATTGAGTAACCCACCGGTCTGTCCGTTGTATATGGCGTCGGGCCCCGGCCGGACCTACTGCTATATGCCATGCGACGGATAGGGGTAATACAATCTGGTATCAGACTACCGGTTTCAGTCAAGCTTAAATGAATTCGTGGACGAATTCACTTTAAGGGGTGGTGAGCACATGTGTGTGCGTCATCGTTATAACATGAAAAGAACCCATGAATGTCTACTTAGGAATGAAAATACACATGATTGGGGAACCTGCGTGTTCCTATAATTGTTTTTTGCAATTTTGTTCGGGCACTTATTGGTGTTTTGTACGACTATAGGTGTCCGGAAGTGGAGCGTGGAAGTCTGAACACACATTTTCTGAGCAAAGTACTGCACCAAGCGACGTGCCGGAGACCCCTACTTCATTGGAAACCATAAGAAGGGTGGTTGAAGCGGTGTTCGCTGTGACCAACGCACGACATGGAAGAAATGTGCATAAGGTCTCATACTAGGATCTTGGAGCTTGCTTTAGACCTTAAAGTGCTTTATTCAATTTATAAATATGAGAAGGATAATTTGGATTGACAAAACCTAGAGGTTGTCCACATAAACCTCTTCTTGAAGAAATCCATTAAGAAAGGCACTTCTGACATCCATCTAGTATAATTTTATTATATTATATGTCGTATAGGCTTGGAATAATCTGATTGCTTCTTGCCTTACTACTAGTGTAAATGTCTGATTATAGCCAATTCCTTACTCTTGCCTATATCCCTGAGCAACCAGTCTTGCTTTGTTTCTCACTATCACTCAATCAATAATCAATTTTTTCCTGAATAACCATTTGGTTCTAATAATTGGGTAATTCTTTGCTCTTTCCACTAGTTCCTAGACTTTATTCCTTTCAAACTATGCAAGCTTTTCTTGTAAAGCTACAATCTAGCGTGGATTAGTATCATCTTCTTCAAACTTATTAAGTTTAAACTGTGATAGGAAGCACTACTACATCACTCTTTTAGATACTATTTTTCTAATATATACCCCCTTGATTCACTAATGGAGAAGTTGCTGATGCAACCGCGATTGATCCCCGTCTGAGGGAGTTCGTGGATTGGGACGTTCGTTGCCGCAAGCTCGAGGATGGGACTCTACAACGACGACAACGCCACCGTCGCTATTAAATAAAATATATAATTATAAATTAAATAATTATAATTATATATTTTATCAAATTATTATTATTTTATCAATTGTAAATTTAAACAATTTTATTTCATGCATTTTATTTTATTGCATTTATTTAATGTAGTTTAATTCTTGTATGATGGGTGCCTATAACCATCAAGTGTATTTTAATTTCATGCATTTAAATTTTTTAATGTTTTTATTTCATGATGGGTGCATATTACCATCATAGTTTCATTTTGAATTTTTAATTAGAGGAGATGGAGTGGTGTAGGCTATATATAGCCATGCTATGAATGATTTTATTAGAGAATGAATGATAAGAATTTGAATCCCTAAATCTTCCTTGAGATCTTTTTCCCCCTCCTTTTAAAAATTTCAGCTCCTCCTATCCTCCTCCCCTCTATTTGGATGCCGGCCATCATCTCCTCCCTCTCTCTACTCGGCTCTTCTCCACCTCCTCCCCCTCTCCTTTTATCTCTCTCATAAACCTGACAACCCCCTCTAGCCGCCACCTTTCCACTCTCTTCCCCCTCTATCCGGCCAACACTTCTCATTCTCCAAAACCCGACCAACCTCTTTATTTTTTTCGGTGAAATTCGGCTAAGGCATGATCCCCCCTTGTGGATTCCAACTTTAGAGTGAAAGGACGAAGGCGTACGAGTTTTCTCTCTATCCGGCGTGACTCCGGCATAGCCGTTGAAGGACGATCTAGAAAATAGTGAATTCGAATCATCCATTCTGATTGGGTAACAAAAACTTTCAACTTTTGGTGTTTCCCTCTAGATTTTCATTGTGGTGGATACTTTGGCGTGATCTTTGAAACGTTGAATTTATCGTTGTTTCTTCATTTGATTTTGTTGTTAATCCTTATTTTATTTTAGTTCGAAAGGTTTAGCGAACCTTCATTTTCTTTTTGTTGGGAGAGATCTACCGTTTTCGAATCGTAACTTTTTGGTAGATCTCTTTTGGTACAACCATCGCTCAACCGGATCGGGTTGGTCCCTTTAGCCGCAAAGAATATTGGCCTATAGCCTTTGTTCAATCATAATCAATTTGGTTACCCGTACGCTAGCATCTAATTGATAAATTAAATAGTGTGTGCGCCGCGTTGGATGTTTTGTGCAACTGTAGAATTGGATCGTAGAGAGGTATTCCTGTATGTCCGTAGATATTTTACGGTGTCCCGTGTGACCCTGCATCGATCACATTTCCAATAACTTGTGATGGATTATGATCCCTCAGAATTAATCTATCTGGATCAATTCTTGTTTGAGCAATTGGAATATGATCAAATTTTTTTTCTATTCTATCTTCATGAGGTAATTAAACTTCCTAATCATTAGCCTGTCCAGTAATTGTTGAATTAACAGGTCCTTCCATAAGTACTTCATCATCAGAACCCACTGTATCATTTTTGTTAGATAGATTGACCACAATGTCCCAGATTTGAAGAAGATCATAAGTAAATATTATACACAAATATTTATTTGATATTTATCTAAGTTCATATGTGTAGAATGTCTATTATTATGTGATTTGAAAGGTTAAGTGTATCAAAAGTATTGCTAGAAAGTAGTTGGCATGGTCAAGGAAGTAAGGAAAAACTTCCCCTATCGGTTAGTGAGAGCCCGATAAGTGGAACCGACTCAGGGACATCTTTCCAAAACATATTTTTTTAACCTATCCCTCGAGAGTTCTACCCACCCTGCCGACTAGTGAGAGAATGATCAGTGGAACCGTATCAGGGACATCTATCAAAAACATCTTTTTTCAACCTGTCCCCCGAGAGGTCTACCTACCCTGCCGGCTAGTGAGAGCCTTATCATTGGAACCATCTCAAGGACTTCTTTCCAAAACATCTTTTTTAAACTGGTCCCCTGAGAGGTCTACCCACTTGTCGGCTAGTGAAATCCCGATCAGTGGAACCGTCTCAGGGACATCTTTCCAAATCATCTTTTTTCAACCTATCCCCTGAGAGGTCTACCCCCTACTTGCTAGTGAGTGCCTAGTAAGTGGAACTGTCTCAAGGAAATCTTTCAAAATCATATTTTCAACCTATCCCTCAAGAGGTCTACCCACCCTGCCCACTAGATAGAGCCCAGTCAGTGGAACCGTATTAGGGACTTCTTTTCAAAACTTCTTTTTTCAACCTTTCCCCCGAGAGGTCGACCAACCCTGCCGGCTAGTGAGTGCCCCGTCAGTGGACCGTCTCAGTGATATCTTGTTGGGTTTCTACGAGAGATACATCACATGGATGCAGCGGAATATCAATCAAGAAAACCTAAAGAGAAATGGATCTTATGATGTACTTTGATCAAAAAGTAAAAACAACTTTATATAATTTGTACTTTAGCAAGATTGAGTCACTACTCAACCAAGGTGCTTCAAAATTATCTGATGAACACTTGTGTCTGGAGTTCCGAGCGTAGAAGTATATACATGCCTTTATTGGTATCCACACGAGCAAGAAGAACCCTTGACTCTTATCACACAAGATCTAGTTTGGAAGAAGGAATTCCCTTAATATCTCTACGGATTTCTAGATCCGTAAAAGGAGAGGCGGCGGTGATGAAGAAGAAGCTTAGGAAACACTTTCCCGGTGACGACAATGGATCGGAACTGTCTGCGACACGTAGCAGCGACTGCGAATTCTAGGTTATGAAACTATTCAATCGGGAAGAAGAAGTCTTATTCACGATCTCAATCAATTAGGTCAAGTTTATCTCGAGATAACAGTTATCTCATATATATATATACTGAAATAGTCGTTACCAGAAGAACAGGCCAAAATCACACTTAAGGGATTAAATCGGAGTAAGCAGCATTCGTTGAGATGACACATGAATATACGATGAATCAAGGATCCATTCGTCGAGTTAACATAAGAGAACTCGACAAATTCAGACAGATCAATTTGTCGAAACATCAAGAGTATACTCGACAAATCCAACTCCAATTCGTCGAAATTTCAAGAGTATACTCGACGAATACAAGTACAATTCATCGAAATGTCAAGATTATACATGACAAATTCAGACGGATTCATCGAAACATCAAGATACCATTTGATGAAATACCCTTTAGTATTCCAATAACTTACCTAGTCATCAATATTCAAACTATAGGTCGCGAGATGAAAAATCTTCCAATCCATAATGTCATATGCTTGGCCTTTCACTCATATCACAAATGAGCAATGGCAACACAAATCTTTCCAACTTCTCCAATACTCTTATGTGCGGCCCCAGAGGCTCATATTCCATTAGCAGTGAGACTACCTATTTGACCACTTCTAGATAACAATGGTAACACTAACAGTCTCCCACTTGATCTTGAAAGTATCAAACAAATGTTTCACAAATAATGAGCGACATCTAGTAATATATCATTTCTCCCCAAGCAATAAGAGTTCTAAACTCATTAATCCTTTATGACCAATATATCAGTATTGTCATGTCCCTTTGTCCCTTATATATGGATATAACTAGATGTATAAACCGTGTCACCCTCATAATTGTTCATTACAAGTTTCTTTATCTAGAATGGACTTTTAGAAATTGGTGAGACTAATATTACATATTGACTCAACCAAACAAGAATTTCTCAGTCCTATTCCCCTAAGGGCCCATAGATGCAACTCCTGTCATATAGGAGGACAAATCATATCTTTGTCCACACACAAACACCCAAATGGCTTGTAGCGTGCCCAATAACCACCTTTATCATCAACTATCTCATGGAAGACTTTGGATGACATTAAAGTACGCTCTTACTCACTTGATTAATGATATGACTTCAGGTCAAAGAACAACAAAAACCATTCCCACTTGAGACCTACTTGTGACACGTTCATATAATAATCCACAAAGTATTCTCATGGTGTGTCTGTCCAGTACAACTTGTTCACCGACATGTACCCATGTGATGAATTAATATCATAATATCATGACCTGTGAGAACCGGTCATCAGTAAACACACATGTTAGTCTTGATGTATCATCATCGCCCTTTAATTCTAAGATGATACGCCGACAAGGGAGCATTTAGGCATGAAGCTTCTAAGTACATAGGCCCTAACATTCATGTCATCAACTTGAATCCTACGGAAGCAATCATTCTAAGGGCATATATCACGTTAATTATTAAATCACATAGAAATAAATTGACATAATAAAAGAACTTGCCAAAAATATAAAATGGAATACATAGCACTCTATTCATCAAATGAATTATTACAACTGACAAATACACAAAGCACAAGACTCCTACTAGAGTTGATCATTCAGGGATCTAATACCCATTTATCTAATAAGACCATCATGCTTTGTCTCTGCGGGAGGCTTTTTTAGTAGATTCGGATTATTTTCTTCAGTCAGCACTATGCAAATGTTCACATCTGCTCGATCGATAATCTCACGAATAAGAAGGAACCATCGAAGTATGTGCTTAGAGCGCTGATGAGATCTAGGTTCTGAAGAATGTCCAATATCACTATTATTGTCATAGTTAAGAACTACGGGATCAACAATGCTAGGAACTACGTCTAGAACATCGATTAATTTCCTAATCCATAAAGCCTCATTCGTCGCATTCGCAGCGGCAATATACTCGGCCTCAGTTATAGAATCAGCAACTATCTCCTCCTTGGAACTCTTCTAGCTAACAACTGGTCCATTAATGCAAAATACAAACCCAGACTGAGACTTTGAGTCATCCCTATCATTTTGGAAGCTAGCATTTGTGTAACCCTTTATAACGAGCCCTTCCTCTCCACCTAAAACCAAGAAAATATCTTTAGTCCTTCTCAAGTACTTTAGGATATTCTTAACGGATATTCAATGATTATTGCAGGGATGAGACTGATACCTTCCAGTCATGCTCAAAGAACGAGAGACATCAGGTTATGTACATATCATTATATACATGATTGATCCAATTACCGAAGCATATGGAATCAACTTCATGCGGTCTTATCTTCCAAATATTTGGGACACTGGTCCTTAGAGAGATTCACACCATAAGACATGTGTAAGAATCCTTTCTTAGACACAAGCATATTGAACTGATTAACCCACTTCTCAATATATGTACTATGGTTCAAACCCAACAACTTATTCGATCTATCTCTATAAATCTTAATACCAAGTATATAAGTTGCTTCGTCCAACTCTTTTATAGAAAATCAGTTCCCTATATTATTCTTAACAACTTCTAAGGTCAGTTTGTCATTCCCGATGAACATATGTCATCTAAATACAATATTAGGAAGATAACAATGCTCCTACTAATCCTCTTGTAAACATACGGTTCATCATTGTTCTTGATAAAACCAAACTCTTTGATCTTTTCATAAAAAAGAAGATTCCAACATCGAGAAGCATGTTTTAACCCATAAATGGATCTCTTGAGCTTGCATATTTTAGTGGCTTAACCTGGTGATACAAAACCCTCTGGTTGTATCATATACACTTCCTCAATAAGGTTTCAATTTAGTAAAGCCATTTTGACATCCATCTGCCGGATCTCGTAGTCATAATACGTAGCAATAAAAAGCAGAATTCTGATGGAATTCACCATAACAATAGGGGAAAAGTCTAATTATACTCAATACCATGAATTTGTCTGAAACCTTTAGCCACTAATCTACCTTTGAATGTTTGTACATTCCCATACATGTTGGTTTTATTCTTGAAGACCCATTTACACCATATGGGTCGTACCCCATCAGGTAGTTCCACTAAGTTCCAAACATGGTTTCCATACATGGAATCCAGTTCAGATTTCATGGCCTCTAGCCACTTCTTGGAGTCCTGTCTACAAATAACCTCTTGGTAGGTTGTAGTCTCATCATCATGATCTATAAGCAACACATTACCTATTTGAGACATGATAAATCCATATCTCTTAGGCTTAAATCATGGTCTACCAGATCTACGTGGGACTTGTTTTTCCAGAGAGGGTTTACTAGCTACAACATCTTATAGTCCTTGCTCAGGTTCAAATTCATGTTCATTCACTGTTTGTGGTTCCAAAACTTCTTCAAGTTCTACCTTTGTAGTCTTTCTGGATAAGAACTCTTTTTCCAAAAAGATATCAGCCCTCGCGACAAACACTTTGCCCTCAGACGATAGTAAAAGTAGTTCCCTTTACTTTCCTTAGGATACCCTACAAGATAACACTTATCTGACTTAGGTTTCAGCTTGTCAGGTTTTTAACACCTCACATATGCCTCACAGCCCCATATTTTAATGAAAGACATACTAGGACACTTCCCAGTCCTTATGTAATATGGTGTCTTTAGAACTGTTTCGTTGGAGCACAATTTAGTGTAAAAGCAGCAGGCTCTAGAGCAAATCCCCAAAAGGAAACATGCAAATTTGAATGACTCATCATCGACCGTACCATGTCTAATAGAGTACGATTCCTCCACTCAAACACACCATTATGTTGTGGCAATCTGGGTACAGTGAGTTTTGATACAATACAACACTCCTTTAGATGATCACGAAACTCATGACTTAGGTATTCGCCACCTCGATTAGATTGGAGTGCTTTAACCCTCTTACCCATCTAGTTCTCTAGTTCATTTTTATACTCTCTGAACTTTTCAATGGTTTTGGATTTACTCTTCATAAAATAAACATATTTGTTTCTACTGAAATCATTAGTAAATGAAATAAACTAGAAGTACCCATCCCTAGCCATAGAACTCATGGGCCCGCATACATCACTATGTATTATATCCAAGAGATCATCGGCCTTTTCATTAAAACCAGTGAAAGGGACTTTAGTCATCTTGCATAATAAACCTGATTCGCATCTCTCAAATGATTCATAATCAAATGACTCTAGTAGTCCATCTTTATGGAGCTTGGATATGCGTTTCTCATTTATATGGCCCAAACAACAATGCCAAAGGTACATAAGAATTTTACTCATTCTTTTTTTGGTCTTTTAGTATTTTCTATATTATAGATAAGATGGTCTAAGTTCAAAACATACAAATCATTAAACATTTGAGCTACAACATAACAAACATCATTCTAAAATATAAGAAAACAATTGTTTTTTTATAATAAAAGTGAATCCATTCATGTCCAAACATGAAATAGAAATGATGTTTCTATTTATCACAGGAACATAATCAGAATTATCTAGTTTTAATACAAGCCCATTGTGTAAGGAAAGGCGGTAAACTCCTATGGCGACAACAACAACTCTTGCTCCATTGCCAACATGTAAGTCCACCTCCCCTTTACTCAACATTCTTATCCTTCCACGTTCCTGCACATTTATACAAATGTGAGAACCGCACCCGGTATCTAATACTAATGATGAAGGAGTAAAAAGGTTTATATATATAATATAAATATTTGAAGTGGAAGTCACACCTCTCTTCATTTTCTTAAGACCCTTAGTATAAGAAGGACAGTTCCTCCTCCACTGACCAGCCTTGCCATTATTGTGGCATTTCCATTCATTCACCAAGCCTTTCTTCTTCAGTACTAAAGACTCGGGCTCAAGAGATGACTTAGGTCCAACCATAGTCTTCTTGAATCCCTTTTGCCTTGCCCTTGCCTTTATGCACCATCATTATGGGGCTAGCAGGCTTGATCGTCTTCATCTTGATTTTGACATTCTTAACATGCCTAGGAGCTCGCGCAGTGTCTTATCAAATTCATTCATATTGTAATACAAGACAAACTGCTCGTAACTGTCTATCAACGATTGCAGGATCAATTCTGTTGTTAATTCTTGGCCCAGAGGAAAACCTGGTATTTCAAGGTTCTCTACATAAGCAAATATCTTTAGTACGTGAGTCCCTACTAGGTCTTCAGCTCTCATCTTACACTGAAATAATTCCTTGGTTATGTCAAACCTCTCTTGGCGAGCTTGCCATTAAGACATTTTATTATGGTGCTTGTCAATCTCCTTACAACTCATTTTCTCATGTTGCTTCTGAAGCTCGGAGTTCATGGTGGGGAGCATGAGGCATTCAACATCCAAGAAGTCATCTTGATACTTCTTATAAGCATCTTTATCAGCTCGGGACACATTCCCGATAGGATCTTAATGGGAATCCTCTTCCAAGACATAGAGCTTACGCTCTTGCCTGAGAACAATTCTTAGATTTCTGTGTAACGCCCCGAAACTCAAAAGAGGAACGGGCGGCATTTGACCCAAGTTTGGGTCTTGGTAAGGTGAACACGGCGTGTGACACGGGCGTGTCACATGGCCGTGTCATGCTCGGGTTGTCGAGGCGAGGTCAACGATTGTTGAGGGCTGGGAACACAGCCTGGGACATGTGTTGGAACATGGTTTCACACTCCTTAGGTTTGAGAATATCAACTCCCTGCTTGTATTTGATGAGATTGGTTGTGTGATAGAGTGTGCAGGCTGACAGGTGAAAGGAAAGGAGAAGAGCTTCAAAAGGATGCTACCGCCCGGCGACAGGACGCTACCGCCGGCGGTATCCGGTCGACGTGCGTCAAGGGGTTGATCGTCGACGATGGTACCTACCGCTCAGGCGATAGTCTTATCGCAGGCGGTAGAATTATTTGGCGAAATGGCGTTATCGCTCTGACTGGGCGCGGTAACCATTACCGCCCGGCGATAGCTCTCTTGAAACCGTCAGGCGATAGTCGTGTCGCAGGCGGTAGAATTATTTGGCGAAATGGCGCTATCGCTCTGACTGGGCGCGGTAACCATTACCGCCCGGCGATAGCTTTCTTGAAACGGCAGTTTCCTTAATGAGCAGTCATAGTTGCCGTTTCGGGAGACGCGTGGAGACAGCTGGCAGGCGTTACGCGCGAACCTACCACCCGGCGATAGAGTTATCGCAGGCGGTAGTCTATTTTCTCCAAGACGTATACAAAGCAGCGCCGTTTCTTCAAGACCTAAGCCTCCAGAGATTATTGACGAAGTGCTCCAGGAATACCAAGGTCGGCCGTCTTCCTACGTCCGTTCTACTCATCTTCGTCAAAGAAAAAGCAAGGTTTCTTCCTCCCGTTCGAGATCGAAGAACTCCGGCGATCAAGGCTTCGCATTGTCTACGTCTAGCGACCGGGTGCTTTCCATCGAAGATCACAAGCACCGGCCGTAGATCCATCCAGAGAACTTCTCAAGAGGGAGAACCTAAACTTTAACGAATATATTTTGTAATCTCTTTTTGTATCTTTTTCTTCTTCTTTTGTTGTAAGTGGTAAGGGAAATCGACCGGGGAAGGTCGTCGGAATCCGGTTTGGATTCCGTGGAAAATCGTCCCGGGATTTGGGGCGTCTAGATCGGGGATCTAGCGGTGCTCTAAGACCCTTCCGGTTGTGGAGGTGAAGAGCGGCTCTAAGACTTTTCGGGGAGAAAGTGAAGAGCGGCTCTAAGACCCTTCTGGGTGTGGAGGTGAAGAGCGGCTCTAAGACCTTTCGGGGAGAAAGTGAAGAGCCAACCGGTCCGGGTTTTGGGTCGGTATAGAAAACCCAAGATTCTTATTCATCGCCTCTGATCTCCGGCGTCATGGAGATCCAAGTTGTATGTATTGTGTGTAAACATGTTTTAAATCAATCCTAATTACAAGTGTAACATTGTGTGTGACTGAATGATTCATATGAGATATTTTCTTCATATCATTGCCTCTTATGTTTACTTGTGAATGATAAGTCTAGTTTCACGTGGGTGCGCACAAGCTAATTTGTACAAGAAAAGAGTGAATAACGTACCGCAGAACATTGGTTACCCAACGCTCTGCAGCAGTTTCCTAAGCTCTGGTTCTGTGGACAAATTAACGCTTAAATTTCAAGAAACGCGTCGAACCTTATTCACCCCCCCCCCCTCTAAGGTTGGCTACAAGATCCAACAAGTGGTATCAGAGGGAGGTTATTCCAAAACGGTTTCACCACCGGGAATAATGGCCAACCTCCATCATGGACCGATGAGTGGGGATGAAAAATTGTACACCGAAAATGTGTTTGCACCACCTCTCTTTATAGGAGTGAACTATGACGAATGGAGAACTCTAATGAGAAAATTCCTTATGCTAACGGATGTAGAAGTTTGGAACATTACTTGTACCAAGCCCCCTTATAGCCTAAATAAGCACGAGTGTTATTTAAATGCCAATGCTATGAACAGTTTGTTTTGTGGGCTTAGTCAAGAAATTTTTAAACGCATTCACATGTGTTCCACTGCATATGAGATATGGGAATATCTTGAGTCTACTTATAGTTCTCATCCTGCAGATAATGACTTCGAGCAGTTTCTTATAGATCCAAGTGACGAGTCAAATGGAGATGCACTCTTGGAGGAAGTCAAGACAGACACGTCAAGCAAGAGGGGAGATGAACACCTGTCACTAGACGAGAAGAGCCAAGGGGAAGATGAAAAAGGAACTTTGTGTTCAAATCTTGCCTCGTCCAAGAGCGCTGTAAGAAACTCAAACTCTCTCCGTGTATACAAGTCTGCTTATACACTGAATATGCTGAATATGAATAGGCGTAGACTTAAGAAACTGAAAAATGTTAATTCAAAACTACGCTTGGAAAATAACCTTTTAAAAGCAAATGTTAGTGTAGAATCTTCCACTGTCGTGTCTAGTTCTCCTGTATGCTCTTTAGAGGACAACTCTACACTTTGCATAAACTGTGAGAAGTTAAAAGAGAAACGTGAGGAGGAAGAGAAAGAGTGCATTTCTCTAAGAGAACAAAATGAGAAACTGTTTCTAGAAAACTTAGCGTCTAAGGGGGAGTGTGCTAAGTGCGTGGACTATAGAGTTGAAATCACTGAGATGAGTGAGGTCTTCGAAGAATACAGAAATAAGTATGAAGCCCACATTAACTCAATAGTCGCAATACTCAAGAATAGCACAACTGCCTACACCAAAGCGAGAACAAATCTCAAACAGAGAAATGAAGATTTGGAAACGAAAATCAACGGGCTTAAGGAAATTTTAAAGAAAAATTCTCAACACATAAACGTGCAATATCAAGAAAATTCCAAACGCACGTTGAACACAAGCTCACTCACGTCAGTTAGGAAAATCAAAGGGAGTAGTAAACTTCAAGCCAACGCGAGTAAAAACCTCAAATATGAAAATCATATCCACTGGCGAAAACCAACTACTCCATTTACAAAACCAATTGAATGCAGATATCCTTCAAAAAACCTTTATGCTATGAGTCAGTATGGTAACAAGAAGTATTTCATGTCAGAAAGTAATCTCAACATGATTAATTCACAAAGACAATTGTGCCCAACCACAATCTCTCACGTAAGGACTCCTAGACATCCAAAAGAGAATCTGCAACATAAGAAAAACATCAAACCAAGGTATGAATGGAGACCAGTCACGCGACGTAGCACGCCCAGTCCGATAGACCGGGCGAACCCTCCTTCACCGGGTTCAACTGTATCACAACATCGTTGGGTTCCCAAAAGGAAAGTCATTTTCGGCTCCTTCTGGATACCCAAACCTCTCAACTCCTAAGTATGTCCCGTTAGTGAAGTAGAATGACACACTTGATCACGTCATGAGTATCTCCTACTTCACATCGTACGTCTGTTTTAGTTGTGCGGGACTCAAAGAGCTTAGGAGCAAATTAATACTGATCAAAATCCACTTTTCACGCATAATCAAGTGATAACAAAATAGAGATTAAATTGCCCACATAAAATGAAACCAAAAACATTCAAGAAAAATGTTCGGGCCGGTACCTGTATTATTACATCAATTTTTAATTGTCCATAAATCTAAAACTCGAAAGGGTACAAAGAAAAATGGGATCACGCCTGTTCATCAGAGGATGTTGAAGAAATGCTGAGCTTCCTCATGATCTTCTTAAGCATCTTCTTCATGCCTTTGATCTCCTTTCCCTGCTCCTCCATGAGGCTATGAATTCCACGACTTGTCTCGCGAAGAGATCCCGACCGGGGTACCGATGGCTCTGGAGGTGGCACCTGTGGTCGCACCCGTGAAGCAGCCGGTATCTCTCCTACATGATAGACCTGCGGAACGAGGTCAATGGGATAGGAGGTCCAGTCGATGGTCGGGTACTTGATCTTCAGGATGGTCTGGATGACTCCTCCCAAAGGGAGTGTATTTACCCGCTGACGATCGGGAGACTTGAGGCGAAAAGTATACCTCATGATAGACAGGATGAGATCTGAAACGCTGAATGGCTTCTGCGCTATAATGTGATAGGTCACCATGGATAGCTGAGCCGTGACCTTTCGAGTATCTCCTGCCTTGAACATCAGCGAATGGCGGAGGATATCCTGAATTATCCGAGCAACTGGTGTGAGTGTGTCCACCGAAGTGAGAAAGTCAGGACGCCCCTCCACTCCATGGAGAACCTCGTTCATCACTCTCCAATCCCGTGCTGTCCTAAAGGATTCTACAACATCCAAGTATGGAAGGTTGGATGGCCACACGTACTTCGTCTCCAGGTCGGCATGGGTGATAGTAACTATCTCATCCCCGATGCAAGACTGAACTCCTCCTCCTAGACGCATCAGAGATGGATCCCCCAAGTTGTTGTAGAACTCTCGAACGAGAGCGGAGGAAAAGGAACACCCATCTGATATCACCGCCAACACGCCCGATTCTTCGAGATACTCATAGATATGAGTATACCGATCATTAATCTCTATGAGCATAGGAATGCTCACAGTGGCGTTGTCTATAGCGGGGTGCGTAGTCTCTCCACGGTTTCGTTTTGAAACACTTTGACGTCCAGAGTGTGCGCTCGAGGAGGCCATTTCCTGCATGAAACAACATTCAAAAACTCAAATCAGGAACTGGGATCCAAAACTGAAAATTCACAAAAAATTGTTGAAATCTGGGAGCTATCGCAGGCGATAATTAGCTATCGCCGGCGGTAGCTCGACGGACTGCACTTCACCTCTTTCCGCCGTTTTGAGCTAAAAATCGATTTTTCTTTGTAAAAAACCACTCCAATCTCCATATTTTTCATAGATCTATATATGAACTTCGTAGATCTTGAAAGAGGAGATGAGATCCGACAATAAAAATCTAAAAATGAAACATGTGAAAGTATCTCTTTTTACTCCTCCGCATTTCGGATCCTTTACAAACAATGGCAATATTTTTCCCCTCTTAAAGCGTAGATCCGAAATAGACTAAAACAATGGCAATATTTCTCAAAAAGGGGGATATGTGAGAGGAGATCCGTGAAGAAGTGGATATAAAAATGCCATGAGAGAACACATCTACTTCACAAAGACATCTCATATGGATCCTAAACAAGAAATCAAGCAAAAATGAGAAAGGATAGAGCATTACCTGGAATCAAAGGAGATCTGTAGGGCTGGAGAAGCTTCTTTCCAAAAGGGATGCAAGGTGAGAATGAGTGTGGGCGGATCTGAAATAACCTACAGCATATTTATTCCGGAGTTACCGCAGAGCGGTAGTACTACCGCAGGCGATAGTACTCTGACTCGCATATAAGTACACACGAAAATCATGCTTATCCAACCTGTTTTGACAACGCTAGGGAATATCTTAAGGTGTCCATATAGTAGACAAATGGTGGTCGTTTTAGGGCCAAAGTGCGTTTTTTTTCTCATTGGGGCTCATATGACCGAGTCATGGTATATTTTCAAGTATATACAATGTTTGCTATTCTTTTTGTCAACTTGTACGGCACATTGGTATCCGGTCATGATGAGCGAAGTTAAATTTTTGTCTAGCTATTGAGTGCGAAAATTAATGTGGGTGTACGTTGTCTACGCCTCTAAGTATGTGTGAGGATTTATTTACGATAATGATTACACCACTCACACACCACTTGATCATGCACTCAACCTGAGATAATAAGCTGACATGCTATAAATCGTGGCACTAAATTTAACATATCTGATATATCTTGAACAATCAATGTCATGAAATCAAATTGCGCGTGTCTATGCTAATTAAATTTTTGGGCCAAAACTAGAATCGCATATGTCCAATGTAAACACGTTAAAGTGGATCTACCTATGTGGGTAGATTTCGATTGACTTGGGGTCTTGTCTTGCTTTGATTATGTATAAAATTGATGGCCTAACTCAAAATAAAATGATGGCCATCAAATCCCGCTTACAGCCCCCCCAAGCACTACTCATCCCTCCTGATAAGTCTTCATAAGCGTTGTGAGGGTGAGCACCTTGGATTACAAAGTCGTTTCGATCTTGTGCATGGACTACACTTTATGATTTGTGCCCTTGATTTAATTTCTTTATGCCGCACGATGTCATGTGACGTGATTTTTCACTATATCTCTTTGGTGTTAGCATCGTTAGTTTGCTTGATATAAAACATGTTTGCATGATATCTCTTTTGATTGTTTTGTCTCTTGGTGCTACACGTGCACATGTCATTATCTTATTTAAATCTTCCGCGCATAAGAATTGGACCTCAACTACATTCGATGCTTTTTCGCACAATACGTACTGGCACATTTTTTCTCTCATGACGATATTTGTGTTTGCCTATTTTTCTCTCTATTTATCTAAACCTTGCAAACATTCATGTCATACTTGATGTGTGCTATGTCTCGTGCATATAGTCCAATTTCTTCTCTCTGCTTAGTGTTTGCTCCTGTTTTTGACCCTGTTTTACAATTCTCTGGTTTCAAGTGCGTTGTGGGTCTATATTACGTTATCTCTCGCCTACAATTTTCATCCTCCTTGGTCGGTTGGCCTCGCCCTTTCTTTTGATATTATCAAAGGGGGAGAAGGTATTGGAGGTAGTGTTCATGATAGGGGGAGCGTAGTGAGGTGTGTGTGTGCTCATAGATAGGGGGAGCGTCCCACCGATAGGGGGAGTATGTAGGAGGATAGAACAGGATTGAACGGGATCGATATAGGTGTGTATTGCTTATTTGTTCAATATCATTCTACTGTTCTATGTTAATTTTACTCTGATACTCTACTTTATACTGTTCTACGTTGCTACATACATCTATTCTGGCACTCTATCTACTTGATTTTGGTTTATCATGAACGGGATTGATATTATCAAAAGGGGGAGTTTGTTGGAACATGGTTTCACACTCCTTAGGTTTGAGAATATCAACTCCCTACTTGTATTTGATGAGATTGGTTGTGTGATAGAGTGTGCAGGCTGACAGGTGAAAGGAAAGGAGAAGAGCTTCAAAAGGACGCTACCGCCCAGCGACAGGACGCTACCGCCGGCGGTATCCGGTCGACGTGCGTCAAGGGGTTGATCGTCGACGATGGTACCTACCGCTCAGGCGATAGTCTTATCGCAGGCGGTAGAATTATTTGGCGAAATGGCGCTATCGCTCTGACTGGGCGCGGTAACCATTACCGCCCGGCGATAGCTCTCTTGAAACCGTCAGGCGATAGTCGTGTCGCAGGCGGTAGAATTATTTGGCGAAATGGCGCTATCGCTCTGACTGGGCGCGGTAACCATTACCGCCCGGCGATAGCTTTCTTGAAACGGCAGTTTCCTTAATGAGCAGTCATAGTTGCCGTTTCGGGAGACGCGTGGAGACAGCTGGCAGGCGTTACGCGCGAACCTACCACCCGGCGATAGAGTTATCGCAGGCGGTAATCTATTTTCTCCAAGACGTATAAAAAGCAGCGCCGTTTCTTCAAGACCTAAGCCTCCAGAGATTATTGACGAAGTGCTCCAGGAATACCAAGGTCGGCCGTCTTCCTACGTCCGTTCTACTCGTCTTCGTCAAAGAAAAAGCAAGGTTTCTTCCTCCCGTTCGAGATCGAAGAACTCCGGCGATCAAGGCTTCGCATCGTCTACGTCTAGCGACCGGGTGCTTTCCATCGAAGATCACAAGCACCGGTCGTAGATCCATCCAGAGAACTTCTCAAGAGGGAGAACCTAAACTTTAACGAATATATTTTGTAATCTCTTTTTGTATCTTTTTCTTCTTCTTTTGTTGTAAGTGGTAAGGGAAATCGACCGGGGAAGGTCGTCGGAATCCGGTTTGGATTCCGTGGAAAATCGTCCCGGGATTTGGGGCGTCTAGATCGGGGATCTAGCGGTGCTCTAAGACCCTTCCGGTTGTGGAGGTGAAGAGCGGCTCTAAGACTTTTCGGGGAGAAAGTGAAGAGCGGCTCTAAGACCCTTCTGGGTGTGGAGGTGAAGAGCGGCTCTAAGACCTTTCGGGGAGAAAGTGAAGAGCCAACCGGTCCGGGTTTTGGGTCGGTATAGAAAACCCAAGATTCTTATTCACCGCCTCTGATCTCCGGCGTCATGGAGATCCAAGTTGTATGTATTGTGTGTAAACATGTTTTAAATCAATCCTAATTACAAGTGTAACATTGTGTGTGACTGAATGATTCATATGAGATATTTTCTTCATATCATTGCCTCTTATGTTTACTTGTGAATGATAAGTCTAGTTTCACGTGGGTGCGCACAAGCTAATTTGTACAAGAAAAGAGTGAATAACGTACCGCAGAACATTGGTTACCCAACGCTCTGCAGCAGTTTCCTAAGCTCTGGTTCTGTGGACAAATTAACGCTTAAATTTCAAGAAACGCGTCGAACCTTATTCACCCCCCCTCTAAGGTTGGCTACAAGATCCAACAACATGGTCGTATCCCAAGGCGTGTCAAGCACACGGCCTGTGACACGGGTGTGTCACATGGTCGTGTTCTATTCTAGAAGTTTTGCTCCTGTGTCGATTAAGGGACACGACCCAGAACACGGGCGTGTACTGATTGACATTGGCATGTCGAATTTAACACGGTCATGTTTAAGCCCGTGTCCTGTTCGGGATGCGACAGTTTCAGCGTCGATTGAGGCACACAGCCCATGACACGGGCGTGTCTATGGGTAACACAGGCGTGATATAAGGCATGTCACAGGCCATGTCCTGTTCTATATTTCCTGGTTTACGTCGAGTACAAAATACGGCCTTGGACACGGGCGTGTCGCAAGCCGTGTTCGTGGCTGTTTGTTTCTTTATTTTGGGATCCAAGGGCTCAGATTGGTCTATGTTAGGATTTAGGAGGGGAATAGGGTTTCTAAACCTTCATTTCAAGTGAGCATTCTCTTTCTAAGACTTTAGAGAGAGGGGAGAGGAAGGAGGAAGAGGAAGAGGAAATTCAGCTGCCGGAGAAACTTCAGAGCCCTGATTCTCGATCTGAATCCAGATTTGCGAAGGCGAGGCCGATACGGTGCTTTCCATCCGAATAGATCTTCATGGCACCAAAGAGAAATGCTAGGGTAATGATTCTCTACTTGGACATGTCAAGTCCTCTTTTCTTCTTGCATAGGAAGCCCGCTCTCGCGAGTATGCAGTGAGTTTGAGGTGTTCCTTCGGTTAGACATGAATAGTCCCCGTTGTTTTGCATGTAGAGTCCGAAATCAAAGTACGGACATAGGCATGGTGTGTGAAGCCTACCCGGACAAGTTGGTCTTGATCAATGATTTTTCATTATGCATGAATGGTGGGAGAATACTCCCTACCAATAGTAGTTTTCGAGTTTTCTACTCGGTAGATTGCATCAGGGAATCTTGGGGATTAACTCCAAGGTGCACCCGGAAAACTGGGCAAAAGCGTGATTCTACCAACTTGGTGGCCTGGGAGCCAACTTGTACATAACTGGGATATGTAAGATTTGTGTAATCATTTTGGGACTCAGGGAAGCTTGACCCACAGATATGGCTTAAATTGACATTTTGGTGTAAGCAACGGGTTAGGAGGAACCATACCTGCTCTGTGTCGTTCGGTTAAAGAGACCTAATGTACGTGGCACTTTCTGTTGGCATAGATGGAGGGTCTTAGGCTTAGGCCGGAAGGACCAAAATACTAACGAGATTTGCCATCCTAGAGGCATTGGTGGACAGAGTTCACTGTGTAAGTGCCCTAAGTGCACGGGGCGTGCGGCCGTGTATGCCTACGCTTGTGGTGAGGTGTGCTTAAATTGTAATTTCGCTATCCCGTTTGTTTATACTAATGTATTGCAGGGAAGGAGCACCTCCACCCCAAGTAAAGGGGTGGGGTCATTATAATTTGGTCAGCTTTAGGTGACCGTTGCTTTTGTTTGCCACCGTACGGTGGAATGTTTCTTACAGGTGCTGCGGAGCCGAGAGGCAAATAGCAGGCTAAAGCCCTTATTGCAGTGCTGGACCTCGAAGGCCGAAGTGTATTGTTTACTTTATTCTCATGTGTGATTGGTCGGCGTGCCGTTGTATGGAAGACACATTTTATTTAAGTAAACTTTTGTAAGGCAATAAGGCCCTGTACTTGGTGTATTTGTACGTTCATTCCTATTTGGGTTTGTTAGTGGACATTCATGCTTTTGGCTGGGTCCTTTCTTTGCAACTTATTAAATTGCTTCCACTAGAATGTACTCTGTGTAGGACGTGTGATTGGAAGAATGGTTTCATTTAGTAACCCACCGGTCTGTCCGTGGTATATGGCGTCGGGCCCCGGCCGGACAAACTGCTATATGATATGCGATGGATAGCGGTGTTATAATTTGGTATCAGACTACCAGTTTCAGTCATGCTTAAATGAATTCATGGGCAAATTCTTTTAAGGGGTGGTGAGCACATGTGTTTGCATCATCATTATAACATAAAAATAACCCATGAATGTCCACTTAGGAATGAAAATACACATGTTTGAGGAACCTGCGTGTTCCTATAGTTGCTTTTTGCAATATTATTCGGTCACTTAATGGTGTTTTGTACGACTATAGGTGACCAAGAGTGGTGCAGGGCCGTCAGAACATCCGGTTTCTGAGACAAGTAGCGCACCAAATGTTGATCCTGCAACACCTCCCTCGGCAAAAACCATTCGATTGGTGGCTGAAGCGTTGTTCGCTATGATCAATGCTCAGCCTGCAAGATAAGTGTAGCAGCCTGCCCCTGCTGTGGAGCAAGTACCACTTCAAGCGGTGGAACCAAGGAGGGAGAAGCAAGTGGTAGTGGAGCCATTGATGCCTAGGAGAGCAACTGAAAAACAGCTGAAGATGTTATGGGCTTCAATCCTCCAGTGTTCTCGGGGACGGGAACCCCAACCCAAGCTGAAGATTGGCTCTCCCGAATTAAGAGAGTCCTAATAGCTACGGAGACAGAGGAGTGGCAGAATTCGACTATAGCCACCCTCTTATTGGACGGCGATGCAAGGCTGTGGTGGGAAGGTTTGGAACTACACCACTTGGTGGGGAGGCCACTCACAGAGATCTCGATGGAGGAGTTTTCGAGGCTATTCTTGGCAAAGTACCTTCCCTCAGCGTAAAGGATTGCGATAGAGAACGAGTTTTAGAAGCTGGTGCAAGGAGAGTGTAGCGTGGACGAGTACCTCCACAAGTTTACATGCTTAGGCCGGTATGCAAGCGCTACATTCGCCGATGAGGAGCAAAAGACAATCAGATTCTATGAAGGTCTGAGGGATAACTTAAGGCTACTACTCTCGGGGCCTATAATGTAGGGTTTTCTAACCTTGGTCACACGACTCGGTCTTTGGAAAAAGATATGAAGAATGTGCAGGCAAAGAAGGACTATGGTGCTTAGAGGACAGAGTTCAAGGTGTCGACTACCTCAAAGTCTGGTTATCGTAAGTTCAGTAAGAAGGCTAGGATTTCGGGTCCAACCCCTTCTTCTGGTGCTTCGAGGGCATCTACAGGCCGAACCCCGGGTGCATGCTACAATTGTGGGAAGCCGGGGAATTTTGCCCGTGACTGTTGGAGCGGACGTCCAAAGTCCGATAGGAAGCCGGGAGCAACCTATGAGGAAAAGGGGAAGGTGGTGGAGTCAACCGCTTCCCATTATGCTCTAACTCAACCAAGAGTATACAACCTTGGCCAGAAGGAGGCCATAAAAAAGCGGATGTGGTAACATATACGGTTTAAATTTATAGCAAGTTAGCTTTAAATACTTGTTACCTTGTGCATATTAGCTTACTACTGTTTCTACTAGGCTTTGTGTTGATTTTCGATAATCCAGCGTGAGAACTCTTTGATATAGGAGCTTCGCACTCCTTTTTTTCCGAATGATTTATATCGCACATCAGAGTACCTTCTTCGATGACGAAGGACAAACTTGATGTGTTGTTGCCTAACGGGTGTTCGATGCGTGCAGATAGAATCTGTTGTGTAAAGATATAGATTGGGTGTCAGGAGTTCGACTTTCCAGCATCGTTATTGCCGCTGGTGGAGTTCGACGTAATATTTGGTATAGAATGGCTCTCGGAGCAGCATGCATACATTTATTTCAATCGTAAGGAGGTCAAGTTTGGAATTGGTCGTAAGACGACTTTTGCAGGCTTGAAAGAGTCGAACAAGACGTTGATGTCTGTTGTTTTGGTTGTTAAGGCAGTTTGTGTCGGTGCAGAGATGTTCGTCATGCTAGTGGAGGATTCGAAGCCTAAGACAACTTTGGACAGTATCTCAGTGGTATCCGAGTACCCTGACGTATTCCCTGACGATCTCCCTAGAGCCCCACTGCAGCGAGAGATTGACTTCACAATTGAGCTAGTGCCAGGTGCCAAACCTGTGTCACGCTCTCCGTATCGGTTAGCTTCTAAGGATATTGAAAAACTGAAGGTTCAACTGGAAGAGGTTTTGGAGCAGGGTTATGTGCGTCCAAGTTCGTCGCCTTGGAGTGCACCATCTTCTTTGTTAAGAAGAAGGACAAAAGTTTGCGTCTCTGTATCGATTATCGAGCGCTGAACAAGTTAACGGAGAAGAACAAGTACCCGATCCCAAGGATTGATGATCTGTTCGATCAGTTGGTTGGGTCATCGGTGCACTCTAAATTGCATCTTAAGTCTGGGTATTATCAACTGAGGATAGGGGAAAGTGATATCCCCAAGACAGCGTTCAGCATGAGATATGGGCATTATGAGTTTACCGTCATGTCGTTTGGGCTGACTAATGCACCATCAGTGTTCATTGACCCGATGAATAAAACATTCAGAGAGTACTTGAAACACTTTGTGATCGTCTTCATCGATGACATATTGGTGTACTCAAAGTGCGAAGAGGATCACTTCAAGCATTTGCATTTGGTGATGGAGACGCTGAGGAGGAACCAACTATACACCAAGTCATGCAAATGCGAGTTTTGGTTGTCCTCAGTGACGTTCCTTGGCCATATAGTTAGTTGAGAAGGGATTGAGATTGATCCGGCGAAGATAGTTGTGATACGGGAGTGGCCTGTGTTGTGTTCGGTAGCGGAATTCCCGAGTTTTCTGGGGCTTGCCGACTACTACCAGTGCTTCGTTGAGAACTTCTCGTAGATTGTGTTAACCCTCATGACTTTGACGTGGAAAGATCAAAAGACTATGTGGTCGCTGGAGTGCACACAAGCTTTCGAAGATTTGAAGAGTTGGTTGACCACGACGCCTATTCTATGTTCACCGGTTGGGACCGAAGGCTTTGAGATCTACAGTGATGCTTTGGGCAGTGGTTTGGGTTGTGTTCTTCTATAGTATGGGAGAGTGATAGCTTATGGCTCGCGCAAGCTGAAGGTTCATGAGAGAAATTATCCGATCCATTACTTGGAGTTAGCAGTCATGATATTTGCTCTGAAGTTGTGGAGACATTACCTTTACGTGGTGAAGGTCAATATCTATACTGACCACAAGAGCCTGAAATACTTGTCAGATCAAAATGATCTAAACATGTGACAGTGGAGATGGATGGAGTTCCTGTGGCACTACACAATCAAGATTCACTATATCCTGGGAAAGGCAATGCAGTTGCGGACGCATTGAGTCATAGGGCCCCTACGCGGTCCAACTTGTTGTCGGTTCATGAAGAGCGGTTGATTCGGGAGCTGGAGGAATTAGAGATCTCTTGTGTGGACAAGTAGACTTGTTGTCGAAAAATAGCTGAACTGGACATAGATGCAGTATGACCTGGCTGATTGGATTCTACAGGCTCTGGATTTGGATAACAACATGAAGCAAATCATTGATGAGGCTCTGGAATGGTTAAATTCCAAGTTTAATATTGTTGAAGGACTATTATGAAAGGACAGTCGTTTGTGAATCCCTTATGTGGGAAAATTGCGGGATGAATATATGTACGAGGCACATCTTACCAAGTACTTGATTCACACGGGGAGCACGAAAATATATCAGGATATGAAGAAGTTGTTCTAGTGGAGAGGATTGAGGAAGGACGTGGCACTCTACGTGGCGAAGTGCCAAATGTACACCTTAGTGAAGGCGGAGTGCCAGAAGCCCGGAGGTTTCTTGAAGTCTTTGCCTATCCCGGAGTGGAAGTTCGACGAAATTTCTATGGATTTTGTGCACTGTTTTCCAAGATCGCAGAAGGGGAAAGATGCCATGTGGGTTATTGTAGATCGTTTGACGAAGGTATCACACTTCATTTGGAATAGAAAGGATGATTCGGTGGAGAAACTGGCGAACCTATATGTGGATAACATTGTTCGACTACACGGTGTGCCCCGCAGCATCGTGAGCGACAAAGTTTAACGGTTCATGTCCAACTACTGGAGGATAGTGCAGAAAATGTTTGGAATAAAGTTGAGTTTCAACACGGCCTTTCATCCGTAGACGGATGGTCAGAACGAGAGAGTTAACAGGACGATGGAGGACTTGCTTCGCATATGCATCCTGGATTCCGAGAAGCAGGGTGAAGATCACCTGTACTTGGTGGAATTTGCATACAACAACAGCTACCAAGCGAACATTCAAATGGCGCCCTTCGAGCCCAATATGGTAGAAAATGTCGCACGCCATTGTCGTGGTTAGAAACGGGTGAGACGAAGCTTTTCAAGAGGCAGGAAGTTGAAGATCCAATGTCGTTGGTATGAACAATTCGAGAACTATTGCTAATTGTTCAGGACCAACATGATAAATACTATAATGCCAATCATCAAAATGTGGAGTTCGCTATTGGTGACTGGGTGTATTTGAAGATTAAGCCATTCAAGGGTGTCTCATGGGTACGGCGCTTGAAGAAGCTAAGCCCGAGGTACCTTGGATCGTTTGAGGTTCTGGAGAGGATTGGCAAAGCAGCCTACCGACTGAAGCTTTCAGCGGAACTTAGTGGTCTACTTGACGTATTTTACATATCGGCGTTGCGGAAGGCGGTGCAAGAGCCTTCGCAAGTGATCGTGGTCGATCAAGTATCGGTTGATGACGGGTTGACGACGAAGGTCAAGCCCGTACGCATTGAGGACTCGAAAGTCAAGCGACTGCGTAACAAGGACTTCAGGATGGTCAAAGTTTGATGGGACAACTGCGGTCGTGAGGAGCTTTCGTGGGAGCGAGAGCAGACCATGCTCGAGGAGTATCCCGAACTCTTCTTCTCATGTACCGTTTAAGTTTGAGTACTTAGTTTTCCGTTCTATAATTTCGAGATGAAATTCATTTAAGGGGGGAGAATTGTAATGCCCTGAAACTCAAAAGAAGAACGGGCAACGTTTGAGCCAAGTTAGGGTCTTGGTAAGGTGAACACAGCCTGTGATACAGGCGTTTCATATGGACGTGTTGTGCTCGGTTTGTCAAGGCGAGGTCGGCGATCACTGAGGGCTAGGAACATAGCATAGGACACGAGCATGTCCCAGGGCGTGTCAAGCACACATCCTGTGATACGGGCGTGGCATATAGCCATTTCCACTTCTAGAAGTTTTGGTCCTTTATCTATTGAGGGAAACGACCCGGAATACGGGCGTGTACTGATTGATACAAGCGTGTCGAAGTTGACACTGGCGTGTTTAATCCCATGTCATGTTCGGGACACGATAGTTTCAGCGTCGATTAAGCGCATGGACCATAACACGGGCGTGTCCATGGGTGACACGAGCGTGTCACAAGCCGTGTCATAGGAGGTGTCCTATTCTGTATTTCCTGGTTTACGGTGAGTATGGAACACGGCCTTGGACACGGGAGTGTTGCAAGATATGTTCGGCCCAGTAATTTGACTTTAAGTGCGAATCGTGGCTGTTCGTTTCCTCATTTTTGGATCCAACGACTCAGATTGGTCTATGTTGGGATTTAGGCCGGGAATAGGGTTTCTAAACCATCATTTCAAGTGAGCATTCTCTTTCTAAGACTTTAGAGAGAGGGGAATGTGAGGAAGAAGAGGAAGAGGAAATCCGGCCGCTAGAGTAGCTTCAGAGCCCCGATTCTCGATCTGAGTCTAGATCTACGAAGGCGAGGCCGATACGGTGCTTTCCATCTAAATAGATCTTCATGGAGCAGAAGAGAAATGCTAGTTTAACGATTCTCTATTTAGACATGTGAAGTCCTCTTTTCTTCATGCATAGGAAGACCGCTCTCGCGAGTATGCGGTGAGTTTGAGGTGTTCCTTCGGGTAGACATGAATAGTCCCCGTTATTTTGCATGTAAAGTCCGGAATCGAAGTAAGGACATAGGCATGGTGTGTGAAGCCTACCAAGTTTGTCTGGATCGGTGATGTTTCATTATGCATGAATGGTCAGAGAAGACTCCGTGCCGATAGTTGTTTTCGGGTTTTCTATGCGGTAAATTGGATCGGGGAATCTAGGGGATTAACCCCAAGGTTCACCCGGAAAACTGGGCAGAAGCGTGATTCTACCAACTTTGTGTCCTGGGAGCCAACTTGTACATAAATGAGATATTTAAGATTTGTGTAATCGTTTTGGGACTCGGGGAAGCTTGACCCATGCATATGGCTTAAATTGACGTTGCGGTGTGAGAACCGGGTTAGGCGGAACCGTACCCGCTCTGTGTCGTTTGGTTAAAGAGACCTAATGTACGTGGCACTTACCGTTATCATAGATGGATGGTCTTAGGCTTAGGCCGGAAGGACCAAAAAGCTCACGAGATTTTCCATCCTAGAGGCGGTGGTGGACCGAGTTCACCATGTAAGTGCCCGGAGTGCACAGGGCATGCGACCGTGTATGACTACGCCTGTGGTGAAGTGTGCTTAAATTGTACTTTCGCTATCCTGTTTGTTTATACTAATGCATTGCAGGGAAGGAGCACCGCCACCCATGTAAATGGGTGGGGTCATTATAATTTGGTCAGCTTTAGTTGACCGTTGCTTTTATTTGCCACCATGCGGTGGAATGTTGCTTGCCTGTGCAGCAGAGCCGAGCTGCAAATAGTTGGCTAAAGCCCTTGTAGTAGTGCAGGCCATCGAAAGCCGAAGTGTATTGTTTACTTTATTCTCATGTGTGATCGGCCTGCGTGCCATTGTATGGAAGACACATTTTATTTAAGTAAACTTTTGTAAGGCCATAAGGCCTAGTACTTGGTATTTTTGCAGGTTCATTCCTATTTGGGTTTGTTAGTGGACATTCATGCTTTTGGCTGGGTTCTTTCTTTGCAAATTATTAAATTGCTTCTGTTAAAATGTACTCTATATAGGACATGTGATTGGAAGAATGGTTTCATTTAGTAACCCACCATTATGTTCGTGGTATATGGCGTCGGGCCTCGGGCAGAGCTACTGTTATAGGCTATGCGACGGGTAAGGGTGTTACATTATGTACTAATCCAGATAATTTGTCTCACTCAGTTTCTCCTTCTCAAGGATAGCTTTGAGGGACAGGGTGGAGTGAGATCCACATGCCATGGAAATTCTACAGGAATTTATGCAAAGAAAACTCAGTACTATATTTCGAAATACATTTTTATTTCAATTGGGACTTTAATTAAAATTACTCCCACTATTTTAATCAAAATGATAACCCTCAATATCAATTTAGAGAGTTTATACGGACCACTCTCTTGGTGGAAAAGATCTGTATTTCACCAGCACCATAAGTCAGCTTTGGTTTTTCTCACACAATGTAGTTATTTAGGTAGGCAATGCTTGCCGGTTGCATCATCATGTAACTCTTGTATGGTTGGTGAATAACTCATTATTCACATCCATCATATGGTGCATGCCAACCCTATGCTTCCGGGCACTAAACTTTTGAGGTCAAACAGTTAAGTTTGACTCGATGTCGATAGTAGGATATCACAATTATCTAATCACACCCTTACCAAGATATATTAATGCATCTTGCTTTGGCAAGCCCACATTTCATAAATCGAGGCAAGAAGAGTGTCATCCATAAGAAGTCATCCGAATACTTAATATTGGATAATATATTTTAATACAATTGATTAATACTTAATCATGGTTAACAATTAACCAATGTGCACATTCATAAAATACTAAAAACACTCACAATCCAAATACATCTTAGATGTGCATAAAGAAAAATCATCAACATTTGACGAACTGGGCTAAATTTTAACATCTAAAACCTTTCTAAATCATTAAACATCACAACAAATGACATGCATTCCTAGCGGGGTTCTAAGGGGCAGTGCCCCTGGCAGGGTCTTAGGGTCAGATACCCTAACAAGGTCCAAGGGGCACTTCTAAATTTCAAGATCTACGCGTAATAGATTTAGTAACTTCTGAAACAATGATCATCACATAACCCCTCTCTGATAACACTATTGGGATTCTATGAGAGGCATATCACATGTACGTCATAGAATATAAATTAAGAAAACCCAATGAGAAATTGATCTTGCAATGAACATTGATCAAGAAGTAAAAACACCATTATATAAATTGTACCATAGCGGGATTGAGTCACTTCTCAACCAAGGTGCTCTAAGAAAATATGACGAACACTTGATGCTGGAGTTCTGAGCGTACAATTATATCCATGCCTCTTCGGGTATCCACATGAGAAAGAAGAACCCTTAGACTCTTGTCACACAAGATCTAGATTGGAAGAAGGAATTCCCTCAACGTCTCCAATGATTGCTAGATCCATCAAAGGAGGGGCGGCAGTGACAAAGACGAAGCTTAGGAAACACTTTCCCGGTGTCAGCAACGGATCTAAAAAGTCGGCGACTCAGAGCAGCGGCTATGACTTCTAGATTGCGAAATTATTCTGTCGTGAAGAAGAAGTCATATTCACAATCTCAATCGATTAGGTTAAGTCTATCTCGAGATAACAGTTATCTCATCTATATGTATATATACCAAAACACTTGTTACCCGCAGAAAAAGTCGAAATAATACTTAAGGAATTAAATAGTAGTAAACAATATTTGTCGAGATGATACGTTTATACACGACGAATTAAGGATCCATTCATCGAGATAATAATGAGTGAACTCGACGAATTTAGAAAAATCAATTTGTCGCAACATCAAGAGTACACTCGATGAATCCAAGTATAATTCGTCCAAAATGTCAAGAGTATACTCGACGAATCCTAGTATAATTCATCAAAATGTAAAGAATATACTCGACAAATTCAGATGGATTCCCGAGAAATCAAGATACCATTCGAAGAATTACCCTTGAGTCTTCCGATAACTTACCTGGTCATCTATAATCACAATATTCGTCCCGGGACGAAAAATATCCAGATCAATAATGTTAGAGGCTTTGTCTTTAACTCATATCACATATGAGCATTGCCAACAAAAACCTTTTCAACTTCTCCAATACTCTAATGTGCGACCCCATTGGCTCATATTGTATTGGCAGTTAGACTACCTATTTGACTACTTCTAGATCACAATGTTAACACTAATACATCTTTCCAAAAAATCTTTTTTCAACCTATCCCCCAAGTATTCTACCCACCCTATCGGCTAGTGAGAGGCTGTTCAGTAGAACTGTCTCAAGGACATCATTACAATCTATCATTGAGTGACTTCCAGCTCTGCCAGCAAGTGGGAGACTGGTTAGCAGGATCTTCTCGGGGTCAACATCATAATCTACCACCGAGTGACTTCCAACTCTGCCAGCAAGTGGGATCCTGGTCAGCAGGATCTGCATGGGGCCTGCATTCTAATCTACCACCAAGTGACTTACATCCCTACTAGATAGTGGGAGCCTGGTCAGTTGGATATGCTCGAGGTCAACATTTAATCTACCACCGAGTGACTTCAAGGCCTACCAGCAAGTGGGAGCCTGGTCAGCGGGATCTTCTTGGCATTAACATCTCAATATAAGACCAAGTACTTCCATCCCTGCCACTTAATGGGAGCCTGGTCAGCGAGATCTGCTCGGGATCAATATTCTAATCTACCATACAAGTGACTTCGATCCCTACATACTTCTTGGAGCCTGGTCAATGGGATCTACTCTAGGACAACATCGCAATCTACCATAGAGTGACTACCAGCCCTACGAGCTAGTGGGATCTTGGTCAGCGAGATCTGCTCAGGTCTAACTTCTCAATCTACCACCAAGTGACTTCCTGCCCTGCTAGCGAATGAGAGCATGGTCAGCTAGATCAGCTCGGGGTCGACATCTCAATCAACCACCGAGTGACTTCTAGCCCTTCCAACTAGTGGGATACTAGTTAATGGGATCTGCTCGGGGCTAATATTCCAATCTACCACCGAGTGACTTCCAGCCCTACATGCTATTGGGATCCTAGTTAGTTGGATCTGCCCTAAGCCAACATCTAATTCCAACATCGAGTGACTTCCAGCCCTGCCAGCTAGTGGGAGCCAGGTCATCAAGCTATGCTCGTGGCCAACATCCCAATCTATCACCATGTGACTTCCTACCCTGCCAGCTAGTGGAACCCGGATCTTCTCAAGGTTAACATCTCAATATACCACCGAGTGACTTCCAGCCCTGCCATCTACTGGGAGCCTAAATATCAGGATCTGTTATGGAGGCCAACATATCAATATACACTCAGCCACATGTATTGTTCACACCCAAGAGATCTTGTAATAAGAGAGTCAATAAGCAAGAATAGTTTGTTTACAAGGTTCAGGGATAGAAACCTTTCAAATCATCATCGCCCCAAGTGTGACTTAGGGACTCTCCCTCCATATTATAGATGTGAGAACCTCCCCTCCCAGTCATTGTTCCCGGCCGAGGGGAAGTTCTTACGCAAGGGGAAATTGTCATATAACGGTATTAGCACTTAAGCTAAACACTACCATATGCCATTTATCCCTTGAGCCGAGTAATCATTACAACATAGTTTTCCAACCATAAATAGAAGACAAAAGAAATGAAAGTCAAACAATATTTATATCCAAAAGATGACCAAAATCAGAGTAAGAGTACAACTAGGGGTCCTGGGGCCAAAAAAATGCCGAGCTGAGACTGTATAAGATGCCCTAGAAAATAGTGATCACCACAAAAGGGAACTAAAGCGGCATACCGCTTTAGACAAAAAGGAGCTAAGCAAAATCCTACTAAGGCAATAGAGTGCCTCGGGAAAAAAAGGGCTACTAGGCACCCAAACTACTATACAATAAAGTCTTATACCCAAGAGAGGGCTATATTCCACAAGCAACTACTTACTTCTCTTACGATCTCCTCTGCTATCGGCACTGGATCAAGGATAGGGTCCATGACTACAGTTATCTCCATGTCCACTTACTGGATTTCTTATAAGGGTTAGAACTGGGGCTGGATGGGGGTATTACGGGGCTTGTTGCTGCAAGGGAACCTGGATGGTTTTATAGAAAACCATTAGTCATAAAGACTAGTCAGATTACCTCTCTTTCCTCAGCACACCCACGATAAAAATATAACATTAGTAGAAAGATTTTAGGTACAGTACGTTTTTATAAGTTAAAAGACAAGTAAGAAAGAGGAGAGGGAAAACGAAAATAACTCAACTTATAAGAATGCCCATACATCTTTATAAGTCTAGGATATTTGTTTTAATTCATTTATAAAGTATAAGTACAAGGCAGATATAGTTTCAAAGCTATAACATAACTTATATGAATGCCCATACAAACATAATAGTAAAGGGTCTCACAAATTTCATATTTTACAAGAATTCCCAGACAAACTTGTATTATAAGTAATTTAAAGGTACAATGTATGCTATGTAAGACTGATATGCTTAATTAGAATATTTATGTTTAATTCCTTACCCAGTTCACTTGTTAAGTGGGTAGCTAACAACACAGGCCTTATCATATTGGCGGATGATAACAACGGATCGTACTTCTCCGCTCCTTGTTAGGGGCATACCACAACCCTAGGCCTCTTGTACAACACTCGAATGTGTTTTGTACTCCACAAGTTGTTCCTAAAAACCATAGGGACAACGACACAGACTAAGGGTATTTGTCCACCGAGATTTTAACCACAAGACAGATAGCCCTTTCACAATCCAAAGAATCTAACACGCTTGTCTCTCCAACAGTGTGCAATACGGTAGCGTGGTTAGACCACCATAGAGTTTATTAATTATTTTATTTAAGAAAGCCTTGTACCGGGCTTACCACCCAGACTTTACAACCTGTTATTGTGATGAAATGAACTTAAATGAAAACAATCCTTAACTGGAGGAAATCTAGAGTTTGCCTTAAGATACCTCCAGGGTACTAGATTTAAATTATGTATTGGCCAGGTAAGAATAAGGTTGGTGGTCGCACTGTGTACCGTTATACACCACCTTCCTTGCGGGGGATACTGGCTCACCACTAACTTCTTTCCCTAACACCAATTAGGTAATTTAGAAACAAATCTCTTTAATGTATATAAGGTTGTACTACGTTTTACCCGTTAAGATCAACTGTAATTAAGCGAATAATGATACAAAAAGAGTAAGGAATATAGTATACTACTTGCGTGCTACCACATAAGAAACATTCTATGTGATATCAAATGTATTACTCGTAGGCGAGAAGTGATTAGGTTTGAATATCCCAAACATTAAAGAAAGCATGAGCATTGTAACGCCCCCGATTTTTCGATGATTTTATTTGATTTGGTATCGTCATATTTATGACGTCGTGGCGTTACTTTTAACGTTGAGTTGACGACGCAATGTTGTTAAGGCATTTTCATGTCTATTCGGTTGAGTCGGCCAAATTCGTGAATTCTTGTTGTAATCGGAAAATTTTGTATTCTGAAAATTAAGTTAAGAAATTTTGGACTTGCTTGTCAAGTTTCATCGCGATTAGAGTGATATTTGGGCCTCGGCGATTTTCCGAAGTTTTGTAGAATTTATGATCGCCGTAAACTTTGAAAATTTATATCTCGAGAATGGCTAGTCGGATTTTAGTTTAGACTTTTCCATTAGGTTCGTAGCGTCAATATTCGTCTATGGTGCGAGTTTCGTTTAATTCGGCACGCGTTTGGGCCTCCGTTTTGAACTCGTGTTTTCTTATTCAAAAAATATATATATAATTATTTTAATATTATAGTACTATTCAAAAATGTCTTTTACAATTCATTTATATAGTTCAATTTTTTAGATATTTTTTCAAAAAAACAATTGTTCATGCAATTTATTTTTCTTGAATACTCGAGTGTTCTCCTCTGTCTCAAGTACTGCTGACATTCATCACTCGAGTGCTGGCTGTTGTTCTCTAGTTCTAACTGTTGTTCATGAGTACTAAATTTTTAGTACTCGAGTTCTAAATTTTAGTACTCGAGTAGCCTGTTCTCTACTTCTCGAGTACTCCTAATCTTGTTCTCGAGTGGTCTGCAGCTCTTCTAGAGTAGTCCGTTCCTGTCTGCGTTCGGGCGCCGTTATGAGTGTCAAACTGGTGTCATATAAAAAAATGGTTAACATTAAATTTGTTTGTCTCAAAGAGATCTAAAACTTTCGTGTTGATCACTTTTCAATTTGAAGCCATCCTAAACCTCTAATTTTGTTTTCCGTGCACGCACTCGTAAATAGTCTGATTTTAGACAAGAAATCCTATAAGAACTTACATATATATACTCATATACTTAGGGTAATTAATAAAAAAACTTCACCTTCTCCAAAACTCTGAATCGAAACCAGAGGGGCAACTCCCTCCTATTCATGAATCTTCTTGGTGGCCGCCGACGGTTCTCCGGTGCTCCCAATCTTTAACCGAGTATAGATCTGGAAAGCTCTCGTCGAGAGCTATGCCATCGTGGTAAATTTTTCACCATTTCTTGAGTCTTCTCGTTAGAGTTTTTCGTCCTAACATCTATTTAAGCCATTTTTATTCAAATTTCGACTCCTCCCGTCTTCTTTTGCCCCGATCTGCGACGAGAACTGATTCGGAGATCTTTTTCGGTAAAACTAAGGCAAGTGGTGGTTTACCCTCGTTTCTCCTTTTCCGGTTTGATGGTAACGATTAAGTTTTTATGTTCTTTAGAATTTTCTGCACTTTGTCTTTCTAGTTATTGCTTTGATCAACCTTTCTTGATGATCACTTGACATTGTAAGATTTTATCGCGATGAACTCAATCTCATCAAGCCATGTTTAAACTTTCTTAAAATGTTTCACTGATGGCTTTAATCGCCCAATCTATAATTATTAATCGTATTATGGTTTATGTAGGATTGTTAATCGTTCTTAAGGGGTTGATCAACCGTGTCTTTAATCTAGAATGTCGAGTAGAATCTGACGCGCCATGTCTCGAGATATATGTGGTGGTGTTCATGTGGGTTTTTTGATTGCGGGAATTAGTGTATGAAACCACCTCCGCAAATGTTTGTTCCCTTTATTAGTACCCTGTGTGAGTCTACCATGTTTTTTGGCATCTGCGGTGTATGGTGGAGAGTATGAGACTCCCTCGAAGTTTGACGGATATTATATTCATAAAGGTGTGTACAGTTGGGTGACCACCTCGCCCGTGTTTTTGGGTAGAATCGACCACAGGTGCCTAATAATTGTTATGTATTTCTTCCTTATGACTTACTCATGTTTGTCACATTATAGCATTGTGCATATGGTGTATTTATGATGTACGTGACGATTCACGTAAGTGTTTTTTTTCCTGTTTGATGCTTTACTTTTGTACTTTACTTCAGTATTGTTAGTCTTGGGTTGGTACCCCTTTGACTTTTGTTTATTTTGGCTTATTTTCAGCCACCATTTGTACTTTCTTGCTGAGGTGTTCCGTCTTTGGAATGCCTTAGGTTCAAATTTGTAGCTGAGTTTGGTGCTGGTTGTTCGAGTGCTTGAGCGGCAGTGTTGGCCATGGTTGTTGCCTCGTCATAGCGAGGTAGATCGTTGTTTATTACTGGTCCAAACATACTAATCTATATGTGGGTTCGTGTCAAATTGTTGACGCCCACAAAATTGTTATTTTTAGATATTTGATAGCTGCTTAGTTTTATTTATGTGGATGTGGATTACTTGTTCTCTGGGATGTTTTATGTTAGGATTGCATGACAGTTAATTTCAAGTATAAAATTTTCTATTATTACCTCATGCAATACATATTTTAAAAATGTAAAATCACTATATTTGTAAGACCCCCTTTTTTTTTCTTTTTCAACCACCGGGGTCTTAGCCCAGAATTGCCGTTTTGCGGTGGCACCGACATCTCGGGAAGGCAACCACTACAAAATGCCAATTCTGTCGGCCCTTTTCGATCACAAGAGAGAGAAGTATTTATACAAAAATGTAAACAAGTCCACAGAAACATGTAAATAAAAGTGAATCATATCCAGTCCATCAATACATATAATAGGAAAATAGATAAATGGGCTCGAGCCCAGTACATCAGAGTCCTCCCTACAAGTCACTCATCGCGGAAGCTAAGAAAATACTAATAACTCACGGAGCTGGTCGCAGGTGCACCGGTGCTAGACTGTCCCACCTCCATGCGCACCGTACTCCGCTGGTGCTGGTCCCTGTCTCCCATCCAGCTCCTGTAATGTTTGGTTCGAAAACCATTAGTCATAAAGACTAAGCCCTATCATCCCCTACCCCTCCCACCACGGCTCCTAAGCACCGGGCGGAGAGGAGGAAAGGGAAGCTACAAAAGTGGAGAATAGTCAAGCAGGTGACGGTAGACCTAACTAGCAAGTTATAACAGGTGAACAGTATAAATGTTGTAATAGGTAGAACAATTAATAAATAGCAAATTGTATAAAAGGCAGCTAGAGAATAGTAAGTAAGCAACAAGTAAGTAAGTATGTAACCTTAACTTATATGAATGCCCATACAAACTTATAAGTTAAGGGATCTTCTGCAAAGCTCCCATCGTATAAAAAGTCCCATACCAATTTATACGTTGGGGTGTCGGTTGTATGCAAATATGAGTGTAGTGATATGCTATGCCATGATTCATGCAAGTGAAACTCACGCACACGACTCTATGCGCACAGACCTTTAGTCCCCCCTGTTCGGGCAGCTAGCTTCACTCCCAGGAACCTCCGTAATGGCAAACGGAGACAGTGGGTCGGGCCCCCAACTCCTAGGCGGGCATCCACACTAACATGCCTAGCCCTCCCGTACGCCCCTAGAAGAACACAACCTAGAGTATCCGCGTACTGCTGCTGGATGTACCCTCCAGACTTTCTTTGGCTAAGTGTCCCACACCGCCGAGTCAGCGTACCGATGTCGGTGTGAACGACGATCAGGTACCGAAGACCCACCACCTTTATTCTGTACTCCAACCCTCGAGCCCTCGGCCCCCCGGACAGTCCTGTCCGTGCATCTACCTTCAGAGCTACTGTCTAAATGGCAACAAGTCCTATTATCCTACTTTCCTAGCTACGGGGAGTGAGTGTGTGCAACCCTAGTTATACTAGTTGCTCTTTTAATTTATTATCCCTACGGTTTACGTTAGCCCAGGACTGCCCCCGGTATACCCCGTGAAGGGCTCTCAAGGGGCACTAGGAACCAAGACGGCGGCATTACGGCCCGAAGTTCCCTTTCGCAAGGCACTTATTATTATTGGTTGATCTCCCTTAGCCCGATCCCCTTTTAGTTACTTTAGTTCTAACCCTAGAGTATTAAGACTCTTCCTCTTCTTCCCGGGATGGACGATCTTTCGTCGTTCCCGTACTCCCTTATTCCAACAAGTCTCCCAATGATGAACTCGAACCTAGTTTGCCCTACCAACCATCAACTATCAAAATTCCGTGGCTTTACTATATGTAGACCATCCTAAACTATATGAGGTACCCAAGGGGAGGTACACCAAATTATCTTCCAAATCTCCTATAATATTTACTGGAGGTCTACCATATCATACTTTGTCTAAATCCAGAAACTTATAATTTTCCTAATTAATCTGATATTTATTTAATTTTCCCAAAGGACGTGCATGGGTCATTTTAAACATGAACTACATGATCTTCCTAAGTAATGGCTACTCAAAAATCATGATCATTAAATAACAGCAAAATAACCTCAAATACAAATTCTCAGAATTTTATAGGAAGTATTTAACCTCTAAATAATTTATTCAGTATAATCATGTTAATTCTACGTAGTGAAGGAAGTACTGAAATTATTCATCTAAAAATTATAGAAAAATCACTAGTCAGTAGTATGCTATATAAAAAATCTTTGTACAGAGAATCATAATTTTACTAGCTTGCTAACCACCACTAAAGATTTAATCAAATAATCAAGGTAAAACATACTTAATGAAGCGAGCCTTAGAATTAATCTTTCAAAAATCCCATAAAAATTCACAGAGATTTAAAATCATAATAAACGTTCTCTGCTTAAATTTCATCACTTTCCAGAGAGTGTGTATTCCCTAATAAATTTTCTAAGCAAATCATACAACTACTAAATCATTAAAGGAAGTATCCAAAATAATGAACATAAAATTCATAGAAAAATATCCAGAGCTTGTACCATCCCTATAATTCAATCTCCCCAAATCTCACCACTTTTCAATGTGATGTAGTGTCATTTCCTATCTCTATAAGTTTTGCGCCCTAAACTAGGGTTAGATTTTCAGGTATCCTAACGGTCTCCAAATTTACTAAAATTTCACCCAGAGAACTATATTGGCCCTATGGTTCCCTTCACCCAATTTCGGGTCAATCCAAGGTAATTTGACCACATGACCTTCACAAACCACCAAGATCCATCCTTAGGGTTTGGCCTTGGTCCTTAGGGTAAACTTACCCCGATCCACCTCAAACTCCATGAGGGGGTGCTAGAGAATATTACTAGCCAGTGGTAAAAATCTCAGCCTCTGTTGAGGTGATCTCACCACTCAAACTTCAAAAGTGCACTTTTAACCTAAGACCCCTTATTAGGACAAAACTTAGGGTTGATCCTTTCTAGTCCAAACAATCTACAAATGAGATGAAAAATTATACAGAACCTTATAGTGACCCCAGGGACCTCTCACCAGAATTTGGGAGGGTTTGGAAATTATTTAACTATCTAATTAAATTCCGCTAGGATTATTGAATTTTCCTAAAAACTATAGAAAAATATTCTCCAAAAATTCTCATTTTTGGATAGCAACTAGATATAGGTAAGATTAGGCCACACCCCAAATTTCAAGTCATTTTGATGACTAGATTGGAGTGGGGAATTTTTCTAAGGTCAAGACAGCCCTCTGGATAGACCTCACCAAAAAGGGTGCTGTGGTCTAACCAGGATTCCAAATTGAGTGAAATTAATTTTGACTAAAACTAGACTTCCATGTCTACAGTTTCTATGTTGACCACTTTTCCTGTAGAAGCCTCTAGGTATTTTTCCCAAATTATTTAACATGACAGATAAATTCATTCAGAAATTGTTTTAAAAATAGAATCCAATTTTCATGGCACTGTTCATCTTCTTCAGAGCCCGAACCAGAGGCCTAAAAACCTAATTTTCCTGTAGCTTTTCCAAGCTATTTCCCGGCCATCCAGCCATCTCCCTGGCCGGCCACCACCACCACCACCTCCGTTGAGGCGAGGGCTATCGTCGGGCGGCGGCACGGCCGCCGGAGAGGCGGTTTCCGGCGAACCCGCCACCATGAAATTTTCGGAAAACCACGAATACGCTCAACCGATCTGGCTCTTTTGAGCCCGATATCTCTCCTAACGATTCCTAAGATCTATCCGCAGAAGAAGAGGGAGGGTAGGACCTTGTTCGCGGGTTGGAGGCGTGCAGAGCGTCGGGAAGCCATTTGTGCGGTGGTGGCGTCGCCGGAAATTCTTCAACAGCAAGGGGGAAGTCTGAAACAGTTTGAGGGAGTGTAACCTTTTCCTCTTGCTCTTAGGAGTCTTTTATAGATCAGCAAATAGGGAGGGGAAAGGATGAAACGTTTGAGATGAAATGTTCGCGGCCATTACTAATCCCCTTAATGACGTTTCGGTTATGACGAATGGCAGTTGAAATGTTGGAGATGAAGAGGTGTTTGCCAGGTGGCAATTTCCTATTGGACCCACTTTTCCTTAATTATTAACATAATTAAAGTAGGGAACGACCCATAAATACTCTTGATTTTCATTCCCATAGTCAGAATTTATTATGGCGTCGGTTACCGAAATTTCCAACCTGGCTGTCATTTCGGCCTTGGTCACGGGCGTGACACATAGGTCACGGGCGTGACAGGCCCGGTTAGCCAATTCTGGGTTCGACAATCGTCGAACTGAGATCGACGATCGTCGAAGGGTGGTCACGGGAGTGACACCTGGGTCACGGGCGTGACAGGCCCGTGTGGCGAAATCTGGTTCGACGATCGTCGAATTGGGATCGACGATCGTCGAGCGTGTCACGCCCTATGTCACGGGCGTGACATTGTGGGTCACGGGCGTGATATGCCTGGTGACTAATTCTGGTTCGACGACGTCAAACTGGAATCGACGATCGTCGAGCGTGTCACGCTCTATGTCACGGGTGTGACATGGCGGGTCACGGGCGTGACATGCCCGTGGGGCCAATTTTGGGTCGACGACCGTCGACCTGGAACCGATGATCATGGTCACGCCCTATGTCACGGGCGTGACATGGCGGGTCACGGGCGTGACAGGTCTGGTGACTAATTCTGGGTTCGACGATCGTCGAACTGAAATCGACGAAAGTCGAATGCGGTCACGCCCTATGTCACGGGCGTGACGGGTCGGTCACGGGCGTGACCAACCCGTGACCCGATTTCTTGGTCGATTTATTTCAAGTTTTGGGCTCCCTAGGGTTCTACCACAACCAACCGACTCCTAGGGGTCTAGCCGGAAATGGGATGTTACAAATCCCAATAAACAAAACAAAGATTTCGTACCCGAAATCAAGGATAAGCCTACGGGACTCAAATCGGGAAAATAAGCTTGTAACATCCCATGAGAATTAAAGAAATTACATCCCTATATTATGTTCGCTTTATGCGGTTTCAAGTCTAAGATTAATTCGTCCACTTGACTAGGTATATACACCCCAATAAACAAAAGATTAGCCCCTATTCTTGAAATTTCAGTTCCATTGGTTTAAAACAGGAAGACAAATTGATTGTCCAGAGGGGTTGTGAGGTATACCTGACGAAAAAGTTCCGGGTATTTTTGCCGCATCAAGTCCTGTGGCTCCCATGTATGCTCCTCCTGCCCATGATTGTTCCACAGAACCTTGACTAACGGGACCTTCTTCCGTCGCAAGACCCGCACTGCTGTATCGTCAATCCTGATAGGCTCCAAATTGACTGACCGATCCGAGGCCACTGGGCCATCTGCCGAGGAAATCAGCTGCTCAGGGCGTAGCAGAGCCCTCCGAAGTGAGGAGACGTGGAAGACGTCATGCAATCCCGCTAACTCCGGCGGTAGCTCCAGTCTATAGGCTAAGGGGCCGATCCGCTCCAGGATCCTATAGGGCCCCATATATCTCGGACTGAGCTTCTTCCGCCCGCGAACCCGCGAGACTCCGTGCATCGGCCGTATCTTCAAGAAAACTCGGTCCCCCACCTGGAACTCCACTTGACGATGCCTCGCATCGTAGTATTTCGCATGTCTGCTCTGGGCTTCCAACATCCTGTCTCGGATCAATCTAATCTGAGCATCTGTATCTCCCACAAACTCCGAGCCCAGTGCCTGCGGATCCTCGTCCTGAACCCATGATAGTGGGGTTCTGCACCTCCTTCCGTACAACGCTTCGTATGGAGCCATGCCTATGCTGGACTGATGAGCGTTGTTGTATGAAAACTCGACCAGTGGCAACAATCTCTCCCAAGGCTCGCCACGGTCCAAAATACACAGTCGTAACAGATCTTCCAGTGTACGGTTTGTGCGCTCTGTTTGTCTGTCGGTCTGAGGGTAGAAGGTTGTGCTGAATGTCAACCGAGAACCCAGATGGACCTGGACTGACCTCCATTCCCTGGATGTAAACCGCCCATCCCGATCCGAAATGATAGTCTTGGGCACCCCATGATAACGCACGAACTGCTCAATGAACCTCCGTACTAATACACTGACCGGTGTGTCCTTTGTCACTGGGATGAATCTGGCCACCTTTGTCAGCCTGTCCACTATCACCCAGATCGAGTCGTTCCCCGCACGGGATCTAGGTAGCCCATGTATGAAGTCCATGGCTATATCTTCAAACTTCCACTCCGGCACTGGAAGCGGCTGCAGCAAGCCTGCCGGGTTCCTACACTCCGCCTTCACGAGCTGGCAGGCCTCGCAATGCATCACAAAATACGTAATATCTTTCTTCATACCCGGCCAGTACATCGTCCTCTTTAAATCCTTTACCATCTTGGTGATCCCCGGGTGTACCGAATATCGGCTGCAGTGAGCTTCCGTCAAAATGTCCTCCCGGATCCGTCCTCCTACTGGTATGTAGACTCTGCCTCGGAAACACAGGAGCCCATCCATCAAAGAGTAATCTCCTGTCGTGCCTTCCTCCAAGGCTCGGAAAATCGGTTCAGCTCTCTCGTCCAGCATCTGCCCATCTCTGATGCGGTCTCGGATGTCATCTGTAGTAGCCATCGACCCCAGGTACTCCATGTACAGTTCCGGGTCATCCTCAGACACTAGCGAAATCTGCATCTCCTCGAATGATCTAATCAACTCCAAGGCCATCAGCTGCGGGCCTACTCCAGTCGTACTCGCTCTCCGGCTCAGAGCATCCGCAACCACGTTCGCCTTCCCCGGATGGTAGTGCATGATATACTGGTAGTCCGAAAGAAACTCCACCCAGCGTCTCTGCCTGATGTTTAACTCCTTCTGGGTGTCGACGTACTTCAGATTCTTGTGGTCGGAGAAGATATCACAATGTACCCCGTAGAGATAGTGCCACCAGATCTTAAGAGCAAAAATGACTGCCCCCATCTCCAAATCGTGCACGGGGTAGTTCTGCTCGTACTGCTTCAACTGACGGGAGGCATAGGCTATTATGTGCCCATTCTGCATAAGGACGGCACCCATCCCCTGATAGGAAGCATCTGCATACACCTGGAATCCCTCCTTCCCTGATGGAAGAGCAAGGATGGGAGCCGAGGTGAGACGATCCTTCAGCTCCTGGAAGGCAGATTCGCATCGCGGCGTCCAAATAAAAGGGGACTCCTTCTTCGTCAGAGACGTAAGAGGGAGGGCAATCTGAGAGAACCCCTTTACGAACTTCCGGTAGTAACCGGCAAGTCCCAAGAAACTTCGAACATCCGTGGCCGACTTTAGTGGTGGCCAATCCCGTACTGCCTGGATCTTTGCCGGATCCACTGCCAGACCTGCTCCACTGATGACATGGCCCAGAAAGGCCACCTCCTTTAGCCAGAACTGGCACTTGCTGTACTTGGCATACATCTCGTGCTCACGCAGCTTCTCCAAGGTCAAGGCTAGATGTCTCGCGTGCTCCTCCTCCGTCCTTGAATAGATGAGAATGTCGTCGATGAATACAATGACAAAGACGTCCAGATACTCCTCGAACACCCGATTCATCAAAGTCATGAATGCGGAGGGTGCATTCGTGAGCCCGAACGGCATCACGGTAAACTCGTACAAGCCGTATCTGCTGCTGAAGGCCGTCTTCGGGATGTCCTCCTCCCGAATACGGAGCTGGTAGTATCCTGACCTCAGATCCAGCTTTGAGAACCAATGAGCTCCCTCCAGCTGATCAAAAAGCTTGTCTATCCGTGGTAAAGGATATGTATTCCGGACTGTCAACCTGTTCAGAGCCCGGTAATTGATGCACAGTCGAAGGGTCCCGTCCTTCTTCTTAACGAACAACACCGGAGCTCCCCACGGTGATGAGCTAGGCCGAACGAACCTGGCCTCCACTAACTCCTGAAGCTGACTTCGGAATTCCACCAACTCCTTTGAGGCCATTCGATAGGGAGCTCTGGATACCGGCTTAGCCCCCGGTACGAGCTGAATCTGAAAGTCCTTCTCTCGGTGTGGGGGTAACCCTGGTAGCTTCTCTGGAAACACGTCGGCGAAGTCCCGCACTATCGGAATATCTGCAATGGAATCCTTGGCTACGACCGCCTCAAAGAGGACCTGATAAACCTCTTCCCCCTGCAGGTGGGCCTTAACGGCCTGCACAGACGATAGTAAAGTACGGGGTGCTGATATAATACCTTCGATAACAATGAAGGAGTCGCCGTGCCTCACGGTGATCCTCTTCGCCACGCAATCGATCTGGGCATGGTTCCAGTACAGCCAGGTCATGCCCAGAATCAGATCATAATCTGGAATCCTCAAAACCGTCGCTGGTGCCTCAAACGACTTTCTGCCGATCCTCGCTTCCATATCAAAATGAGTAGAGGTCAATATCTCTGATCCATCGGGTAGGCGCACCCTCAGCATCTTCCCGGTGCTTAGCTCCACTCCTGCCAGTCCTTTCACGAAATCCTCCGACACGAATGATTGCGACGCACCAGTGTCGAAGAGGGTGTGAGCGGGCTTGCTGCTCACGAA
The DNA here is from genome assembly GCA_039513925.1 of Platanthera zijinensis. Classification (NCBI taxonomy): domain Eukaryota; kingdom Viridiplantae; phylum Streptophyta; class Magnoliopsida; order Asparagales; family Orchidaceae; genus Platanthera; species Platanthera zijinensis. The sequence goes on from CM077092.1 coordinate 99,399,858, forward strand.
TACTATGCCTGGGGTAATTAAATGTCTTAGTATTCTTATTGTAGTTTATCTTCTCTTAATTTCTAACCAGGTTATGTTTAAAATAGTAGTTTATATGAAGAAAATCTGAAAAGTACTGCCATACCTGTGATAACCTGCTCCGGGTCCCGGGGCTGTGTCAGGTCTAGAGCATACACCTGCTCTCTCTCTGGCCTACGACCTCGATCCTGAAATCCTCATCCTTGGTCCTGTCCTTGTCCACCAAACAGTCGGGGAGGTGGAGCGCCCTGATGTTCTGGTGGGGGTGCTCGCCCTACAGGGCAGTTCCGCTTGATATGCCCCGGCTGGTTGCACTGATAGCATACCGGTGGCTGCCCTGCCGTCCTTGGCATTTCCAGCATCTGTATAGGCTGGGGAGCCAATACCCCCTGAGTCCTCTGCTCCTGCCCAAACTCCTGACGAGGCTGATCCCCGTTCCTTCTCTCCCCGATAACCTGGCCCCGAGGACGGTCTCTACGACCTCCAATCACAGAATCATCAGCCGGTCTCTTCCTATTCTTCACTGTAAGCTGATCTGCCTCTCTCTTCTTAGACATCTCCAGAATCCTGGCCAGACTCCCCTCTGAAACGAAAAGGAGGGCCTGCCTCATGTCATCCTGCAGCCCCTTATAAAACCTCCGGCGTAGCCAGCATCGTCTAACTGGTAAGCGTCCGCATAACAGGCCAGGTGAGTGAACTCCTGATAGTACTCCACCACAGTCCTGTTCCCTTGCCTCAACCGTAGGAATCTATCCTCCAGGTCATCTCTCACCGACTGAGGTACAAAATGTCCTAAGAGCGCTGCTCTGAACTCCTCCCAAGTAATATCAGCACAGTCCATCCCTGCAAAGGTGGTGTCCAGCTGAGATTTCCACCATCTCTTTCCGTGTGACTCTAAGCAGGAGACTGTCAAAGCGACTGCCTCCTCCGTGGGGCATCGAATCCCTGCCAGCATCTCGTAAATGGTGTCCAACCACTCCTCCGTACGTATTGCAGACTTCGTCCCCTGGTAGGATGGAGGGGAAAGTCCTCGGAAGACCGTCATCCAATTGGCCCCAGGGTTTGGCTGTGGGGTCGGGGCTTGCTGAGCTCTGAAGGCCTCCAGGATGGCCGTCAGTGTTTGCCCCATCTCCGTCTGCTGGAGCGGAACGGGTGCTGGCAGAGTCGGGACCACATTCGGAGCCTGAGGTGTCCCCTGCTGCGATGTAGGGTTCGTCGCAGGCTACAAACAAAAATTCCATTTGTTAGAGAGCGAATGAATGGAATTTAAGAAGAGTTATGATGGACTTTCACATGTGATTTCCCTTATGGGCACACCACTGCTTCCGCTGCTAGTTTGTCCGCAAACTAAGCTCGCACGGGGGTGACCCAAGATTTTGTGGACTACGTCTCTTCGATCGAGGTTTGCTCTGATACCACTTGTAAGACCCCCTTTTTTTTCAACCACCGGGGTCTTAGCCCAGAATTGCCGCTTTGCGGTGGCACCGACATCTCGGGAAGGCAACCACTACAAAATGCCAATTCTGCCGGCCCTTTTCGATCACAAGAGAGAGAAGTATTTATACAAAAAAATGTAAACAAGTCCACAGAAACATGTAAATAAAAGTGAATCATATCCAGTCCATCAATACATATAATAGGAAAATAGATAAATGGGCTCGAGCCCAGTACATCAGAGTCCTCCCTACAAGTCACTCATCGCGGAAGCTAAGAAAATACTAATCACTCACGGAGCTGGTCGCAGGTGCACCGGTGCTAGACTGTCCCACCTCCATGCGCACCGTACTCCGCTGGTGCTGGTCCCTATCACCCATCCGGAGCTCCTGTAATGTTTGGTTCGAAAACCATTAGTCATAAAGACTAAGCCCTATCATCCCCTACCCCTCCCACCACGGCTCCTAAGCACTGGGCGGAGAGGAGGAAAGGGAAGCTACAAAAGTGGAGAATAGTCAAGCAGGTGATGGTAGACCTAACTAGCAAGTTATAACAGGTGAACAGTATAAATGTTGTAATAGGTAGAACAATTAATAAATAGCAAATTGTATAAAAGGCAGCTAGAGAATAGTAAGTAAGCAACAAGTAAGTAAGTATGTAACCTTAACTTATATGAATGCCCATACAAACTTATAAGTTAAGGGATCTTCTGCAAAGCTCCCATCGTATAAAAAGTCCCATACCAATTTATACGTTGGGGTGTCGGTTGTATGCAAATATGAGTGTAGTGATATGCTATGTCATGATTCATGCAAGTGCAACTCACGCACATGACTCTATGCGCACAGACCTTTAGTTCCCCCTGTTCGGGCAGCTAGCTTCACTCCCAGGAACCTCCGTAGTGGCAAACGGAGACAGTGGGTCGGGCCCCCCACTCCTAGGCGGGCATCCACACTACCAGGCCTAGCCCTCCCGTACGCCCCTAGAAGAACACAACCTATATTATCCGCGTACTGCTGCTGGATGTACCCTCCAGACTTTCTTTGGCTAAGTGTCCCACACCGCCGAGTCAGCGTACCGATGTCGGTGTGAACGACGATCAGGTACCGAAGACCCACCACCTTTATTCTGTACTCCAACCCTCGAGCCCTCGGCCCCCCGGACAGTCCTGTCCGTGCATCTACCTTCAGAGCTACTGTCTGAATGGCAACAAGTCCTATTATCCTACTTTCCTAGCTATCGGGGAGTGAGTGTGTGCAACCCTAGTTATACTAGTTGCTCTTTTAATTTATTATCCCTACGGTTTACGTTAGCCCAGGACTGCCCCCGGTATACCCCGTGAAGGGCTCTCAAGGGGCACTAGGAACCAAGACGGCGGCATTACGGCCCGAAGTTCCCTTTCGCAAGGCACTTATTATTATTGGTTGATCTCCCTTAGCCCGATCCCCTTTTAGTTACTTTAGTTCTAACCCTAGAGTGTTAAGACTCTTCCTCTTCTTCCCGGGATGGACGATCTTTCGTCGTTCCCGTACTCCCTTATTCCAACAAGTCTCCCAATGATGAACTCGATCCTAGTTTACCCTACCAACCATCAACTATCAAAATTCCGTGGCTTTACTATATGCAGACCATCCTAAACTATATGAGGTACCCAAGGGGAGGTACACCAAATTATCTTCCAAATCTCCTATAATATTTACTGGAGGTCTACCATATCATACTTTGTCTAAATCCAGAAACTTATAATTTTCCTAATTAATCTGATATTTATTTAATTTTCCCAAAGGACGTGCTACGGGTCATTTTAAACATGAACTACATGATCTTCCTAAGTAATGGCTACTCAAAAATCATGATCATTAAATAACAGCAAAATAACCTCAAATACAAATTCTCAGAATTTTATAGGAAGTATTTAACCTCTAAATAATTTATTCAGTATAATAATGTTAATTTTACGTAGTGAAGGAAGTACTGAAATTATTCATCTAAAAATTATAGAAAAATCACTAGTCAGTAGTATGCTATATAAAAGATCTTTGTGCAGAGAATCATAATTTTACTAGCTTTCTAACCACCACTAAAGATTTAATCAAATAATCAAGGTAAAACATACTTAATGAAGCGAGCCTTAGAATTAATCTTCCAAAAATCCCATAAAATTTCACAGAGATTTAAAATCATAATAAACGTTCTCTGCTTAAATTTCATCACTTTCCAGAGAGTGTGTATTCCCTAATAAATTTTCTAAGCAAATCATACAACTACTAAATCATTAAAGGAAGTATCCAAAATAATGAACATAAAATTCATAGAAAAATATCCAGAGCTTGTACCATCCCTATAATTCAATCTCCCCAAATCTCACCACTTTTCAATGTGATTTAGTGTCATTTCCTATCTCTATAAGTTTTGTGCCCTAAACTAGGGTTAGATTTTCAGGTATCCTAACGGTCTCCAAATTTACTAAAATTTCATCCAGAGAACTATATTGGCCCTATGGTTCCCTTCACCCAATTTCGGGTCAATCCAAGGTCATTTGACCACATGACCTTCACAAACCACCAAGATCCATCCTTAGGGTTTGGCCTTGGTCCTTAGGGTAAACTTACCCCGATCCACCTCAAACTCCATGAGGGGGTGCTAGAGAATATTACTAGCCAGTGGTAAAAATCTCAGCCTCTGTTGAGGTGATCTCACCACTCAAACTTCAAAAGTGCACTTTTAACCTAAGACCCCTTATTAGGGCAAAACTTAGGGTTGATCATTTCTAGTCCAAACCATCTACAAATGAGATGAAAAATTATACAGAACCTTATAGTGACCCCAGGGACCTCTCACCAGAATTTGGGAGGGTTTGGAAATTATTTAACTATCTAATTAAATTCGGCTAGGATTATTGAATTTTCCTAAAAACTATAGAAAACTATTCTCCAAAAATTCTCATTTTTGGATAGCACCTAGATATAGGTAAGATTAGGCCACACCCCAAATTTCAAGTCATTTTGATGACTAGATTGGAGTGGGGAATTTTTTCTAAGGTCAAGACAGCCCTCTGTATAGACCTCACCAAAAAGGGTGCTGTGGTCTAACCAGGATTCCAAATTGAGTGAAATTAATTTTGAATAAAACTAGACTTCAAGGGCTACAGTTTCTATGTTGACCACTTTTCCTGTAGGAGCCTCTAGGTATTTTTCCCAAATTATTTAACATGATAGATAAAATCATTCAGAAATTGTTTTAAAAATAGAATCCAATTTTCATGGCACTGTTCATCTTCTTCAGAGCCCGAACCAGAGGCCTAAAAACCTAATTTTCCTGTAGCTTTTCCAAGCTATTTCCCAGCCATCCAGCCATCTCCCTGGCCGGCCACCACCACCACCACCTCCGTTGAGGCGAGGGCTATCGTCGGGCGGCGGCACGGCCGCCGGAGAGGCGGTTTCCGGCGAACCCGCCACCATGAAATTTTCGGAAAACCACGAATACGCTCACCCGATCTGGCTCTTTTGAGCCCGATATCTCTCCTAACAATTCCTAAGATCTATCCGCAGAAGAAGAGGGAGGGGAGGACCTTGTTCGCGGGTTGGAGGCGTGCAGAGCGTCGGGAAGCCATTTGCGCGGTGGTGGCGTCGCCGGAAATTCTTCAACAGCAAGGGGGAAGTCTGAAATAGTTTGAGGGAGTGTAACCTTTTCCTCTTGCTCTTAGGAGTCTTTTATAGATCAGCAAATAGGGAGGGGAAAGGATGAAACGTTGGAGATGAAACGTTCGCGGCCATTACTAATCCCCTTAATGACGTTTCGGTTATGACGAATGGCAGTTGAAACGTTGGAGATGAAGAGGTGTTTGCCAGGTGGCAATTTCCTATTGGACCCACTTTTCCTTAATTATTAACATAATTAAAGTAGGGAACGACCCATAAATACTCTTGATTTTCATTCCCATAGTCAGAATTTATTATGGCGTTGGTTACCGAAATTTCCAACCTGGCTGTCATTTCGGCCTTGGTCACGGGCGTGACACATAGGTCACGGGCGTGACAGGCCCGGTTAGCCAATTCTGGGTTCGACGATCGTCGAACTGAGATCGACGATCGTCGAATGGTGGTCACGGGCGTGACACCTGGGTCACGGGCGTGACAGGCCCGTGTGGCCAAATCTGGTTCGACGATCGTCGAATTGGGATCGACGATCGTCGAGCGTGTCACGCCCTATGTCACGGGCGTGACAATTTGGGTCACGGGCGTGATATGCCTGGTGACTAATTCTGGTTCGACGACGTCAAACTGGAATCGACGATCTTCGAGCGTGTCACGCCCTATGTCACGGGCGTGACATGGCGGGTCACGGGCGTGACATGCCCGTGGGGCCAATTTTGGGTCGACGACCGTCGACCTGGAACCGACGATCATGGTCACGCCCTATGTCACGGGCGTGACATGGCGGGTCACGGGCGTGACAGGTCTGGTGACTAATTCTGGGTTTGACGATCGTCGAACTGAAATCGACGATCGTCGAATGCGGTCACGCCCTATGTCACGGGCGTGACGGGTCGGTCACGGGCGTGACCAACCTGTGACCCGATTTCTTGGTCGATTTATTTCAAGTTTTGGGCTCCCTAGGGTTCTACCACAACCAACCGACTCCTAGGGGTCTAGCCAGAAATGGGATGTTACAATATTTAACGACCGTACAAATCTACTTTTATTTCTACTAAATTTAGAACTTGCATGCCTTGAGGTGTCCTTTAGGAACCTCTAAGCTCTTGTAGGGTGTCTAATCTGATAAAAGAAGTACTTTTCGCAACATTTAATTACTTTCCTTGTTGTCTAGATGAGTTACTAAGCCGAGGGATACGGCTAACTACTACAGTTAAACTGGATTTTCCTTAAAATAACTTAAAGAATCTTTCTTCATGATTAAGTAGGTGTTTGCCTGAGCATCCACAGTTATCCCCTGTTGACGTGGCATCATGACGCGCATTTTCCCTTACTTTGATAAGTTATTAAATGCGGTAAAAATGCGGGTTGTGATAGTTGGTATCAAAGGGAGGTTACATGACAATTGGTTGGGAAACCTTCCCTTATTATTGTTAGTTGTTTAGTGAAATTTCATACACACACCGATGTGTCATCAGTACATCTTAGCCGAAGCATAGTCACTACTGTAATGCCCCCGATTTTTTTTGCGACTATTTTATTCTCGTTCGGCATTACGGTGATGCGTCTTCGTGGCGTGTGCAATTTGTGGAGTGTGGTTTAGCTCCTTAGAACTGAGTGACCTATTTTGTAGCCTATGGGCAAGGTCTCCCTAGCAAGCCGAGTCGTTTTGGGTGACCCGGTGTGGCCTCTTGGGGCATGCTTGTGTATTGGCTTTAGGAGGTTATAACTCGAATTCTGTTTGTCTAAAGTTAATTTCGACTTCGCCGTTGTGTTCGTAGCATGGGTATTTAGCTATGGTGCGAATTTCGTCGAATTCGGAGGTAGTTTGGTTTTCGCGTCGTTTTGGGTGTGCTATTAGTAAAATAAAATTTGAAATTTGATTTTTAAGCTGAGTGAACCGGCGGCTGGGCTGCAGTTAAGCTGAACAACCATGGCTAAGTAGTTATAAAAGCCTTATTAAGAAGTGGCGGGCCCACTTCTCCTTCCTCTTTCTTCCCAAGACCAAAAGAAAACCGCTGTTCCTGTTTCGCGGAAATCAGAGGCGGAACGACGGGCTGCCCTAGCTTTCGGACGGAGATTCCGGGAGTGTTCGTGGACGGATTTCGATTCCGAAAGCGGCGTTGTCTTGCTCTCGCTCAGATCTACGTTTCGACGGTAATATATTCGATTTTCATGGAGTTTTTTGGAGATTTGGGATTTCGGTCTTGAGGTTTTTCCGCCATTAATGTACGGGAGTATGTTTTAGGTGCTGCTGCTGCTAGTGCCAAGTAAGAGGAGGGAAAGCCGTCCAAGCTTCGCCGGAAATCGAGGCAAGTGGTGTTCTTGCCCTTTCCATTGTTGTTTTCTTAAATGTTGAAATTTCTCGGTTAGCCCTAGGGTAAAAGCCAAGCATGTTCTCTTTTTCTTGCTGAATTTAAGGCTTATATTCTCCCATGAGACCCCCTTCTTTATACTGTTTGTGCTCAACCCGCCGGTGTAATGCCATCAATTTATTCCAGATTGCTGTCTATTTGGTGGCTTGCGGGTGAAGCCGAGAGAGAGAGAGAAGGGGGTGCCTGCTGTGTTGTTGGTAAGATCCTTTTTGAGTTCTGACTCGTCGGCGTTGAGTGTGGGGCACACACTCAAAGCCTTTTCAGTTTTTACGTTGAGTGTTGTGCATACATTCAACGCCGCAGCTGTAGCCAGTCAGAATATTTCTATGTACTGGGGCGTTAAGTGAGGTGGACTCACTCTACGCCACAGCCCCTGCTAGCGGCTAAGTACTTCGGCGTTGAGTGAGTCAACCTCACTCAACGCCATTTTTGTTTTGGCATTGAGTGAGGCAAGCTCACTCAACGCCGCGGTTTTCCTGAGAAGCTAATTGTTTTGGCGTTGAGTGAGTCGACCTCACTCAACTCCATTTCGGTTTTGGCGTTGAGTTAGGTGGACTGACTCAACGACGTGGCTTCTGTGCAGCCAAGTACTTTGGCGTTTAGTGAGGTGTGCTCACTCAACGCCATAGCCTTTTGTGAGGCTAAGTACTTTGGTGTTGAGTGAGTTAACCTCACTCAACACCATTCCTGGTTTGGCGTTGAGTGAGGTGGCCTCACTCAACGCCGAAGGCAAGTTTGCTGCCAAGTCCCGTGGCGTTGAGAGAGTTGACCTCACTAAACGCTATTTCTTCTTTTGCGTTGAGTGAGGCAGACTCACTCAAGTCCACAGCCCTTCTTCGCTGCCAGAACTTCTTGCGTTGAGTGAGACGACCTCACTCAACGCCATTGCTGTTTTGGCATTGAGTGAGGTCAGCTCACTTAACGCCGCAAAATTGCCTATTTGCGGCTAAGTGCCAGGGCGTTGAGTGAGTTAACCTCAATCAACGCCATTGCTGGTTTGGCGTTGAGTGAGGTGGACTCACTCAATGTCGTAGTTCTTTTTTGCGGCTAAGTGTAAGGGCGTTGAGTGAGTGAGCTTTCACTCAACGCCATTGCTATTTTGGCGTTGAGTGAGGCCAGCTCACTCAACGCCACTTTCTCTGAATTTGGTAAAGTACCAGGGCGTTGAGTGAGTGTACCTCACTCAACGCCATGCCTGTTTTGTCGTTGAGTGAGGCTAGCTCACTCAACGCTAGAGTTGTTCTGCTAGAGGCATTGAGTGAGTGAACTTCACTCAACGCCATGCTTGTTCTGGCGCTGAGTGAGGCTAGCTTACTCAACGCCAAGGTCTAGGTAGGCATTTAGTGGGTCCCACTCAACGCCAAGCCGTGTTGAGTCATTTCAACACTTTTCCTCTACCTCGATTTTCGTTCCCGAGTGAGTTCCTTGATTACATTTTGAGTTTTCTTGTCGGCCATGTTTTTCTTTCCTTAAGGCCGAATCGTGGGCCGTGGTTAGTAGTGGTGGTTTGAAGCTCTTCATGGGGGAGGTGTTGTGTAATTTAGCAAAGGCCACCCTTATTCTTCTATCTTGCTCCAAGTACTGGCTGGGCATGGGGGTGGAAGGTCCCTTGTGTTTTTCACATGTAAACCCTTGAGCTTGTTGGCTTGTAAATGGTGGTTGGGGGACTGAGTTTGCCTCCAACCCGGATCCATGTTGTTTTTCTTTGCTACTACCATCTCCCACAGCTTTGGGTGTTAGAAGTTTCTTCCTTGGTAGATTGCAGCACTTTGGGCTCTTGGTAGCTTAGTAGACTTTGCAGGATGTAGTTTCTGGGCAGGGTTGTTGTTGTTTCGTCGTGCATTTCTTGTTGTCTTGCTTTGGGCAGTTGTGACTTTTACTGCTGTGTGTTTTCCTCTTTCATTTATTCCCTGGTTAACACTTTCATGCAGTTTTTCCTTATTTTGCTTGCTGAGGTATTCTTTCTCCTTTTGAATGCCTCAGGTTCTGAGTAGTAGCCAGTTTGGTGGCTAGGTTGCGGTGGTGTTGCTGGTGGTCTCTTGAACTTTGGAGATCATGTTGCCTTGTTAGTGAGGTAGTTTTTCTGTACTTTTCTTACAAACATACATATTTTCAAGTGGGTTCGTGTCAGGTTGTTGGCGCCCACTGGTAGTTTTTACCATCGTACTAGATTTATTACTTTTTGATGCTACCATTTTCTGGAGATAGTCTACTTGCTCTGTGGAGGATTTATGCTAGGTTTCCAGTTATTTTAAAACTACAACTATTATTATGAGTATATCGCATGATCATCATGTTTTATAAAACTAAAATCACTATTTTCCTAAACAATTTATAAAGTTCGTTTTCTTATATATAATATAAAATAAATGTAGAGTCTTGCATAGCATAAGCTGTCCTCTTGGGCACTTATGCACTCCTTAGAAGTCAAACCTTAATAAAGTATTTTCCGCAGCGTAAAGTATAGTTTTTAATTGTAGACTAGGTGATCCACTGAGCCGAGGGATACGACCTCTAAAATATAACTGATTTTTCTAATCATTAAACTCATGAAATTCTTTCTTAAAGTTAGTAGATGGTTTTTCCTGAGCGTCAGCAGTTATCCCCTGCTCGACGTGGCATCATGACGCGTGTTTTCTCATACTCTGATAATTCCTAAATTCGGAGAAAATGCGGGTTGTGACAGTTGGTATCAGAGGGAGGTTGCTTGACAAGTTAGTCAGGCAACCTTCCTTTGATTGCTTTAGTAGTTCAGCATCATGTCATTCACACATCGATATGTCATCTGCACGTCTTGGCAAAAGCACGAACACTACACTCATAGCATTCCATGAAGTATACGGGGCATATTATGTAGTATGGGATGCATAATATGTGTTCGTATATGGATCCACCAAAGGGGCAACATGTGAGGGTTATGTAGTATGGGATGCATAACCTCACCACATGGCTGCGTCTAGAACATTTTCTTTTTCGTTGCATGCGAATGTTATGTAGTATAGGATGCATAACATTTTGATGCGTACGCCTCTCATAGCATGCATTAGGGCCTTTTTAGAATGCATAGCACAATCATGCATAGCATAACATTGCATAAGCACAACGTGCCAAGCTAAAGACTAGCAGGATGACATATGTACACGCATAAGCTTTCAAGTCAAAAGTAATATAAAGTCATGCATTCTCGATCTAGGCACATGAATTAGCATGGTGGTGGTCAACCATCCTAGATTAGGGCATAACATCATTTTTTTGTAAAAAGATAAACTCCCAGAGCAAGTTTAGCAGCTTTAAGTTATATCTATATATGTATTGTCTGTAATTGTAGTTGGTTCTATCTGTTGTAATAGGATCTAACTAGTGTTGTTATGATTTTAGGATGGCGAGACGTCCTTCGACTAGATCGACTCCCCTGTCTGAGTGTGAGTCATCTGGAGATCAGAATGACGCGGTGATCGAGAGCCTGCGACAGAGTAGCGATGTTTTGGGGCTGTGGTCTGGAATCGCCCACGCGCTGCGGTGCTATGCGGTAATGGCTTAACTGGCTGCCCCGTGGATCTGCCCGAGGACCTTTGATATAAAGATTAGTGGCGCCGTCCTCCATTAGTCCGGGCTTTTGGTGCGAGTCAGGGATTTTGATGAAAATTTGGTTAAGTTGTTTTTGGTTCGACTATGGTCGAACGCCGCTCGACTATCGTCTATCGACTGGTCGACGATCGTCGACCAGTCGATAGACGATAGTCGAGCGGCGTTCGACCATAGTCGAACAAAAAACAACTTAACCAAATTTTCATCTGGATAAGTGACAACTCTACAACTAGAGCAATCTAACTAAACAACTAACCTTTAACCATAGATAAATCTTGGGTCAAGAGACTAAATGAAAAGACTAAACTCAAATCCAAACTAGGGTACTAACACGATGCCATGAGCAGACAAATGGTAGAGATGCAGGCCCAGATTCAGTCCCTGGTGGCGGTTGTGGAAGGTCAGACTCAGGGAGTGCAAGGTCCTGCAGGGGGGTTAGCTATCCCTCCTCCTCCTGCACTCCTAAGACCTCCAGTGGTGGTGCCAGCAGAGATGGCCTTCATCTCGCAGTTTCAGAGGCTGAGCCCTCCCACTTATGACGGGAAGGTAGATTTCATGGTGATAGACGACTGGCTGATCTCCATGGAGGAGATGTTCTCGTACTCAGGAATTACAGATGATAAGAGGGTGATGATAGCCGCCTATCAGCTTAAAAGTTTGGCTAAGAGTTGGTGGCTGAGAGAGAAGGAGAGCTTGGTAGCTGGATGCTCTTGGGAAGTGTTCAAGGAGATGCTGTTGAGGAAGTTCTTACCCTCGGTCGAGCGTGACTGCCTAATGAACGACTTCCTCCATCTTAAGCAAAGGCCACTCACGGTGGGTGAGTATGAGATAGAGTTCAGCAAGTTGAGTCGTTTTGCCCCTGGATTGGTCAACATTGAGGCTGAACGGGCTAAGAGATTTCTCGGTGGTTTGAGGAGCGAGGTACAGCAGTGGACCAGTGCTTATGGGTCAGAGACTTATGCAAGAGTAGTGGAGGCGGCTCTGAAGGTGGAGGCTATTGAGACCGCAGAGAGCAGAGGACAGCAAATGAGGAAAGATAAGAGGAAGTCGGTGGAGTAGAAGAAACCCCAGGTACCCGGTGCTGCTCCAGGAAAGAAGAGCAAAGTGGTGTGCAGCTTCTGTGGCCGGTCAGGCCACCCTGTCGAGAGATGTTTCAAGAAGGTAGCAGCTAAGAAAAAGGAGCAGGTTTATGCAATTCAGGGTGCTCCTAGGAGGGATGTCTCCTGTTCTATTTGCAAGCGACCTGGGCATGATGCTGCCCAGTGCTGGTCCAAGGATAAAGTCTGCTATCAGTGTGAGCAGAAGGGACACATCAAGGCTAGGTGTCCTCAAGCCCAGCCTGTTCTTCATGCAGTTCCACTTCAGGCGCTACCTCCACCTCAGCGGGTGGATAAGGGCAAGGGAAAGTTGAACGTGATCTCTTCCGAGGAGGCTCAAGCTTCGACTCAGGTCATCTCAGGTTAGTTGTCTTTCCAGCCTGAAGGTTTTGTTCTTGTTTAATAGAATGTTTGTAGTATTATTGTTGTAGTTCCTTAGTTTTATATGCTCTTATAGGGAAATTTTAGGTTAGGAACTGCTGGGCGCGTGTTCTGTTTGACTCCGACGCTACCCACTCGTTCATGGCTAGAGCCTTTGTGGAGCGACATCAGTTGACTTTAGATCGAGTTCAGGATACCTTTTATGTCAAGTTGCCCTCTGGTGAATCTGTGTTGTCAGATTTGGGCATGTTAGATTGCCCTGTTTTGTTGGGGGACTTCCTTGCAAAGGCAGACCTGAAGATGATTGATCTGGAGGACTTTGATGTTATTTTGGGCATGGACTTGCTGTCTAGGCATGATGAAGTCATTCAGTGCAAAGGGAAGCGCTTGGACTTCATCAGGGACGACGGTCAGCCCGAAAGCGTGTATACTGATTTGTGCCAGGATTCTCCTGTTATCTCTGCGGTATGTGCTCAGAAGCTGTTTCTTTCAGGTTGTTTTACTTGTATGGTCTCGGTGGTTGGGACCGCTGTTAGTGTACCACGCTTGGAGGAGATTCCATTTGTTCGTGGTTTCGCCGATGTTTTTCCGGATGATCTTCCTGGTCTTCCTCCCGAGCAGGATGTGGAGTTTGTGATTTATTTAGAGCCGGGTACGCGTCCTATTGCTAAGGCGCCGTACCGGATGGACCCTCGTGAGTAAGAGGAGTTACGTGTTCAGTTGGATGAGCTGTTGGCAAAGGGATTTATCAGGCAGAGTTCGTCGCCTTGGGGTGCTCCTGTGCTGTTTGTGAAGAAGAAAGATGGGTCAATGCGGATTTGCATCGACTATAGGGAGTTGAACAAAGTCACTATTAAGAATAGGTACCCTCTGCCGAGGATCGATGATTTGTTTGACAAGTTGCGCAGTAGCACGGTGTTCTCCAAGAACGATCTTCGTTCTAGCTATCATCAGCTAAGGATCCGTGAGGTAGATATTCCACGGACTGTGTTTAGATCGAGGCATGGACACTTTGAGTTCTTGGTGATGTCATTTGGTTTGACCAACCCACCATCAGCCTTCATGGATATGATGAACCAGGTGTTAAAGGATTTATTAGACAAATTCGAGGTGGTCTTCATCGATGACGTGTTGGTTTATTCTCGCAGTGCTGAGGAGCATGAGCAGCATCTGTTCTTGGTTCTATCGAAGTTGAGGAACCACAATTTATTCGCCAAGCTGAGCAAGTGCGAATTTTGGTTTCCTAAGGTTTCATTTCTAGGCCACGTGGTGAACAAGGATGGGATCTCGGTCGACCAAGAAAAGGTCACAGCGGTGATGGATTGGAGTAGGCCGAATACGCCTATGGAGATCAGGAGTTTCCTAGGGTTGGCTGGCTACTACATGAGGTTCGTGGAGGGTTTCTCTTCCCTAGCTGCACCTTTGACCAAGCTGAAACAGAAGAACGTGGCTTTTGTTTGGAGCGAGAGGTGCGAAGAAGCCTTCCTGGAGTTAAAGAGGAGATTGTGCACTGCTCCCGTTCTGACCCTGCCTACTGAAGGGGTGGATTATGATGTTTACATGGATGCTTCGCATGTAGGTCTGGGTTGTGTGTTAATGTAGATTGGAAAATGATTGCCTATGGGTCAAGGCAGCTGAAGACTCATGAGAAGAATTATCCTACGCATGACCTCGAGTTTGCAGCGATTATTTATGCGTTGAAGCTGTGGAGACACCTACTTTATGGGGCTTAGTGCAAAATCTTCACCGACCATAAGAGCCTGAAGTACGTGTTCACGCAGAAGGAGTTGAATCTGCACCAGCGGTGGTGGCTAGAGTATGTGGCCGATTATGACGTAGAGATCCAGTATCATCCAGGCAAGGCCAATGTGGTGGCCGACACCCTGAGCCGTAAGACAGGAAAGATCTTTAATCTCACCGCCGATCGTTTAGTGTAGGAGTTTCTCCTTATGGATATATCAGTGGGATGCTGTGGCTTGCAGAGTACTTTATCAGTGGCAGAGCCGTCGTGGATTTCATTGACAAGACTGCACCAGAAGGACGATCCGGATCTTCTGCACTTATTCACCAGGACCGAGAAGGGGGAGTTGCCATACTTTACTATCAATGATGCGGGTACTTTGAAGTACCGCGGCAGATTTTTCAACCCCGCTGTTGTGGACATTATAGGTATGATATACAGAGAGGCTCATGTATCAAGCGTTGCCTACCATCCAGGATCTATGAAGATGTATCGTGACTTAAAGCAAATTGCCTGGTGGTATGGCATGAAAGGTGATGTGGCCCGGTTTGTTGCTGAGTGCCACACTTGCAAGCGTGTGAAGGCCGATCATGGAAGGCCCGGTGGCAAGTGGACTTCGTTAGATATCCCGACTTGGAAGTGGGAAAGTATATCTATGGATTTCATCACGGGCTTACCGAAATCCACGAGGGGATTTGATTCTGTCTGGGTCATAGTGGATAGATTGAAAGAGTGTGCGCACTTTGTGCCATATAAGATTGATTACCCGATGAAGAAGATAGCGGGGTTGTACTTAGATGAAGTCATCCGACTGCATGGTGTTCCTGTGAGTATCATTTCTGATCGAGACTCCCGGTTTACTTCTCATTTTTGGCAGAGTCTGCAGGAGGGTTTTGGTACGGATCTGAGGTATTCTACTCCTTATCACCCACAGACAAATGGGCAGACGGAGCGGGTGAACCATATAGTTGAGGATATGATCCGATGCTACATTTTAGACCACGGTGGATCGTGGGATGAGCGGCGGTGACTTTTGGAATTTTCATACAACAAAAGTTATCAGGAAAGCTTGCAGATGACTCCTTTTGAAGCCTTGTATGGGAAGCGCTGCAGAACTCTGTTATTTTGGGCTGAGGCTGGTGAGAGGCCTTTGTTGGGTCCTGATGCGCTTGAGGAAATGGAAGTCGCAGTGAAGCTTATTTGAGAGAAGCTTCGAATAGCTCAGGAGAGGTACGAGAAGAACGCCAATCGGCGTAGGTCTACCTTGGAGTTTTCTGTAGGGGACCTTGTATTTCTTAAGGTTTCCTCGATGGTGGGTTTAAAGAGGTTTGGTAAGAATCGGAAATTGGACCCGAGGTATGTGGGCCCGTTTAAGATTTTTGAGCGGATTCGCGTGTCAGCTTACAGATTGGATTTGCCAGCAAACTTCCCATGTGTTTATAATGTTTTCCATGTTAGTCAATTGCGGAAATGTGTGCGCAGCAGTGGCCAAATCTTGAACGTTGTGCCCCAGTATGAGCCCAACCTCTCTATTGTTGAAGTGCCGGTCCGTATTTTGGATACTAAGGAACGGGTGCTGCGAAGGAAGTCCATTCCGATGGTGAAAGTTCTTTGGAGGAATCAGGATTTGGAGAGCGCGACTTGGGAGCTAGAGTCGGCCGTGAGGAAAGCTTACCCTCACCTGTTTCCCTGATTTTGATCGGTATGTTTTCCTTCTTGTAACTCCTGTTTGTTACTTTTTCTTCTTTAGTAGGAGTGTTGTGCGTAAAGTTTCGGGACGAAACTTTCTTTTAGGGTGAGTGACTGTAACGCCCCCAATTTTTTTTGCGACTATTTTATTCTTGTTCGGCGTTACGGTGACGCGTCTTCGTGGCTTGTGCCATTTGTGGAGTGTGGTTTAGCTCCTTAGAACTGAGTGGCTGATGCGTGGAAATTACGGCAAGCGCACCGGTCGCACAAGTAATAAAGTTTGGGAATAAATCCCCGAGTGTCGGTCTCTTGAGGAACACAGTAAGGGATGAGTTAATGTCGAGGAGGACTTGAGATTGAAGTCCTTGGGGCGAAGGTAACGATGGGGGTTTTGATGGTTGTGGAAAATAAAGTAAAAATCTAACAACTACTCCTATGCAACGCCGCTATGCGATGCTTCGCTAGGCGGGATGGAAGACTAGTCGGGCCGCAATGCACCGAATCGCTAGGCGGATGGGCGAGTAGGCAAGCGTATGAGGTGGAGAGAACGGCGGAAATCCTACTATGCAGGCCGCTATGCACTGCTTCACCAGGCGGGATGGAAACTACACGGGCCGCTATGCACCGAATCGCTTGGCGGATGGAAGAGTAGGCTAGCGGATGAGGTGGTTAGAACGGCGGAATGAGGGTCGTGTGCACCTCTTCGCAACGCACGCCACTAGCAATTGCTAGTGCGGCAAGGGTGGATGGATGGAGGATGGAATATAGCGCACCTCAAGCAATAATAACAAAATCACAATAACTCACATAGACATGAATAAGTGAAAATGCTAATCAATAAAAATACTTCATCAATACAAAGAGTTAAGCTAAGCTATCAAATACAAGAGGAAGAGGTGTGCGAATCGACCGGATCCGAAGCCTTATTGAGGGTTCACGGTTGGAATCCCGGCTTGTCAATCCGAGTCCAAGCTCGGTCCTCAACTGCGTCCGGGGTAGAGGAGGCTGTCACTCACTCCCAATGGACCCGTCTTCTTCGTTGAAATGACCCGTAGATTGCGGCTCCAGCTCCTCCTAGCTTGATGAAGAAAGCTAGGTCAAAACTCCGCTTGAAGCTTGGGGATGAAGGAGGAGGCCGAGAGGAAGCTCCGGCTATGATTTGGCGTTGAAAGCTTGCCCGGAGCAACTCCCTATGGTGGAGGATGATGGAGGGCGGAGGAAACCCTCGTCCGAGACGAAGAACGGCGGAAAAATCGCGGATCTGGCCAATCTCTCGAATAGGGCGAAATCTGCGCTATTTATAGAAAACAGAATTTAAACAGCATGCACGATCACTGGCGCACGACCAATGGTCGTGCACGATATGGTCAGTGATCGTGCGATATGGAGGCAGAAAAGTGGAAAGAGATATCATGACTGCGCACGACCGGCAGCGCACGAGCAGTGATCGTGCGCGGTATGGCTGGTGATCGTGCGATATGCCGGGACAGAACTTTCACAGGAGAGGTCAAGACTGCGCACGACCGATGATCGTGCGCCAAAGAGGTCGATGGTCGTGCGTAGGTAAAAATGCACGACCATTGACTCCTTTGCCAAAAATGGTGAATGTCCGATGCCGGACGCCCACACGATCCCAGAACCTGCAGGAAAACTGGACGGGATGTCGATCATGGCAGTCACAGACATAAATAATATGCAAGCAAAAAGGGAAATACACACACACGCGGAAATAGGCTAATAAAGTGCACAAGACGTGGAAAACCGTAGCGAACCAAAAGAAGTGCAAATGACGCTAAACAGTGTGCAAAGACAAGAAAATAAGCCTAGATGAGTCCGAAAATAGGTATATAAAGAGGACTCATCACACCCCCAGACTTAACCGTTTGCGCGTCCCGAGCAAACAAAACCTAAGCAGACGGGGAAAATGAACTAGCTAACAAAGAAATTGCAAAACGGAGTACCATGCGAAGTCGCATGCTCGCGTGCATAAAAATAAAGTAGAGGAAATTTTTAAGTATACAAAATATTTTATATTTTTCACAATGCGTATCAAAAATTTATTATTACTCAAAAGTGGAATCACGGTGAATCATCCGGTCCTACGCAGAAAGAAAGTAGACAGGCCACTAAAGTGAGCATTGCTGAAGACCGGGGCTCAAGATTACCCCCAAAGGAATCCACCAATGTCGGAAACCATAAGCTTGCCCGTTCGCACTCTCTCCACGGCACTAGTCAACTCAAGCGCAAGTCCGTAGGACTTCGGGTAATAATGGGGCTTGGGTTACGGTGAGGAAAACAAGGATAAACATGAAGGGTATGCACCTAACCCAAATGAGCTAACGTACAAAACTAGTACCCGCTGCCCACAAAATAAACACGGGTGCACCACACCCCCAGACTTAACTTTTACTAAATGGGTGTGTGCACCGCCTACTCCAAATCCAAATCATCTCAAATAAAGATTTTCAATCAAACTTTTTCTTTCTCTTTTTCTTTTCTCTTTTTTTTTCTTTTTCAAATATTTTTCTTTGTCAACTTTTTCTTTTCACAATATACAATTTCAGCAAATAAAACTTGGGCGCGCTTCCACATTTTCACGAATAAAAAATACCACATCACAACCCAACATGAAAATATAAAACACTAAGCTCGACTTGGGTGTGCGACTAGGATCAGCTATGAGGCTTTGGCGAATATAGTGGAGCTGAATCAAAAGGAAGGGTAGGCACAAAGGGGCTAGCAAGGGCGATGTTAGGAATGGGTACAAAGCTCAACCGGGCCAAAAGGTGGCCTACATCATGCTCACGCTAGACTAACCATGTACCAATGCTTCAAGAATAGCTTGGGGCAAGTTCTTAGCAACCGAGAAAGATAATCCTTCCTCCCGACTCAAGCAATACGAGTCTAGTGGCGGCTACACACATTCCTACGCTACCGTTTGATTCACACCGGATTCACCAACTTTTGAGTAGAATAAGAAATATGTACGCAAATAGAAAAATATAGAACTATAAGCATACAGAAAAATTAAATCTACACAAATTTCTATACAAAACGAGAGCAGTTGACTAGAAACACAGCAAGGCCAACATTTTACTCCGTCGCACAATCCTAAACTAGCATAGAAATTTTCCCAATCTAACAAAGATACAAGTTCAACTCGTGGCACGCTAACAGCTAAGCTCGCGCTCATGTGGGTGCAGTGGTGTGCAAGAAATGAACTAAACAAAATAATAACTATAAAAGCTTCTAGTATGCAAAAGAAATGTGCACGTGCAAAAGGTAAACATGCTCTCCCCCAGACTTAAACTACACGATACAACATAGCATATGATATTAAATTAAAATCAAAAGGAGAAAAGGGGAGAGGTTACCCAATGCTCAGCTAGTGAGCATACCAGAAGACGCGTGAAAACTAGAAGCAGGCCCGCCAAACGAAGAATCACAACCCCGCCAATGCGTAGTTTCCATGAATACCTGCAGGGGTGAGCTCCGCAAAAACAAAAGAAAAATTTACAAAAAGAAATACTAAACTAAGCTAGACATAAAAAAAAAAGAAAAATGCAGAAAATGAAAGATAAGCACTGGGGTTATTGTCATCCCAGCATGACTTATTCAGCAAAAGAAAAGTTCTAGCTAATGGGCCTATGAAAAGAAAAGTGCACAGGCAACTGTCCTAATATCCGTGTCGGTAACGGGTACCGATACGGCGATAGAACAGTTACCCCTCTACCTAGATAATAATACCTGCGACACACAGGTAGAGGAAATAGGAAGTAAGATGAGGAGGCCTGGTCCTCACTCATCCCACCACAAAAAATATCCTTGCCTAGCAAGGGGTCATCCCACACAGGTGCGTAGGAGTCAGCGGCTTGAGCACAAGGCTCATCGTCATCCCAGCACACCAGCGGAGAATCAACCTGCACAGGCTCAGATATGGAAGGGGATCAAGGAATAAAAGAGACGAAGAACATAAGGAAATAATCGGGGGAGTGGTCCCGGTATCACCCCCAGCAGGATCCAAACAATGATCATCGTCAGTGTCATATGAGTCGTATTGGGGAGAATCCGAGAACTCGAGGTCCGCGGTGGTAAGATGAACGACCTCGTCCAACAAAGAGGTGCAAACCTCCGCATCGTAAAGAGGATATTCCTCGTCCCACCGGGGTGCGTAGAAGTGTTTCGAAGATCCACATTCTCCGTCGGAGATAGTAGAATCCTCATCCCACTTCGGCGCAACCTCGGGCACCGAATCATCCACAATAACGGCCTCATCGGCCGACTCACAAGAAAAAGGAGTAGAAAACTCCGGAAAAAATTGCGGAGGGGCAAGGCTGCTCACAAAATCAGGCATAGAATGCGCAGGCCCCTTCGCAACATCATCCGCAGAGGCCACCCCGTCGACGACCGAAACACTCTCATCGTCCCATACAGGATCGTCCATGAGTTCCCGATCCACTCCTTGCGGGCTAACATCCGAGTGAGAGCGATCACTCAAAGGAAGCTCGTAAAAAGGGGTTGAGGAACCCATGAAGGAACTATATGCGGCGAGAGATTCTTCCGTAATCTCAACGGGCAAAGATCGAGCAAGGTGCGCCATATCAGTGTATGGGCCAGGCAACACCCTGGTTGGCCCATCCATAGTAGTCTCCCGCAAACAGGGGACTGCTGCGGATGCGTCCACAGAGGTAGAAGGCTTGCACAAGCGAGGGCAATCCTTCAACATATGGCCCACACCTTGACATAGAATACACCGAAAACAGTGCTCGGCATTAGAAACAGCCATGGCATCGATGCATCTCCGCAAAGCGTCAAAAATACGGCACTCGGCAGCAGAATCCATCGCGAACAGAAATATTTACCGGAAATTACTACACACAAGAATAAAACAGCTCGGATCTGTAATATTAAAAAAAAGAAAACAAGGAAGGGACAGAAAAAAAATAAAGTAAACAATTTCAAAAACTAAAATAAAGACAAAACAGGGTATGAACAAATGGACAAGGACGACTATCTCGCATCTATCTCTACAAAAACTCAAACGACTGTGTTCCCCGGCAACGGCGCCAAAAACTTGATGCGTGGAAATTACGGCAAGCGCACCGGTCGCACAAGTAATAAAGTTTGGGAATAAATCCCCGAGTGTCGGTCTCTTGAGGAACACAGTAAGGGATGAGTTAATGTCGAGGAGGACTTGAGATTGAAGTCCTCGGGGCGAAGGTAACGATGGGGGTTTTGATGGTTGTGGAAAATAAAGTAAAAATCTAACAACTACTCCTATGCAACGCCGCTATGCGATGCTTCGCTAGGCGGGATGGAAGACTAGTCGGGCCTCAATGCACCGAATCGCTAGGCGGATGGGCGAGTAGGCAAGCGTATGAGGTGGAGAGAATGGCGGAAATCCTACTATGCAGGCCGCTATGCACTGCTTCGCCAGGCGGGATGGAAACTACACGGGCCACTATGCACCGAATCGCTTGGCGGATGGAAGAGTAGGCTAGTGGATGAGGTGGTTAGAACGGTGGAATGAGGGTCGTGTGCACCTCTTCGCAACGCACGCCACTAGCAATTGCTAGTGCGGCAAGGGTGGATGGATGGAGGATGGAATATAGCGCACCTCAAGCAATAATAACAAAATCACAATAACTCACATAGACATGAATAAGTGAAAATGCTAATCAATAAAAATACTTCATCAATACAAAGAGTTAAGCTAAGCTATCAAATACAAGAGGAAGAGGTGTGCGAATCGACCGGATCCGAAGCCTTATTGAGGGTTCACGGTTGGAATCCCGGGTTGTCAATCCGAGTCCAAGGTCGGTCCTCAACTGCATCCGGGGTAGAGGAGGCTGTCACTCACTCCTAATGGACCCGTCTTCTTTGTTGAAATGACCCGTAGATTGCGGCTCCAGCTCCTCCTAGCTTGATGAAGAAAGCTAGGTCAAAACTCCGCTTGAAGCTTGGGGATGAAGGAGGAGGCCGAGAGGAAGCTCCGGCTATAATTTGGCGTTGAAAGCTTGCCCGGAGCAACTCCCTATGGTGGAGGATGATGGAGGGCGGAGGAAACCCTCGTCCAAGACGAAGAACGGCGGAAAAATCGCGGATCTGGCCAATCTCTCGAATAGGGCGAAACCTACGCTATTTATAGAAAACAGAATTTAAATAGCGCGCACGATCACTGGCGCACGACCAATGGTCGTGCGCGATATGGTCAGTGATCGTGCGATATGGAGGCAGAAAAGTGGAAAGAGATATCATGACTGCGCACGACCGGTAGCGCACGAGCAGTGATCGTGCGCGGTATGGCTGGTGATCGTGCGATATGCCGGGACAGAACTTTCACAGGAGAGGTCAAGACTGCGCACGACCGATGATCGTGCGCCAAAGAGGTCGATGGTCGTGCGTAGGTAAAAACGCACGACCATTGACTCCTTTGCCAAAAATGGTGAAAGTCCGATGCCGGACGCCCACACGATCCCAGAACCTGCAGGAAAACTGGACGGGATGTCGATCATGGCAGTCACAGACATAAATAATATGCAAGCAAAAAGGGAAATACACACACACGCGGAAATAGGCTAATAAAGTGCACAAGACGTGGAAAACCGTAGCGAACCAAAAGAAGTGCAAATGACGCTAAACAGTGTGCAAAGACAAGAAAATAAGCCTAGATGAGTCCGAAAATAGGTATATAAAGAGGACTCATCAGTGGCCTTTTTTGTTGCCTATGGGCAAGGTCTCCCTAGCAAGCCCAGTCATTTTGGGTGACCCGGTGTGGTCTCTTGGGGGATGCTTGTGTTTTGGCTTTAGGAGGTTATAACTCGAGTTCTGTTCGTCGAAAGTTAATTTCGACTTCGCCGTTGTGTTCGTAGCGTGGGTATTTTGCTATGGTGGGAATTTCGTCGAATTCCGAGGTAGTTTGGTTTTTCGCGTCGTTTTGGGGGTGCTATTAGTAAAATCAAATTTGAAATTTTATTTTTAAGCTGAGTGAACCTGCGGCAGGGCTGCAGTTAGGCTGAACCGACATGGCTAAGCAGTCATAAAAGTCTTATTAAGAAGTGGCGGGCCCACTTCTCCTTCCTCCTTCTTCCTAAGACCAAAATAAAATCGTTGTTCATGTTTCGCGGAAATCAGAGGCGGAACGACGGGCTGACCTAGCTTTCGGACGGTGATTCTGGGAGTGTTCGTGGACGGATTTCGATTCCGAAAGCGGCATTGTCTTGCTCTCGCTAAGATCTACATTTCGACGGTAAGATATTCAATTTTCGTGGAGTTTTTAGGAGATTTGGGATTTCGGTCTTGAGGTTTTTCCGTCATTAATGTACGGGAGTATTTTTTTAGGTGCTGCTGCTGCTAGTTCCAAGTAAGAGGAGGGAAAGCTGTCCAAGCTTCGCCGTAAATCGAGGCAACTGGTGTTCTTGCCCTTGCCATTGTTGTTTTCTTAAATGTTGAAATTTCCCAGTTAGCCCTAGGGTAGAAGCCAAGCATGTTCTCTTTTTCTTGCTGAATTTAGGGCTTAGATTCTCCCATGAGCCCCCCTTCTTTTTGTTATTGGTGCTCAACCCGCCGGTGTAATGCCATCAGTTTATTCTAGATTGCTGTCTTGTTGGTGGCTTGCGGGTGAAGCCAAGAGAGAGAGAGAGAAGGGGGTGCCTGCTGTGTTGTTGGTAAGAGCCTTTTTGAGTTCTGACTGGCCGGCGTTGAGTGTGGTGCACACACTCAAAGCCTTTGCGGTTTTGGCGTTGAGTGTGGTGCATACACTCAACGTCGCAGCTGTAGCCACTCAGAATATTTCTAAGTACTGGGGCGTTGAGTGAGGTGGACTCACACAACGCCACAGCCCCTGCTAGCGGCTAAGTACTTTGGCATTGAGTGAGTCGACCTCACTCAATGCCATTTCTGTTTTGGAGTTGAGAGAGGCAAGCTCATTCAACGCCGCGGTATTCCTGAGAAGCTAACTGTTTTAGCGTTGAGTGAGTCGACCTCACTCCATGCCATTTCGGTTTTGCCGTTGAGTGAGGTGGACTCACTCAACGGCGTCGCTTCTGGGCAGCCAAGCACTTTGGCGTTGAGTGAGGTGTGCTCACTCAACGCCAAAGCCTTTTCTGAGGCTAAGTACTTTGGTGTTGAGTGAGTTAACCTCACTCAATGCCATTCCTGGTTTGGCGTTGAGTGATGTGGCCTCACTCAACGCCGAAGGCAAGTTTGCGGCCAATTCCTGTGGCGTTGAGAGAGTTTACCTCACTCTACGCCATTTCTGCTTTGGCGTTGAGTGAGGCAAGCTCACTCAACGCCACAACACTTCTTCGCAGCCAGAACTTCTGGCGTTGAGTGAGATGACCTCACTCAACGCCATTGCTGTTTTGGCATTGAGTGAGGTCAGCTCACTCAACGCCGCAGAATTGCCTATTTGCGGCTAAGTGTCAGGGAGTTGAGTGAGTTAACCTCACTCAACGCCATTGCTGGTTTGGCATTGAGTGAGGTGGACTCACTTAACGTCGTAGTTCTCTTTTGCGGCTAAGTGTAAGGGCATCGAGTGAGTGAGCTTCACTCAACGCCATTGCTGTTTTGGCATTGAGTTAGGACAGCTCACTCAACGCCACTTTCTCTGATTGTGGTTAAGTACCAGGGGCGTTGAGTTAGTGTACCTCACTCAATGCTATGCCTTTTTCATGTTGAGTGAGGCTATCTCACTCAACGCTAGAGTTGTTCTTGCTGGAGGCGTTGAGTGAGTGAACTTCACTCAATGCCATGCTTGTTCTTGCGCTGAGTGAGGCTAGCTCACTCAACGCCAAGGTCTAGGTAGGCGATGAGTGGGTCCCACTCAACGCTAAGCCGTGTTTAGTCATTTCAACACTTTTCCTCTACCTCGATTTTCTTTCCCGAGTGAATTCCTTGATTACATTTTGAGTTTTCTTGTCGTCCATGTTTTTCTTTCCTTAAGGACGAATCTTGGGTCGTGGTTAGTAGTGGTGGTTTGAAGCTCTTCATGGGGGAGGTGTTGTGTAATTTAGCCAAGGCCACCCTTATTCTTCTATCTTGCTCCAGGTACGGGCTGGGCAAGGGTGTGGAAGGTCCCTTGTGTTTTTCACATGAAGACCCTTGAGCTTGTTGGCTTGGAAATGGTGGTTGGGGGACTGAGTTTGCCTCAAACCCGGATCCATGTTGTTTTTCTTTGATACTACCATCTCCCACATCTTAGGGTGTTAGAAGTTTCTTCCTTGGTAGATTGCAGCACTTTGGGCTCTTGGTAGCTTAGTAGACTCTGTAGGATGTAGTTTCTGGGCAGGGTTATTGCTATTTCCTCGCACGTATTTCATTTCTTGTTTTCTTGCTTTGGGCAGTTATGACTTTTACTGCTTTGTGTTTTCCTCTTTCATTTATTCCCTGGTTGACACTTTCATTCAGTTTTTCCTTGTTTTGATTGCTGAGGTATTCTTTCTCCTTTTGAATGCCTCAGGTTCTGAGCAGTAGCCAGTTTGGTGGCTAGGTTGCAGTGGTTTTGCTGGTGGTCTCTTGGACTTTGGATATCCTCTTGCCTTATTAGTGAGGTAGTTTTTCTGTACTTTTCTTACAGACATACATATTTGCCAGTGGGTTCGTGTTAGGTTGTTGGTGCCCACTGGTAGTTTTTACGCTCGTACTAGATATATTACTTTTTGCTGCTACCATTTTCTGGAGATAGTCTACTTGCTCTGTGGAGGATTTATGCTAGGTTGCTAGTGATTTTAAAACTACAACTATTATTATGAGTATATCGCATGATCAGCATGTTTTATAAAACTAAAATCACTATTTTCCTAAACAATGTATAAATTTCATTTTCTTATATATAATATAATATAAATGTAGAGTCTTGCATAGCATAAACTGTCCTCTTGGTGTACTTATGCACTCCTTAGGAAGTCAAACCTGAATAAAGTATTTTCCGCAGCGTAAAGTATAGTTTTTAACTGTGGACTAGGTGATCCACTGAGCCGAGGGATACAGCCTCTAAAATATAACTGATTTTTCTAATCATTAAACTCATGAAATTCTTTCTTAAAGTTCGTAGATGGTTTTGCCTGAGCGTCAGCAATTATCCCCTTCTCGACGTGGAATCATGACGCGTGTTTTCTCATACTCTGATAATTCCTAAATTCGGAGAAAATGCGGGTTGTGACAACTACACTCATAACATGATAAGAAGTATACGACACACATTATGTTGTATGTGATGCATAATATGTGTTTGTATATGGATCCACCATAGGAGGCAACATGTGACGGTTATGTAGTATGGGATGCATAACCACCATCACATGGATGCCTATTAGCATGTTTTCTTTTCTCGTTGCATGCGATGTTTTGTAGTATGGGATGCATAACAATTATTGTGTATGCTGCTCATTCATGCATTAAGGTCTTTTTAGAATGTATAGCACTGCATACATAACATATCATCGCATAAGCACACGTGCTAAGTTAAGATGTACATGATGACACATGTACACACATGATTTTAATTAAGAATAAATAATCCATGCATTCATGCCATTGACACAAGAGTCAATAGGATGAGAGAATATCATCCTAAGTAGGACATGACATCATTATAAAATCCCAGAGCAAGTTGTAGCATAAGCAACTGTCTTTTAAGTATGGTCTGAACTAGTCATGTGGCCTAGATATAATCTAGGATTTTGTTGAGTGGTTTGTTGCCTTTTAGAATGCCACCTAAGCATCCTGCGACGAGTTCAACTCCCAAGTCGGAAGGTGAGTCATCAGGAGAGCAAAGTGATATGATTATCGACAGTCTGCGTCAGAGCAATGAGGCTCTATCGAGGCAATTAGTTGCGATGCAGTCACAAATTCAGTCTTGGTTGTCTGTCACTCCTACACAACAACCTTTAGTGCAAAAGCCTGCCTTAGGCCAAGTCATGTCTGATACCCCTCCTCCTCTGGTTCCCCCGATGACGATACCACTAGAAATGAATTTCATATCAAACTTCCAACGGTTGGGACCTCCAACCTACGACGGGAGTGCCGACTTTATGATTTTAGATGATTGGATCATCTCCATCGAGGAGATGTTTTCATATTCCGGAATTCTAGAAGCCCAAAAGGTGATGATTGTAACCTATCAGTTAAAAGGCTTGGCAAAGAGTTGGTGGATTCGGGAAAGGGAGAGTATGAAAGAAGGCTGTTCTTGGGAATCTTTTAAGAAGATGTTGTTGAAGAAGTTTCTACCCTCGGTCGAGTAGGACCGCCGGATGAATAACTTCCTGCATTTGAAGCAGAGACAGCTCTCGGTGAGCGAGTACGAGATTGAGTTTAGAAAACTGAGTAGGTTTTCTCCTGATTTGGTAACTTCTGAGGAGGGTAGAGTGAAACGTTTCTTGGGAGGATTAAGAAGCGATGTCCAGCAATGGGCATGCACTTATCGAGCTGAAAGCTATGCTAAAGCAGTGGAAGCTGCTTTGAGGGTCGAGGCGATCAAGAATGCCAAGAATCGAGGTGCTGTGGTGAGGAAAGAGAAAAGGAAAGGTGTTGAGGATGGTAGGTCCAGGGCATGTGGCCCTTCTTCGAAGAAGAAAAGTAAGGAAGTGTACAACTTCTGTTGTCGATCCAGCCACCCTTTCAAAAGATGCTTCAAGAGGACTGTCACTCTGAAGCAGCAGCAGGTGCATGCCATCCAAGGTGTACCCAAGGGAGAGCTAGTGTGCTCATTCTATGCAAGGAAGGGTCATGATGTGAGTCGTTGCTTGATGAAGGAAAGGACTTGGTTCCAGTATGTGCAAAAGGGACACCATAAGTCTTCGTGCCCCCAGGCTCATTCCCCACTATAGCCTGCCCCGCTTCGAGCTCTACCACCGCCACAAAACCTGGATAAAGGAAAAGGAAAGTTGAACGTGGTTACCAGCGAGGAAGCTCAAACCTCTACGCAAGTTATATCAGGTTAGCCCCAGTTAAATTTTTTTTTTATTTATCGTTGTTGCCCTAGTTATCATTCGTTTAGTTATGTAAGTGATGCGCTGGCGGTAAGATTACCGTTCATGGCCAAGTAATAAAAGGGAGGAGTAGCTTCACCAAGCATCGATCTCATGCGGAGTGCAAGTAGGGAGCATGGATTTCGCTTTCAGAGAAATGAATGAAAGTGCTAAGTAATGACGAGGGGTTTGATTTTGGGTTTCCTACACTAAGCAGTATTAATCTAGTATGAGTCTCCATCACCGTGTCGCTAGGGTGAATTACTCCAAAGAGTAATAACGGAGATGAACAAACTATCGAGGGTCGTAAACACCTCTTTGCAATGCGCGCTTTTAGCAGTCGCTAGAATGGCTCAAACACAACCTTCTCTTACAAAGATGAACCTCATCAACACACATCATGAACAAGAAATCACCACACAAAATCGAAGCAAGACCTTGAGCAAAACATGGTTATTAAACCTCAAGCATACTAGCACAAGTTCAAGTTAAAGCAATTCGAAGAAAAGAGGGGAGAAACACAACCAAGCACTCGGAGGCTCTCCAAGATTCACGGCCGGAAGCGAGGGTTGTTGAGCCTCATCCTAGATTTGTCTTTGGAAGGTATCCAGAATCTCGAAGGGCTGTCACTTCCTTCTTCACACTCGTCTTCTTCATGTTGTGGTCGCTGATTCGAATCACAGTGAAATGCTCGCAAGTATCGCAACCAAGAACTCAAACAGTAGCTTGGAGGTCGGTAATGGCGATGGCGGTCGGAGACAAAGCTTTAGCAAACTCTTTGGAGGAGAATGGGTGGCCGGATCAACCCTCCAAGGAAGAGAGAGAAAATGATGGCAGGAGGGACGAGTTCCCGCTCAAAGGGGCGGAAATGGAGGGGGAAAACGGAGATGTCCAGGTCCAGAAGTAATCTGCTGCTTAAATAGTAAAAGTCAGAAAAAATGGTCACGCACGGTCTGGCGCACGACTGTGCGTGAACTGTGCGATATTAATATCCAGAAAACGCCTGAGGAAGAAGAAGCATTGACCCGTGCGTTTTACTCACGCATGGGAGATTCCGCCCGTGCGCTAAGAAAATCGCACGGGTAATGACAGAAAGCACAAAATGCAGGCAACAGGGTAGAATAGTGCGTTTAACTCTCACATGGGTGCTTCTGCCAGTGTGTGAAGGAAAACGCACGATTAACCACACAACGGCCTAAAAAAAAGCTACAGGAAAACCTTGTGTTTCCTTCACGCATGGTCCCAAAGAAACCGTGCGTGAAGGAATCGCACGGGCCGGTTAACCCTTTCAGAATAATCAATAGAAAATGCACGACGGAAACAAACCGTGCGCCAAGAACACGCACGACCGTGCTTTTTCCACAAATCAGAATTCTGAAGTGGGTAAAACTAACCACCTGCACACAATAAAAACTCACAAAGGAGGACCCTCCATCAATCAATAAAATGCAATAAAAACTACATGAATGAGCCCCGGGGAGCACCAAGTGCATACCCCCAGCAATCGAATGCACAATTGCACACCCATGGGCTAGAAATGTGCACTAAACGTGAAACGCAGTAGGAACAAATTATCAATGAAAACAACCCAAAAGTGAAGTGCAAAGTTATGAAAACTAGCCCAGATGAGTCCGCAAAACCCTGTATACACGTGACTCATCACACCCCCAGACTTACCTAATTGCGAGTCCCAAGAAAAGAAGATCCTTGCAAACTAGAAAAAGAACTAACTAACACAGTAATTGTGATCCGGAGTACCATGCAAAGTCGCACGCTCGCGGGCGTAAAATTATAGTAGAGAAAATTTCTAGCACACGAAATAATTTATACTTTTCAGCCTACATAACAAAAATTCTATGACTACTCAAAAACAGAATTGCGGTGAATCCTCCGGTCATGCGTAGGGAGAAAATAGACTAACTGCTAAGGTGAGTATTGCCAAAGATGGCGATTCAGGACACCTCCAAAGGAATCCACCAATGTCGGTGACCATATGCTTGCCCGTTCACACTCTCTCCACGACACTAGTTTGACTTAAGCGAGAGTCCTTAGGACTTCGGGTAGTAATGGGGCTTGGGATAAGGCGAGGTAATCAAGGATAAAAATGAAGGATACGCACAAAACCCAACTAAGCTAACACAGAAAGAGTCTATCCGCTACCCACAATCGTGCGGGTACACCACATCCCACGATTTAATTTTTAAAATACCGGTATGCGTACCGCCTACTCCAAAAAATATATTAACGCAAGTTAGATTTTCAGTTATACATTTCCTTCCACTTTTTCTTTCTGTTTCAAATTTTCTCTTTATAACTTTTCTTCTTAATTCTTCTTTTTCTTTTACACAATTCCAGCAAATAAATTTATGGGAGCACAACCACATATTTCACAAAGAATAACACCGCATCAACAACCCCATTCTGAAATTAGAAAATAGTAAAGCTAGACTTGGTTGTGCGACTAGGGTCAGTTTCTAGTCTTTGGTGAAATAAAAGTAGAACTGAATCAAAGGAGGGGTAGGCACAACGGGGCTAGCGGGGATAAGATGTTAGGAACGGGTACAAAGCTCAACCTGGCCAAAATGATGGCATACATAATGCTCACGCTTAACTAACCATGCACCAACACTTCAAGAGTAGCTTGGTCAAGTTCTTAGCCAATGAGAAAGACTATCCATCCTCCCGACTCGAGCAATACAAATCTAATGGCTGTCTACACACATCCCTAAGCTACCGTCAGATTCACACATGATTCAACATTTTTTGATTAGAATAAAAAGATTTTACGTAATTAGAAAAATATAAAACTAAAAGCATGAAGAAAATTTAATTCTATTCTAATTTCTACATGAGACGGGAGCACTCGACAAGGAGCACAACAATGGTCAAAATTTTACCCCGTCTCACAATCCTTTGTTAGCAAGGTAATTTTCCTAAATCTAACGAAAGAAACACGTTTGACTCACCGTACGCAAAAAGTTAAGTACGCGTTCATGTGGGTGCAACGATGCGCAATGCAATGAACTAAACAAATAAATTAAAAATAGCTACTGGTATGCAAATGAAGTGCACGTGGAAAGGTAACATCGAAGAGCACTCCCCCAGACTTAAGCAAAGAAGCGAAGCAAAATATGTTGAAGTTAAAATCAAAATGAGATAAAGGGAGAAGTTACCCAAGGCTCAGAAGATGAGCATACCAGAATATTGGCTTTAAACTTGATCAATAAGCCCTCGGCCCAGACAAAATCACCTGCAAGAAGCAGATCTCCAACCAAGCAAAAAAACTATAGGCATGCACACTCAAAAAGCTAAACCAACAAATTAAACGAAGCTAAATTGGGTTGTCTCTCAGAAGCCCTTTTCTTTACTGTCCTTAAGGTAGACCAAATATCTGTATTAATAGTTTTATACAATGTTAAGGTAACAAAAGTTTAATATGCAGAGAAATTGAATTCAAAGTCACACACAACATTAAGCAAATAAAACGCTAGCAGCAACAAGACAAATGGAGGCGGCCCCGGAGATCCCTCTCTCTTCAGCTAAATGCTGTTTTGTGATAGATCCACCCAGATACGTGAGATGAGGATGAGGGGAGAGCATTAGGGCCCAAGGAAGACAAGTCTCCCCTGCCCCTAACCTCCTCCATCCCGCTCCTGCAGGCAAAACTCTGCGCTTTGCACAGAAGGAACTCCTTTCATTTTAATTCCATAGAAGAGGAGCGCCAAGGCGGTAAGGTCACACCCGGCTCTTCAGCAGTTAGATTAACATCCAAAATAAGGGGAATCCTTTGTTCACCCACTGAGGGTGAAAGATCAGCCCATGTTACCTGTTTCATATTTTTACAAGCTTTGGCTAAACAAATTGAAGTTTTTAAATCGAAATTTTGCGCGCCCACATCCGGCGTTCACATCACATCCATCGTTATAGTAGCATTATGCATCAAATCAAGGACCTATGCAACTTCTTTCCCATTAGTTGTCATTGGTGTTTCAAAAACATCCTCAACCTGTTGTTATCCCGTCGATTGAAAATCTGCCTTAACACCACTACAAACTTCATTAGATGACACGATAGTTAAGTTCACTGGTTTTACAAGGTCAACATAAATTAATTGAGGAGGTGAAGATGGTAAAGGTGCATTAACCTTGGGCGTAATAGTGACGCCACTAGAATCAAAATGTAACGTCGAATCACTAGCTTTAAGGAAGGGGACCCTAAGGATGGGTTTTGACGTGTTACCCAAGGGTCCGAGCACCTGAAAGTCTGTGAAGACAGCCGCCCGATTCAAAACCACTTCTACACCCTTCAACTCTCCATTGGTATCAACCACAGATCTATCAGCTAGCATTAAGGATTTCCTTCCATCAGATTCGATATTCAAATTCATCTTTTTAACATCTTGTAAAGCTAGAATGTTGCAAGATGAACCGGAATCACATAGCGCTAGAGTTTCTATGGAATTAATCTCACATTTAACCGTCATTTCACGGGCATTACATTCCCCCACGTCCTCAACAGTCTTCCCTGCTCACGGGGATTCTTCTCCGTGTCGCTCGGAAGAGTGTCGCGGGTGCGCTCAGAAAATACTTGGGCCAATTGTCCCAATTGCATTTCCAAATTCCTCATAGAAGTAGTCTGAGTAGCCATATTCGATTGGGCCATTTAAAAAAACTTTTCCATCATCTCCTCTAACGTGCTCTTGCGCATCCCTTGTAATTTCTAATTATAACCTGGCTGAGACGGTCGCGGTTGGCTACTAGAAGCCTGAGTATCGAATTGATGTTGGCCCTCCTTCCATCTTTGACCTGGCGCATTTTGGTTCCATGAGAAATTAGGATGGTTTCTCGCGTTAGGGTTATAAGTATTATTGTAAGGCACAACACGATTTTGATTATTTATAAAATTAAAATTTTCTTCACAAGACATACTTACCTGGTCAGCAAACAGCTCACCCGCGGGGCATTCATAAGCGTGGTGGAAAAAGTTACCATAACCCTGACATGATATGCTCAACACAGGGGTAGGCGACGGGGTCGATCGGGTCAACATCATCTTCCCATCCAAGTCAGGATGGCTCGATTCGGCGTGCATCCCCACCGCATTTACATCAAACAAATTTCTCGCCCCTCTAGGAGCATTCCTTCCTGCTGTCAAGAACGTGCTATAGACGGTCGTGTCTTTAAGGAGTATCAACGCTTCCTCAGGAGATAAGTTCATGATCGAGCCACCCGCTGCCGAATCAATCATTGCCCTTAAATTTTGCTCAATGGCAAAATAAAATATCTCCACCAAATTCCAAGGCTCACAGCCGTGTTGAGGACAACGGCGCTGCAGGTCAGCAAATCTCTCCCATGGCTCAGAAAGAGTTTCTTGATCCAGCTGTCTGAACGTGGCTATTTCCCTGCGAGCATTAACAATTTTATCAATAGGATGAAACTTAGCCAAAAACATGGAAGATAAAGCTTCCCAGGTGGCAGTGGTGCCATGCGCGATTGTATTCAGCCACGTCTTGGTCTTATCCCTTAGTGAAAAAGGAAACAACTTTAGTTTCACAACTTCATTCGTAATGCCCGCATATCGGAAAGTACCATATATCTCAGAAAACTCAGCCAAATGTAGCTGAGGATCCTCGCTCGGCAGACCCGAGTACTGTGTATTATTCCTAATCACATTCAAAATCGCAGGCTTGATCTCAAAATGATTATTGGCTATGGCTGGCCCGAACCTTGGATAAACACTCCTCACTATAGGGGTTGTGAAATCCCTCATTGTCCTAATGCGTTGCTGGGCCACATCCTAGTTCTCAACGTTTCGTTCCCCTTGGACATTTCCCAAATGGCCCAAGTCATCCATCCTTCCCTCGGCTGTAGCAGAACGCAAGCGAGCTCTCCTCGTTCGTGCAGTCTCAGGATCAACACCCAAATCTTCTACCCTTCCACCAGGGTTCAGATCTGTCATACAACACTCACAAAAAGAAAACACTAAAAACACCAAAACACTTACAAAATTTTCCCAAAAGAAACAAAATCCACGCAACAGTTGCACTCCCCGACAACTGCGCCAAAAACTTGATGCGCTGACAGTAAGATTACCGTTTACAACCAAGTAATAACAGGGAGGAGTAGCTTCCCCAAGTATCGATCTAATGCGGAGTGCAAGTAGGGAGCATGTATTTCGCTTTCAGAGAAATGAATGAAAGTGCTAAGTAAAAATGAGGGGTTTGATTTTGGGTTTCCTACACTAAGCAGCATTAATCTAGTGCGGGTCGCCGTCACCGCGTCGCTAGCGTGAATTTCTCCAAAGAGTAATAGCGGAGACGAACAAACTATCGAGGGTTGTAAACACCTCTTCACAACGCGCGCTTCTAGCAGTCGCTAGAATGGCTCAAACACAACCTTCTCTAACAAAGATGAACTCATCAAGACACATCATGAACAAGAAATCACCACACCAAACCGAAGCAAGACCTTGACCAAAACATGGTTATTAAAACTCAAGCATCCTATCACAAGTTCAAGTTAAAGAAAATCCAATAAAAGAGGGGGAGAAACACAACCAAGCACTCAAAGGCTCTCCAAGATTCACAACCGGAAAAGAGGGTTGTCGAGATCGTCCTAGCTCGGTCTTTGGAAGGTATCCGGGATCCCGAAGGGCTGTCACTTCCTTCTTAACGCGCGTCTTCCTCATGTTGTGGTCGCTGATTCGGATCAGAGTGAAATTCTTCCCATGTATCGAAATCAAGAACTCAAACAGTAGCTTGGAGGTCGGCAATGGCGATGTTGGTTGCAGACAAAGATTTAGCAAGCTCTTTAGAGGAAAATGGGTGGCCGAATCAACCCTCCAAGGAGGAGAGAGAAAATGACTGTTGGAGGGACGAGTTCCCGCTCAAAGGGGCGGAAATGGCCTGGGAAAACGGAGATGTCCAGGTCCAGAAGAAATATGCGGCTTAAATAGTAAAAGTCAGAAAAAATGGTCACGCATGGTATGGCGCACAACCGTGCGTGAACCGTGTGATATTATTATATAGAAAATGCATGAAGAAGAAAAAGCGTTGACCTGTGCATTTTACTCACGCACGGGCAATTCTGCCCGTGCGCTAAGGAAATCACATGGGTAACAATAGAAAGCACAAAACACAGGAAACAAGGTGTTATCATATGTTTAACTCGCACACGGGTGCTTCCGCCCGTGCGTGAAGGAAAACGCACGATTAACCACAGAACGACCTAAAAAAAGATACAGGAAAACCATGTGTTTCCTTCGCGCACGGCCCCGAAGAAACCGTGCATGAAGGAATCGCATGGGCCGGTCAATCCTTCCAGAATAATCTATAGAAAACGCACGACGGAAACAAACCGTGCGCCAAGAAAACGTACTACCATGCATTTCCACAAATTAGAATTCTGAAGTGGGGAAAACTGACCACCTGCACACAATAAAAACTCACCAAGGTGGACCCTCAAACAATCAACAAAATGATATAAAAACTACTGGAACGAGCCCCGGGGAGCACCAAGTGCATACCCCCAGTAATCAAATTCGCAATTGCGCACCCACGGTCTAGAAAAGTGCACTAAACGTGAAACACAGTAGGAACGAAATATCAATGAAAACCAGCCCAGATGAGTCCGCAAAACCCTATATACACAGGACTCATCAGTATGGTATGGTTTTAGGGGAGTTTAAGGTGCAGAATAGGTGGGCGCACGTTCTTTTTGATTCGGGTGCCACACATTATTTTGTCGCCCGGAAGTTTGTAGATAAACATCGCCTCAATGTGGATCAATTATGAGACTCCTTCAACGTAAAGCTTCCCTCCAGTGATTCGTGGAAATCTAATCAAGGAGTTCATAGATGCCCTATATACCTAGGCGACTTCCAAGCATTTGCAGATCTGATGGTGTTGGATCTGGCGGGCTTTGACGTGATTTTGGGCATGGACTGGCTGTCCAAGTATGATGCGGTCATTCAATGCAAGGCAACGAGACTGGACTTCAGGATGGACAATGACCAACCTATGAGCATCTATGGATTTCAGGACAGGGTTTCCTCTATTATTTTTGTGGTACGTGCTTGTCATGCAATAGAGTCTAGTTACGAGTGATTTTTGTTTTCTATTTCTGCTTTGGAAACTGCTTTTGTTACACCACGTCTTGAGGATATCTCGGTGGTGCGAGTGTTTCCAGATGTTTTTCCTGACTGCCTTCCAGGACTTCCTCCGGTGAGGGAGATAGAGTTTGTGATAGACCTCGAGCAAAGTACTCGTCCTATTGCCAAAGCACCGTACCGTATGGCTCCGTGTGAGTTAGATGAGTTGCATACTTAGCTTGATGAGTTGCTGAGGTGTGGTTTTATTAGACCAAGTACTTCTCCGTGTGGTGCTCCTGTTTTGTTTGTCAAGAATAAAGATGGATCGATGAGGCTTTGCATCGATTATAGAGAATTGAATAAAGTGACCTTTAAGAATAGATATCCCTTGCCAATGATTGATGATATGTTCGATCAGTTGCGTGGTAGCTCAGTATTTTCAAAGATCGATCAACGCTCAGGCTACCACCAGTTGAGAATTCATGAGGCAGATGTTCCTCGGACCGCTTTTCATTCGCGGCATGGACATTACGAGTTTTTGGTGATGTCTTTCGGTTTAACCAATGCACCATCTGCTTTCATAGATTTGATGAATAAGGTGTTTAAGGATTTCTTGCACCAATTTGTTATTGTGTTTATTAATGAAATATTAGTGTATTCTCGCAATGATGATGAACATACTCAACATTTGCGTTTGGTTTTGTCGACCCTGAGGGAGCATAAGTTATATGCAAAGTTGAGAAAGTGTGAGTTCTGGCTAAATCAGGTGTCCTTTCTGGGTCATGTTGTAAGTAAGGACGGTATTTCTGTAGACCCGACCAAGATTTCTGCTGTGGTAAAATGGGAGAGACCTTCTACGCCTAAGGAGTTTAGGAGCTTCTTAGGCCTGGCTGGCTATTATATCAGATTCATGGAAGGGTTTTCGGTGTTGTCTGCTCCTCTCAGTAGACTTACTCAGAAGAATACTGCATTTATTTGGAGTGATAAGTGTGAAGAGGCTTTCCAAGAGTTAAAGAAGAGATTATGTACTGCTCCAATTTTAACCTTACCTACTGAAGGAGTTGAGTATGTTTTGTACGTTGATGCATCACACATTGGGCTTGGCTGTGTTTTAATGAAAGATTGTAAGGTGATCGCATATGGATTGAGGCAATTAAAAATTCATGAGAGAAACTGAAAGAAAAGGGATAGTAATCTCTGATTAACTCTAAAGGGGGGGGGGGGTGAATAGAGTTATATAAAAATTCCTTAACTGTCCCATTAATTTGCTGTATAATAATTCTGTGAAAGCCAGTATTTAATGCTCCCATATAAATGGCTATATTCTGAGAATATAAGCATTAATTACTCAGAGCAATATAAGCTATAAAATAAGTCAAATCAAATCTGAAAAACTGCAAAGAAGGAAATGTTGAACTGGCAATATTCGTCGATCTGAGATCCTGGATCGTTGAACTCATCCTCTCTTTCGTCGAGCTGAGCCCTGAGGACTTTGAGCTGAAATACAACTTTCCATACTGGGCTCCAAGATCGTCGAACAGAGATAGTAGATCGTAGAACTATAGGTATGATAGAAGATAAGAGTTTGTCGAACTCAGTTCAACTTTCATCGATCTTAAATTAGAGATATGACTCTAAGATCATCGAACTGAGAACGAAGATTGTCGATCTCTCTTCAGAGTTCAACGAACGACTTCTTCAACATGAAATTTCTGCCTTGTTTTGATTTCTACAATCTTATAAGTCTTCTGAGGGCTTGGTCTGATCAATATGTCTTGTTGACTTACCCTTAAATCAAATGAAGACCTATGACCCTAGACTAAACAAGGAGGGTCATACATAACCTAATTTAGTGAACCTAGCCTAAATCTAACTAGGAATCCAACAATCTCCCCCTATTTGGGTGAGGTCACTAACTCAAAACAAAAGAACAATCATAAAGCAAAAGAACATATATCTGACAGAAATAACACATTCAGCAGATATTTACAACATGTGCATCATGATTAAACAGAATGAAGTTCAAAAATAATTAAACATAATAACAAAACTATTATTTCTTTTTTGGAGTTTCTTTCTCTGTCTTCTCAGCATGCTGTCTGAATTTGATTTCTCTGTTAGGGTTAGCAGCTTCTTTCTTTTACATGAACATGTCAGATGCACCAATAATGTTCTTACAAGTTGCTCTGGGCACTACAGCCTATTAATGTAGTTTCATATAGTCATCAACATTAAAGAATTTATTAGCTTTTGCATACCTGGTCTGTTCTTCTTTCCTGAAAGATGACATTGTTGAATACTGAGAAGGATCCTTGCCTTCAGCTTTGGCTTTGTTAATTAGAGAGAGTCCTACAAGTTCATGAAATATAGCTATTTTAGCAGAAGTCTCCTTTTCTGGATCTACAAATAGAATAGGAGGAGACTCTAACCTTTTTGGACAAGAGTCCTGCTTTGGTTTACCTGTATGAGTTCTCTTAGAAGAAGCTGGAGGAGGATGGCTTGAAGAAGTCTGCTGACTGTCATTCCTTGATTGTCTTTGATAAGTCTTGGTCATTGGAGTAGCTCTCTGAGTGATATTTCAAGAGGTGCCTAAAGAAGGAGGAGGAGGAGGGTCTTTCATGTACTGCCTAGGAGGAGACATGTACCTTCACCTCTTGTTCCTTTCTTTCTGATCATTCTTAGACAGCCACATCCATTGGGGAATCCCTGGGGTTGGAGTAATTTTCAACAGAATATAATAGGGATGGTCATTGTTGGGATTTGGCTTAGGAGCAACCTTTGGAACAACCTTTCTCTTCTTGATAGCTTTCTTCTTAGAATTAGCAGAATCATCTGAATAATTTTTTGTGTCGCCTTCAAAGGAACTTTGGGGATTGTCATATAGAGCATCTATTTCTTTTAAATTTTCCTTAGAAATCTGTTTTTCAGCCTGAGAAGAAACTGGAAGTTGAACATATGCAGGAGAGGAGGCAATCTCTGTAAGCATCTGAGTGTCTTCTATTTCTTGATCAGTTAGAAGAAATTCATTTAGCTCTTCTGTAACATCTTGTACAATAAGGTCATCTAGGCTTTGCATAGGACTATCATCCACAACATAGATTGGGCCTTTTGGTTCCACAACCATGTCAGTAACAAAACTGTCCTGAATAGCCAGAATAGTTGTTAAACTTGCTGGAGTTGTACAACAAATGATGTTTGTGCATAACTTGGGAGAAATAAATAAAAGAATGTTTCTATACAAAATGTCAAAAGAGTCTAGAACTGAATTCAATTCAACTGCTGGAGAAATATAACAATCTCCAAAAAAAATGACCAAAGAATCTATTGCATATGCAGTCTCTGCATCTAGTATAACAATATCAACAATTTCTACTGCTACATATGCTATTGATACTGGAAGAGGGACTTCTTCATTGAACATGTCCCCCTGCCTGGTATAAGGGATATCTAATGCTAGGCCCCTAGATGAAGAAGGGCCAGAAATAGAAACAAGTTGATTGGTAAGAGTTTGAATGGAAAGAATAAGAGGTGCAAATGCATCCTCTATGAGAGATTTTAAGTTTGGAGTGATAAGAAAGTTGATAGAAGATGGATAAGATGTTGATTATGGGAGAGAAGATGTGGTGATACCACAAGAAGTACAAATGTTTAATGAGGTTGATTGAGTGGAAGGTAGAATTGGAGGGATGATGGTAGATGTGGATGGGATGACTGGAAGAGTAAGAGGAGGGATGCCAGATATGATATCCATAGGAATATCATCAGCAAGTGGAGATTGTGGAGGAGTAGGAACTTGTGATTATACTGGTGATGGGGATGGTGTTGGAGATGTGAGAAGATTGAATGTGGGTGACATCTGATTTGATATAGAAGCAGGAATGACTTGAAGGTAGTTAGGTAGAGAGGGTTTGAGGTGGTGTTGTATTAGGTGAAGATGGAGTGGAAATGACATTTGGAGTGGATATGACTGTGTTAGAAGGTTGTTGTTGGTTTGGAGATGGAGGTAGTCATGGGGAAGGTGGAGGATGAGGAATTTTTGATGCCTCTTCACTAGGTTGAGGAGTCACTCTTGGAGTCCTGGTGTCCTCAGAAGTCCTTGAGGAAGAGGAGGACCTGGAGGGCTTGCTGATAGCCCTCTCCCACATTCCAAATAGAACTAGGGCCAGTCTCTTGGAAGCATTAATGAAGACTGTTGGAGAGGCCAACAGTTGGGGACATTTTTCATGGAGGAAAATGCCTTGAGTTCTTCCGAAACATACTTCTCTTTTATTGTTTTTCTTCTTGATTAAATCAAACAAAATAATACTCCAATTTAATGATTTCTTATTTACCATTGCATTCATCAGCAAGAACTAGTTCCTGGTTATATGGTCATGAGTGGTGTGCTTCCCAAGCGGCACCTTACCCACCATATCAGCAAGGAACTTATATTGAACAGACAAGTTCTTTTTCAAAAACTTACTAGGGTTTCCCTCGGAGTGACCCATCCTTGTAAGCATTTAAGAAAATTCTGTGGAGTCCATCTCAAAATCATCATTTCCATTGAGAAATCCAAAGACTTCAGATAAAATTGTAGGAGTCAGAATAACCTCTTGTCCAGATATAGTGCCTACTAGTGTTTGAGCATCTGACGATGACAAAGTAAAAACCCATTCTTTTATTTATGCTACTGGAAGCTTTATCCTGGTAGTCATGAATTTCTGGAGTTACGGCTCAGAGAATAATAGTAGTATATCGTAAAAGATTTGATTATGGTGCTTGAAAGAGTCCATGTCAATATCGAAATAAGCATCGAACTTCATTCCTGAAAGAGTTGTCGCGGAAGTCGCCAGGGAAATCACCTGCACAGAGAAACAAAGATCAAGTGCAAAGGAAATAGAAAGTGCGGGACGGATTTCGTCTAAGACTTTGATTACAAAGTCTTTAGAATACGTGAAGACGATCTTTGTCCAATGAAAAAGGAAAGATCTTCGATCTGAGTTCGACAAAATATTTTAATAGAAAATTAATTTGTCAATATCAGTCTAAAAAAGACGAATAAAACGTCGATCTCTGTTCGACGATCAATTCACTGAAGCACGGATCATCGATCTCCGTACCACGAAAACTATTTCACTGAAAAGTGATAGTCGAGCTCCATTCGATGCACTCATCATGAGAAGTTCGCAGATCGTCGATCTCCGTTCGACGAACTGTCAACAAATCCTCGACCGTAGACAAAATTTAAATTTTCTCATCTCCATTAATCATTCCTAACTAATTTAAGAGAAACATGTGTTTCTTCTCACCCAATGGCTTGGTGAAGATGTCTGCTCTCTATAAATACGTTGAAATGAAGACAAGATTAATTTTCTTTTTGTCTACACAATCTCTAATAAAATGATGTCTTATATCTATATGCTTGGTCCTACTATGATTCACTGGATTATGTGCTATGTATATAGTACTGGTACTATTACAGAATATGGTTGAATTATTTAGATTGAACCCATAATCTAGGAGTTGGTTTTGTTTCCACGAGATCTGTGAACAACAGCTACCAGCTGCCATGTATTCAGCCTCAGCAGTTGATATGGACACAATTGCTTGCTTCTTGCAAAACTAGGACACAAGCCTATCACCAAATAACTGACATGTTCCTTATGTTCTTTTCCTGTCCACTCTACATCCCGCATAGTCAGCATTAGAAAATCTAGTAAGCTCAAATTCTCACTCTATTGGATACCAGAGTCCTAGATTAGGACAACACTTTATATATCTTAAAATCCTTTTAATGAAAATATGATGAGATTCCTTAGGGCTCACTTGGAACCTAGCACAATGACATATAGCAAACATGATGTTTGGTCTACTTGCTGTGAGATAAAGTAGGGATCCAACAATAGCCCTATACTTGGTCAGATCAACTGGTTTTCCA
This sequence comes from Platanthera zijinensis, assembly GCA_039513925.1. Classification (NCBI taxonomy): domain Eukaryota; kingdom Viridiplantae; phylum Streptophyta; class Magnoliopsida; order Asparagales; family Orchidaceae; genus Platanthera; species Platanthera zijinensis. Next base: position 99,441,811 of record CM077092.1, read on the forward strand.
TGTTCATTTGAGTAAATCACAACATTGGCAGCCATGGGAGTTTTCATAGAGGAGGCATCAGCCATCCCAAATTTCTTAATAAGCTAATTTGCATATTTAGATTGGGATATTAATATACCATTAGGGGATTTCTTCACTTGTAGATCAAGGAAGTATGATAGATCTCCCATGCTACTAATCTCAAACATTGAATGCATTAGATCCGAGAATTTGTTCCATAGTTTGGGATCAGTAGAGCCATATATGATGTCATTGACATATATTTGTACTACTAAAATTTTATCATGAAGAATCTTAGTAAAAAGGGTCTTATCTACCATATCTCTAGAGAACTTGTGTTCTAAAAGGAAGCTAGCTAAGGTTTCATGCCAAGCTCTTGGAGCTTACTTTAGACCATAGAGAGCTTTATGCAATTTAAAAATATATGAGGGATGAGTAGAAGAGATAAAACTTGGAGGTTGTTCAACATAAACCTCTTTCTTTAGTTCTCCATTCTAGAAAGCACTCTTGACATCCATTTGGTAGACTTTAAACTTCTTAAAAGAAGCATAAGCAAGAAAAATCTAGATTGCTTCTAGTCTTGCAAAAGGAGCAAAGGTTTTGTCATAGTCAAAGCCTTTCTCTTGCCTATAGCCTTGAGCAACAAGCCTAGCCTTATTTATCACAATTACACCTTAGGCATCAAGTTTGTTTCTGAATACCCACTTGGTTCTAATTACTGGATAGCCTTTGGGCCTGGAACCAAGTCCCACACTCTGCATCTCTCAAAGTGATTAAGCTCCTATTGCATTATAATAATCCAGTGGGGATCTTGCTCTTCATCATTTATGGATTGAGGTTCAACTTGAGAGAGAAAACAGACATGCGTCACATCCTGGTTGAGTTGATGCCTTGTCTGTACACCTACTGACATGTACCCAATCACTTGGGATCTAGGGTGATCCCTTTGTGTGACAAGGTCAGTGGGTGGAGGTGGTTCAGCAACAACATTTGGAACTAATTCCTCTTATGGAATAATGTTTGTTTTTGGACGAGGTTCAACCACATCCAAAATTTCATTTTCACTATCTTCATCATCTTGTGGAGGAGGATGTTATATGACCTTTTGTGTAAGGTTTAGCTCACCCAATCTCTCAAAAAATGGAGGTACCTGCAATAAATCTCAGGTAGAAGAATCCTTCTCCTTATAACACATGTTAGCTTCATCAAAATAAATATGTACAGATTCATCCATTTTTAAAGATGATTTATTGAATACACTATAAGCCATGCTATTTTTGGAATATCCAAGAAAAATTCCCTCTATAGCTTTAGTTTCAAATTTTCTAATGTGTTTCTTATTATTGTTATGAATGAAACATCTACACCCAAAAATTCTAAAGTAATCAATTTTAGGTTGCTTTCCTTTGAGTAATTCATAGGGGATCTTACCCTTAAGTTTTTGTATCAAACTCCTATTCAGCACACAGTTTGATGTGCTAACAGCATCTGCCCAGAAGGATAGGGGCATGTGTGCATCTGCAAGCAAAGTTCCTGTAGATTCAATGAGGGTTCTGTTTTTCCTTTCTGCTACCCTATTTTGTTGAGGAGTTCTAGGAGCAGAAAAATAATGCTTGATACCTTCCTCCTCACAGAATCTTTGCATGGGAAGAGATTCAAACTCAGTGCCATGATCACTTTTGATCAATGCAACTGGAGTAGAATACTCAATCCTTATGCTCTTAAGAAAGTCTGTAAGGACTTTAAAGTTATTGGACTTGTTTCTCAAGAAGAACACCCAAGAGAATCTTGAGAAGTCATCTACAATAATTAGAGTGTAAGATTTCCCTCCTAAGCTTTGTACAATAATGGGTCAAAAAAGATCCATGATAACAAGTACATAATCTTAGGTTAGTCCCTTTTACTAATTGACTTAAAGCTATTTTTAGTTTGCTTGCCTTCTTGACAAGCCTTGCATAGGCTTTCCTTCTTGTAGGGGCTAGAAGGCAATCCTCTGACAAGGTTGTCCCTAGATAGCTTAGAGATATTCTTAAGGTTAACCGGACCTAGTCTCTTATGCCATAGAATTTTGTTATTACTAACATGATTGAAAAAACATAGTTCTGAACTAGCAGAGTTAAAATTTACTAGGTATATATTCCCTTATCTACATCCTGTTAAAACAGTTTTGTTATTTGAAGAAATAATACATTTGGAATTAGTAAAGAAAACCTGATAACCTGCATCACATAACTGACTTATGGATATTAGGTAATGTTTGACACCATTTATATATGCCACTTTTCTGAAAGTGATAGCTCCATTGTTGAAGTCTCCATAGCCTTCAGTCTGTCCAATACTCGAATCTCCAAAGATCACTCTTGGACCAAGCTTTGCCTTGAAATTGATTATGTTATCCTTGCATCCAGTCATGTGCTTTGAGCACCCACTATCCAGATACCACTTATTCTGAGTGAAAGGATAGTCCTTCACCTGCAAGAAAATAGAATAGATGTTCCTGACCCAGGTCACCTTGGGTCCTTGTTTCTTTTCATAAGAAAAACTAGAAATGTAAGAATATTCAGGTTGTCTTTTATAACCTAAGGGGTGTAATTTTCTGGGAGGAATTATCCATTGGGTGAATGGGTTGATATTCTCCCTAGGTTGGTTAAAGTTATTATTAAAGTTTCTGTTAGAGTTGAAGTTTCTGTAAGATTGATTTTGGATCGACGAACTCTGGTAAGTTTGTCGACCTGAGGTCGACGAATTTGGATGAGATCCTTGATCTCTACTCGAAGAATGAAGATATTCATTCTCAGGACACCAGTATCGTCGATCTCTGGTCGACGAACCAGACTGGTTTCGTCGATTGTGGATCCAAGAATAACTATTATTGTAGTTGGTGTTCGGAGTTCGTCGTTCTGAGGTCGACAAACTGTACATATTTAGTCGATCTGAGTTCGACGAAATCTGTTGAACATTATTGTAGTTATTTTTCTTCTTTTTCTTAGATTTTTGTTTGATTTCCATTTGTTTTAAGACTTCATTTAACTTGTCTACTTGTTCAGTATTCTTCTTACCCTTATCTGAAATGAAATTTACAGGTTTAGATAAGTTTTTTTTCTAAATTATAGGTGGTTCAATAGATGATGGATCTAGTCCTAGTTTTCTGTTATTTGCCCTAGTATTTATAGAACTAGTTATGTCTAACATTTGTAAGCTTCTACAATTAAGTGATTCTTCTAATTTCTTGGCTTTGCTTAATTCAGTTTTTAAGAAAGCAATTTGTTCATTTGCTGAGGTAAGTTCATCTGTTAGTTTAGCATTTTCAGCAATGTACTTATCTTGTTCAGTTAATCTTTCCCTGAGAAGTTTGATTTTCTTCTCAGAGCCTATTAGATCTAAGCACAGATTTTTAAATTCAGTTTTAAATTCTTCTGAATCAAAATCATAGGAGGCTATTACCTAGTCCTCTGTAGATAGAGATTCTTTATCTTCTGAAGCTTCAGCCTCTGACTAACAGTTGGAATTATCTATTTCCATTAGGCAAACTTCCTTTACCTTATCTTCTTCTTCATCATCACAGGAGCTGGAGGATGATGACTCTTCCTCAGCATCACTCCAGGTTTCTGCAACAAACCCTTTCTCCTTCCTCTTGTGTTTGCAAGAGGTGGGCTTGTTGTGATGTGTTCTTCTGGAATCCTTTTCTCTTCTCCTGTCCTTCTTCTGAGTTTCTGGACATTCTTAGATGAAGTGTCCAGGCTTCCTGCATCCAAAACAAACAATTTCTTTAGATGGAGTCTTGTCATACCTTGGCTTATCATCTTGCCTTGATGAATTTCTTCTGAAGTCCTTCTTTGCCATCTTTAAAAATCTTTAGGCAAAGAGGCTCATCAGTTCTTCATTTATTGGAGTCCCTTAAGATTCTTTAGCAGCCTTGAATGAGATATTATGCTCCGTCCCGATAGGTGTTGGAGTCTTCTATTCAACTGCTGCTTCTCTAGTCTTTATTAATTGCTCAGAGGATTTGAGCTTTCAAAGAAGTGATTCAGTTAAGATTTTTATCATGCTTCTTGCTTCTCTGATTGGCTAGATTCTTGAATCCCATGTGCTAGGGAAGCACACGAGGATTTTATCATTGACTTCTGTCAGAGTGATGTCCTTATCCAAGATCTTTAGCTCATTGATGATTGAGCTAAGCCTGTTGTACATATCACTCACTGACTCAGCTTCATCCTTCTTGAAGTTCTCATATTGAGAAATGTGATTGGATCTCCTATCCTTTCTCTCATCAGCAGATCCAGTCACCATCTGATTTATAGAATCTCAGATGGCTTTTGCTGAAGTGCACTCAGTCATCTTTTGAAATATATCATAGGACATAGTCTGAGCTAGGATGTTCATGGCTTTGGCATCTACAATCTTAGCTTCCCTTTTGTGCATCTGTCCAATCTGGAGGTGGAACAACACTCAAATTTGTTGAAGTAGATGGAGTGGAGGCCACTAGAGTTGGTGGTCCAATCAAAATTGAATTGAATATGTCTTCATCAATAAAGTTCATATAGAATTTTATTCTTGCCTTCCAGATGGAAAACTTGGTTAAGTTTCAAACTGGAAGTCTGGTGATAGCATAATCCTTGTTTTGTGCCATGGTATAAAATATGAAAGGAACAAGATTTAATCAGAAAATATCTTAGGATCTTGGTTAGTCTAGGTGTTAGCATGTTAAAATTAAAATGACTAACCTTCCTCTGATACCAATTTGAAGAAAAGGGAGAGTAATCTCTGATTAACTCTAGAAGGGGTGGGGGTGAATAGAGTTATATAAAAATTCCTTAACTGACCCAAGAATTAGCTATATAATAACTCTGTGAAAGCCAGTAATTAATGCTCCCATATAAACGGCTATATTCTGAGAATTTAAGCATTAATTACTCAGAGGAATATACGCTATAAAATAAGTCAAACGAAATCTAAAAAATTGCAAAGATGGAAATGTTGAACTAGCAATATTCGTCGATCTGAGATCCTAGATCGTCGATCTCATCCTCTCTTTTATCGAGCTGAACACTGAGAACTATGAACTACAATACAACTTTCCATACTGGGCTCCAAGATCGTTACACAGAGATAGTTGATCGTAGAACTAAAGGTCTGATAGAATGTAAGAGTTCGTCAAACTCAGTTTAACTTTCGTCAATCTTAAATTAGAGATGTGACTTTAAAATCGTCGAATTGAGAACAAAGATCATCGATCTGTCTTCAGAGTTCGTCAAACGACTTCTTCAACATGAAATTTCTTCCTTGTTTTTATTTTTGCAATCTTCTAAGTCTTCTGAGGGCTTGGTCTGATCAATATGTCTTGTTGACTTACCCTTAAATCTAATGAAAACCTATGACCCTAGACTAAACAAGGAGGGTCATACATAACCTAATTTAGTGAACCTAGCCCGAATCCAACTATGGATCCAACAAAAACTATCCTACACACGATTTGGAGTTTGTTTCTATTATTTATGCACCGAAGGTTTGGCGACACATATTGTATGGCACACTGTGCAAGATCTATACGGACCACAAGAGTTTGAAGTACGTCTTCACTCAGAAGGAACCAAATCTGCGCCAGCGTCGGTGGTTAGAATATGTAGCTGACTATGAAGTGGAAATTCTTTATCATTCAGGAAAGGCTAACGTAGTAGCTGATGCCTTGAGTAGAAAGACCCCGAAAATTTTTAATCTGTCAGTACTGTCCTTGGTAGAAGAATTCTTGTTGATGGATATTAAGGTTGGGAGTAGTACCATGCCTACTAGTCTAGGAGCAAAAGAATCCTCTTGGATTTTGCTTACTCAAGCACATCAGAAGGATGATCCAGATTTGTTACACCTCCGGAATAGAACTGTGAAGGGATAGCTATCGGGTTTCTCCTTGGATTAGTTGGATACGTTGAAGTATCGGGGTAGATTTTGCGTCCCCGCCTTTGGAGACATTTGGGCTAAGATCTGTGCTGAAGCTCATGGTTCCAGTGTAGCCTAACACCCTGGATCCACTAAGATATATAAAGATCTAAAACAAATTATTTGGTTGTAATGGATGAAGAATGATATCGTGAAGTTTGTATCGGAATGTTATACGTGCCAGCGTGTCAAGGATGACTATAGAATGTCAGGTGGTAAATTAACACTGCTTGATATTCCAAGTTGGAAATGGGAGAGTATTTCAATGGATTTAATCACCGGTCTACCGAAATCTCCCCGTGGGCATGACTCTGTTTGGGTGATAGTCGATAGATTGACAAAGTGTGCTCACATTGTTCCATTTAAGATTGGGTATTCTATGAAAAAGATAGCAGAGTTATATCTTGATGAAGTCATTATATTAGATAGAGTGCCAGTTAGCATCGTATCAGATCGAGACTCTAGATTTACGTCTCATTTTTGGAAGAGCTTATAAGAAGGGTTAGGTACCGATTTTAGGTATTCCACCGCCTATCATCCGCAAACAAATGGTCAGACGGAAAGAGTAAATAAAATCGTAGAAGATATGATCATGTGTTATATTTTGGATCATGGTGGCGCTTGGGACGAGCGTATCAGACTTATGGAGTTTGCATACAATAATTGTTATCAAGAGAGACTGCAGATGGCCCCGTTTGAGGCCCTATATAGAAGGCATTATAGGACTCCCTTATTTTAGGCTGAAGTTGGTGAGAGATCGTTGCTAAGTCTGGATGCCCTTGAGGAGATTAATTGTGCTGTGACTCATATTCGAGAAAAGCTCTGTATGGCTCAAGTGCGCTATGAGAAGTATCCTAATCGACGAAGGGTCGGTCTGGAGTTTGCTGTTGGGGACTTGGTTTTCCTGAAAGTCTCTATGATGTCAGGTTTTAAAAGGTTTGTAAGGAGCCATTAGTTAGACCCCGGTACCTGGGACCTTTTCAGATTCATGAATGCATCGGAGTTTCAGCGTATAGGCTGGAGTTTCCTGCTACCTTCCCTTGTGTCCATGATGTGTTCCATGTGAGCTAGTTGCGGAAGAGAATTTGAAATGATCATCAAGTCCTCGACTCGGTGCCCAAGATTGAGCCCAACCTTATGTATGTGGAAGAACCTGTTTGTATTTTGTATTCTCAAGAGCCTGTGTTACAAAGAAAGACCATCCCCATAGTCAAGATCCTTTGGAGAAATCAAGACGTCGAGAGTGGGACATGGGAATTGGAGTCGGCGATGAGGGAATCTCATCCGCACCTCTTCTCTTAGTTTCGGGTATGTCTTTATGTTTTCAGTCATGTTTGATTTTCTCGTTTTGGTTTGGTTTTGGAGTTGTGTTAAGTTTCAGGATGAAACTTCTTTTTAGGGGGAGTGACTGTAACGCCCCTGATTTTTCGATGATTTTATTTTATTTGGTATCGTCAAATTTATGACGTCGTGGCGTTATTTTTAACGTCGAGTTGACGACACAATGCTGTTAAGCTATTTTCATGTCCGTTCGATCGAGTCGGCCAAAATTCGTGAATTCATGTTGTAATCGGAAAAATTTGTATTCTAAAAATTAAGTTAGGAAATTTTGGACTTGCTCGTCAAGTTTCGTCGCGATTCGAGTGATATTCGGGCCTCGGCGATTTTCCGAAGTTTTGTAGAATTTATTTTCGCCATAAACTTTGAAAATTTATATCTCGAGAATAGCTCGTCAGATTTTGGTTTTGACTTCGCCATTAGGTTCGTAGCATCAGTATTCATCTATGGTGCGAGTTTCGTTTAATTTGGCTCGCGTTTGGTCCGTCGTTTGGAACTCGTGTTTCCATATTCAATATATATATGATTATTTTAATATTATAGTACTATTCAAAAATGTCTTTTACTATTCATTTATATAGTTAAATTTTTTGGATATATTGAAAAAAAACTACTGTTCATGCAATTTATTTTTCCTGAATACTCGAGTGTTCTCCTCTGTCTCAAGTACTGCTGACATTCATCACTCGAGTGCTGGCTATTGTTCTCGAGTTCTAACTATTGTTCTTGAGTACTAAATTTTTAGTACTCGAGTACTAAATTTTAGTAATCGAGTAGCCTATTCTCTACTTCTCGAGTACTCCTACACTTATTCTCCAGTGGTCTACAGCTCTTCTCGAGTAGTCTATTCCTGTCTGCATTCGGGCGCCTTTTTGAGGGTCAAAACAGTGTCGTATAAAATAATGGTTAAAATAAAAATTGTTCTTCTCGATGAGATCTAAAACTTTCATGTTGGACAACTTTCGATTTCAAGCCATCCTAAACCTCTATTTTTGTTTTCTGAGCACCCGCTCGTAAATAGTCCGTTTTTAGAAAAACATTTTATAAGTTCGTATATATATATATATATACTCATATACTTAGGGTAATTTAAAAAACATCATCTTCTCAAAAACTCTGAATCCAAACCAGAGCGGCGACTCCCTCCCATTTGTAAATCTTCCGGTGGCCGCCGACGGTGCTCCGGTGCTCGAAATCTTCAACTGAGTATAGATTTGGAAAGCTCTCGTAGAGAGCTACGCCATCGTTGTAAATTATTCCCCATTTATTTAGACTTCCCGTTTGGGTTTTTCGGCCCTAACATTTATTTAGGCCATTTTTGTTCTGATTTTGACTCCTCTCATCATCTTTTTCCCCGGTCTGCGACGAGGACTGATTCAGAAAACTTTTCCTATAAAACCAAGGCAAGTGGTGATTTACCCTCGTTTCTCGTTGTCCGGTTTGATGGTAACGATTAAGTTTTATTGTTCTTTTAAATTTTCTGCACTTTGTCTTTCAAGTTATTGCTTTGATAAACCTTTCTTGATGATCACTTGATGTTGTAAGATTTTATCGCGGTGAACTCAATCTCGTCAAGCCATGTGTAACCTTTCTTGAAATGTTTCACTGATGGCTTTAATCGCCCTATCTATCGTTATTGATAGTATTAGAGTTTATGTAGTATTGTTAATCGTTCCTAAGGGGTTGATCAACAGTGTCTTTAATCTAGAATGTCAAGTAGAATCTGACGTGCCAAGTCTCGAGATATATGTGGTGGTGTTCTTGTGGGTTTTCTTGATTGCGAGAATTAGTGGACGAAACCACCTCCGCAAATGTTTGTTCCCTTTATTAGTACCATGTGGGAGTATACCATGTTTTTGGGCATTTGCGGTGTATGGTGGAGATTATGAGATTCCCTCGCAGTTTGATAGATATTATATTAGTAAGGGTCTGTCCAGTTGAGTGACCACCTCACCCGTATTTTTTGGTAGAATCGACCACAGGTGCCTAATGAATGTTATGTTCCTTATGATTTACTCATGTTTTTCAACTTATTGCCTTGTGCATATGGTGTATTTATGATGTACGTTACGAATCACGTAAGTGATTTTTTCCTGCTTGATACTTTACTTTTGTAACTTACTTCGGTACTATTTGTCTTGGGTTGGTACCCCTTTGAACTTTGTTTATTTTGGCTTATTTTCTGCCACTATTTGTACTTTCTTGCTGAGATGTTCTGTCTTTGGAATGCCTCTGGTTCAGAGCTGTAGCTGAGTTCGGTGCTGGTTGTTGGAGTGCTTGAGCGGAAGTGTTGGTCGTGGTTGTTGCCTCGTCTTAGCGATGTAGATCGTCGTTTATTTTGTTTTACTGGTCCAGACATACTAATTTGTATGTGGGTTTGTGTCAGTTTGTTGACGCCCATATAATTGTAATTTTTAGATACTTGCTAGCTGCTTAGTGTTCTTTATGTGGATGTGGATTACTTGTTCTCTGGGATATTTTATGTTAGGATTGCATGATAGTTTATTTCAAGTATAAAAATTACTATTATTACCTTATGCATTACATATTTTAAACAATGTAAAATCACTATATTTAACGGCCGTACAAATCTACTTTTATTTCTATTAAATTTAGAACTTGCATGCCTTGAGGTGTCCTTTGGGAGCATCTAAGCTCTTGTAGGGTGTCTAATCTTATAAAAGAAGTACTTTCCACAACGTTTAATTACTTTCCTTGTGGTATAGATGAGCCACTAAGCCGAGGGATACGGCTAACTACTGCACTTAAACTCGATTTTCCTTAAAATAACTTAAAGAATCTTTCTTCATGATTAAGTAGGTGTTTGCCTGAGCGTCTGCAGTTATCCCCTACTGACGTGGCATCATGACGCGCATTTTCACTTACTCTGTTAGGTTTTTAAATGTGGTGAAAATGCGGGTTGTGATAAGCATGGAGTTATAATAAGTAAAGAAAGACTTCACAAACATTTTCCAAGTTTATTTGGTGACCTAAATAAGCATAATATTTAAAGGTGATGATTGTTGGGATACAAGTAGATTTTTCCTACATTAACTAGGATAAGGGTTTTCTTATAAAAGTATTAGATTATAAAATCACACAACACTCCACCATCCATCCAAAATATTTTCCAAGGTCATTAGTGAGTACAGGATATATAAAGAAAAGGGTGAAGAAATTTGGGGTGTGAAAATAGGTAATTTCAATTTTATGTGAATAAGGGTTTAATAATAAAAATAAGATGAAGAATGAAGTTACCCGACCCACAAAAAGGTTTCACTATTCACCTAAAACTTTTCCCAAGGTCTATAGTGACCTAAATAGGTGTGTGATGAAGGGTGATAAGCTCTGGGGTGTAAAAAGATATTTTTGGTATTTATGATAATGGATGAGAGTTTAAGTAAATAAATAAGATCTAGGGTCCAAATATTTTTCCAAGGTTGGTAATGACATAATTAGTTCTCTGAAAAAGTTTGGTATTTATCAGACTTCATTTAGACATTATTATAAATTTTTCATAAGGAAACCATTTTTTTTAAGAAAATATGTTAGCGTAATTACATAAATTATATATATATATATATAAAATCCAAGGTGCCTCTCCTGAGATAGGAATATTTAGAGAAACATGCAATAATTATTTTAGGGGATATAGAGGTCATGAGAGAGGTCTTTAACATTTTTCTATTTATAGGAATTAATAATAAAGAAGGAAACTTTGAAAGGAGATTCCAAGAGTTCTACACCACCCATGAAAATGGGCCACCACTTTTTGAAAACCGCAGACCAAGCCCTACAACTTTCATGTTGGTGACTTGGCCTTGGTCAGCCTCTATGGTCCTATTTTTGAGCAAACAAGTTCTGTTAATGGGCTGCAAATAACCATATAATTGACTTAAATTAAATAAAAGAAAAGTCAGAACACGAATCTTGGCGCAGGTCCAATGCTCTAGAAACACGAAATATGAGAAAATGACATTCCCCCACAGCGGATCCGCTATTCAATCTGCTGTGGGGGTCAGCCAATCATTGCCGAGGTTAATAAATGACGCTGATTTCGTCATCAATCTCAAGCAACGACTGGGATTGATCTCGCTAGAGAAAAACTTGCAGGGCTTCGCCACCGCTACCCGATGATCGCCGACCACTTCTTGTCCACTGGAAAGTTTCCAAGGGGCCAGGGTAATATTTTGGCAGTGGTAGGGTCGCCGGAAACCACCGGCGGTGGCGGAACTCAAGTTGAGTTTTACTTGAAATCCGCCACTGCAATAGTCTAAAACAATGCCCAATTGGGCTCAATTTTGGTTCCAAAACTTTCGCGAGGATGAGGGGAAGAAGAAGGAAGAGGAATCTGACCTCATAGGGGCGAGCTCGCCTTGTTCGGGGTCAGTTGTCCATGGCTTCTCACGGGTTGAGCAGGGGGGGGGGGTTGCAGAGGGCTTCCACTCAATTTATTTGCACAGGGGGAAGTTGGGGACTTTTGTGATATTTTCAATGGCCTTGGGGTCTCTTTTATAGGCCGGGGGTGAGTTTTGGTTTTGAGCTCTTAAGCTCACAATGGAGAGTCATGGCTATGGTGTAGGGGTACTTCCAGCCACCTTGAAAATTTACATGAGTTCAAGATAAGGTTGCTTAGGTGATGGATAAGCATTCTAAAAGGGGAAAGGGGCTTAGGTTAGGAGAATTTTGGGTTTTCCTCTTTAGGCTAATTTTTCTTAAGTTAAGGTTTACTCTAGGTTTAGGCCTAAGCTCTTTTTGACTTTTTGGGTTGACCAAAAATAACATTTTTGTGGTAGGGTTGGCCATGGTCTTGGCTTGAGGTAGGTCCAATCTTTGGGTAAAAAGAGTAAGGGAAGGGTGTTTTTTGTCAAAAATACTAAGTGCACACCACTTAGCCTTAAGGGCTTTCCAAGGGGTGTGGTGCATGGTTTTGAGTGCCATCATGAGGGTTATGGTCTTGGAGTCATGTGGGAAGGTTTGGGTTGAGTCAAGGGCTAAGGGTTGCTATGTGCACACCTTCTCTCTTAAGAGTAGGGTTGTAAATCAACTTGGCTCTTAGGTGTACTAATGGGTTCACTCAAGTCAAGGGGAGGGGTGGGGCCAAGGTACTTTGTTGGTTAGCAAAACTCCTAGGTCCCGTAAGTAACATGGGGATGTTACAAATCTAAGAAACAAAAGAAAAATTTTATCCTCAAAATTAATGTGAAGCTCATGGGTTTTTAAAGAACAGGTACATAAGTTGTAAAAGATTAATATACGAGTTTGAAGTAACCTGTTCTTAAAAGATCTGGTTATTGGAGTTTCATTGCGTCCTGCAGTTCCCAAGAGAATTCTTCCCGCCCATGGTTAAATTATAGGAATTTCAATAGTGGAATTTTCTTCTTCCGCAAGACCCGAGTTTCGGATTCTACTATCTATATTGGGTTGAGACAGACTGATCTATCGGCTGCTACAGGCCCTGAGGGATTAGAGATGGGTTGATTACGATCAATCAGGGCTCATCGAAGTGATGATACGTGAAAGACATCATGTAAGTTAGCAAATTCTGGAGGGAGTTCTTTCCGGTAAGCTAGAGGTCTGATTCGCTCTAATACAAAAAAGGGCCATATGTAATGAGGGCTGAGCTTCCGATGACTACGGACATGGGAGACTCCTCATACTGACTTAATCTTCATGAATTCCTTGTCCCCGACTTGGAAATCGACCATGCGATGCTTCCGATTGTAGTACTTGGCTTGATAGCTCTGGGCTTCTAGCAATCTTTCCCTGATTATTTTGATTGCTGCGTTAGTGTCATCAATATAGTGTACCCCTAACACCTGTTGGACATCTTCTTTTAACAAGGATTACGAGGTTCGACACCTTCTGCAATATAAGGCTTCATAGGGGGCCATGCTTATACTTGATTGGAGGCTATTATTATAAAAATAACTCTATAAGGGGTAAGAGTTTTTCATATAGTTTGTTATAGTCTATAATGCATAACTGGAGTAGGTCCTCTATGGTCCAGTTTGTTCGCTATGTTTGGCCATCTGTTTGGGGGTGGAAGGCGGTACTAAAGGCTAGCTTCAAACCTAAGTAGGTTTGGACCTTTTTCCATTCCTTGGAAGTGAATCAATTATCCTTATAGGATACGATTGTTTTGGGGACTCCATGATAACGAACAAATTGCTCCATGAATGTCATGATTAGTTTACTTACTGGGGCTTCCTTTAATATCAGGATGAACTGTGCTATTTTAGTAAGCCGGTCTACTATCACCTATATTCAGTCGTTCCCAGCCGAGGTACGGGGCAGACCATGTACAAAGTCCATTGAGATGTCCTCGAACTTCCATTCGGGTATTGGTAAGGATTGTAATGGACCACGTGGACTTTTACACTCAGCTTTAACCATCTGGCAGGCCTTGTAGTGAGTTACGAAAGTGATGATATCTCTTTTTATTCCTATACAATATAGTGTTTTTCTGAGGTCCACATACATTTTTATGATTTCAGGGTGCACTGAGTACTTAGTGCAATGCGCTTCTCGCATGATTTCTTCTTTGATTGTCTTAACTACAGGGATGTAAAGGCAGTTCCGGAAGTAAAGTAGATCTTCTCTCAAGGAGTAGTCCTCCTGCGGGCCTTCTGAGAGAGCAAGGATGATAGAACTTAGGGTTGGATCCTTTTGATAATACGTTTTGTAGCCTAAACTATTATCGTATTTTATATTTTATATTGTACAAATTATGTCTATTATTAGTTTATTTCTATCCTTTTTATGTAAATTTTATTGCCACTAACTTTTTCCTGTCTTTTTGCAGGTTTTCAGAAAAATTGCCAAAATGGCCTGTCACGCCCCCCTGTCACGCCCTCCCTGGGCGTGACCTAGGGCGTGTCACCCGATCCCGAGGACACCTGTTGGAAGGGACAGAAAACGGTCAAAACCGCTGTCACGCCCCCCTGTCACGCCCTCCCTGGGCGTGTCACAAGGCGTGACCAGGGGCGTGTCACCCTCTGCCGCAAAGCTGCCGCCGCATTAAATGCCCTTCCGCCTCAGCACGCAAATAGTACTGTCACGCCCCATGTCATGCCCGTGACATGGGCGTGACACCCTCCTTTTTCGGCGACTGACGGATTTCCGACCAATGATTTGGACATGACATGCCTGTCACGCCCCCCTGTCACGGGCGTGACCTAGGGCGTGACCACCGACGTACCGAAGCAATCATCCCTCCCGCCAGAATCCAGAGCCCGAGGTCAAATCCGTACCTGTCACGCCCCCTGACACGCCCTCCTAGGGCGTGTCGGAGGGCGTGACCAACCCGAGAAATTTTCTATAAATTGAGCCCCCTCCCCCCCATTTCAGGAAGCTTTGGTTGAGTGGGGGAGGTGCTGCCCCTTTGTTTCTTGATCCTTTTGTAACGACCCCATCCGTTAAATGACGTATAGTAGAAGGTCCGGCCGGGGCCCCACACTATATGCCACAAACAGACGGTGAGGTCACAGGATAATACCAAACCAAATACGAATCCTAACTCAGAGCATTCTAGCGGAAGCTTTAAGTTACAACTTTGAACTCTTTAAACGGAATGTCCAATATATAAAAACCACATTTATATATATACCACGGAATGTACACAACCACAAGAGTTTGGCCTTAAGGCCTTACAATTCCTCTGAACATGCATCATGTTTTACAAACCTCGGCGCGCAGGCCGGCCATACATGAGTACAAAGAGAAAACAAAACAATGGCTTAGCCTTCCAGGCTAGCCGCAGCAGCAGCAGCAACAGCAGTAGGGCTCTCCCGCCCATCACTTACCACTTGGCTCTCCAGCACCTGCACGGGAACAATTCCACCCAACCGGTGGCAAACAATGCAACGGTCAGCATTCAGCTGACCCAATTATAACAATCCTACCCCTTTCTCGGGGCATGAGCATTCTTTCCCTGCAAGCATGGCATCAACAATAGCAACTATGTGCGCGCAGGCACATTCAAGCCATCACAACCATCGGCCGCCCGGCCCGACAGTCCGTGCACTCAGGGCACATTTTCGGTGTACCGGAATACCAGGGTCAACACCACCGTCTACACGGTATTTGAGCATTTCTAGTCTTTCCGGCGCGCGGGCCTAAGACTCTCATTAGGCGCTCCAACAAAACCTATACCAGGCTTCCAAGTCGGACGGACCTAACGCAGGTACGGATCAGCCACCCCCCGTTGCTCAAGTCGCCTAGCCACCTCGAATACGGAAGTATCCATGGCATTTTATAGGCGCGGGTCGGTTTCACCTTTCCTGTTCGGCACACAGCCTTTTCAACGAGTTGCAGCCCAACGGCTCAACTACTCACAAAGTGGCAACGCACGGCCACAAGAGTTGCCGCCAACCCTCTTCATTTCCTGGACATCGTCCAGTACTTCCTGCCGCACCAAGCAACAGGTAGGAACAAGGCATCACAAGCCATAGGCATCACAAGCCATTATCACGGAGCCTTCTCCGATATGCAAACAAGCATCACCAATCCAGATTCCATCCAGATGGGCTTCACACAGCATGCCTAGAGCCGTACTCCAATTCCGGCCTCTAACAAGGGGGACTTCACATATCTACCCCAAGGGACACCACAACCCACCGCACACTCGCGGGGAAGGGCTTTCCCTATGCAATGCAGAAAAGAAGGACTTCACATGTCCAAGGATAAAAGAAGAATGGCTCTTCCTCCTGTTTTCACGACTTATCCAGCCCAAGAAACCACCTGAGCCTTTGGATCAAAAGAGAGGAAACTGAACGGCCAAGATTCCCCCAGAATTTCACTTTTTGGCCGACACGGCCTGTGACACGCCCGTGTCACAGGCCGTGTACCCCTTCAGCGGTGCACACAGCTTGAACCGACTGAACCACACGGGTCATCGACACGCCCGTGTCGGACCTGACACGCCCGTGTCAAACCTGAGACACGCCCGTGTGTAACGACCCCATCCGTTAAATGACGTATAGTAGAAGGTCCGGCCGGGGCCCCACACTATATGCCACAAACAGACGGTGAGGTCACAGGATAATACCAAACCAAATACGAATCCTAACTCAGAGCATTCTAGCGGAAGCTTTAAGTTACAACTTTGAACTCTTTAACCGGAATGTCCAATATATAAAAACCACATTTATATATATACCACGGAATGTACACAACCACAAGAGTTTGGCCTTAAGGCCTTACAATTCCTCTGAACATGCATCATGTTTTACAAACCTCGGCGCGCAGGCCGGCCATACATGAGTACAAAGAGAAAACAAAACAATGGCTTAGCCTTCCAGGCTAGCCGCAGCAGCAGCAGCAACAGCAGTAGGGCTCTCCCGCCCATCACTTACCACTTGGCTCTCCAGCACCTGCACGGGAACAATTCCACCCAACCGGTGGCAAACAATGCAACGGTCAGCATTCAGCTGACCCAATTATAACAATCCTACCCCTTTCTCGGGGCATGAGCATTCTTTCCCTGCAAGCATGGCATCAACAATAGCAACTATGTGCGCGCAGGCACATTCAAGCCATCACAACCATCGGCCGCCCGGCCCGACAGTCCGTGCACTCAGGGCACATTTTCGGTGTACCGGAATACCAGGGTCAACACCACCGTCTACACGGTATTTGAGCATTTCTAGTCTTTCCGGCGCGCGGGCCTAAGACTCTCATTAGGCGCTCCAACAAAACCTATACCAGGCTTCCAAGTCGGACGGACCTAACGCAGGTACGGATCAGCCACCCCCCGTTGCTCAAGTCGCCTAGCCACCTCGAATACGGAAGTATCCATGGCATTTTATAGGCGCGGGTCGGTTTCACCTTTCCTGTTCGGCACACAGCCTTTTCAACGAGTTGTAGCCCAACGGCTCAACTACTCACAAAGTGGTAACGCACGGCCACAAGAGTTGCCGCCAACCCTCTTCATTTCCTGGACATCGTCCAGTACTTCCTGCCGCACCAAGCAACAGGTAGGAACAAGGCATCACAAGCCATAGGCATCACAAGCCATTATCACGGAGCCTTCTCCGATATGCAAACAAGCATCACCAATCCAGATTCCATCCAGATGGGCTTCACACAGCATGCCTAGAGCCGTACTCCAATTCCGGCCTCTAACAAGGGGGACTTCACATATCTACCCCAAGGGACACCACAACCCACCGCACACTCGCGGGGAAGGGCTTTCCCTATGCAATGCAGAAAAGAAGGACTTCACATGTCCAAGGAGGGAGATCGTTACCCTTGTCGATCTCTTCGGTGCCATCGCAAACTAGCCGGTGAGAAAGAACCGCAGCAGCCTTGCCGTCACAACGCCGGCTTCGGATCGCGAATCGAACCACGGGAGCTCCGCCGGTGGCTTGGTCTCCTCCTCCTTCTTCCTCTCTCTTTCTCTCTTTCCCTCTTCTAAGGATAAAGAAGAATGGCTCTTCCTCCTGTTTTCACGACTTATCCAGCCCAAGAAACCACCTGAGCCTTTGGATCAAAAGAGAGGAAACTGAACGGCCAAGATTCCCCCAGAATTTCACTTTTTGGCCGACACGGCCTGTGACACGCCCGTGTCACAGGCCGTGTACCCCTTCAGCGGTGCACACAGCTTGAACCGACTGAACCACACGGGTCATCGACACGCCCGTGTAGGACCTGACACGCCCGTGTCAAACCTGAGACACGCCCGTGTCTCCTGCTCCATCGAGCTGCAACCAGAACACGGGTCGGAACACGGCAGCTGACACGCCCGTGTCCAGCCTGACACGCCCGTGTTCCCAGCCGTGTTCAAGGCCGTGTCCGGCTCTGCCCGGAATAGGCCAATCTTGCAAAATAAATAGAACACGCCCTGGGACACGCCCGTGTCCCAGGCCGTGTCACCCGACACGCCCTGGGACACGCCCGTGTCCCAGGCCGTGTAACCTGACCTGCTACTCAAATTTCAAGTTGAGTCTTTTGGGCCTTTTTGGGGTGTTACAACCCTCTCCCCCTTATCAAAATTTCGTCCCGAAATTTGCACGGTAAGGAAAGAAAACCAGCAATGCTATAAGCATGTTATAACAAAAAGTACACGGTCTACAGTTATACAAATAACTCGGGAAACTCAGCTCTCATGGTCTGCTCTCGCTCCCATGTTAGCTCTTCACGGCCACAATTGTCCCATCGGACCTTGACCATCCCGATCACTTTGTTTCGCAACTGCTTCTCGGCTCGATCCTCGATCCGAATGGGTCTAACCCTCGTCGTTAGCCCATACTCGACCGGTACCCGATCAGCCTCCACGACTTGAGCTGGATCCTTTACCGCCTTACGAAGGACTGAGATGTGAAACACATCATGTAATCCACCCAAGTCCGCTGACAGTGCTAGTCGATAAGCAGCCTCCCCAACACGCTCCACCACCTCAAACGGACCAAGATACCTCGGACTTAGCTTTTTCAAACGCCGAACCCTGGACACACCTTTGAAGGGTTTGATCTTCAAATATACCCAATCACCCACCGCGAACTCCACGTTCCGGTGCTTGGCATTGTAGTACTTTGCTTGACGATCTTGGGCTATCAATAGCCTCTCCCGAATAGAGCGGATGAGCGAAGTAGCTTCTTCGACTTCCTTTTTCCCATTCAGCTTCGATTCGCCTGCTTCTGCCCAAGCTAAGGGTGTACGGCATTTCCGACCATACAACGCCTCGAATGGTGCCATACCAATACTCGCTTGGTAGCTATTATTATAGGCAAATTCAACGAGAAATATATAATCTTCCCATCTCTTACCAAAATCTAGGGCGCACATGCGGAGCATATCCTCCATCGTCCTGTTGGTTCGTTCAGTCTGGCCATCCGTTTGGGGATGAAAGGCCGTACTAAACGCTAATTTGGTACCCAACATTTGATGAACGAGCCGCCAATCATTCGATGTGAACCGCCCATCACGGTCACTAACGATGCTCCGGGGAACACCGTGCAGTCGAACAACCTGCTCCACATACAGCTTGGCCAAGGTTTCCACTGAATCATCTCTTCTATTTGGAAGGAAGTGCGCCACTTTCGTCAACCGGTCCACAATCACCCAGATTGAATCATGACCGCGTTGAGATCTCGGCAACCCATGCACGAAATCCATCGAAATATCATCGAACTTCCACTCCGGAATAGGTAACGACTTCAGAAAACCGCCAGGCTTCTGGCATTCTGCTTTCACCAACGCACAGGTGTTGCATTTAGCCACATAACGAGCCACATCTTTCTTTAGTCCGGGCCACCAGAACAGCTTTTTCATGTCCCTGTACATCTTTGTGCTCCCTGGGTGAACTGAGTACTTTGCAAAGTGAGCTTCGTACATCAACTCTTCCCTCAGTTTACCCACACTTGGGACGCACACTCGACCATTTCTCCGTAACAACCCGTTATCCCAAGAGAATTGATCATCCGGCCCATCTTTAGCATAGCGCTGGAGACTTTCATCAAGCTCCGTTGCTCGCCGCACTCTGTCCGTAAGGTCATACTGCACCTCCGTCCAGTTCAAGCACGCATCGGTTGACGCACCCTTGTCAACACACGATATCTCCATTGCCTCCAATTCTTGGATCAAACGCTGATCATGCCTCTGCAACCAGCTTGCCCGTACCGGAGTCTTCCGACTCAAAGCATCAGCGACCACATTTCCCTTCCCGGGAGTATAGTGAATCTCGAAGGTGTAGTCCCCGAGGAACTCCATCCATCTTCGTTGTCGCATATTCAAATCCTTCTGATCCAACAAATACTTTAGGCTCTTGTGATCCGTATAGATATCCACTTTGACGCCATATAGATAGTGCCGCCACAACTTGAGCGCAAAGATTACCGCCGCCAACTCCAAATCATGGACGGGATAATTCCGCTCATGCACTTTCAACTGACGTGAGCCATAAGCAATTACTTTCCCAAACTGCAGAAGAACGCAGCCTAAGCCGCTCCCAGATGCATCACTATAGATCTCATACCCATCGGTACCACATGGCGATGTCAACACAGGCGCCGTGGTCAAACGACTCTTCAAGTCTTCAAAAGCTCGAGCGCACTCCGGCGTCCATATGAACTTTTGATCTTTCCTCGTCAGCGTGGTGAGAGGTAAAGCAATCCGTGAGAAGTTTTCCACAAACCGTCTATAGTAGCCCGCAAGTCCAAGGAAGCTCCTGACCTCGGCCACTGAAGACATCACTGGCCAATCTCGGATGGCACTTATCTTCAACGGATCCACCGCGATACCCTCTCCGCTTACCACATGGCCTAAAAAGGCTACTGAAGAGAGCCAGAACTCGCACTTTGAGAACTTGGCAAAAAGTTTATTCCTCCGCAGGGTATGCAAGACCAACCGCAAATGGTTTGCGTGATCCTCTTCTGACTGAGAGTATACTAAGATGTCATCGATAAACACAATAACAAACAAATCCAAATACTCTCGGAACGTTCGATGCATTAGGTCCATAAATACCGAAGGCGCATTACATAGGCCAAACGGCATTACCGTGAACTCATAATGACCGTAGCGTGTTCCAAACGCTGTCTTGGGAATGTCACCTTCCCGAATCCTTAGCTGATAATATCCCGATTTCAGATCCAACTTGGAATAGACCGTTGATCCCGCCAGCTGATCAAAAAGGTCATCAATCCGTGGGATCGGATACTTGTTTTTCTCCGTCAGCTTATTCAACTCGCGGTAGTCAATACACAACCGTAAGCTACCGTCTTTCTTTTTCACAAAGAGAACAGGCGCGCTCCAAGGTGACATACTTGGGCGTATATAACCCTGTTCCAACAACTCTTGCAGTTGGACTTTCAACTCAGCCATCTCTTTTGGCGCGACGCGATATGGAGAGCGGGCCACAGGTTTCGCACCTGGCACCAACTCAATAGAGAAGTCAATCTCCCGCTGGGGTGGTAACCCAGGAAGATCTTTAGGAAACACATCGGCAAACTCTGACACAACTGGCACTTCACCGACACTGGCCTTTGGCTCAACAGCCTGAATTAGCGTGAAGAATAACTCCGCGCCCTTCCGCACAGCATTGACGACTTGGAGTGCAGACAACAACGTCCCACTCACTCCTCGCATACCAGCGAACTTCGTCACAAGCCCGGTATTCTGGCCCAGTGTAATCTCTTTGGAGTTGCAATCAATAAAGGCACGCTGCTCCGAGAGCCAGTCCATACCAAAGATCACATCAAACTCCGATAACGGTAGCACAGCTGCACTCAAACCGAAATCCCGACTTCCTATTTGCACATCCACATCGCAAGCCCTATCCGCAAGCATCACACAGCCATTCGGCAATAGCACCCTGGTACTATCCACCGTCACATGACTCAGTACCCCAATGCGAGATACGAAATCCTCAGACAGAAAAGAATGCGAAGCACCCGTATCAAACAGGGCTCTCGCTAAGTTATTCCGAATCAGGACAAAGCCTGCAGCACACACACATCATGCACAAGCTAAACAAAACCAAAACCAAAAGCACAGCAAGGAAACTAAATCAACTCGTACCTGTGACGACGTCACTTTGCTTAATCGCTTCCTGTTGGCCAAGTTGATAGATTCGGGGCTGCGCCTGGGAAGCAGAGGAATCCACCACCGCTTTGCCCTTCTCAGCATATGACGCACCCGTCTTCTTTTCCCCTTTGGGCTGCACAACTCGACAATCACGAGCTATATGCCCCACCCGGCCACAGTTATAGCACGTACGAGCATCCGGCCTTGATGTCGCTCCCGACACAACGGTCGTCGTCACTTGCCCAGATGGCTTGGACCTCTTGCCCCCTTTCTTCTGGTAAAACGACTTGCCTGGGCGAGGTGCTTGCAACTCTGGCTTAGACACCACCAAGCCCTTATTCCCTTGCACTCGCCTCATGTCCTTTTCCAACGCGCACGCAGTATCAACCAACGCCTGGAACCCTTGGCTCACAGAACTCGAAAGCAGGAATCGTAACTCATCCCGCAATCCTTCATAGAACCGATTCGTTTTCCTTTGGTCATCCGCGAAGATTGTTCCCGCATATCGTCCCAACCTGGTAAACTCGTGCAAGTAGACATCCACACTATCTTCCCCTTGCTTTAACCGTTGGAACTCGTTTTCCATAGCAATACGTTGCGCCGCTGGGACATGTTTCGCCAGAAATATCCGAGAGAACTCCTCAATCGATACTTGTGTTAATTGCCTGCCCGCCAAATGGTGTAACTCTACCTCATCCCACCACAACCGCGCCTCCCCTTCAAGCATGAAGGTGGCTAAGGTGACCTTGAGAGTTTCCTCCGCCCTGATCGCTGTCATTATCCTCTTGACACGCGATAACCAATCTTCCGCCTGCGTTGGGGATCCCATTCCCGCAAACGTCGGAGGACTGAAGCTCATGAATTGCTTCAACTGTCGGTCAGCTGCTCGTGGATCTACAGCCTCAACCGGCTCGGGTCTTACATCAACACGAACTGGCACTACTGCCGGCTGCGCTTGCCCGGTCGGCTGAATCATGGCAAAGAGCGCCTCAGCCACTAAACGAACAGTTTCCGCAGATGGAGGAGGTGTTGGCACCTCAGCTGGTGCCGCACTCTCATCAGAACGCTGGGGCTCAGACTGCCCAGCACCACTACGTGTCACCTATAGGTGGACAAGACACACATTAGCAAACGTATGCAAGCAAAACAACACAAAAAGGAACGCGCAGATTCCTCAAACAAGATTTTGTACATTCCTTAATGGACATTCCAGAGTTCATTAGCGTTACAGCAGGTCGCACAAACACGTGCTCGCCACCCCACAAAAGAATTCGACCACGAATTCGAAAGAGGAAGACCGACGAAAAGCTGATACCAAAATGTAACGACCCCATCCGTTAAATGACGTATAGTAGAAGGTCCGGCCGGGGCCCCACACTATATGCCACAAACAGACGGTGAGGTCACAGGATAATACCAAACCAAATACGAATCCTAACTCAGAGCATTCTAGCGGAAGCTTTAAGTTACAACTTTGAACTCTTTAACCGGAATGTCCAATATATAAAAACCACATTTATATATATACCACGGAATGTACACAACCACAAGAGTTTGGCCTTAAGGCCTTACAATTCCTCTGAACATGCATCATGTTTTACAAACCTCGGCGCGCAGGCCGGCCATACATGAGTACAAAGAGAAAACAAAACAATGGCTTAGCCTTCCAGGCTAGCCGCAGCAGCAGCAGCAACAGCAGTAGGGCTCTCCCGCCCATCACTTACCACTTGGCTCTCCAGCACCTGCACGGGAACAATTCCACCCAACCGGTGGCAAACAATGCAACGGTCAGCATTCAGCTGACCCAATTATAACAATCCTACCCCTTTCTCGGGGCATGAGCATTCTTTCCCTGCAAGCATGGCATCAACAATAGCAACTATGTGCGCGCAGGCACATTCAAGCCATCACAACCATCGGCCGCCCGGCCCGACAGTCCGTGCACTCAGGGCACATTTTCGGTGTACCGGAATACCAGGGTCAACACCACCGTCTACACGGTATTTGAGCATTTCTAGTCTTTCCGGCGCGCGGGCCTAAGACTCTCATTAGGCGCTCCAACAAAACCTATACCAGGCTTCCAAGTCGGACGGACCTAACGCAGGTACGGATCAGCCACCCCCCGTTGCTCAAGTCGCCTAGCCACCTCGAATACGGAAGTATCCATGGCATTTTATAGGCGCGGGTCGGTTTCACCTTTCCTGTTCGGCACACAGCCTTTTCAACGAGTTGCAGCCCAACGGCTCAACTACTCACAAAGTGGCAACGCACGGCCACAAGAGTTGCCGCCAACCCTCTTCATTTCCTGGACATCGTCCAGTACTTCCTGCCGCACCAAGCAACAGGTAGGAACAAGGCATCACAAGCCATAGGCATCACAAGCCATTATCACGGAGCCTTCTCCGATATGCAAACAAGCATCACCAATCCAGATTCCATCCAGATGGGCTTCACACAGCATGCCTAGAGCCGTACTCCAATTCCGGCCTCTAACAAGGGGGACTTCACATATCTACCCCAAGGGACACCACAACCCACCGCACACTCGCGGGGAAGGGCTTTCCCTATGCAATGCAGAAAAGAAGGACTTCACATGTCCAAGGAGGGAGATCGTTACCCTTGTCGATCTCTTCGGTGCCATCGCAAACTAGCCGGTGAGAAAGAACCGCAGCAGCCTTGCCGTCACAACGCCGGCTTCGGATCGCGAATCGAACCACGGGAGCTCCGCCGGTGGCTTGGTCTCCTCCTCCTTCTTCCTCTCTCTTTCTCTCTTTCCCTCTTCTAAGGATAAAAGAAGAATGGCTCTTCCTCCTGTTTTCACGACTTATCCAGCCCAAGAAACCACCTGAGCCTTTGGATCAAAAGAGAGGAAACTGAACGGCCAAGATTCCCCCAGAATTTCACTTTTTGGCCGACACGGCCTGTGACACGCCCGTGTCACAGGCCGTGTACCCCTTCAGCGGTGCACACAGCTTGAACCGACTGAACCACACGGGTCATCGACACGCCCGTGTCGGACCTGACACGCCCGTGTCAAACCTGAGACACGCCCGTGTCTCCTGCTCCATCGAGCTGCAACCAGAACACGGGTCGGAACACGGCAGCTGACACGCCCGTGTCCAGCCTGACACGCCCGTGTTCCCAGCCGTGTTCAAGGCCGTGTCCGGCTCTGCCCGGAATAGGCCAATCTTGCAAAATAAATAGAACACGCCCTGGGACACGCCCGTGTCCCAGGCCGTGTCACCCGACACGCCCTGGGACACGCCCGTGTCCCAGGCCGTGTAACCTGACCTGCTACTCAAATTTCAAGTTGAGTCTTTTGGGCCTTTTTGGGGTGTTACACCTTTTTCATGCTTTTTTTCTCTCTCTCTCCCCCTCTCTTTGTACTTTTTGGTTAAACCTAGTTTAATCTTAGTTTGTGCTAGCTTTTAATGTAATTTTCTTCTTGCTTAGTGCTTAATGTAGGGCTAGAATAGGGTTTAATTTTCATGCACTTGTAACTTTAATTTTCAATAGTGTAACTTGCCCTTTTTATTAATAAAAGTGTTCTTGTTTAGCTTGTGTTCTTCTTATGCTTTTCTACTCATCTTCCCCCCTCCACTCCATTATGATTAACTAATCCTCCTTGTACTCGATCTTGATGATCCGAGGTTAGAGCGATTATGTTATGATGTTTTAATTAATCTTTTCTTTTTAGGTTAGGGCCTTGAATTACTCTTGATTTATCACGGGTCGGAGGTATATTTTCGATATATGCTCTCCGCCTTTGCTTTCATTCTGGGCTAGCCGAGAGGCCGAAAGAATGAAGTGAGCATTCAAGAGTAAAGGGAGTTGTACGCACCCCTCGAGAGAGGCAGACGTCCAAATCTCCCGGATTGGAGTAAAATCCAATAGTGGGGTTCACCGCGTAAAGCGAGTTTTAGGCCTCCGATTTAGACGAGAGTCGGTCGGACCTTCCTAAACTCAGTTGGGCACGACTTCGAGAGAAGCGTGTTCAAGCTTTAGGAACCTCCACGGTCAAGGACCCTTGTCCTATTAAGTTTAGATTTTTATCGCATTTTCTTAATCGTCTTTAGCCGAGGTGAATCTCGATCGGGTGCTTTTCCATTTCATATTGTTCTACCTTTTGTAGTAATCTCATATATCGTGCTCTTTAATTAACTGCAGTAATTTCCTTTCTAGCTTAGTTGTTTGCTTAATAGCGTAACTTAATTGCGGTAGTTCTCTTTCTAGTTTGCTTTAATTTCTCCATTGCGCTTAGATTTTCTAAAACCCTAATTTTTCCGTCGATAAGATAATAGCGTTCGTGTGAGTAAACTTAGCCAACAGTTCCCAGATTTCAATACGACACTTGTGTCCCCTTGCTACAATTCGATAGGTATACTTGCCTCGTCGGGTTGCTAGTTCGGTTGCGTTTATTTTCTTCGAACCCTAGCGCGCAACAAGTTTTTGGCGCCGTTGCCGGGGACCCAACTTCCGTTGATATTTTGAAAACACGAACCTATTAATTTTATTTCTTCTCTTTCTTATCCCCTTTTCTTTAAAGTTTTAAAAAAAAATCAAAAAAAATTATCACCGCTCTTAATAGAAACCAACCTCACAATTTTTCTACGCCACCTAACTCTCTCGAAAAGGGCAAAGGGCTTTAAGCGCCATTGTCTTGTTTAGTACCTTGCGAACCCTTCACGGGGTAGTCCTTGGGAAGTTCGGGAGTTAATTTATATAAAAAAAATCTATTTCAAAAAGAAAAAAAATATTTAATTTAATTTTCTAAATCTAGTTTTTCTTTCTAGTTTATCCTTTTTCTCTTTCTCTTCTTCTTTTCTGTTCTTTTAGTGCATGACCCGCGGGAGTCCGTCGGTTATTTTGGACTTGGACCACGAAATTGAGCGTACTCTTCGGAGAAGATCGCGATTTCAAGGTCCTACAATCCAAGTGCCGGTTGAGGACTCCGAGTCATTTAATACTTTAAGAATGGAAGAACCCAACGTAGATGAGGCCGTTCAAAGGACTATGTCCTATTATGCACGACCGAACCTCGAGGGAACAGAATCGAGTATAGTCCGCCCTACTATAGCAAATAATAACTTTGAACTAAAGCCTAGCATAATTCAAATGGTGCAGCAATATGTGCAATTTGACGGACTTCAAGATGAAGATCCGAACGCACATATAGCTAGCTTTCTTGAAATTTGCGACACCTTCAAGATAAATGGTGTCACAAATGATGCGATCAGGCTAAGACTCTTCCCCTTCTCTCTAAGAACTAAAGCTAAGCAGTGGCTTAACACACTTCCGAAAAATAGCATAACCACTTGGAATGAATTAACTGAAAAATTTTTGGCGAAGTATTTTCCGCCAGCTAAAACTGCAAAACTTAGGAACGACATCTCTGCCTTCGGACAAATAGACTCTGAAACCCTTTACGAAACCTGGGAGAGATTTAAAGAATTATTAAGACGATGCCCACATCACGCGCTGCCTGTATGGTTACAAGTGCAGACGTTTTATAACGGGCTAAATCAAAGCATGAAGCAAATGATAGACGCAGCTTCTGGCGGTACTTTAAATCATAAGACCCCGGAAGCCGCTCTTGAGCTTTTTGAGGACATGGCCATGAACACTTATCAGTGGAATGTGCCTAGGTCCCGCCCGAACAAGCCTGCAGGTATCTATGAAGTGGACAACGTCTCCCAGCTCGCTCTGCAAGTAGAAATCCTAAGCAAAAAAATCACGGAGATGACTGCTGCCTCCGCCCCTCAGGTATGGGAATCTGCAACCCCTACTCCAGAACATTTAGATTATGTTAATAATTTGCCTAGAACTGCTTTTAATAATTTTTCTGCTGCGAATTTTCATCCGCCTGGTTTTAATTTTCCGAATAGTTATAACCCCGCTTTAAGAAATCACCCGAACTTTTCATGGAGTAATCCATCGAATGCGATGCGCCCACCTCCGCAAAATGATTTTTCTGCACAACCACCACCACCACCACTTCTTCAAAATTACCCAAAACCTCCGAGCTTGGAGGAATTACTTTCTAAATATATCACCACAAATGACGCTACCATAAGAACTTTAACCGGAAGCGTAAAAAGTTTAGAAAATCAGGTAGGACAGCTCGCGAAAATAATTTCTGAGCGACCCGCAGGGTCTCTTCCTTCCAATACCGAACCCAACCCGAGAGAGCAAGCGAAAGCTATAACTCTTCGGAGTGGGAAGCAAGTCTCCGGTATGGTAAGTGAAGAGCCCGAGGCAAGCTCCGCTTCCGCTTTTAAAAATCAAAGCTCCGCTTCCGCTTTTAAAAATCAAAGCTCCGCTTCCACTTTTAAAAATCAAAGCTCTGCTCCGCTTCCACCCTCTGCTGAAGAAGTAATCACCCCCACTTTAGAAAATAATCTCACTCCACCACCCATCTTCAAAAATAATTCAACTCCTCCATACCCCTCTGAACTTAATAGACAACGTCAAGATGATCAGTACTCCCGCTTCTTAGAAATCTTCAAACAAATCCACATTAATCTTCCCTTCCACGAGGCTATTTCGCAAATGCCGAAATACGCCAAATATCTTAAAGACCTCCTCACAAACAAGAAGAAGTTAGAGAATCTTTCGCACGTCACGCTTAACGCCGAGTGCTCCGCCGTTTTAACAAACGGTTTGCCGAAGAAAATCAGTGACCCGGGTAGTTTCTCTATCCCGTGTGTCTTCGGTGATCTCTTTGTTAAACACGCGTTAGCCGACTTAGGCGCAAGTATAAACCTGATGCCCTTTTCGTTGTTCAAAAAGTTAGGGATTGGTAGCCTTAACCCCACGCGTATGAGTATCCAGCTAGCCGATAGATCCGTCAAATATCCGTTAGGAATAGTGGAGGACGTTCTAGTGAAAGTCGACAAGTTCATCTTCCCGGTGTACTTTGTCATTTTGGACATCGAAGAAGACGTCGAGGTTCCCCTGATCCTTGGCCGACCCTTCCTTGCCACCTCCCGAGCCATCATTGACGTAAGCAATTGTAAGCTCTTTCTTCGAGTAGGCGACGACGAAGTCACATTTTCTATCACCCCTTCGATGAAGAACACCTTAGCGAACGATGACTCATGTTTTTTCATAGACGCCGTGAGTGATGATTCTTCCTACTGCCTCTCCGACTTTGAAAAAGAATTTTCTACTTTTTGCTCCTCTTCTCTAACAACAGAATCACTGCAAGGAAGTGATGAATCTTCTTATTGTCTTTCTGAGTTTGAAAAAGAATTTTCTGATTTTTGCTCCTCCTCTTTTCTTCCCACTGAATCTCTACAAGAAGCTGTCTTGGCTGCTAGCCCCACCCCTTATTACGTTCCTTATAAAAAAGTTTATGAAGATATTATTTTCGAAAAAGAAAGAATCTCAAAATCCTCTTATGAAGAACCCCCTACCCTAGAACTTAAAGAACTTCCCGAACACCTAAAGTATGCTTTCTTAGAAAAAGACTCCAAGTTACCAGTTATCGTTTCGGCCTACCTCACGGATACGCAGAACGATAAACTTCTTCTAGTTCTACGTAAGCATCGCCGGGCTATTGCTTGGCAAATTTCTGATATCAAGGGCATAAGCCCATCTTTCTGTACACATAAAATTTTAATGGAAGATAATTCGCGTAACTCTATCCAACCTCAGCGCCGTATAAACCCGAATATGAAAGAAGTAGTTAAGGGCGAGGTTATGAAACTATTAGACGCAGGAATTATCTACCCTATATCGGACAGTAAGTGGGTTAGCCCCGTTCAGGTAGTTCCAAAAAAGGGAGGGATAACCGTAGTTAGTAATGAGAATAATGAATTAATCCCGACACGGACGGTAACGGGTTGGCGTATGTGCATAGATTACCGTAAGTTAAATGACGCCACCCGTAAGGACCACTTTCCTCTACCGTTTATCGACCAGATTTTAGAACGTCTCTCCGGCCATAGCTTTTATTGTTTTCTCGATGGCCTCTCGGGGTACTTTCAAATACCCATCTCTCCCGAGGACCAAGAGAAAACTATGTTTACTTGTCCCTTCGGCACCTTCGCGTACCGAAGAATGCCGTTTGGATTATGCAATGCGCCGGCTACATTCCAACGATGTATGCTCGCAATATTTGACAAGTACGTAGAAAGCATTATGGAGGTATTCATGGACGATTTCTCCGTGTTCGGCGACTCCTTCGATAGATGTTTAGAAAACCTCGAAAAAGTCTTAGAACGATGCGAAGAAACTAACCTTGCCCTAAATTGGGAAAAATGCCATTTTATGGTGAGGGAAGGGTTAGTTTTGGGTCATAAAATTTCTGCTAAAGGTATTGAGGTAGACGTTGCCAAGATAGAAGTTATTGAGAAGTTGCCGCCACCTACAAACATAAAAGCTATAAGAAGTTTCCTAGGCCACGCTGGTTTTTATCGTCGTTTTATAAAGGACTTTTCCAAGATCACTAAGCCCCTCACCCATCTCTTAGAAAAAGACGCTCCATTCATTTTTGATGACTCTTGTATTTCTGCCTTTGAATTAATTAAAGAAAAGTTAATTAACGCGCCGATTATGATAGCTACGGTGTGGGACCTTCCTTTCGAGATTATGTGCGATGCGAGTAGTTTTGCGGTGGGAGCCGTATTAGGTCAACGCATATCTAAGAACTTCCACCCCATCTATTACGCTAGTAAAACCCTCACATCTGCACAAGAAAATTACACCACAACCGAAAAAGAGCTCTTGGCTGTAGTATTTGCGTTTGATAAATTTCGCCCTTACATTACACTTTCAAAAATCATTGTTTTTACGGACCACTCGGCCCTCAAGTACCTTCTTGCCAAAACGGATGCCAAGCCTCGCTTGATTCGCTGGGTCTTACTCCTCCAAGAGTTTGACTTAGAGATCCGTGATAAGCGAGAAGCCGAGAACTTGTCCGCCGACCATTTATCAAGATTAGATAACCCCTTTATAGAAAAATTAAATGAAAAATCTTTTAATGACTATTTTCCTGATGAGAAGCTGCTTTTAGTTAATACATCTACTTCTCCTTGGTTCGCGCACATCGCCAACTATCTAGTGGCCCGGGTGCTCCCAAAAGAGTTCTCCTCTCAGCAGAAGAAGAAATTCTTTTCTGAGCTGAAGAACTACTTTTGGGAAGACCCGCATCTTTTCAAAATTTGTGCGGATCAAGTGATAAGGAGATGTGTTTCTTTTGATTAAGGAATTGATATTCTAAAACAATTGCATGAAGGTCCGACAGGTGGGCACTATCAAGCTGCTCGCACCGCTCATAAAGTGCTTTGCGCGGGTTTTTACTGGCCTAGCCTGTTTAAAGATGCGCAAGCCTTTGTGAGCAGGTGTGATAGTTGCCAACGGTCGGGCAATATTTCTAATAAAAATGAAATGCCGCAAAATTATTTCTTAGAGTGCGAAATTTTCGACCTCTGGGGAATTGATTTTGTTGGCCCCCTTCCTTCTAGCTTCGGAAACAAATATATTTTATTTGCTGTTGATTATGTTTCACGATGGGCTGAGGCCCAAGCTCTTCCTACGAACGACTCCCGAGTTGTAGTCACGTTTTTAAAAAAATTATTTTCTAGATTCGGTACACCACGCGCAATCGTTAGCGATAGGGGTTCCCATTTCTGTAACGCGTAATTTTCAAAAATCCTTACTAAATACGGCGTTACGCATAAACTATCCACTGCCTACCACCCCCAAACTAACGGTCAAGTCGAAGTAATAAATAGAGAAATAAAAAGAATATTAGAAAAGACTGTTTCAACTTCTAAAAAAGACTGGTCAACCAAACTTGACGATGCCTTATGGGCCTACCGAACAGCGTACAAAACCGCCCTCGGATGTACGCCGTATCGGCTGGTCTATGGAAAATCGTGCCATCTGCCCGTAGAGTTAGAACACCGCGCCTTTTGGGCCTTAAAATTTTTAAACTTCGATCCCCACTCAGTCGGTGACCTTCGAAAATTCCAACTAAATGAACTCGACGAGTGGCGCTCTTATGCTTATGAAAATAATAAACTTTATAAAGAGCGGACGAAGCGTTTACACGATAAACACTTAAGGCACCCTAAAAACTTTAAGCCGGGCGACCAAGTCCTGTTATATAATTCTCGTTTACGTTTATTTCCGGGCAAATTAAAATCTCGCTGGTCTGGCCCGTTTTCTGTTTTAGAAGTATTTCCTTATGGAACTGTTTTAATTTCTCACCCTGATAAGGGTAATTTCAAAGTGAATGGTCAGCGTCTTAAACTGTATTTCTCTGGTGATGATGATGTCAGTCCAAACACTATTAAGTTTCTGCTTCACGAACTTTAATCTGAAACTTTTAATTTTTTGCTAAAAATAATTTTATTGCGGGACAACAATATTTTTGGACAATATTATTTTTTTGATGCGTCGAGCTCAACGACGCTTTAACCAAACGGCGCTCTTGGGAGGCAACCCAAGTTATCTTTTTCTGTTTTCTTTATTTTCCAATTTTTGCCTCGGACGGCTCCGACAAGCTGAAGCTTCTGCGATCGCCTGCTCCAACATTGCTGAATCCATCCCAAAGTCCAAAGAAGACATTCGGGGAGCGACATCACTCAGCTTTCGCAGCAAATAAATCCGGGGAAGTACCTGTATTTCAATTCTGTCTTTCAATTTTGTACTTTATTTTTCTCTCCTTCTCCAATCCCCTTCTTTAGTCATTGAGGACAATGTCTGTTTTAAGCTTGGGGGAGGATTTCCTCCTTCATTTTTGCGTAGTGTAAATAATCTTCTTTTTGTATATATTGTAAATATTTCCAAAAAAAATAAATGAATATCTTAAAATTCCAAAAAAAAGAGAAAAATTTTCCAAAATCAAAAAGAGAATATTTCTCAAAATAAAAAAAAAATATATGTGTGTTTTTGAATAGTTTAGACATTTCGGTATTTCAATAGTACCCCTAGTTTTTAGTTTTGTTTTACTCAAAATCTCCTATAAACAACTTAGTTAATTATAATATTTCTAATCGTCCTTTTTAATTATGTTTCTCAAGTAAAATGTTGGCCATGCTGTGTTTCTAATTCACGGTAGCATGTTAAGGTGAGATATTTTTCTAAAACTCGCATTTCTATTATGGTTTTTTGTTGTTTATTTCCTTTACTTTCTTAAAAATTCATCATCCACTATTTTCTTTTTCGTTTTTGAATAATTTTTGTAAAGTCACCTTTTGAATAACGTAGTAGATGTGAACGATCCAAGTCACCTATTATTTCTATTTTCAAGTTAATTTCATCAATCTTCTTTTATTATCTAGGACTCACTTTTTGAAAAATTTTCAAACCTTTGTTTTAAATAAATTCATAAGCGTGAAAATGATTTAGGCCATTTTTGTTTTCGTTTGAGCTTTCCTGCCAGCCTAAAAAAAAAAACTTTTACCACTAGTTAGCCGTTTTTGAGCCTTTTTCCGATTTCATTTGATAGCTCCTCCTTTCATTTCAGTTTCACCAAAGCCAAAATTTCCAACCTATCGAATCACACTAGCCTTTTTGAGTTTCATAAATTATTTTGATGATTTTGATATGGTATTTTGTGATTTTTTTTTTTTGGAGAAAGGTCTTCGAAAAAAAAGGAAGTATGTTCAAAAGTGATGTTTATTTTTTTTTGGCCAACTCAAAAAGGAAAATAAAAATATTTATGGCCTTTGTTTTGGAAAAAGGGAAAAAATGGAAAAGAAAAAAATGAAAAAGAAAGAAAAAAAAATGTGTATATATTTTTATGAAAATTTTTGAAACTCTTTGCTTTGGTTTAGTGTGATTTTAAAACCTTCACGTTTATCTTTGAATTCCACTCCTAATCATTTTCCTAAACCAAACATTTCTGTCCTATTTAAGTCATTTTGATTCACGCTTTTTGATTTTTTATTTAACAACTAAGAAAAGAAAAACAGTAAATCAGTTTTAGATTTAGATTTAAACCTAGATTTTTGATAATTAAATTGATATAATTATAATACGTTGCTTGGATCTAGTAACAACTCAATGCGTGTTTTTCATTTTCGTTGCTTTACTTAAGTCCATTTAAAAAAATCTCGTTAAAATTTTGGATGATTTGTTTTTATTAAGTAAAGTTTATAAAAGTTTTACCATACCTAAATAATTGTTTTAGACTTACATTTCACCTTTTCCCTACTAAGAATTTCGCATAGTACTTGTGTAGGCATAATTAGAACTTTTTGATTAGTCCTTTTTATAAATATCTAGTTTTTATATTTTTGCTTGGGGACAAGCAAAGCTTAAGCTTGGGGGAATTTGATAATACGTTTTGTAGCCTAAACTATTATCGTATTTTATATTTTATATTGTACAAATTATGTCTATTATTAGTTTATTTCTATCCTTTTTATGTAAATTTTATTGCCACTAACTTTTTCCTGTCTTTTTGCAGGTTTTCAGAAAAATTGCCAAAATGGCCTGTCACGCCCCCCTGTCACGCCCTCCCTGGGCGTGACCTAGGGCGTGTCACCCGATCCCGAGGACACCTGTTGGAAGGGACAGAAAACGGTCAAAACCGCTGTCACGCCCCCCTGTCACGCCCTCCCTGGGCGTGTCACAAGGCGTGACCAGGGGCGTGTCGCCCTCTGCCGCAAAGCTGCCGCCGCATTAAATGCCCTTCCGCCTCAGCACGCAAATAGTACTGTCACGCCCCATGTCACGCCCGTGACATGGGCGTGACACCCTCCTTTTTCGGCGACTGACGGATTTCCGACCAATGATTTGGACATGACATGCCTGTCACGCCCCCTGTCACGGGCGTGACCTAGGGCGTGACCACCGACGTACCGAAGCAATCATCCCTCCCGCCAGAATCCAGAGCCCGAGGTCAAATCCGTACCTGTCACGCCCCCTGACACGCCCCCCCTAGGGCGTGTCGGAGGGCGTGACCAACCCGAGAAATTTTCTATAAATTGAGCCCCCCTCCCCCCCATTTCAGGAAGCTTTGGTTGAGTGGGGGAGGTGCTGCCCCTTTGTTTCTTGATCCTTTTTCATGCTTTTTCTCTCTCTCTCTCCCCCTCTTTTGTACTTTTTGGTTAACCCTAGTTTAATCTTAGTTTGTGCTAGCTTTTAATGTAATTTTCTTCTTGCTTAGTGCTTAATGTAGGGCTAGAATAGGGTTTAATTTTCATGCACTTGTAACTTTTAATTTTCAATAGTGTAACTTGCCCTTTTTATTAATAAAAGTGTTCTTGTTTAGCTTGTGTTCTTCTTATGCTTTTCTACTCATCTTCCCCCCTCCACTCCATTATGATTAACTAATCCTCCTTGTACTCGATCTTGATGATCCGAGGTTAGAGCGATTATGTTATGATGTTTTAATTAATCTTTTCTTTTTAGGTTAGGGCCTTGAATTACTCTTGATTTATCACGGGTCGGAGGTATATTTTCGATATATGCTCTCCGCCTTTGCTTTCATTCTGGGCTAGCCGAGAGGCCGAAAGAATGAAGTGAGCATTCAAGAGTAAAGGGAGTTGTACGCACCCCTCGTGAGAGGCAGACGTCCAAATCTCCCGGATTGGAGTAAAATCCAATAGTGGGGTTCACCGGGTAAAGCGAGTTTTAGGCCTCCGATTTAGACGAGAGTCGGTCGGACCTTCCTAAACTCAGTTGGGCACGACTTCGAGAGAAGCGTGTTCAAGCTTTAGGAACCTCCACGGTCAAGGACCCTTGTCCTATTAAGTTTAGATTTTTATCGCATTTTCTTAATCGTCTTTAGCCGAGGTGAATCTCGATCGGGTGCTTTTCCATTTCATATTGTTCTACCTTTTGTAGTAATCTCATATATCGTGCTCTTTAATTAACTGCAGTAATTTCCTTTCTAGCTTAGTTGTTTGCTTAATAGCGTAACTTAATTGCGGTAGTTCTCTTTCTAGTTTGCTTTAATTTCTCCATTGCGCTTAGATTTTCTAAAACCCTAATTTTTCCGTCGATAAGATAATAGCGTTCGTGTGAGTAAGCTTAGCCAACAGTTCCCGGATTTCAATACGACACTTGTGTCCCCTTGCTACAATTCGATAGGTATACTTGCCTCGTCGGGTTGCTAGTTCGGTTGCGTTTATTTTCTTCGAACCCTAGCGCGCAACAAGTTTTTGGCGCCGTTGCCGGGGACCCAACTTCCGTTGATATTTTAAAAACACGAACCTATTAATTTTATCTCTTCTCTTTCTCATCCCCTTTTCTTTAAAGTTTTAAAAAAAAAATCAAAAAAAATTATCACCGCTCTTAATAGAAACCAACCTCACAATTTTTCTACGCCACCTAACTCTCTCGAAAAGGGCAAAGGGCTTTAAGCGCCATTGTCTTGTCTAGTACCTTGCGAACCCTTCACGGGGTAGTCCTTGGGAAGTTCGGGAGTTAATTTATAAAAAAAAAATCTATTTCAAAAAGAAAAAAAAATTTTAATTTAATTTTCTAAATCTAGTTTTTCTTTCTAGTTTATCCTTTTTCTCTTTCTCTTCTTCTTTTCTGTTCTTTTAGTGCATGACCCGCGGGAGTCCGTCGGTTATTTTGGACTTGGACCACGAAATTGAGCGTACTCTTCGGAGAAGATCGCGATTTCAAGGTCCTACTATCCAAGTGCCGGTTGAGGACTCCGAGTCATTTAATACTTTAAGAATGGAAGAACCCAACGTAGATGAGGCCGTTCAAAGGACTATGTCCTATTATGCACGATCGAACCTCGAGGGAACAGAATCGAGTATAGTCCGCCCTACTATAGCAAATAATAACTTTGAACTAAAGCCTAGCATAATTCAAATGGTGCAGCAATATGTGCAATTTGACGGACTTCAAGATGAAGATCCGAACGCACATATAGCTAGCTTTCTTGAAATTTGCGACACCTTCAAGATAAATGGTGTCACAAATGATGCGATCAGGCTAAGACTCTTCCCTTCTCTCTAAGAACTAAAGCTAAGCAGTGGCTTAACACACTTCCGAAAAATAGCATAACCACTTGGAATGAATTAACTGAAAAATTTTTGGCGAAGTATTTTCCGCCAGCTAAAACTGCAAAACTTAGGAACGACATCTCTGCCTTCGGACAAATAGACTCTGAAACCCTTTACGAAACCTGGGAGAGATTTAAAGAATTATTAAGACGATGCCCACATCACGCGCTGCCTGTATGGTTACAAGTGCAGACGTTTTATAACGGGCTAAATCAAAGCACGAAGCAAATGATAGACGCAGCTTCTGGCGGTACATTAAATCATAAGACCCCGGAAGCCGCTCTTGAGCTTTTTGAGGACATGGCCATGAACACTTATCAGTGGAATGTGCCTAGGTCCCGCCCGAACAAGCCTGCAGGTATCTATGAAGTGGACAACGTCTCCCAGCTCGCTCTGCAAGTAGAAATCCTAAGCAAAAAAATCACGGAGATGACTGCTGCCTCCGCCCCTCAGGTATGGGAATCTGCAACCCCTACTCCAGAACATTTAGATTATGTTAATAATTTGCCTAGAACTGCTTTTAATAATTTTTCTGCTGCGAATTTTCATCCGCCTGGTTTTAATTTTCCGAATAGTTATAACCCCGCTTTAAGAAATCACCCGAACTTTTCATGGAGTAATCCATCGAATGCGATGCGCCCACCTCCGCAAAATGATTTTTCTGCACAACCACCACCCCCACCACCACTTCTTCAAAATTACCCAAAACCTCCGAGCTTGGAGGAATTACTTTCTAAATATATCACCACAAATGACGCTACCATAAGAACTTTAACCGGAAGCGTAAAAAGTTTAGAAAATCAGGTAGGACAGCTCGCGAAAATAATTTCTAAGCGACCCGCAGGGTCTCTTCCTTCCAATACCGAACCCAACCCGAGAGAGCAAGCGAAAGCTATAACTCTTCGGAGTGGGAAGCAAGTCTCCGGTATGGTAAGTGAAGAGCCCGAGGCAAGCTCCGCTTCCGCTTTTAAAAATCAAAGCTCCGCTTCCGCTTTTAAAAATCAAAGCTCCGCTTCCACTTTTAAAAATCAAAGCTCTGCTCCGCTTCCACCCTCTGCTGAAGAAGTAATCACCCCCACTTTAGAAAATAATCTCACTCCACCACCCATCTTCAAAAATAATTCAACTCCTCCATACCCCTCTGAACTTAATAGACAACGTCAAGATGATCAGTACTCCCACTTCTTAGAAATCTTCAAACAAATCCACATTAATCTTCCCTTCCACGAGGCTATTTCGCAAATGCCGAAATACGCCAAATATCTTAAAGACCTCCTCACAAACAAGAAGAAGTTAGAGAATCTTTCGCACGTCATGCTTAACGCCGAGTGCTCTGCCGTTTTAACAAACGGTTTGCCGAAGAAAATCAGTGACTCGGGTAGTTTCTCTATCCCGTGTGTCTTCGGTGATCTCTTTGTTAAACACGTGTTAGCCGACTTAGGCGCAAGTATAAACCTGATGCCCTTTTCGTTGTTCAAAAAGTTAGGGATTGGTAGCCTTAACCCCACGCGTATGAGTATCCAGCTAGCCGATAGATCCGTCAAATATCCGTTAGGAATAGTGGAGGACGTTCTAGTGAAAGTCGACAAGTTCATCTTCCCGGTGGACTTTGTCATTTTGGACATCGAAGAAGACGTCGAGGTTCCCCTGATCCTTGGCCGACCCTTCCTTGCCACCTCCCGAGCCATCATTGACGTAAGCAATTGTAAGCTCTTTCTTCGAGTAGGCGACGACAAAGTCACATTTTCTATCACCCCTTCGATGAAGAACACCTTAGCGAACGATGACTCATGTTTTTTCGTAGACGCCGTGAGTGATGATTCTTCCTACTGCCTCTCCGACTTTGAAAAAGAATTTTCTACTTTTTGCTCCTCTTCTCTAACAACAGAATCACTGCAAGGAAGTGATGAATCTTCTTATTGTCTTTCTGAGTTTGAAAAAGAATTTTCTGATTTTTGCTCCTCCTCTTTTCTTCCCACTGAATCTCTACAAGAAGCTGTCTTGGCTGCTAGCCCCACCCCTTATTACGTTCCTTATAAAAAAGTTTATGAAGATATTATTTTCGAAAAAGAAAGAATCTCAAAATCCTCTTATGAAGAACCCCCTACCCTAGAACTTAAAGAACTTCCCGAACACCTAAAGTATGCTTTCTTAGAAAAAGACTCCAAGTTACCAGTTATCGTTTCGGCCTACCTCACGGATACGCAGAACGATAAACTTCTTCTAGTTCTACGTAAGCATCGCCGGGCTATTGCTTGGCAAATTTCTGATATCAAGGGCATAAGCCCATCTTTCTGTACACATAAAATTTTAATGGAAGATAATTCGCGTAACTCTATCCAACCTCAGCGCCGTATAAACCCGAATATGAAAGAAGTAGTTAAGGGCGAGGTTATGAAACTATTAGACGCAGGAATTATCTACCCTATATCGGACAGTAAGTGGGTTAGCCCCGTTCAGGTAGTTCCAAAAAAGGGAGGGATAACCGTAGTTAGTAATGAGAATAATGAATTAATCCCGACACGGACGGTAACGGGTTGGCGTATGTGCATAGATTACCGTAAGTTAAATGACGCCACCCGTAAGGACCACTTTCCTCTACCGTTTATCGACCAGATTTTAGAACGTCTCTCCGGCCATAGCTTTTATTGTTTTCTCGATGGCCTCTCGGGGTACTTTCAAATACCCATCTCTCCCGAGGACCAAGAGAAAACTACGTTTACTTGTCCCTTCGGCACCTTCGCGTACCGAAGAATGCCGTTTGGATTATGCAATGCGCCGGCTACATTCCAACGATGTATGCTCGCAATATTTGACAAGTACGTAGAAAGCATTATGGAGGTATTCATGGACGATTTCTCCGTGTTCGGCGACTCCTTCGATAGATGTTTAGAAAACCTCGAAAAAGTCTTAGAACGATGCGAAGAAACTAACCTTGCCCTAAATTGGGAAAAATGCCATTTTATGGTGAGGGAAGGGTTAGTTTTGGGTCATAAAATTTCTGCTAAAGGTATTGAGGTAGACGTTGCCAAGATAGAAGTTATTGAGAAGTTGCCGCCACCTACAAACATAAAAGCTATAAGAAGTTTCCTAGGCCACGCTGGTTTTTATCGTCGTTTTATAAAGGACTTCTCCAAGATCACTAAGCCCCTCACCCATCTCTTAGAAAAAGACGCTCCATTCATTTTTGATGACTCTTGTATTTCTGCCTTTGAATTAATTAAAGAAAAGTTAATTAACGCGCCGATTATGATAGCTCCGGTGTGGGACCTTCCTTTCGAGATTATGTGCGATGCGAGTAGTTTTGCGGTGGGAGCCGTATTAGGTCAACGCATATCTAAGAACTTCCACCCCATCTATTACGCTAGTAAAACCCTCACATCTACACAAGAAAATTACACCACAACCGAAAAAGAGCTCTTGGCTGTAGTATTTGCGTTTGATAAATTTCGCCCTTACATTACACTTTCAAAAATCATTGTTTTTACGGACCACTCGGCCCTCAAGTACCTTCTTGCCAAAACGGATGCCAAGCCTCGCTTGATTCGCTGGGTCTTACTCCTCCAGGAGTTTGACTTAGAGATCCGTGATAAGCGAGGAGCCGAGAACTTGTCCGCCGACCATTTATCAAGATTAGATAACCCCTTTATAGAAAAATTAAATGAAAAATCTTTTAATGACTATTTTCCTGATGAGAAGCTGCTTTTAGTTAATACATCTACTTCTCCTTGGTTCGCGCACATCACCAACTATTTAGTGGCCCGGGTGCTCCCAAAAGAGTTCTCCTCTCAGCAGAAGAAGAAATTCTTTTCTGAGCTGAAGAACTACTTTTGGGAAGACCCGCATCTTTTCAAAATTTGTGCGAATCAAGTGATAAGGAGATGTGTTTCTTTTGATGAAGGAATTGATATTCTAAAACATTTGCATGAAGGTCCGACAGGTGGGCACTATCAAGCTGCTCGCACCGCTCATAAAGTGCTTTGCGCGGGTTTTTACTGGCCTAGCCTGTTTAAAGACGCGCAAGCCTTTGTGAGCAGGTGTGATAGTTGCCAACGGTCGGGCAATATTTCTAATAAAAATGAAATGCCGCAAAATTATTTCTTAGAGTGCGAAATTTTCGACCTCTGGGGAATTGATTTTGTTGGCCCCCTTCCTTCTAGCTTCGGAAACAAATATATTTTAGTTGCTGTTGATTATGTTTCACGATGGGCTGAGGCCCAAGCTCTTCCTACGAACGACTCCCGAGTTGTAGTCACGTTTTTAAAAAAATTATTTTCTAGATTCGGTACACCACGCGCAATCGTTAGCGATAGGGGTTCCCATTTCTGTAACGCGCAATTTTCAAAAATCCTTACTAAATACGGCGTTACGCATAAACTATCCACTGCCTACCACCCCCAAACTAACGGTCAAGTCGAAGTAGTAAATAGAGAAATAAAAAGAATATTAGAAAAGACTGTTTCAACTTCTAAAAAAGACTGGTCAACCAAACTTGACGATGCCTTATGGGCCTACCGAACAGCGTACAAAACCGCCCTCGGATGTACGCCGTATCGGCTGGTCTTTGGAAAATCGTGCCATCTGCCCGTAGAGTTAGAACACCGCGCCTTTTGGGCCTTAAAATTTTTAAACTTCGATCCCCACTCAGTCGGTGACCTTCGAAAATTCCAACTAAATGAACTCGACGAGTGGCGCTCTTATGCTTATGAAATAATAAACTTTATAAAGAGCGGACGAAGCGTTTACACGATAAACACTTAAGCCACCCTAAAAACTTTAAGCCGGGCGACCAAGTCCTGTTATATAATTCTCGTTTACGTTTATTTCCGGGCAAATTAAAATCTCGCTGGTCTGGCCCGTTTTCTGTTTTAGAAGTATTTCCTTATGGAACTGTTTTAATTTCTCACCCTGATAAGGGTAATTTCAAAGTGAATGGTCAGCGTCTTAAACTGTATTTCTCTGGTGATGATGATGTCAGTCGAAACACTATTAAGTTTCTGCTTCACGAACTTTAATCTGAAACTTTTAATTTTTTGCTAAAATAATTTTATTGCGGGACAACAATATTTTTGGACAATATTATTTTTTTGATGCGTCGAGCTCAACGACGCTTTAACCAAACGGCGCTCTTGGGAGGCAACCCAAGTTATCTTTTTCTGTTTTCTTTATTTTCCAATTTTTGCCTCGGACGGCTCCGACAAGCTGAAGCTTCTGCGATCGCCTGCTCCAACATTGCTGAATCCATCCCAAAGTCCAAAGAAGACATTCAGGGAGCGACATCACTCAGCTTTCGCAGCAAATAAATCCGGGGAAGTACCTGTATTTCAATTCTGTCTTTCAATTTTGTACTTTATTTTTCTCTCCTTCTCCAATCCCCTTCTTTAGTCATTGAGGACAATGTCTGTTTTAAGCTTGGGGAGGATTTCCTCCTTCATTTTTGCGTAGTGTAAATAATCTTCTTTTTGTATATATTGTAAATATTTCCAAAAAAAAAATGAATATCTTAAAATTCCAAAAAAAAGAGAAAAATTTTCCAAAATCAAAAAGAGAATATTTCTCAAAATAAAAAAAAAAAATATATGTGTGTTTTTGAATAGTTTAGACATTTTGGTATTTCAATAGTACCCCTAGTTTTTAGTTTTGTTTTACTCAAAATCTCCTATAAACAACTTAGTTAATTATAATATTTCTAATCGTCCTTTTTAATTATGTTTCTCAAGTAAAATGTTGGCCATGCTGTGTTTCTAATTCACGGTAGCATGTTAAGGTGAGATATTTTTCTAAAACTCGCATTTCTATTATGGTTTTTTGTTGTTTATTTCCTTTACTTTCTTAAAAATTCATCATCCACTATTTTCTTTTTCGTTTTTGAATAATTTTTGTAAAGTCAACTTTTGAATAACGTAGTAGATGTGAACGATCCAAGTCACCTATTATTTCTATTTTCAAGTTAATTTCATCAATCTTCTTTTATTATCTAGGACTCACTTTTTGAAAATTTTTCAAACCTTTGTTTTAAATAAATTCATAAGCGTGAAAATGATTTAGGCCATTTTTGTTTTCGTTTGAGCTTTCCTGCCAGCCTAAAAAAAAAACTTTTACCACTAGTTAGCCGTTTTTGAGCCTTTTTCCGATTTCATTTGATAGCTCCTCCTTTCATTTCAGTTTCACCAAAGCCAAAATTTCCAACCTATCGAATCACACTAGCCTTTTTGAGTTTCATAAATTATTTTGATGATTTTGATATGGTATTTTGTGATTTTTTTTTTTTTTTTGGAGAAAGGTCTTCGAAAAAAAAAGGAAGTATGTTCAAAAGTGATGTTTATTTTTGTTTGGCCAACTCAAAAAAGAAAATAAAAATATTTATGGCCTTTGTTTTGGAAAAAGGGAAAAAATGGAAAAGAAAAAAATGAAAAAAGAAAGAAAAAAATGTGTATATATTTTATGAAAATTTTTGAAACTCTTTGCTTTGGTTTAGTGTGATTTTAAAACCTTCACGTTTATCTTTGAATTCCACTCCTAATCATTTTCCTAAACCAAACGTTTCTGTCCTATTTAAGTCATTTTGATTCACGCTTTTTGATTTTTTATTTAACAACTAAGAAAAGAAAAACAGTAAATCAGTTTTAGATTTAGATTTAAACCTAGATTTTTGATAATTAAATTGATATAATTATAATACGTTGCTTGGATCTAGTAACAACTCAATGCGTATTTTTCATTTTCGTTGCTTTACTTAAGTCCATTTAAAAAAATCTCGTTAAA
Organism: Platanthera zijinensis; assembly: GCA_039513925.1. Taxonomy (NCBI): domain Eukaryota; kingdom Viridiplantae; phylum Streptophyta; class Magnoliopsida; order Asparagales; family Orchidaceae; genus Platanthera; species Platanthera zijinensis. The sequence continues at coordinate 99,485,355 of CM077092.1, forward strand.
ATTTTGGATGATTTGTTTTTATTAAGTAAAGTTTATAAAAGTTTTACCATACCTAAATAATTGTTTTAGACTTACATTTCACCTTTTCCCTACTAAGAATTTCGCTTAGTACTTGTGTAGGCATAATTAGAACTTTTTGATTAGTCCTTTTTATAAATATCTAGTTTTTATATTTTTGCTTGGGGACAAGCAAAGCTTAAGCTTGGGGGAATTTGATAATACGTTTTGTAGCCTAAACTATTATCGTATTTTATATTTTATATTGTACAAATTATGTCTATTATTAGTTTATTTCTATCCTTTTTATGTAAATTTTATTGCCACTAACTTTTTCCTGTCTTTTTGCAGGTTTTCAGAAAAATTGCCAAAATGGCCTGTCACGCCCCCCTGTCACGCCCTCCCTGGGCGTGACCTAGGGCGTGTCACCCGATCCCGAGGACACCTGTTGGAAGGGATAGAAAACGGTCAAAACCGCTGTCACGCCCCCCTGTCACGCCCCCCCTGGGCGTGTCACAAGGCGTGACCAGGGGCGTGTCGCCCTCTGCCGCAAAGCTGCCGCCGCATTAAATGCCCTTCCGCCTCAGCACGCAAATAGTACTGTCACGCCCCATGTCACGCCCGTGACATGGGCGTGACACCCTCCTTTTTCGGCGACTGACGGATTTCCGACCAATGATTTGGACATGACATGCCTGTCACGCCCCCCTGTCACGGGCGTGACCTAGGGCGTGACCACCGACGTACCGAAGCAATCATCCCTCCCGCCAGAATCCAGAGCCCGAGGTCAAATCCGTACCTGTCACGCCCCTGACACGCCCCCCCTAGGGCGTGTCGGAGGGCGTGACCAACCCGAGAAATTTTCTATAAATTGAGCCCCCCTCCCCCCCATTTCAGGAAGCTTTGGTTGAGTGGGGGAGGTGCTGCCCCTTTGTTTCTTGATCCTTTTTCATGCTTTTTCTCTCTCTCTCTCCCCCTCTCTTTGTACTTTTTGGTTAACCCTAGTTTAATCTTAGTTTGTGCTAGCTTTTAATGTAATTTTCTTCTTGCTTAGTGCTTAATGTAGGGCTAGAATAGGGTTTAATTTTCATGCACTTGTAACTTTTAATTTTCAATAGTGTAACTTGCCCTTTTTATTAATAAAAGTGTTCTTGTTTAGCTTGTGTTCTTCTTATGCTTTTCTACTCATCTTCCCCCCTCCACTCCATTATGATTAACTAATCCTCCTTGTACTCGATCTTGATGATCCGAGGTTAGAGCGATTATGTTATGATGTTTTAATTAAACTTTTCTTTTTAGGTTAGGGCCTTGAATTACTCTTGATTTATCACGGGTCGGAGGTATATTTTCGATATATGCTCTCCGCCTTTGCTTTCATTCTGGGCTAGCCGAGAGGCCGAAAGAATGATGTGAGCATTCAAGAGTAAAGGGAGTTGTACGCACCCCTCGAGAGAGGCAGACGTCCAAATCTCCCGGATTGGAGTAAAATCCAATAGTGGGGTTCACCGCGTAAAGCGAGTTTTAGGCCTCCGATTTAGATGAGAGTCGGTCGGACCTTCCTAAACTCAGTTGGGCACGACTTCGAGAGAAGCGTGTTCAAGCTTTAGGAACCTCCACGGTCAAGGACCCTTGTCCTATTAAGTTTAGATTTTTATCGCATTTTCTTAATCGTCTTTAGCCGAGGTGAATCTCGATCGGGTGCTTTTCCATTTCATATTGTTCTACCTTTTGTAGTAATCTCATATATCGTGCTCTTTAATTAACTGCAGTAATTTCCTTTCTAGCTTAGTTGTTTGCTTAATAGCGTAACTTAATTGCGGTAGTTCTCTTTCTAGTTTGCTTTAATTTCTCCATTGCGCTTAGATTTTCTAAAACCCTAATTTTTCCGTCGATAAGATAATAGCGTTCGTGTGAGTAAGCTTAGCCAACAGTTCCCGGATTTCAATACGACACTTGTGTCCCCTTGCTACAATTCGATAGGTATACTTGCCTCGTCGGGTTGCTAGTTCGGTTGCGTTTATTTTCTTCGAACCCTAGCGCGCAACACCTTTCTTTGCTCATCCCTAACCTATCCTCTTATATTGCACTCGACCTTCAGCCTGTTGAGATACTCGGTGTATTTCTATGGGTCGGCTCGGGATACTAATGTAATACCCATTTGCCCCAAGAGGAGGGCAAGGGTCATTTCTCCATCTCCTCCCTTGGGTAGTCTTCGGCTTAAAGCATCTGCGACGGAGTTTGCCTTCCCTAGGTGGTAGTGGAGGGTGCACTCGTAGTCGCATAATAATTCCAGCCAGTATCTCTGGCGTAAGTTTAGGTCCTTTTGCGAGTGGATATACATTATGTTTTTGTGGTCGGAAAAGATCTCGCAATGTATTCCATATAGGTAGTGCCTCAAGATTTTTAACGAGAAGATGGCGGCTCCAAATCTAAATCATGTGCGTGGTAGTTTTGTTTGTGTTTCTTGAGTTGTCTGGATGCCTAGGCAATTACCTCCCCATTCTGCATCAAAACTGCCCCCATTCCTTGGAGGGAAGCATCCGTGTAGATTTGGAATCATTCTTTTCCTACAGGGAGGGTGAGGATGGGAGAGGATTTTAGTCTTCTTTTGAGCTCCTAAAATGCACCTTCGCACTGAGTCGTCTATTTGAAGGAAGCGTCTTTCTTGGTGAGGGAGGTGAGGGGGAGATCAATTTTGGAGAATTCTTCTACGAACTTATGGTAGTATCCCGCAAGTCCCAGGAAACTATAGAAATCTTAAGACAATCTTAGTGCAGGCCATTCTTTCACTGCTTGAATTTTAGAAGGATCCACTGCTATCCCAACACTATTTATTATGTGGCCAAAGAATCCGACCTCCTTGAGCTAGAATTCGCACTTACTGAACTTGGCATACATGCGTTGTTCTTTTAACTTTTCTAGCACTAACCTTAAGTGCTTGTCTGATTTGGAGTACACCAGTATGTCGTCTATGAAGATGATGAAAAATGTGTTTATGTAGGGTCCGAAACATAATTCATCAGGGTCATAAATGCCGAAGGGGCGTTGGTGAGCCCAAATGGCATAACTGAAAATTCATATAGGCCATACCAAGAACTAAAAGCTGTCTTTGGTATATCCTCATCCTTGATTCGCAATTGGAAGTATCCGGATCATACATCTAGTTTAGAGAAGACACTAGCTCCTTGGAGTTGGTCAAAGAGTTCATCTATGCGAGGGTGGGGGTACGTGTTTCCTACCATTAGTTTCTTAAGTTCTCTATAATCGATTCATAGACAAAGTGTTCCGTCTTTCTTTTTGACGAATAAGACTGGTGCTCCCCATGGTGATTAACTTGGACTGATGAAACCATCCCTGATGAGTTCGTCTAGTTACTGTCGAAACTCAGTCAACTCTTTTAGGGTCTTTCGTTAAGGGGTCCAAGATACTGGTCGGGCCCCTGGGACTAGTTCAATTTTGAACTAGACCTCCCGTAGTGGGAGTAGTCCGGGTAGTGTTTCGGTGAAAACTTCGAAGAATTCTTAACCTACTGTACTATGATAAGGTCATCGGTCTTACATATTATTGGAGTTAGTGACCGGGCGGTCTGGAGGCCTGTCTTGGAGGATTGAAGACCGCGCGGTCTGGCAGTTTTCCTTCAGCTGTTTGGTTGCTTGGCTGTTGCTGTCTAGAGTCCAAGCGGTCTAGCGGTTTGTCTAAGGCGGCTTGGAGACCGGGCGGTATTGCGGTCTCCCTCGACGGCTTCTCTCTCTCTCTTTGGTGGTAGCTTAGCGGTTAGCCCTTCTCATCTAACCACATGGCTTGTGCGTTTTGTTTTTTGTATAGGCTGCTTAGTCTTGTAAATTTTTAGTCCCACATCTCTAATTTGTATTTTCTCTTCTCTCCTCCATTCTATAAAAGGGAGGTCATACATTTGTAATAGATACCTTTTTTGGATAAAAAAATTTCTATTAATCCACTTCCGGCTTGTTTTTAGTTCATTTCTAACATGGTATCAGAGGACTCGAACTTTTCCGCCTAATTCAGTTTCTCTTTCGTCTGTCGGTTTGTTCCCCTCTGGTTGTCTGTTTGCTCGGCTTCTTCTTCTACTTCTTCTTCTTCTTATTCTTGTTGCCGCCCCCTGTACGGGCGGCCTCCCTGTGCGACCTCTGTTCTGCTCGCACGACCTGTTGCCTTCCCGCGTACTTCTCTCTATTCACGCGGTCTTCTCATCCTTCTATTCGCGCGGGCTATTTTCTAGCCGCTCGATCTCTTTCCCTCAACTTGGTTCTACGGCTTGGTCGTGGCCTCTCTTGCCGCTAGTGTATAACACCGTGACCACTGCAGCTCTATCCTAACTGCGGTGTTTTCTCCCTGTTCGCGTGGCTTGTTCCAAATCCCGCGACTTGTCTCCTAACCGCGCGATTTCTTTTTGTTGTTTTTATTATGGATTTGTCTAAAGCTTCTGCTGCCACCACGCATGTCACCAATCCACCTCCACCTCTTCCTCCTACTCCTTCCAGGAACCTTGGCACCGTTTCCAAGCTTGTCGTCTCTAACTACCCGGATTGGGGAGTTTCGTTCACCTTTCTCCTTCGCTCGCAATGCAAACTTCACCATATCGTTGATGACCCTCCCCTTACTACTTCACCTCTATTGATGAATGGGATGCGAGACACGTGCTTGTACGTACTTGGCTCGCTACTAGCCTATCCGATGAATGCCTTCCCATCAACCCTCATGATGAGACGGTCAAGGCCTCTTGGCTTCACCTTGCCGCTCTGTACTCCAAGCGGGCTCAGACGTCGCACATCTATACATTGTATGCGGACCTCTTTGTACATCCTACCTTGTCTCCTACTGTTGTCTACAAATAGGTTCAGGCTCTCGGGGCTGAGATTCTTAGTAATCTACACTTTTCGGCGGATTTGGCTCAACAACACAAAGACTTCCAGGAGCTTCTGGTTGTGTGCTACTGTTGGGTATTGTATCCACAATGTACCTGATTTGAATAAGCCCCTGAACAAGCTAAGTTGAATTGACAATGTATTTGACGATCTTCTATCAAGTTGTGCTTGCAGCTATTCCATGCTAAGTACACACCATTGTCAGGATGCAGTGGGTCAATATACACGGATCTGCACAACGTAATCCCTCGTTGAGTAGATTAGTGTGTTGACTAACGTGTTCTCTCTCTATTGGAGTGTACTTATTTTCAAGTACAGGGTCTAGGTAGATCAAGAGCAGAAGAAGGAGAAAAGATGGGTACAAGACCAAGTCATCCAAGTAAGGAAGAGAAAATTCTTCTAAGTCAAAATCGACGGGAATCACAAAGTTATTCCCGCCGACTTCGACGGGAATCGCTAGGGATTCCCGCAAACATCGACGGGAATCGCTAGTGATCGTCGAGTATCACTTAGCCTCTCCCGCCGACTTCTTCCGGCTGACAGTTTTCAAACAGGGATTCTGCTAATGCAGAATTGACAGGAATCGTGAGTGATTCCCGCTGACATCGACGGGAATCACAAACGATTCCCGCCGATTCTTCCTTAGGAAAATTTCCTCCGTTTGCTGGACCGAACCAAGATATCGTGCGTTGTTTCGGTCGGGGCTAGGATTTCTCCTTGTGGGTCCCACAACGGTCTTTAGGGTTTTGCCTCTGGTATATATACCCGTATTTTAAACCTCTACAGTCAACTATTCACGCAAAATCAAAAGTAGACGACGTCGTGCCCTAGCCGATCGCGGAAACCGCCGATCGCCTATAGCCGCTCGCAAGTTTGTCGCCGCCGTTGATCTAAGTGCTTCTTTGATCTTTTGACGACAGTACAGAGGCAAGCCGAGCGTCTCATGCATCTCTCTTGAGATCTCTTGTCTTCTGATTCGTTGAATGAGATTTGTTCTCCATTCCGAATTGGTTGAGACGACTGATCCAACTGAGATCGTTCGTAGACCTTGCTTGCTTCGTCAAGAAGTTTGGATCTATAATGAATTGCCGCCGCAATCACTTGCCGCCGCCGATCTTGAGAAGACTCATTCCAAGAGAGAACTCCGGTTGTGGACTCTTTGTATTTTTCGTGCAAGCTACATCGAACGAAGAAGGACATCGGAATCTCCAAAATCTTTGTTTGTATTTTATTTTACATTCAATTTTGGTTTGTTGTAAAGGAATTTTCATTCCTTGTTGTAAGGGTTGGGTGCAACCCGTAGTGGTGGAGTTGTGACTCCTTTATTTGAAGGGTTCCTTCCGTAGTGTGAGGATTGGATTTCAATCCGTTTGGAGAAGTGACCGAGTCGTCCCTTGGTGGGAGATAGGTCGAACGGGGAAAGTGGACGTACCCAAATCGGGGAACCACTATAATTCTTTTTGTGTTTTATGTGCTGTGTTTTTTAATTTGTGCAGGTAAAATTAATTCCGCAAAAGACTGCATGACACCTATTCCACCCCCCCACCCCCCACCCACACCCCCCCCCCCCCGTATGTGGATTTAGTCGACACTAGAGACTTTCAAGTGGTATCAGAGGGAGGTTGCTCATTAATAAGGTTAACACCTTGAGTAAGATCCTACATCTAGTGTCAAGAAGAAAGAAGATCTCTAGAATGGATGGACTTAAGTATTCAAGAAAGATCCCAGTAAGCACCAAGCTGAACTTTCCCATCTGGAAGGAAAAGATCAGGTTCTACATGGAAGCAGTCGACCCCTGACTCTTCATGATTGTGGAGGAGGGACCTTATATCCCCACTAAGTCCACCACCATTGATCCGACCAAGATGGTGCCCAAGAAGCTCTCAGAAATGGATAAGGATGAGATGGTGCTTCTCAGACTAGACAAGAAAGCTCAAAACATCTTAGTATGCACGGTCGATGACTCCATGATGCAGAATTTTAGCAACTGTAGGACTGCCAAGGACATATGGCACTGCCTGATCATTCTGATGGAAGGCACAAATGAAGTAAGGGATGATCGAAGATCCCTTCGGAACCAGAAGTATGAGTCCTTCAGGCAATGTCCCAAGGAAGAAATCAGAGTGACATTCGAGAACTTCCTTAAGATCGCCAATGCCCTGATGGGTTATGGCAGAGTTTTCACCGAAGGTGAACTAAATGAAAAATTCCTTATATCCCTTACTAAGGAATGGGACACCAAGATCTTCGCCATCAGAGAGTTTGGCAAGCTGGCATAAACTGATCCCCAAATTCTGTTTGGGAAGCTTATGTCCTATGAGCTTTAGCTGAACACCAGAAAAGCTGAAGAAGAAGCCGATAAGGCCGCTGCCAAAGAAAATACTGTAACCCTGAAAGCCAATCACTCAAGGAAAGGCAAGAGTGCAGCCTCATCCCGCTCTTGGAAAAAGGATGAGGAAGAATACTCTGAGCCATGCTCTTCTGGCTAAGAGCTATCTGAAGAAGAATTCTCCTTCATCACTCGAGAGTTCAAGAAGTTCCTCAAGATGAGGAATCAAAGAAAGAGAGATGGCTCCTCCTCCAGACATCAAAAGAATAATTACTCTTTTGACAGGTATGAGTCTAAACAGAACAATAATCTCTCTGCTGACATTATCTGCTTTGGATGTAATAAGTTAGGCCACGACGTTGCTGACTGCCACCAAAGCAAGAGAGATAAGGGGAAAGGAGAGGAGCAGAGGTCCTCTAGAGATAAGAAGAAGGAGAGGAGCTACATTGCTAAGAAGCAAAAGACACTGAGTGAATCTGATTCGTGAGACTCCAGTGATGATGAGGAAGCCTACTTTGGGCTAATGGGTCGCTCCGACTCAGATAGAGACTGTCCCCCATTTACTGGGAAGGTAAACGATCGCAACCCCCTCTCTGACTCTGACTCTTACTCTGAGTCTCCTGAAGATGATCACGAGGATACTCCATCTGCCCGTGAAGCTGAACTCCTCGAAAAGTATGAGCTTCTGCTCAATACTTTTGAAGAGTGCCGAAAGAGGTTGAGCGCTCAGAAAAAGGAAGTCAAATTCCTTTAGGCGGAGGGTGTGTCCCTAAGAGAAGAGATCAATAGCTTAATTTCTCTCCGACAGGAACATCACGACCTGACTTCTGAGCACTCAGATTCTCTAAGGCTCCTTGATCAAAAACAGGAAGAAATCCACAAGCTGGAAGAATAGCTTGCGGCAGAGAGGAAGATTGTCAAAAGCTTCTCTATGCCCAAGACCATTCTTTCTCTGGTTGATGAATTCTCTACTAAGGCTAAGGGGGCTGTCTTAGGGCATGTGGCTGTGCCTTGTAAATCATCTAGGAGAAATAGAAATCAGAGGAAAAATAAGGCTACTAAGAAGGCCTCTGCTTAAGAAAATGTAAAGGCCCCACTCGATCCTGTTTCATTCAGAAAGCCTGGCTTTACTTGCAATGAGCAGGACATTGAGTCAACCTATGGACACTTCTTCCGGCCCTCGGTTGAAAAGCCCAAGAGCTGGTATGATGGTTGGACCTTCCCCCGCAACTACGGTGAGAGTGTCTTCAAGGCACCTTATGAGGAAATCAAAGTGGATAATTATTGCCACTTCTCTAGCGGCCATAATAGGAAGTAGGAACCAAAGGCCAAGCCTGTTATACTGAAGGAATAGGAAGTGAAGAAATTGTGTGGCTGCTATCATCATGATGCCTCCACCTCCATATCCAAGGCCTCGGCTGGACCCACCGTTCCAAGGGTGAAGCAGGAGCCTAGGAAACGGTACAATAGGTTTGACTGTTGGTGCTGTGGCAAAGTTGGTCACTTCACCGTGGATTGCTGGTTTAATCCAAGATTCTACGAGACTCCTAATGTTAAAAATGTGAGGCCGACCACTCGTAGGGTTAACTACCCGAGGGGGATTATGCTAACAGGAATCTAGGACCCAAGTTCAATTGGGTTCCTAAGGGAAACTAATTCTATTTTGAAGGTATGTCCAAAGGCCACCAAAACGCCAATCTGGTACTTGGACAGTTGATGTTCCCAGCATATGACCGGGACAAGAATCCTGCTGCGTTATTACTCCCCAGTCGAAAATGGACCGAAATTCATCTTTGTAGGATCAGATCGAGGAGTCAACAAGGGTTATGGTATGTTTTACAACGGTGTATTCTCTATCATAGACGTGGTCTATGATGAAGGGTTAAACCATAACCTTATTTGTAACATCCCATTTCCGGTTAGACCCCTAGGAGTCGGTTGGTTGTGGTAGAACCCTGGGGAGCCCAAAAATCGAAATAAAACGACCAAGAATTCGGGTCACGGGTTGGTCACGCCCGTGACCGACCCGTCACGCCCGTGACCTAGGGCGTGACTCACTCGACGATCGTCGACCTCAGGGAGACGATCGTCGGACGCCAAATTTTCAACCCGGCCCTGTCACACCCGTGACCCAGGTGTCACGCCCGTGACCTGGGGGCGTGACTCCTTCGACGATCGTCGATCTCAGTTAGACGATCGTCGGGCGCGGAATTTGCCCCATGGCATGTCACGCCCATGACCCGCAATATCACACCCGTGACATAGGGCGTGACCACCTTCGATGATCGTCGATTTCAGTTCGACGGTCGTCGGCCAGGAATTGGCCACACGGGCATGTCACGCCCGTGACCCACAATGTCATGCCCGTGACATAGGGCGTGACCACGCTCGACGATCGTCGATCCCAATTCGACGATCGTCGAACCAGAATTGGTCACACGGGCCAGTCACGCCCGTGACCCGGGTGTCACGCCCGTGACCACCCTTCGACGATCGTCGATCTCAGTTCGACGATCGTCAAACCCAGAATTGGCTAACCAGGCCTGTCACGCCCGTGACCTATGTGTCACGCCCGTGACTACGGCCGAAACGTCAGCCAGACTGAAAATTTCGGTAACCGACGCCATAATAAATTCTGATTATGGGAATGAAAATCAAGGTTATTTATGGGCCGTTTCCTACTTTAATTATTTAAATAATTAAGGAAATATTGGTCCAATAGGAAATCGCCACCTGGTGAGCACCTCTTCATCTCCAGTGTTTCAACTGCCATTCGTCATAACCGAAACGTTATTAAGGGAATTATTAATGGCCGCGGACATTTCATCCTTTCCCCTCCCCACTTGCTGATCTATAAAAGACTCCTAAGAGCAAGAGGAAAAGGTTACACTCTCCATCAAACTGTTTCAGATTTTCCCCCTTGTTGTTGAAGAACTTCCAGCGACGCCACCACCGCGCCAATGGCTTCCCGACGCTCTGCACCCCTTCAGCCCGCGAACAAGGTCCTCCCCTCCCTCTTCTTCTGCGGATAGATCTTAGAAAGTGTCAGGAGAGATATCGGGCTCAAAAGAGCCAGATCGGGTGAGCGTATTCGTGGTTTTCCGAAAATTTCATGGTGGCGGGTTCGCCGGAAACCGCCTCTCCGGCGGTCGTGCCGCCGCCCGACGATAGCCCTCACCTCAACAGAGGTGGTGGTGGTGGTGGCCGGCCAGGGAGATGGCTGGATGGCCGGGAAATAGCTTGGAAAAGCTACAGGAAATTAGGTTTTCAGGGCTCTGTTTCGGGCTGTAGAAGAAGATGAACAGTGCCATTTAATTAGATTTTATTTGTGAAGTAATTTCTGAATGAAAATATCTGTCACTTTAAATAATTTGGGAAAAATATCTAGAGGCTCCTACAGGAAAAGTGGTCAACATAGAAAATATAGCCCTTGAAATCTAGTTTAATTAAAAATTGATTTCACTCGATTTAGAATCCTGGTTATACCATAGCACCCTTTTTGGTGAGGTCTATCCAGAGGGCTGTCTGGACCTTAGAAAGATTCCCCACTCTAAAGCAGTCATCAAAATGACTTGAAATTTGGAGTGTGGCCTAATCTTACCTATATCTAGGTTCTATCCAAAAATGAGAATTTTTGGGAAATATTTTTCTATAGTTTTGAGAAAAATTCAATAATCCAAGTTTAATTTAATTAGATGGTTAAATAATTTCCAAACCCTCCCAAATTTTGGTGAGTGGTCCCTGGGTTCACCATAAGGTTCTGTATAATTTTTCATCTCATTTGGAGATGGTTTGGATTAGAAATGATCAACCCTAAGTTTTGCCCTAATTAGGGGTTTTAGGTTAAAAGTGCACTTTTGAGATTTAAGTGGTCAGATCACCTCAACAGAGGCTGAGATTTTTACCAATGGCTAGTAATATTCTCTAGCACCCCCCTCATAGAGTTTGAGGTGGATCGGGGTAAGTTTGCCCTAAGAACCAAGGCCAAACCCTAAGGATGGATCTTGGTGGTTTGGGAAGGTCATGGGGTCAAATGACCTTGGATTGACCCGAAATTGGGTGAAGAGAACCCTAGGGTCAATATAGTTCTCTGGATGAAATCTTAGTAGAGTTGGAGACCGTTGGGATACCTGAAAATCTAACCCTAGTTTAGGGTGCAAAACTTGTAGAGATAGGAAATGACACTAAATCACATTGAAAAGTGTTGAGATTTGGGTAGAGTGAATTATAGGGATGGTACAAGCTCTGGATATTTTACTATGAATTTTAAGATTATTATTTTTGGTACTTCATTAACGATTTAGTAGCTTGTATGATTTGCTTAGAAAATTTATTATGGAATACACACTTCCTGGAAATTTATGAAATTTAGACTGAGAACGTTTATTATGGTTTTAAATCTCTGTGAATTTTTATGGGATTTTTGGAAGTTTAATTCTAAGGCTTGCTTCATTAAGTATGTTTCACCTTGATTATTTGATTAAAACTTTAGTGGTGTTTAGCAAGCTAGTAAAATTATGATTCTTTGCACAAAGATCTTTTATATGTCATGCTACTGATTAGTAATTTTTCTATAATTTTTCGATGAATAATTTCAGTACTTCCTTCATTACGTAGAATTAACGTGATTATACTGGATAAATTATTTAGAGGCTAAATACTTTCTGTAAAATTCTTGGAATTTGTATTTGAGGTTATCTTGCTGTTATTTAATGATCGTGATTTTTGAGTAGCCTTTACTTAGGAGGATCATGTAGTTCATGTTTAAAATGACCCATGGCCCGTCCTTTGGGAAAATTAAATAAATATCAGATTAATTAGGAAAATTATAAGTTTCTGGATTTAGATAAATTATGATATGGTAGACCTCCAGTAAATATTATAGGAGATTTGGAAGATAATTTGGTGTACCTCCCCTTGTGTACCTCATATAGCTTAGGATGGTCTGCATATAGTAAAACACGGAATTTTGATAATTGAAGGTTGGTAGGGTAAGTTAAGATTGAGTTCATCATTGGAAGTCAGGACAAGTAGAGTGTGAGACTGGTCAAGGATAAGGGAGTATGGGAACGACGAGAGATCGTCCATTCTGGGAAGAAGAGGAAGAGTTTTAATACTCTAGGGTTAGATCTAAAGTAACTAAAAGGGGATTGGGTTAAGGGAGATCAACCAATAATAATTAATGCCTTGTGAAAGGGAACTTCGGGCCGTAATGCCGCCGTCTTGGTTCCTAGTGCCCCTTGAGAGCCCTTCACGGGGTATACCGGGGGCAGTCCTGGGCTAACGTAAACCATAGGAATAATGAATTAAAAGAGCAACTAGTATAACTAGGGTTGCACATTTACACTCCCCGATAGCTAGGAAAGTAGAATTATAGGATTGGTTGCCATTCAGACAGTAGATCTGAAGGTAGATGCACGGACGGACTGTCCGGGGGGCCGAGGGCTCGAGGGTTGGAGTACAGAATAAAGGTGGTGGGTCTTCGGTATCTGATTGTCGTTCACACCGACATCGGTACGCTGACTCGGCGGTGTGGGACACTTAGAGAAAGAAAGTCTGGTGGGTACAGCCAGCAGTAGTACGCAGATACTCTAGGTTGTGTTCTTCTAGGGGCGTACAGAAGGGCTAGGCCTGGTAGTGTGGATGCCTGCCTAGGAGTGGGGGGCCCGACCCACTGTCTCCGTTTGCCACTACGGAGGTTCCTGGGAGTGAAGCTAGCTGCCCGAATAGGGGGAACTAAGGTCTGTGCGCATAGAGTCGTGTGCGTGTGTTGCACTTGCATGAATCATGGCATAGCATATCACTACACTCATAATTGCATACAACCGACACCCCAACGTATAAACCGGTATGGGACTTTTTATACGATGGGAGCCTTGCAGAAGATCCCTTAACTTATAAGTTTGTATGGGCATTCATATAAGTTAAGGTTACATAATTACTTGTTTGTTTACCTACTGTTCTCTAGCTGCCTTTTTATACAATTTGCTACTTATTAATTGCTCTACCTATTACAACATTTACACTGTTCACCTATTATAACTTGCTAGTTAGGTCCACCATCACCTGCTTGATTATTCTCCACTTTTGTAGCTCCCTTTCCTCCTCTCCACCCGGTGCCTAGGAGCCGTGGTGGGAGGGGTAGGGGATGATAGGGCTTAGTCTTTATGACTAATGGTTTTCGAACCAAACATTACAGGAGCTCCGGATGGGAGACAGGGACCAGCACCAGCGGAGTACGGTGCGCATGGAGGTGGGACAGTCTAGCACCGGTGCACCTGCGACCAGCTCCATGAGTGATTAGTAATTTCTTAGCTTCCGCGATGAGTGACTTGTAGTGAGGACTCTGATGTGCTGGGCTCGAGCCCATTTATCTATTTTCCTATTATTACTATTGATGGACTGGTTATGATTTCACTTTTATTTACATGTTTCTGTGGACTTGTTTACATTTTTGTATAAATGCTTCTCTCTCTTGTGAACGAAAAGGGCCGGCAGAATTGGAGTTTTGTAGTGGTTGCCTTCCCGTGAATCTGTGCCACTGCAAAGCGGCAATTCTGGGCTAAGACCCCGGTGGTTGAAAAAAGAAAAAAAAAGGGGGTCTTACAAGTGGTATCAGAGCAGACCTCGATCGAAAGAGAAGTAGTCCACAAAAACCTTGGGCCACCCCCGTGCGAGCTTAGTTTGAGGACAAACTAGCAGCGGAAGCAGTGGTGTGCTCCATGAGGGAAATCACATGTGAAAGTCCATCCTAACTCTTCTTAAATCCCATTCATTCGCTCTCTAACAAATGGAATTTTTACTTGTAGCCTGCGACGAACCCTACATCGCAGCAGGGGACACCTCAGGATCCGAATGTGGTCCGGACTCCGCCAGCACCAGTTCCGTTCCAGCAGACGGAGATGGGGCAAACACTGACGGCCATCCTGGAGGCCTTCAGAGCCCAGCCAGCCCCGGCCCCACAGCCAAACCCCGGGGCCAATTGGATGACTGTCTTCCGGGGACTTTCCCCTCCATCCTACCAGGGGATGGAGTCTGCAGTACGTACGGAGGAGTGGTTGGACACTATTTACGAGATGTTGGCAGGGATTCGATGCCCCACGGAAGAGGCAGTCGCTTTGGCAGTCTCCTGCTTAGAGTCACACGGAAAGAGATGGTGGAAATCTCAGCTGGACACCACCTTTGCAGGGATGGACTGTGCTGATATTACTTGGGAGGAGTTCAGAGCAGCGCTCTTGGGACATTTTGTACCTCAGTCGGCGAGAGATGACCTGGAGGATAGGTTCCTACGGTTGAGACAGGGGAACAGGACTGTGGTGGAGTACTATCAGGAGTTCACTCACCTGGCCCGTTATGCGGACGCTTACCAGTTAGACGATGCTGGCTATGCCCGGAGGTTTTATAAGGGGCTGCAAGATGACATGAGGCAGGCCCTCCTTTTTGTCTCAGAGGGGAGTCTAGCCAGGATTCTGGAGATGGCTAAGAAGAGAGAGGCGGATCAGCTTACAGTGAGGAGCCGGAAGAGACCGGCTGATGATACAGTGATTGGAGGATGTAGAGACCGTCCTCGAGGCCAGGTTATTGGAGAGAGAAGGAATGGGGATCAGCCTCGTCAAGAGTTTGGGCAGGAGCAGAGGAGTCAGGGGGTATTTGCTCCCCAGCCTATACAGATGCTGGAAATGCCCAGGACAGCAGAGCAGCCACCGGTATGCTATCAGTGCAACCAGCCGGGGCATATCAAGAGTAACTGCCCTGTGAGGCGAGCACCCCCACCAACACATCAGGGCGCTCCACCCCCCCGACAGTTTGGCGGACGAGGACAGGACCGAGGACGGGGATTTTAGGATCGAGGTCGCAGTCCAGAGAGAGAGCAGGTGTATGCTCTAGACCTGACACAGCCCCGGAACCCGGAGCAGGTTATCACAGGTATGGCAGTACTTGTAAATTTTCTTCTTATAAACTACCATTTTAAACATAACCTGGTTATAAATTAAGAGAAGATAAACTACAATAAGAATACTAAGACATTTAATTACCCCAGGCATAGTATTCGTGAGCGGCAAGCCCGCTCACACCCTCTTCGACACTGGTGCATCGCAATCATTCGTGTCGGAGGATTTCGTGAAAGGACTGGCAGGAGTGGAGCCATTCACCGGGAATATGATGAGGGTGCGCCTACCCGATGGGTCAGAGATATTGACCTCTGCTCATTGTAATATGGAAGCAAGGATCGGCGGAAAGGCGTTTGAGGCACCAACGACGGTTCTGAAGATGCCAGATTACGATCTGATCCTGGGCATGACTTGGCTTTATTGGAACCATGCCCAGATCGATTGCGTGGCGAAGAGGATCACCGTGAGGCACGGCGACTCCTTCATTGTTATCGAAGGTATTATATCAGCACCCCGTACCTTACTATCGTCTGTGCAGGCCGTTAAGGCCCACCTGTAGGGGGAAGAGGTTTATCAGGTCCTCTTTGAGGCGGTCGTAGCCAAGGACTCCTTTGCAGATATTCCAGTAGTGCGGGACTTCGCCGACGTGTTTCTAGAGAAGCTACCAGGGTTACCCCCGCACCGAGAGAAGGACTTCCAGATTCAGCTCGTACCGGGGGCTAAGCCGGTATCCAGAGCTCCCTATCGAATGGCCCCAAAGGAGTTGGTGGAATTCCGAAGCCAGCTTCAGGAGTTAGTGGAGGCCGGGTTCGTCCGGCCTAGCTCATCACCGTGGGGAGCTCCGGTGCTGTTCGTTAAGAAGAAGGACGGGACCCTTCGACTGTGCATCGATTACCGGGCTCTGAACAGGTTGGCAGTCCGTAATACTTATCCCTTACCACGGATAGACGAGCTTTTTGACCAGCTGGAGGGAGCCCATTGGTTCTCAAAGCTGGATCTGAGGTCAGGGTACTACCAGCTTCGTATCCGGGAGGAGGACATCCCGAAGACGGCCTTCAGCAGCAGATATGGCTTGTACGAGTTTACCGTGATGCCGTTCGGGCTCACGAATGCACCCTCCGCATTCATGACTTTGATGAATCGGGTGTTCGAGGAGTATCTGGACGTCTTTGTCATTGTATTCATCGACGACATTCTCATCTATTCAAGGACGGAGGAGGAGCACGCGAGACATCTGGCCTTGACCTTGGGGAAGCTGCGTGAGCATGAGATGTATGCCAAGTACAGCAAGTGCCAGTTCTGGCTAAAGGAGGTGGCCTTTCTGTGCCATGTCATCAGTGGAGCAGGTCTGGCAGTGGATCCTGCAAAGATCCAGGCAGTACGGGATTGGCCATCGCTAAAGTCGGCCACGGATGTTCGAAGTTTCTTGGGACTTGCCGGTTACTACCGGAAGTTCGTCGAGGGGTTCTCTCAGATTGCCCTCCCTCTTACGTCTCTGACGAAGAAGGAGTCCCCTTTTATATGGATGCCTCGATGCGAATCTACCTTCCAGGAGCTGAAGGATCGTCTCACCTCGGCCCCCATCCTTACTCTTCCATCAGGGAAGGAGGGATTCCAGGTATATACAGATGCTTCCTATCAGGGGATGGGTGCCGTCCTTATGCAGAATGGGCACGTAATAGCCTATGCCTCCCGTCAGTTGAAGCAGCACGAGCAGAACTACCCCATACACGATTTGGAGATGGGGGCAGTCATTTTTGCTCTTAAGATCTGGCGACACTATCTCTACGGAGTACATTATGATATCTTCTCCGACCACAAGAATCTGAAGTACGTCGACACCCAGAAGGAGTTAAACATCAGACAGAGACGCTGGGAGGAGTTTCTGTCGGACTACCAGTATACCATGCACTACCATCCGGGGAAGGCGAACGTGGTCGGAGATGCTCTGAGCCGGAGAGCGAGTACGACAGGAGTAGGCCCGCAGCTGATGGCCTTGGAGTTGATTAGATCATTCGAGGAGATGCAGATTTCGCTAGTGTCTGAGGATGACCCGGAGCTGTACATGGAGTGTCTGGGGTCGATGGCTACTACTGATGACATTCGGGACCGCATCAGAGATGGGCAGATGCTGGATGAGAGAGCTGAGCCGATATTCCGAGCCTTGGAGGAAGGCACGATGGGAGATTACTCTTTGAGGGATGGTCTCCTGTGTTTCCAAGGCAGAGTCTACATACCAGCAGGAGGACGGATCCGGGAGGATATTTTGACGGAAGCTCATTGCAGCCGATATTCGGTACACCCGGGGATCACCAAGATGGTAAAGGATTTAAAGAGGACGATGTACTGGCCGGGTATGAAGAAAGATATTACGTATTTTGTGACGCATTGCGAGGTCTGCCAGCTCGTGAAGGCGGAGTGTAGGAACCCGGCAGGTTTGCTGCAGCCGCTTCCGGTGCCGGAATGGAAGTTTGAGGATATAGCCATGGACTTCATACATGGGCTACCTCGATCCCGTGCGGGGAATGACTCGATCTGGGTGATAGTGGACAGACTAACAAAGGTGGCCAGATTCATTCCAGTGGCATAGGGCGCACCAGTCAGTGTATTAGTACAGAGGTTCATTGAGCAGTTTGTGCGTTATCATGGGGTGCCCAAGACTATCGTTTAGGATCGGGATGGGCGGTTTACATCCAGGGAATGGAGGTCAGTCCAGGCCCATCTGGGTTCTCGGTTGACATTCAGCACAGCTTTTCACCCTCAGACCGACGGACAGACAGAGCGCACTAACCGTACACTGGAGGATCTGTTGCGACTATGTATTTTGGACCATGGCGAGCCTTGGGAGAGATTGCTGCCACTGGTCGAGTTTTCGTACAACAACGCTCATCAGTCCAGCATAGGCATGGCTCCATACGAAGCGTTGTACGGAAGGAGGTGCAGAACCACACTATCATGGGTTCAGGATGAGGATCCGCAGGCACTAGGCTCGAAGTTTGTGGGAGATACAGATGCTCAGATTAGATTGATCCAAGACAGGATGTTGGAAGCCCAGAGCAGACAGGCGAAATACTACGATGCGAGGCATCGCCAAGTAGAGTTCCAAGTAGGAGACCGGGTTTTCTTGAAGATACGGCCGATGCACGGAGTCTCGCGGGTTCGCGGGCGGAAGAAGCTCAGTCCGAGATATATGGGGCCCTATAGGATCCTGGAGCGGATCGGCCCCTTAGCCTATAGACTGGAGCTACCGCCGGAGTTAGCGGGATTACATGACGTCTTCCACGTCTCCTCACTTCGGAGGGCTCTGCTACGCCCTGAGCAGCTGATTTCCTCGGCAGATGGCCCGGTGGCCTCGGATCGGTCAGTCAACTTGGAGCCTATCAGGATTGACGACACGGCAGTGCGTGTCTTGCGACGAAAGAAGGTTCCGTTGGTCAAGGTTCTGTGGAACAATCATGGGCAGGAGGAGCATACATGGGAGCCACAGGACTTGATGCGGCAAAAATACCCGGAACTTTTTCGTCAGGTATACCTCACAACCCCTCTGGACAATCAATTTGCCTCCCTGTTTTAAACCAATGGGACTGAAATTTCAAGAATAGGGGCTAATCTTTTGTTTATTGGGGTGAATATACCTAGTTAGGTGGGCGAATTAATCTTAGACTTGAAACCGCATAAAGCGAACATAACATAGGGATGTAATTTCTTTAATTCTCATGGGATGTTACAAGCTTCTTTTCCCGATTTGAGTCCCGTAGGCTTAACCTTGATTTCGGGGACGAAATATTTGTTTTGTTTATTGGGATTTGTAACATCCCATTTCCGGCTAGACCCCTAGGAGTCGGTTGGTTGTGGTAGAACCCTGGGGAGCCCAGAAATCGAAATAAAACGACCAAGAATTCGGGTCACGGGTTGGTCACGCCCGTGACCGACCCGTCACGCCCGTGACCTAGGGCGTGACTCACTCGACGATCGTCGACCTCAGGGAGACGATCGTCGGACGCCAAATTTTCAACCCGGCCCTGTCACGCCCGTAACCCCGGTGTCACGCCCGTGACCTGGGGGCGTGACTCCTTCGACGATCGTCGATCTCAGTTAGACGATCGTCGGGCGCGGAATTTGCCTCATGGCCTGTCACTCCCGTGACCCGCAATGTCACGCCCGTGACATAGGGCATGACCACCTTCGATGATCGTCGATTTCAGTTCGACGGTCGTCGGCCAGGAATTGGCCACACGGGCATGTCACGCCCGTGACCCACAATGTCACGCCCGTGACATAGGGCGTGACCACGCTCGACGATCGTCGATCCCAATTCGACGATCGTCGAACCAGAATTGGTCACACGGGCCAGTCACGTCCGTGACCCGGGTGTCACGCCCGTGACCACCCTTCGACGATCGTCGATCTCAGTTCGACGATCGTCGAACCCAGAATTGGCTAACCAGGCCTGTCATGCCCGTGACCTATGTGTCACGCCCGTGACCATGGCCGAAACGTCAGCCAGACTGAAAATTTCGGTAACCGACGCCATAATAAATTCTGATTATGGGAATGAAAACCAAGGGTATTTATGGGCCGTTTCCTACTTTAATTATTTAAATAATTAAGGAAATGTTGGTCCAATAGGAAATCGCCACATGGCGAGCACCTCTTCATCTCCAGCGTTTCAACTGCCATTCGTCATAACCGAAACGTCATTATGGGAATTATTAATGGCCGCGGACGTTTCATCCTTTCCCCTCCCCACTTGCTGATCTATAAAAGACTCCTAAGAGTAAGAGGAAAAGGTTACACTCTCCCTCAAACTGTTTCAGATTTTCCCCCTTGCTGTTGAAGAACTTCCGGCGACGCCACCACCGCGCCAATGGCTTCCCGACGCTCTGCACGCCTTCAGCCCGCGAACAAGGTCCTCCCCTCCCTCTTCTTCTGCGGATAGATCTTAGAAAGCGTTAGGAGAGATATCGGGCTCAAAAGAGCCAGATCGGGTGAGCGTATTCGTGGTTTTCCGAAAATTTCATGGTGGCGGGTTCGCCCGAATCCGCCTCTCCGGCGGCCGTGCCGCCGCCCGACGATAGCCCTCACCTCAACAGAGGTGGTGGTGGTGGTCGCCGGCCAGGGAGATAGCTGGATGGCCGGGAAATAGCTTGGAAAAGCTACAGGAAATTAGGTTTTCAGGGCTCTGTTTCGGGCTGTAGAAGAAGATGAACAGTGCCATTTAATTAGATTTTATTTGTGAAGCAATTTCTGAATGAAAATATCTGTCACATTAAATAATTTGGGAAAAATATCTAGAGGCTCCTACAGGAAAAGTGGTCAACATAGAAAATGTAGCCCTTGAAGTCTAGTTTAATTAAAAATTAATTTCACTCGATTTAGAATCCTGTTTAGACCATAGCACCCTTTTTGGTGAGGTCTATCCAGAGGGCTGTCTGGACCTTAGAAAGATTCCCCACTCTAAACCAGTCATCAAAATGACTTGAAATTTGGAGTGTGGCCTAATCTTACCTATATCTAGGTGCTATCCAAAAATGAGAATTTTTGGGAAATAGTTTTCTATAGTTTTGAGAAAAATTCAATAATCCTAGTTTAATTTAATTAGATGGTTAAATAATTTCCAAACCCTCCCAAATTTTGGTGAGTGGTCCCTGGGTTCACCATAAGGTTCTGTATAATTTTTCATCTCATTTGGAGATGGTTTGGATTAGAAATGATCAACCCTAAGTTTTGCCCTAATAAGGGGTTTTAGGTTAAAAGTGCACTTTTGAGATTTAAGTGGTCAGATCACCTCAACAGAGGCTGAGATTTTTACCACTGGCTAGTAATATTCTCTAGCACCCCCCTCATAGAGTTTGAGGTGGATCGGGGTAAGTTTGCCCTAAGAACCAAGGCCAAACCCTAAGGATGGATCTTGGTGGTTTGTGAAGGTCATGTGGTCAAATGACCTTGGATTGACCCGAAATTGGGTGAAGAGAACCATAGGGCCAATATAGTTCTCTGGATGAAATCTTAGTAGAGTTGGAGACCGTTGGGATACCTGAAAATCTAACCCTAGTTTAGGGTGCAAAACTTGTAGAGATAGGAAATGACACTAAATCACATTGAAAAGTGTTGAGATTTGGGTAGAGTGAATTATAGGGATGGTACAAGCTCTGGATATTTTACTATGAATTTTAAGATTATTATTTTGGGTACTTCATTAACGATTTAGTAGCTTGTATGATTTGCTTAGAAAATTTATTATGGAATACACACTTCCTGGAAATTGATGAAATTTAGACTGAGAACGTTTATTATGGTTTTAAATCTCTGAGAATTTTTATGGGATTTTTGGAAGTTTAATTCTAAGGCTTGCTTCATTAAGTATGTTTCACCTTGATTATTTGATTAAATCTTTAGTGGTGTTTAGCAAGCTAGTAAAATTATGATTCTTTGCACAAAGATCTTTTATATGTCATGCTACTGATTAGTAATTTTTCTATAATTTTTCGATGAATAATTTCAGTACTTCCTTCATTACGTAGAATTAACGTGATTATACTGGATAAATTATTTAGAGGCTAAATACTTTCTGTAAAATTCTGGGAATTTGTATTTGAGGTTATCTTGCTGTTATTTAATGATCATGATTTTTGAGTAGCCTTTACTTAGGAGGATCATGTAGTTCATGTTTAAAATGACCCATGGCCCGTCCTTTGGGAAAATTAAATAAATATCAGATTAATTAGGAAAATTATAAGTTTCTGGATTTAGATAAATTATGATATGGTAGACCTCCAGTAAATATTATAGGAGATTTGGAAGATAATTTGGTGTACCTCCCCTTGTGTACCTCATATAGCTTAGGATGGTCTGCATATAGTAAAACCACGGAATTTTGATAATTGAAGGTTGGTAGGGTAAGTTAAGATTGAGTTCATCATTGGAAGTCAGGACAAGTAGAGTGTGAGACTGGTCAAGGATAAGGGAGTATGGGAACGACGAGAGATCGTCCATTCCGGGAAGAAGAGGAAGAGTTTTAATACTCTAGGGTTAGATCTAAAGTAACTAAAAGGGGATCGGGTTAAGGGAGATCAACCAATAATAATAAGTGCCTTGCGAAAGGGAACTTCGGGCCGTAATGCCGCCGTCTTGGTTCCTAGTGCCCCTTGAGAGCCCTTCACGGGGTATACCGGGGGCAGTCCTGGGCTAACGTAAACCATAGGAATAATGAATTAAAAGAGCAACTAGTATAACTAGGGTTGCACATTTACACTCCCCGATAGCTAGGAAAGTAGAATTATAGGATTGGTTGCCATTCAGACAGTAGATCTGAAGGTAGATGCACGGACGGACTGTCCGGGGGGCCGAGGGCTCGAGGGTTGGAGTACAGAATAAAGGTGGTGGGTCTTCGGTATCTGATTGTCGTTCACACCGACATCGGTACGCTGACTCGGCAGTGTGGGACACTTAGCCAAAGAAAGTCTGGTGGGTACAACCAGCAGTAGTACGCGGATACTCTAGGTTGTGTTCTTCTAGGGGCGTACGGAAGGGCTAGGCCTGGTAGTGTGGATGCCCGCCTAGGATTGGGGGGCCCGTCCCACTGTCTCCGTTTGCCACTACGGAGGTTCCTGGGAGTGAAGCTAGCTGCCCGAACAGGGGGAACTAAGGTCTGTGCGCATAGAGTCGTGTGCGTGTGTTGCACTTGCATGAATCATGGCATAGCATATCACTACACTCATAATTGCATACAACCGACACCCCAACGTATAAATCGGTATGGGACTTTTTATACGATGGGAGCCTTGCAGAAGATCCATTAACTTATAAGTTTGTATGGGCATTCATATAAGTTAAGGTTACATACTTACTTACTTGTTTGTTTACTTACTGTTCTCTAGCTGCCTTTTTATACAATTTGCTACTTATTAATTGCTCTACCTATTACAACATTTACACTGTTCACCTATTATAACTTGCTAGTTAGGTCCACAGTCACCTGCTTGATTATTCTCCACTTTTGTAGCTTCCCTTTCCTCCTCTCCGCCCGGTGCCTAGGAGCCGTGGTGGGAGGGGTAGGGGATGATAGGGCTTAGTCTTTATGACTAATGGTTTTCGAACCAAACATTACAGGAGCTCCGGATGGGAGACAGGGACCAGCACCAGCGGAGTACGGTGCGCATGGAGGTGGGACAGTCTAGCACCGGTGCACCTGCGACCAGCTCCGTGAGTGATTAGTAATTTCTTAGCTTCCGCGATGAGTGACTTGTAGTGAGGACTCTGATGTACTGGGCTCGAGCCCCTTTATCTATTTTCCTATTAATACTATTGATGGACTGGTTATGATTTCACTTTTATTTACATGTTTCTGTGGACTTGTTTACATTTTTGTATAAATGCTTCTCTCTCTTGTGATCGAAAAGGGCCGGCAGAATTGGCGTTTTGTAGTGGTTGCCTTCCCGTGAGTCGGTGCCACTGCAAAGCGGCAATTCTGGGCTAAGACCCCGGTGGTTGAAAAAAAAAGGGGGTCACTTCGCCGTGGATTGCTGGTTTAATCCAAGATTCTACGAGACTCCTAATGTTAAAAATGCCAGGCCGACCACTCGTAGGGTTAACTACCCGAGGGGAATTATGCTAACAAGGAATCTAGGACCCAAGTTCAATTGGGTTCCTAAGGGAAACTAATTCTGTTTTGAAGGTATGTCCAAAGGCCACCAAAACGCCAATCTGGTACTTGGACAGTTGATGTTCCCAGCATATGATCGGGACAAGAATCCTGTTGCGTTATTACTCCCCAGTCAAAAATGGACCCAAAGTCATCTTTGTAGGATCAGATCGAGGAGTCAACAAGGGTTATGGTATGTTTTACAACGGTGTATTCTCTATCATAGACGTGGTCTATGATGAAGGGTTAAACCATAACCTTATTAGTGTAAGCTAGTTGTGTGATAAATGATACGACGTTAAGTTCTGCAAGAAGAAGTGCTTGATAATATCGTGTGCCTCTTCGGAGATGGTATTAACTGGCATTAGGAGCAGAAATATCTTTTGCTTAGATTTTCATTGCTTAGACTCTTCTACCCCCGTATGCCTAGTAGCAAAAGGCAGTGCATCTCTCTGTGAACAATGGCACGAGAGATTAGCACATATTAATTTCAAGACTATTAATATATTGTTTTCCAAGAATTTCGTAAGGGATGCCCTACTATTAAGTGCATCAAAGACAGCCCTTGTCCTGCATGCCAGAAGGGCAAACAGACTCGGGCTACCTTTAAGGGCATTGCAGACAAAGACTCTTCCAGATGTCTTTATCTTCTAAATATGGACTTGTTCGGTCTTGTGCAAGTTCAACGCTTAGGAGGCAAATCGTATACGCTAGTGATTGTTGATTATCACTCTCAGGTTTACGTGGGTGTTTTTCTTGAAACGAAAGTAAGATATGTTTGACATCCTCACTAATTTTATCAAGCAGATTCAGAACGAACTTAACTGCTCCGTGGTCAAAATCAAAAGTGACAATGGAACAGAATTCGAGTCTGGTGCTATAATAGAATTCTTTGAAGAACATGGTATCTTTCATGAGTTTTCCTCCTCGCGTACTCCTCAACAAAACGGAGTTGCGGAGAGGAGAAATAGAATGCTCATTGAAGCATGTATGACAATGTTGAATGACGCTTCTCTTCTAGAGTAATTCTGGGCAGAGGCTCTCAATACGGCTTGTCATGTGCAGAACTGAGGATTGATCAACAAGAATCATCGTAAGACGCCTTATAAGCTATTGAAAGGCAGGAAACCGACCATGTTCTATTTAAGGATTTTTGGCTGCAGATGCTATGTACTCAATAATAGGAAGTACCCACGTACTAAATTCATAAAAAAATGCTTCGAAGGCATCTTCATGGGCTATAGTAGCCACAGTCGGGCATATAGGGTTTTCAATAAGAAAACCCTAGTGGTAGAGGAGTCCATTAATGTTGTATTTGATGAAGGAAGCTTGCTTCACAGCAATTCTTCCAGTGGCATTCTTGAAGATGCAGGTGCAAGGCTTGAACAGCTAAGTCTCGATGAGACTACTAAAGATAGAACTCTCAAGTACGTCATGGTCTCCACCTCAACGCCAACTGGAGAAGATGACGATCAGGATGGAGAAAATCATCCAGAAGAGGGAGGAGCCCGAGAAGCTGTTAGAGCTCCAGATGCCAGACTCTTAGAGCTCCGACACGTGAGGGATAATCCTAGAGATCAGATCATAGGAGATCCTCATGACGGTGTCAGAACTCGCAGAGGTACAATTAACGAGATTCTGCACCTTAGTTTTCTGTCACAGGTTGAGCCAAAGAAGTTCGACGAAGCAAACAAAGATCCGTCATGGATATTGGCAATGCAAGATGAACTGCATTAATTCGAACGATGCAACGTCTTGACGCTTGTTCCCAGACCAAAGAAACAGAATGTGATCGACACTAAGTGGATCTTCAGAAACAAACTGGATGAACACGGGGTCATCATCAAGAACAAGGCTAGACTGGTGGCTCAAGGTTATAGACAAGAGGAGGGGATTGACTTCGACCAAACCTTTGCACCAGTTGCAAGGCTCGAGGCGATCAGGTTGTTCCTGGCATATGCCTCTCCCAAAGGATTCACTATCTATCAGATGGACGCTAAATTTGCGTTCCTAAATGGAAATTTTAAAGAGGAAGTATATGTCACGCAACTTCCAGGTTTTGTTAATCCAACATTCCCTAATCATGTTTACTTTCTTAATAAAGCATTATATGGCTTAAAACAAGCTCCTCGAGCTTGGTATGAGACTCTGTCAAGTTTTCTTCTTGAGAACAAGTTCTCGAGAGGAAAAATAGATAAGACATTGTTTCTTAGGGAAGTCAACGGCAAGATTTTGCTGGTTCAAATCAATGTCGATGACATAATATTCGGCTCAACGGACAACAACCTGTGCAAGAAGTTTTCTAAACTTCAAGGGAAGTTTGAAATGAGCAGCATGAGTGAGCTGAAGTACTTCTTGGGACTTCAAGTGAAACAGTTTCAGGATGGAATTTTCATTTCTCAGACGAAGTTCACAAATGAACTCCTCAAGAAATTCGGAATGGAGAATGCAACCTCTATGAGGACTCCAATGGGATCCACTGTGTCTCTGAACAAGGATGAGAAAGGGAAACCTTTTGATGAAACCAAATACAGAAGCATAATTGGAGATCCCTTCTCTACCTTACTGCTAATAGATAGGATATTATGTTTTTCACATGCGTTTGTGCAAGATATCAGGTGAACACTAAGGAATCTCATTATGTCGCTGCAAAGCGAATTCTTAGATACCTTAAGGGTCCGTTCGTTTGCACGGAATTGGAATTCGATATTGGAATTGAATATTGTGAATATTGTGGAATTAAATATTGGTGACGAATTCAATTTTAATGTTCGCCTAATAAACAATATTGACGAATATTGTGGAATTGGAATTCGATTTTTTGCTCGGGCGTGATTTTTCGCCCGGACGTGATTTTTTTGTCCAGGCGAGATTTTTTCACGTGACCTCGATTATTTTTCGCTCGGCCGCGAGTCTTTTGTCGCTCGGGATATTTTTTCGGCTTGAGACAAAAAAACGTTGCGAGCAAAAAATCACGCCCGAGCGAAAAAATCTGCCCGAGCGAAAAAATCGCGCTCGCACCCAGGCGAAAAATCGCGTCCGGGCGAAAAAATCGCGTCCGGGCGAAGTCGGGCGAAAAAATCTCGTCCGGATCGCGTCCGGGCGAAAAAAATCTAGGTGCGAGAAAAACGCGACTGGGCGAGAAAAACGCGTCAGGCGAAAACGCGTCAGGCAAAAAAAAATGCGCTTGGGCGAAAAAATGCGCCGGGCGAAAAAAACGCGCAAAGCGAAAAAATCGCGCCGGAAAAAAACGCGTCGGGCGAAAAAATCGGGTTGGGGCGAAAAAATCGCGCTCGAAAAAATTGCGCACAGGCAAAAAAAATTCAAGCTAAGAAAAACGCGCTGGGCGAAAAAATCGCGTCCGGGCGCAAAAATTGCGCCTGAGCGAAAAATTCGCGCCCGGCAAAAAAACACGCCCATGCTTAAAAATGTGTCTCCACCGGAATTGTCCAATTCTTATATAAATTGGAAAGAATTGTATTTAGTTTAAAATGAATTCTACGAAATTCATTAAATTTAAATTCCAACGTCAAGTGTCTAGACGAACGATGGAATTAATTAAACCTTCAATTCCAATTCCAAGAGCTCAATTCCAAGCAAACGAACGGACCCTAAAGGTTCACCAAATCTTGGCTTGTGGTACCCAAGAAACAATAATGTCGAGCTGATAGGCTTTTCAGATGCTGACTTTGCAGGAAGTAGGGATGATAGGAAAAGCACTGCCGGGACGTGCCAATTCCTCGGAAGAAGGATTATTTCATGGAATAGTAAAAAGCAGAACTGTGTCACAACCTCTACGGCTGAATCAGAGTACATCTCAGCAGGCAGCTATTGCGCATAACTTCTATGGATCAGAAATCAACTCGAAGATTATGACTTGCAGTTCAGAGAAGTTCCTATGTATTGCGACTCCTCGAGCGCTATAGAAATTGCGAATAATCCTGTGCTGCACAGCAGAACAAAGCATTTTGAAGTGCGCTACCACTTCATTCGGGAGCATGTGGAAAACAAAGATATCTCTCTCTATTACGTCCCCACGGATAAGAAGATTGCAGATATCTTCATAAAGCCCCTAGACGAGGCCAAGTTCAGTCTCTTCAAAACTGAACTCGGCATGCTGAACTATGAAGATTGAAGACTGAAGGGATCAAGGCTCTTAGATCAAGGGGGAGCATCAGCAAGGAACTCAAGATCGGGCACGGATGCAAGAACTGAGGGGGAGCATTATGCTCCAAGTAAAGTCCCAAATTTGCAGAAGCCAAAAAGGGGGAGATTACCCTCTCGGCTAAGGCTAAGGTGGCTGCCAATGTTAAGTATGCTCTCAGGAAAATGGTAATGAATTTCACTCTCAACTGAATTTTCATTTTATGATGTTCATTCCTATCTGTTCTATTAATCTTAGCTTGTAGGATTTAGGCTTCTTCAAATAGAGGGAGATTGTTGGGTATTGTATCCACAATGTACCTGATTTGAAGAAGCCCCTGAACAAGCTAAGTTGAATTGACAATATATTTGACGATCCTCTATCAAGTTGTGCTTGCAGCTATTCCATGCTAAGTAAACACAAATGTCAGGATGCAGTGGGTCAATATACATGGGTCTGCGCAACGTAATCAATCATTGAATAGATTAGTGTGTTGACTCACGTGTGCTCTCTCTATTAGAGTGTACTTATATTCAAGTATAAGGTCTAGGTAGATCATGAGCAGAAGAAGGAGCAAAGATGGGTCAAAGACCAAGTCATCAAAGGAAGGAAGAGAAAATTCTTCTAAGTCAAAATCGACGGGAATCAATAAGTTATTCCCGCCGACTTCGACGGGAATCGCTAGTGATTCCCGCTGACTTCGATGGGAATCGTTAGTGATTCCCGCCGATTCGTCGGGTATCACTTAGCCTCTCCCGCCGACTTCTTCCGGCTGACCGTTTTCAAACAGGGATTCTACTAAGGTAGAATCGACGGGAATCGTGAGTGATTCCCTCCGACATTGACGGGAATCACCAACGATTCCCGCCGATTCTGCCTTAGGAAAATTTCCTGTGTTCCATGGACCAAACCAAGATGTCGGCGCTGTTTCGGCCGGGGAAAGGGTTTCTCCTTATGGGTCCCACAACGGTCTTTAGGGTTGGCCTTTGGTATATATATACCCGTATTTTGAACCTCTACAGTCAACTATTCACGCGAAATCAAAAGTAGCCGATGCCGTGCCCTAGCCGATCGCGGAAACCGCTGATCGCCTGTAGCCGCTCGCAAGTTCGTCGTCGTCGTTGATCTCAGTGCTTCTTTGATCTTCCTACGACAGTACCGAGGCAATCCGAGAGTCTCACGCATCTCTCTTGAGATCTCTTGTCTTCCGATTTGTTGAATGAGATTTTTTCTCCATTCCGAATTGGTTGAGACGACTAATCCAACTGAGATCGTTCATAGACCTTGCTTGCTTCGTCAAGAAGTTTGGATCTACAAAGAATCGCCGCCGCAATCACTTGTCGCCGCCGATCTTGAGAAGACCCATTCCAAGAGAGAACTCCGGTTGTGGACTCTTTGTATTTTCCGTTCAAGCTACAACGAACGAAGAAGGACATCGGAATCTCCAAAAGCTTTGTTTGTATTTTCTTTTACATTCAATTTTGGTTTGTTGTAAAGGAATTTTCATTCCTTATTGTAAGGGTTGGGTATAACCCATGGTGGTGGAGTTGTGACTCCTTTGTTGGAATGGTTCCTTCTGTAGTGTGAGGATTGGATTTCAATCTGTTTGGAGAAGTGACCGAGTCGTCCCTTGGTGGGAGAAAGGTCGAAGGGGGAAAGTGGACATAACAAAATCGGGGAACCACTATAATTCTTTGTGTGTTTTATGTGTTGTGTTTGTAAATTTGTGCAGGTAAAATTAATTCTGCAAAAGACTGCACGACACTTATTGCCCCCCCCCCCCGCCATAGGTGGATTTAGTCCACACTAGAGACTTTAAGCTACCTTCTACGGCTTCCTGATACTTATGATATGATCCGCCAACAAATTCTGGGTATGGCGGAATCTCCTACCTTAGATGCCACCGCAGCCCGCATCGCTGTTGTTACCTCTCTGCTTCAGCGCCCTCTTCTACCCGCGCCTCCTCCACCGGACAACTATGGTCACCTGATTCAGCGGAGTGGTTAAGGTAGCCACAATCACCAGTCTAGCGGGCGTGCTCCTTCCCGCTACCTTTGCTCTCACTATGGCTTCACTAGCCATACTATGGATTTCTACTGGCTGAAGCATCCTAATCTTCGCCCCTCGGGTGACTCTTCCACCTCCTCTTCTAAGCCGTCTACCTCCGTGGTCACCTCATCTGGTTATGCCAACATAATGACTCAAGGTAAATGGCTGATCGACTCTGGTGCGACTAATCACATGATGGGCAATCCTTAGTGCTTCTCTCTCCTCGAATAAATTGGTTTCCCCCAGTCCTCGTTGCAGATGGTTCTCCCTCCCCAGTTCATGGGTCGGGAGTGGTTCATGTTACTCCGTCTCTTTGCCTAGCGGACACACTATATGTGCCCAAAAATCAATGCAATTTATTGTAAGTTACCTCTTTATGCAAGCAGCTTCAGTGCTCGGTGACATTTACTCCGACTTCTTGTTCTTTTCAGGATCCGAGCTCCCAACGGACAGTTGCTAATGGGACTGAGAGCGGCGGCCTCTACTTCCTCGACAACATTTCCACTTTGTCTACCTTCTCCTCGTCTTGTATAGATCTTCTCCAGTGAAATCTCCGCCTTGGTCATCCTCCTCCACAGCTTCTACATCAGCTTCTGCCCTACCTACCTCTTTCCAGTACTCCTCTCAACTGTGACGCTTGTCAGCTTTGCAAGCATCACCGCTCCTCCTTCCCGCCAAAGCAAGGTCGTGGTTCTACCCTTCTGTTTTATCTAGTCCACTCAGATGTCTGGGGACCTGCTCCTACCCTCACCATTGGTCGGGGTAGTTTTTATTTTGTTACTTTTATTGATGATTTTTCTGGATGTACTTCGGTGTATCTCTTACGAGATCGCACTGAATTGCTTGATGTATGGCTCTCTTTTTATCAATTAATTAAAACTCAATTTGGAGTTTCTATTAAAAGTTTTCGCTCAGATAATTCTAAAAAATATCTGAGTCATGCTTTTACCTCTTTCTGTGTGTAACATGGCATTATTCATCAGACTAGCTGTGTTTATACCTCCCAGCAAAATGGGGTGGCGGAAAGCAAAAACCGTCACCTCCTCGATGTAGCTCGCACCTTGATGGCCCAGAAGCCTGTTCCTCTCTCCTATTGGGGCTATGCTGTTCTCCTTGCCTGCTACCTCATCAACCGCATTCCCTCCACGGTTCTCCACGGCCAAACACCATTCTCCATTCTGTATCCAGGAAAGGATCCTTTTCCTCTTCCTCTCCGCATCTTTGGGTGTACTGCCTTTGTGGATGCTTCATCTGCCACCCATGATAAGCTATCCCCTCGCTCCACCAAGTGTGTCTTTATGGGATACTCCACCACTCAGAAAGGCTATTGTTGCTTTGACCCCGTTCTTCGAAAATAGTTCATCTCCGCTGACGTCACCTTCTTTGAGAATGCCTCCTTCTCGGATCACTCCTCCCTGCTTCCCCCACCTTCTAATACTCCTGATGTTCCCTTCATTCCTTCGACTCCTACTGTAGTCTCACCTCCTACACCGTCTTCGTCCACTCCTCTCCCTCCACCTCTCTCTCCCTCTTCCCTGCCATCGTCTCCCTCATCTCCGCCGCCGTCACTCTCCACTCCCGGGCCAGCTCTCTCTGCCACGGATGCTTCGGATGTCGAGGGGCCCGCCGACCTAGATCTTCCAGTTTCTCTCGCAAAGGGTTGCCGACATGTACCCTTAACCCCCTTGCGGCTGTTGTTTCATATAATAGTCTTATCCCTTCTCACAGGCCTTTGTACTGGCTATATCTGCCACTGCCACACCCCGTTCCTACCAGGAGGCTCTTGCTATTACTCATTGGAAAAAGGCCATGGATGAGGAAATGACAGCCCTAACTGAGCGAGGTACCTGGACTCTTGTTCCTTCTCCCTTCGGCACTGATGTTGTTGGTTGTCGATGGGTCTTTAGGGTCAATTTTTGCCCAAATGGCACTATGGATCGTTATAAGGCCCGCCTTATTGCCAAGGGCTTTACTCAGACCTATGGGGTTGATTACTTTGACACCTTCTATCCCGTGGCTCGTCTCAGCACTATCCTTGTTCTCCTCTCTGTGGCGGTCAATCGCGATTGGCCCATTTCCCAATTAGATGTCAAGAATGCCTTCCTTTATGGTTATCTTAAGGAGGACGTCTACATGGAGCAACCTTCTGGGTTTGTTGCTCAGGGGGAGACACGTATATGCCTGCTGTAGAAGGTAATATATGGCCTCAAGTAGAGCACTCGGGCTTGGTTTGACAAGTTCAGTGACATCGTGGCAGCTGTTGGTTTTGTGCGAAGCTCTACCGATCACTCGCTATTCATTCGCAAAACCTCCTCGAGACTGGTGGTTCTTGCCGTGTATGTTGATGATATTCTTCTCACTAGCGATGACCAGGAAGGGGTAGCCTTGACAAAGCGGCATCTTCGTCAACATCTGGTCACGAAAGATATGGGCTCCCCGAAATACTTTCTGGGGATCGAAATCTCTCGGAAGCCTAACTCCTTAGTCCTCTCCCAACGTAAGTATGCACTTGATCTTTTAAAGGAGGCAGGGTTGATTGGACCAAAGACTTCTTGATGCCCTATGACAACTAGAGAAGACAAAACTTGGAAAGAAGATTTGCCTCCTCTTTTAGATATTACGCGGTACAGGTGTCTGGTTGGTAAGCACATATATCTCACAGTGACATGGCCTGAAATTTCCTATGCTATGGGCAAGGTGAGCCAATTCATGCAATCTCCTAGGGAGTGTCATCTACAGTTCACCTTGCGGATCCTGGAGTATGTCAAAGCAGTACCTGGGAAAGGATTACTCTTTCAAAAGAATGGTCATCTGAGGGTTGAAACATCCTCACATACGAGTTATGCTGATTACAAATGGGATCGCAAGTCAACCTCGGGTTTTTGCACCTTTGTGGGGGGAATCTGGTGAGTTGGAAGAGCAAGAAGCAGTCTGTTGTTTCCAGGTCCAGTGTAGAAGCGGAGTATTGTAGTATGGCTTCGACCACTTGTGAGTTAAAGTGGTTACGGGCTCTCATGATGGATTTAGGAGAGGTCTACAACCATCTTCTACCTATGTTTTGTGATAACAAGGCTGCCATATACATCTCCAAAAATCTGGTCTTTCATGAAAGAACCAAGCACATTGAGGTCGACTGTCATTTCATTCGTGAAGAGATTTTGAAGGAACAAATTTGCACTCCCTTTGTCACTTCTGATAAAGATCTGGCTGACATCTTCACCAAGCCAGTATCCTCCTCATTTCTTCATATTTGCGACAAGCTGGGCATGATCGATATATATGCTCCAGATTGAGGGGGAGTGTTGGAGTTAATGACCGGGCGGTCTGGCGGCCTGTCTTGGCGGATTGAAGACCGCGCGGTCTGGCAGTTTCCCTTCAACTATTTGGTTGTTGGGGTGTTGTTGTCTGGAGTCCAAGTGGTCAAGCGGTTTGTCTCATGCAGTTTGGATACCGGGGGGTCTTGCGGTCTCCCATGGCAGCTTCTCTCACTCTAGTGGTAGCCGAGCGGTTAGCCCTTCTCATCTGACCGCGCGGCTTGTGTGGTTTGTTTTTTGTATAGGCCGCTTAGTCCTATAAATTTTTAGTCCGACATCTCTAATTTGTATTCTCTATTCTCTCCTCCATTCTATAAAAGGGAGGTCATACCTTTGTAATAGAAACCTTTTTGGATAATAAAATTTCTGTTAATCCACTTCCGGCTTATTTTTAGTTCGTTTCTAACACCTATCATTCTGAAGTAAACTATGTCACCTATTCTCCCTTAACGTATTCTTTTACCATTTGTACGAACGTAAAGTAGATGGGGGATAATGGTTTCGTACCTTGGGGAGTAGGTTTCGTAGACGAATCTGTATGCAGGGTGAGTTCTTTGGTTGAGCAGTTGATCAATGCTTTTGGTCTTCCTAACCATTCCATCCCTAGAATGAGGTCAAAGTCCGGGAGGTTCAGAATTATTGTAGTAGCCTGAAATAATCCGTTATGAAGGCAGACAAAGAATATGCATTGATCGGAAGAAAGAATCTCTGATCTGTTAGGGAGTCGCACTCTTAGACGTAGACCAGAAGAGCGTTCAACATTAGGCACATCCTGAATAAAACTTTTTGATACAAAGGAATGTGAGGCTCATGTGTCGAATAAGGTGCGTTCGGGTTTCCCATTTATTGTGTATATACCTGTTGATTTATGAAGAGGTGGTGAACAGAACTAGTTTTACTTAAAATGTGAAGATGAAATACTAAAAGCAAGAAAATTTCCCGTCAAAATATCATGGGGCTGGTGGTTTTGAGTGAGATCCACGACATAGGCTTGTTGTGCCGGGGGAATGGGGATTTCTTGGATTACTCCCAGTCCTACCTTGGTACCATCCTCCACGACCTCTCCCTCATTCTTGGCCAGGTGTTGGATTTCCCATTATATGGTGCTGCTGCCTTCATCCTTGGGAAAAGATTCCTTTGTGTGCAGTTGCATTTCATTTGGCCGGGTTGGTTGTAGTTGAAGAAGTTTCCTAAGAATGGTCCTGAGTTATTATGTGGTGGTTTTTGTGTCGGGGTTGAGGTTGGTCATTGTGTTTGTTGCTCTAGCTTCGGGGTAGGGTAAAAAGGTTGTGTATCCCTTCGTCCCTCTCTACTTCTTTCCCCTGAGGAAGGAGAATTTCTCTTGTAGTTGTATTCTATTTTTGTTGATCTCTTCCGACGGTTTTGAACCATCTGGTGGTCTGCTTCAAGAGTTTTTGCTGATGCGAGGATTTGAACGAAGGAGGAGTGTGCTTCAAATATGAGTGCTTATCGGATGGAGTCCTTGAGGCCGCAGTAGAAGCGTTTGGCGTAGTCGTGATCGCTGAGTACGAATCCTACTAAAAAACGGGAAAAGTAAGAGTACTCCCTCTCATAGTCTAGGACAGAATGGTTGTTTGGCTTAAGGTGATGGAAGCTTTGTTGGAGCTCATCCCGGGCTATCGTCGCGACTAAGTGATAACTGAAGTTGTCGGTGAATTCGCTCCATTCTATTTCCCCGTAGGTTTTTCCCAAGAAGGTGCTATCCATGGCTGACTTCCACCATCGTCGGCATAGCTGACAAAATAAGATACGGTGAGGGTGATGGCCATGCTCCTGGGAGACCTGATTCCTACTAGTAGTTCTTGGGTGAAGTCCAACCATTCCTCGGTTTGTACTGCTGATTCTATGCTGTTGAAGTTTGGTTGAGATAAGACTCGAAAGATGCATGACCATATTGTTGGTGGTTTGGATGGATGACTCCTATCTTCGTGGGGCATGGCATCTCGAAAGGTGGACAAGATATCTGATAATGCATGGTTCATTTCTGCTTGAACGGAGGTGTTGGTTGGCAGAAGAGTAGACGTTTGAGTATTTGCTCCGGGGTTCATTTGTATCTATTTGTGAAAAAAATGAAGAGAGTATAAGTTGTTTGGATAAAAAGGAAGGAGTTTGTAGATAGTATAGGTGTTCTAATCTAGAGTTGGCCTCACCCGCTTTCGCTGTGCTAGTTTGTCCTCGAACTAACTGATGGAGCAAGGTGGAGACGGAGTTCAGTCTATAGAAAGATCTTGTGGCCTCTGATACCAGTTGTATGAACGTCCCCTCCCGGTCATTGTTCATGGCCGAGGGAAAGTTCTTATGCTAGGGGCAATTGCCATATATCGGTATTAGCACTTAAGCTAAACACTACCATATGCCATTTGTCCCTTGAGGCGAGTAATAATTACAGCATAGTTTTCCAACCATAAATAGAAGACAACATAAATGAAAGTCACACACACTATATATATATATATGCAAAAGATGACCAGAATAAGAGTAAGAGTACAACCAGGGGTCCTGGGGCCCAAAAATGCCCATATGAGACTGTACAAGATTCCTTAAAAAATAGGGACCACCATTAAAGGGGACTAAAGCGGCATACCACTTTAGACAAAAAGGTGCTAAGAAAAAACCTACTAAGGCGACAGAGTGCCTCAGGCAAAAAAGGGCTACTAGGCACCCAAAATACTATACTATAAAGACATATACCCAGGAGAGGGATATGTTGTACAAGCAACTACTTACTTCTCTTATGATCTCCTCTGATATGGGCACTGGATCAGGTATTGGGTCCATGACTGCAGGTATCTCCATGTTCACTTCCGGGATTCCTTGCAAGGGTTAGAACTAGGGCTGGATGGGGTATTGCGGGGCTTGCTGCTGCTGGTGAACCTGTATGGTTTTATAGAAAACAATTAGTCATAAAGACAAAGTCGGATTACCTCTCTTTCCTCAGCACACCCACGGTAAAAATATAGCATTAGTAGAAACATTTTAGATACAGTAGGTTTTTATAAGTTAAAAGACAAGTAAGAAAAAGGAGAGGGAAAATGGAAATAACTAAGCTTATAAGAATGCTCATACATCCTTATAAGTTGAGGATCATTATTTTAATTCATTTATAAAGTATAAGTACAAGACATATATAGTTTCAAATCTATAACTTAACTTATATGAATGCTCATACAAACATATAAGTTAAGGGTCTCATGAATTTTGTATTTTACAAGAATGCCCATACAAACATGTATTATAAGTAATTTAAAGGTGAAATGTATGCTAAGTAAGAATGATATGTTTAATTAGATTATTTAGGTCGAAGTCCTTACCCAGTCCACTTGTTAAGTGGGTAGCTAACAACACATTCCATATCATCATTGCAGATGATAACAGCGGATCGGACTTCTCCGCTTCTTGTTAGGTGCACACCACCACCCTAGGACTCACGTACAACATTGGATCATGTTTTGTACTCCACCCGTTGTTCCTAAAAAACCATAGGGACAATGACACAGACTAAGGGGATTTGTCCACTAGGATTTTAACCACAAGACAGATTGCTCCTTCACAATCCAAAGAATTTAACACGCTAGTCTCTCTGACAGTGTATTGTAGTGTAGAGTGGTTAGACCTGCCACCAAGTTTATTATTTATTTTATTTAAGAAAGCCTTATACTGGGCTTACCATCTAGACTTTACAACCTGTTATTGTGATGAAATGAACTTTAATGAAAAGAACCCTTAACTGGAGGAAATCTAGAGTTTGCATTAAGATACTTTCAGGGTGTTTGATTTAAATTACGTATTGGCCAGGTAAGAATAAGGTTGGTGGTCGCACTTTGTATGGTTATACACCACATTCCTTGCGGGGGATACTGGCTCACCCCTAACTCCTTTCCCAGACACCAATTTCGTAATTTAGAAACAAATCACTTTAACGTATATAAGGTTGTACTCGTAGTTTTACCATTTAAGATCTACTATAATTATGCGAATAATGATGCAAAAAGAGTAAGGATCATGGTATACTACTTGCGTGCAGCCGCATAGGAAACATTCTACGTGATATCAAACGTATTCCTCGTAGGCAAGAAGTGATCAGGTTTGAATATCCCAAACATTAAAGAAAGAATATGCGTGGAGTTATAACAAGTTAAGAAAGACTTCACAAACATTTTCCAACTTCATTTGGTGACCTAAATAAGCGTAATATTTAAAGGTGATGATTGTTGGGATGCAAGTAAATATTTCCTACATTTACTAGGAAAAGGGGTTTCTTATAAAAGTACGAGATTATAGAATCACACGACACTCCACCGTCCATCGAAATGTTTTCCAAGGTAATTAGTGAGTACATGATATATAAAGAAAAGGGTGAAGATATTTGGGGTGTGAAAATAGGTAATTTTTATTTTATGAGTATGAGGGTTTAATAATGTAAATAAGATGAAGCATGATGTTACCCGACCGACAAAAAGGTTTCACTATTCACTTAAAACTTTTCCCAAGGTCTATAGTGACCTAAATAGTTGTGTGATGATGGGTGATAAGCTCTGGGGTTCAAATATATATTATTGGTAATTATGATAAACTATGAGAGTTTAGGTAAATAAATAAGATCTAGGGTCCAAATATTTTTCAAAGGTATGTTATGACCTAATTAGTGCTCTGAAAAAGTTTTGTATTTATGGGAGTTCATTTACGAATTATTTTAAATTTTTAATAAGGAAACATTTTTTTTATTAAGAAAATATGTTAGGGTAATTAAATAAATTATATAAAAAAATAGAAATAGGATCCAAGGTGCTGCTCCTGAGTTAGGAATATTTAGAGAAACATTCCATAATTATTTTACGGGATTTGGAGGTCATGAGAGGTGTCCTCAACATTTTTCAATTTATAGGAATTATAATAATGAAGGAAACTTTGAACGGAGATTCCAGGAGGTCTAAACAACCCCTGAAAATGGTCCACCACTTTTTAAAAACTGCGGACCAAGCCCTACAACTTTCATGCTAGTCACTTGGCAAGGGTCAGCCTTTATGGTGCTTATTTTTGAGCTAACAAGTTCTGTTAATGGGCTGCAAATAGCCATTAAATTAAATTAAATTAAATTAAAGAAAAGGCGTAGCACGGATCTTGGCAGAGATCCAAGGCTCCAGAAATACGATAGACAAGAAAATGACCTTCCCCCATAGCGAATCCTCTATTCAATCCACTATTGTGGTCAGCCAATCATTGTTGAGGTTAATCAACGGCGCTGATTTCGTCTTCAACCTCCAACAATGGCTGAGATTTATCCCGCTAGAGAAAAACTTACAGGGCTTTGCCACTATCGCCTAGTTATCGCTAGCCACTTCTGGTCCACTAGAAAGTTTCCAAGGGGCGAGGGCACTATTTTGGCTGTGGTGGGATCGCCGGAAACCGCCAGCGGCGGCGGAACTCAAGTTAGGTTTTACTTGGAATCTGCCGCTGCAACAGGCCAAAACAATGCCCAATTGGGCTCGATTTTGATTCGAAAACTTTCGTGAGGATAAGGGGAATAAGAAGGAAGAGTAATCTCACCATATAGGGGCGAGCTCGCCTGGTTCGGAGTTAGTTGTCCATGGCTTTTCATGGGTTTAACAGGGACTTCAGCCCTTACTTCCTGCTCCTCTCTCCAGCACCTGCATAAGGACATCACACCAGGAAGGTGGAAAACAAGGCAACTGTCAGCATTCAGATGACCAATGTATAACAATCCTACCCCTTTCCCGGTGCAGTGGCATCCCTTCCCTGCAGGCATAGCAACGCATAGACAGATATATCATATCTTGTGCTCTCAATCACAATCAATCCATCACAACCATCAGCCACACGGCCTGACGATCCGTGTACTTAGGGCTCATTCTTGGTGCACCGACGAACTAGGGTCAACACCACCGTTTACATAGTATTGAGCATTTAGTTTTAATGGCGAGCGGGCCTAAGACTCTTATTATGTCATTGACGAAAGCTCAATTCCTTGACGCTCTCCTGTACAGTCAACATAACGAAGGTACATATCAACCACCCCCCATTGCTCAAGTCGCCTTGCCATCACCGAGTATAGCATACCCGTGGCTATATCTAAAGGCACGGGTCGGTTTCACCTTTCCTATTCGGCAAGAAGCCTTTTTAGAGCTCGCTGCTCATACTAGCCATAATGTCCGCTAAGGACTGGCTATACTGTCCACAATGGACTGGATACACTGTAACCACAGCATAAGCAGTACAAGGGTATTTCCCTGGAATTCCTCATCCTAGTACTTCCTACTACTTCCCTTCACAGGCACGACCCATTGACTCCACAAACTACACGTTTATACGCGGAGTCTTCTCTGGTGTGCAATATGCAACATCACCAATCCAAACAAACCTGTCCAGATGGGCTTAACACACCATACCTATCCCGTACTACACATTTCCGGGTATAAATGCAGACTCAACTGGGGATAGAAACATAAACCCAAGGGGATCACTT
This sequence comes from Platanthera zijinensis, assembly GCA_039513925.1. Classification (NCBI taxonomy): domain Eukaryota; kingdom Viridiplantae; phylum Streptophyta; class Magnoliopsida; order Asparagales; family Orchidaceae; genus Platanthera; species Platanthera zijinensis. The sequence continues at coordinate 99,525,115 of CM077092.1, forward strand.
ACTCTTCCACCTCCTCCATATGCGGAAACAGTTCGCTTTGTTGCTGAAGCACTATTTGCCATAATTCAACCGACAGGGCCTGCACATCTGGCATTGGTTCAGCCGACCGAGCAGTCGCAACCGGCATTTGTGTCAGATCATGTTGGTGTAAGACCTGAACCGATTGAGACTGTGGATCCACGAGCAACTGAACGACAGTTGAAGCAATTCATGAGCTTCAGTCTGCCTACAATCATGGGGGTGGGATCCCCAATGCAGGCAGAGGATTAGTTACCGCAAGTCAAGTGTATATTGACGGCGATCGGGACGGAGGAAAGTCAGAAGATCACCTTGGCCACCTTCTTAATGGAAGGAGAGGCGCGGTTATGGTTGGAAGAGGTTGAGTTACACCATTTAGCGGGCAGGCCGTTAACACAAGTTTCGATTGAGGAGTTCTCTTGAATGTTTTTGGCAAGGCACTTACCAACGGCACAACGCATTGCCATAGAGAATGAGTTCCAACGGTTAACACAAGGATAAAGTAGCGTTGATACGTACTTGCATGAATTTACAATGTTGGGACGGTATGCGGGGTCAATCTTCTCGGATGAGCAAAGGAAAATGAATCGGTTATACGTAGGATTGCAGGATGAGTTGAGGTTCCTGCTTTCGAGTTCGGTGAACCAAGGATTCTAGGCATTGGTTGATACTTCATGTGCGCTAGAGAAGGACATGAAGTAGGTGCAAGGCAAACGGGACTTGGCTATGACAAAGCCAGAGTTAAAAGTACCGCGCCCTGGAAAATCATACTATTAAAAGAAGTGGGGCAAGAGGTCCAAGCTTTCTGTGCAAGCTTCTGCGACAGTTGCGTAGGGAGAAACTTCAAAGTAGGAGTCTCTTACCTGCTTTACCTGTGGCAAAGTGTGGCATATAGGTCATGATTGTAGGGTTGCTAAGCCAAAGGTGGAAAAGAAGACGGGTACGTCTTATGCTGAGAAGGGCAAAGTAGTGGTAAAGTCCTCTGCATCCCAGGCACAGCCCAGAGTTTATAATCTTGGCCAGCAGGAGGATATAAAAGCAAAGTGACGTCATCACAGGTATGATTTAAGATATTGCTTGCTTTTTTTATTGCATACTTTCTATGTAGCTTGTGCATGATGTGTGTGCTACAGGATTTGTCCTGATTCAGAACAACCCAGTGAGAGCCCTGTTTGATACGGGTGCTTCATATTCGTTTCTGTCTAAGGACTTCATAGCTCGAATTAGAGTACCGAGTCATGTGACGACACATAGTATAAAGGTGTTATTACCGAATGGTTGTGTGATGCTTGCGGTTAGAGCTTGCGATGTGGAAGTTCAAATAGGAAGTCGGGATTTCGGTTTGAGTGCATCTATGCTACCGATATCGGAATTTGATGTGATCTTTCGCATGGACTGGCTCTCGGAGTAGCATGCCTTTATTGATTGCAATTCAAAGGAGATCACATTGTGCCAGAATACCGAGTTTGAGACTAAGTTCGCTTATATGCGAGGAGTAGGAAGGATCTTGGTGTCTGCTCTCCAAATCGTCAATGTGTTCGGAAGGGCGCAGAGTTATTCTTCACGCTTATTCGGGTTGTTGAGCCAAAGGCCAGTGTGTGCGATGTTCTGATTGAGTTGGAGTTTGTCGATGTATTTCCGAAGGATCTTCCTGGGTTACCGCCTCAGCGAGAGATCGACTTCTCTATTGAGTTGGTGCCAGGTGCGAAACCTATGGAACGCTCACCATATCGCGTAGCGCCAAAAGAAATGGTAGAATTGAAAGTCCAACTGTAAGAGTTGCAGTAACAGGGATACATATGCCCAAGTATGTCACCTTGGAGCGCGCCTGTTTTGTTTGTGAAAAAGAAGGACGATATTTTACGGCTATGTATGTACTATCGTGAGTTGAATAAGTTGACGGAGAAAAACAAGTATACGATTCCACAGATAGATGACCTGTTCGATCAGCTAGTGGGATCAACCATCTATTCCAAATTGGATTTAAAATCTGGATATTACCAGTCGAGGATTCGGGAAGGTGACATTACCAAGACAACATTTGGAACACGATACAGGCATTATGAGTTCACCATTGTAATGCCCCGAAACTCAAAAGAGTGACGGGTTGCGTTTTGAGACAAATCTAGGATTTAGTAGAGGTGACACGGCCTGGGACACGGGCATATCCAAGGGCGTGTCGTGCTCGGGTTCGGCAATGGTCACGTGGTCGAATAAATCACAATCAACGATCATCGGGGTGTGAACACAGCCTGGGACACGGGCGTGTCCATGTGCGTGTCAGTCACTCAAAGCCTCTCACTTAACAATCGTTGAGTGAGGATGCACGGCCTGAGCCCATGCGTCTTCGGGTCCGATACGGGCATGTTAAAGTTGACACGGGCGTGTTGAATACCAGTGTCCTTCTCGGGTGTTTGGCGAGTTATGCTAAGGCAAGCTACATGACTTGGGACACGGGCGTGTCCAAGGGTGTGTCTAGCACACGACATGTTACACGGGCGTGTCATATGGCCGTGCTGTGCTCTGTTTGTTTTGGACCTGTGTCGATGAAGGAACACGCCCAGCTACACGGGCGTGTACTGTATGACATTGTCGTGTCAAGTGCCCATGTTCTTTTTGGGACGCGACGGTTTCGACGGCGAATGAGTGACACGGCCTTAGGCACGGGCGTGTCGCAAGCCGTGTTCGGCCCAGGAAGTTTATTTTTGGGCCAAATCGCAGCCATTCGTTTCCTTATTTTTGGATCTAACGGCTCAGATCTCTCCATGCTAGGGTTAAGGTCGGGATTGAGTGTTTAAACCCTCATTTCTTTTGGGTTCACTCTCTAACTAACTTCTAGAGAGAAGGGAGAGCAAAGAGTTTGGAGGAAGAGGATGATCCGGCCACCGGAGGAGATTCAGAGCGCCAAATCGCAAACTCAGATCTGTGGATGCAAGATCATCGCGGTGCTTTTCATCCGCATAGTTTTCCATGGCGCCGAGGAAAAATGTTAGGGTAATGATTCTCATCTTGATCATATGAAGCTCTTCTTCCTCTGCAGGGGAAAACCCTCTCCCGCGAGTATGCGGCGAGTTTGCGGTGTTCCTTGGGGTTGATAAGTAAAGTCCCCCTTGTCTTGAGTCCGGAATCGAAGTACGGGCATAGGTATGGTGCGTGAAGACAACCCGGTCAAGTTGGTCTGGATCGGTGATGTTGCATTGCATAAGTAGCCGGAGAAGACTCAGTGGAATTGATTGTTTTCGAGTTTCTACGGGGTAGATGGCAGCACGAATCCTTGGGGATTAACCCCAAGGTGCACCCGAAAAACTGGGAAGAAATGCATTTCTGCCATCTTGGTGACCTGGGAGCCAATCTTGAACATAACTAGGTTATGTGCTTCTGTGATCGAATTTGGGATCCGGGAGAAGCTTTGCCCGCGTGTACGTCTTAAAGTGACACGGCGGTGTGAGCAACGGGCAAGTGGAAACAGACCTGGGCTATGTGGTTTTGTGTCAGATACCTGAAAAAGGGACTGGCCATTGGCATAGTCGTGCGAGTCTTAGGATTAGACCGGAAAGACTAAAAATGTTCACGAGATTTGTCGTCCAAGGGATGGTGGTGAGACCACAGTTTTGATCGGTTTCACAAGGTTAATGCCCTGAGAGAATGGGGTGTGTGGTCGTGTGAGCCTGCACCTGCTATGATGTGCTTGTTCACTTTATTACTTGCTATGCTAACAAGTGCAGGGAAAAAGCTTTGCCACCCCGAATTTGGTGCGGAATCGTTATAATTTTGTCATCTTTAGCTGACCGTTATTCTTGTTTGCCACCGTTGCGGTGATTTGTGCTTGTAGGTGTCGCGGAACCGAGTGGCAAATAGCGGGCCAAAGCCTAAGTTGTTGAGCCCGCCCTCGAAGGCCTTGTGTGTTTACTTTATTAGTTCATGTGTGGCCGGCCTGCGAGCCGAAGTTTGTAAAACAAAATTTCATTCAAGTGAACTGTTGTAAGGCCTTAAGGCCAGTACTTTTTGTGTATTTTGTACTTCAGCACGACTGGGTTTTCTGTTAGTGGACATTCATGCTTGTTGGCTGGGTTCTTATTGTTGCAACTTAATATATTGCTTCCACTAGATGCTCTGTGTAGGACATGTGTATTGGTTGAATGGTTTCAATGAGTAACCCACCGGTCTGTCCGTGGTATATGGCATCGGGCCCCGGCCGGACCTACTACTATATGATATGCGATGGATAGGGGCGTTACAATTTGGTATCATACTACCGGTTTCGATCAGACTTCAATGAATTCATGGACGAATTCACTTTAAGGGATGGTGAGCACATGTGTGTGTGTCATCGTTATAACATGAAAAGAACCCATGAATGTCCACTTAGGAATGAAAATACACATGTTTGAGGAACCTGCGTGTTCCTATAATTGCATTTTGCAATGTTGTTTGGTCGCTTATCGGTGTTTTGTATGATTATAAATGACCAGGAGTGGTGCTGGGCCGTCAGAACGTCCATTTTTTGAGGCAAGCAGCGCACCAAATGATGCGCATGCAACACCTCTTTCAAATGAGACCATTCGATTGGTAGCTGAGGCTGTGTTTGCGATGATCAATCCTCAGGCTGCAAGGCAGGTGCAACATCCTGCTCCTTCTTTGGAGAAGGTACCTCTCCAAGCGGAAGAGCCAAGGAGGATGGAACAGGTGGTAGTGGAGCCAGTGTTGCCTAGGAGAGCAACGGAGAAGCAGCTTAAGCACGTGATCTGCTTCAATCTTCCACTGTTCTCGGGGACGGTAACCCCAACTAAAGTAGAGGATTGGCTCTCTAGAATTATCAGAGTGTTGATTTCTACTGAGACTGAAGAGTGGTAGAAGACCACAATTGCCATGTTCTTGCTGGATGGTGATGCAAGACTATGGTGGAAAATCTTGGAGCTACACCATCTTAATGGTAGGTAGTTGACTGACATCTCGATGGAGGAGATTTCGGGATTGTTCTTGGCTCGATACCTCCCCCCAGCTCAGAGGATAGCAATGGAAAATGAGTTCCAGAAGCTAGTGCAAGGTGACAGCAGCGTTGATGACTATCTCCACGAGTTTACTCAATTAGGTCGATATGCAAGCTCTACTTTCGCTGATGAGGAGTGCAAGACAAGCCGATTCTATGAAGGTCTAAGTGATGACTTGAGACTGCAACTATCAGGGCCGATGACACAGGGTTTCCTGACCTTGGTCAACACGGCCCGGTCTTTAGAAAAAGTCATGAAGAATGTTCAGGAAAAGAAGGACTCTAGTGGCAGGAAATAAGAGTTCAAGGTGCCGCCTGCAAAGTCTGGTTTTCGAAGATGGAACAAGAAGGCTAGGTCGTGGGGTCCAGCTCCTTCTTCAGGTGCCTCGGGGGCAACTACAAACCGAACCCCGGGCGGTTGTTTTACTTGTGGTAAAACGAGGCATTTTGCCTGTGATTTTTGGAGCGGACGTCCGAAGTCCGAGAAAAATCAAGGAGCAACTTATGAAGAAAAGGGCAAGGTAGTCGAGTCAACTGCATCCCACTACGCTCCGACTCAACCAAGAGTCTATAATCTAGGCCAACAAGAGGCCATCAAACAGGCAGACGTGGTGACACGTACGGTTTAATTTATAGCATGTTAACTTTAAATACTGTTATCTAGTGCTTGTTAGCTTAATACTGTCTTGTATAGGCTTTGTTCTAATTTGTGATAGTCCGACACGAGCACTATTCGATACGGGAGCTTCACACTCCTTTTTGTCCGAAAGTTTCATAACGCGCATCAGAGTCCCTTCTTCGATGGCAAAGGACAAATTTTATGTGCTGCAGCCGAATTGGTGTTCGATGTGCTCGGACAGAGTATTTGCCGTAAAGATTCATATTGGAAGTCAAGAGTTCGACTTGCTAGCATCATTCCTACCTCTAGTAGAGTTCGACGTCATCTTCGGTATGGATTGGATTTCAGAGAAGAAGGCTTTTATAGATTGCAACTATAAAGAGGTCAAGCTAGGTGTTGGGAAGGAGACAACGTTTGCGGGACTGAAGGGGTCGAGCAAGACACTGATGTCTGATCTTCACTTGGTCAAGGCAGTTCGTTCTAGTGCAGAGCTGTTCTTCTCGTTAGTGGAGGCTGTAAAGCCTAAAGCCTTTTTGAGTAGTATCCCAATAGTGTGCGAGTACCATGAAGTGTTCCCGGACTATATTACCGGAGCCCCACCGCAGTAGATATAGATTTCCCCATTGAGCTAGTGCGAGGTGCCAAACCTGTGTCACGCTCTCCTTATAGGTTGGCGCCTAAGGAGATGGTGGAGTTAAAGGTTCAACTAGAAGAGTTGATGGAGCAAGGGTATATGCGTCCAAGCTCGTCGCCTTGGAGCGCACTTGTCCACTTTGTTAAGAAGAAGGACGGGAGCTTGCGGCTGTGTATCGACTACAAATAGTTGAACAAGCTAACGAAAAAGAACAAATACCAGTTCCAAGGATTGATGATCTTTTCGATCAGTTAGTCGGGTCGTCAGTATATTAAAAATGGGATCTGAAGTCCGGTTACTATCAGCTGAGGATAAGGGAGAGTGATATCCCAAAGACAGCATTCAGCACAAGGTATGGGCATTTTGAGTTTACGGTCATTCCGTTCGGGCTGACTAATGTGCCATCTGTATTCATGGATCTGATGAACAGAACGTTAAGGGAGTAGACCATTTTGTGATCGTCTTAATTGACGACATATTAGTGTACTCGCAGTGCGAAGAAGATCACTTCAAGCATCTGCATCTAGTTTTGGAGACGCTGAGGAGGAACGAACTATACGCAAAGTTCTCTAAGTGCTAGTTTTAGTTATCCTCAGTGGAGTTCCTTGGTCACATAGTCAGTGGAGAAGGGATTGCGGTATATCCAGCAAAGTTTGTTGCGATACGAGAGTGGCCTATGTTGTATTCGGTAGCAAAAGCACGGAGTTTTTTGGGGCTTACTGGCTATTACAAGCGCTTCGTGGAGAACTTCTCGCGGATAGCATTACCTCTCATGACATTGACAAGGAAAGATCAAAAGTTTGTATGGATGCAGAAGTGCGCACAAGCGTTCGAAGAGCTGAAGAGTCGGTTGACTACGGCGCCAGTACTAAGTTCGCTGAGTGGGACCGAAGGTTTTGAGATATACAGTGATGCCTAAGGCAGTGGTTTGGGATGCGTGCTGCTGCAGCATTGTAGTGTTATTACATATGGCTCACGTCTGCTGAAAGTGCATGAAAAGAATTATCCAGTCCATGACTTGGAGTTAGCGGCCGTGATTTTTACGCTAAAGCTATGGAGGCACTATTTGTACGGCGTAAAGGTCGATATTTACACCGACCACAAGAGCCTGAAATACCTACTGGATCAAAAAGATTTGAACATGAGGCAGCGGAGATGGATGGAGTTCCTGGGGGACTACACGTTCAAAATCCATTATGTGCCCGGGAAAGGCAATGCGGTTGCAGATGCGTTGAGTCGCAGTGCTCTCGCCCTGGACAACTAGTTGTTGGTTCATGATGCGAGGTTAATTCAGGATTTGGATGCGTTAGAGATTTGTTGTGTGGACAAGCAGAATAGCGCCAAAGCATTATTGAACTGGACGGAAGTTCACTATGTCTTGGCTGATCGCATTCGGCAGGCAATGGAATTGTATAGCAGCATAAAGGAGCTCATGGATGCAGTATTGGATGGGTCAAATTCCCAGTTTTTTTTAGAAGATGGGCTGCTAAGGAAGGACAGTCGTTTGTGCGTCCCAAGTGTGGGAAATCTACGGGCGGAATTTTTATACGAGGATCATCATACCAAGTACTCAATCCACCCAGGGAGCACGAAGATGTACCGAGATCTAAAGAAGTTGTTCTGGTGGCCAGGACTCAAGAAAGATGTGGCACTATTCGTGGCTAAATGTCAAACTTGCGCCTTAGTGAAGGCAGAGTGCCAAAATCCAGGGGGTTTCTTGAAAACTTTGCCTATTCCGGAGTGGAAGTTTGACGACATTTCGATGGACTTTGTGCATGGCTTGCCAAGGTCGTAGAAGGGAAACAACGCCTTCTGGGTGATCGTAGATCGGTTAACAAAAGTGTCGCACTTCATTCTGCATAGGAAGGATGATTCAGTGGAAAAATTGGTGAAGCCGTATGTGGATAATATAGTCAGACTGCACGGTGTGCCCCACAGCATTGTGAGAGATAGAGATGGTGTTTTACGTCCAATGACTGGAGGTTGGTGATGCAAATAATGGGGACAAAGTTGAAGTTCAGCACAGCCTTCCATCCACAGACGGATGGGCAGACAGAGATGGTCAACAGGACGTTGGAGGACATACTTCGTATGTCTGTTCTTGACTTTGGAAAGCATTGGGAAGACAACCTATATCTGGTGGAATTTGCGTACAATAATAGCTACCAGGCGAGTATACAAATGGCGCCCTTCGAGGCCCTATATGGTAGGAAGTGTCGCATGCCGTTTGAAAGTCCACCTAATGTCAACGACTTACACCTTTGGGGGGGATAGGTGTCTTTGCAGCGTATTTGCGGAATTAAGGTTTTACCTGCACAAGAAAACAAAAAAACACAGCACAAAAAGTACACAAGCAATTTATAGTGGTTCCCCGATTTGGGTACGTCCACTTCCCCCCTTCGACCTATCTCCCAACCAGGGACGACTCGGTTACTTCACCAACAGGATTGAAATCCAATCCTTGCATTAACGGAAGGAACCCTTCCACACGTAGGAGTCAACACTCCCACAACACGGGTTGCACCCAACCCTACAACTAGAGACCAATCGGTCCTTTACAAAGAATTAAAAATAGCTTGTAAGAAATACAAACAACGTATGGAGACTAAGGTGTCCCTCTTTGTTCGACGACGTGTTCTTGAAGTCAACGAAGAGTCCACAACCCTAGATCTCACTTTGAGAGAATCTCCCCGAGACCGACGGCGGCGACGAGCGGCGGCGAGGCTCTCGGTGTTGGCGGCGGCAACTGAAAACAGCAGCAAAGCACTGGAGATCCAATCTTCTTAGCGAAGTCGGCAAGGTCTACCAACGGTCACACGAGGATCGATCATCTCGATCGATTCGGACGGGGAAAGATTTCCTTATCTCAAATCAAGAGACAAAAGATCTCTGGATAGACACGTGAGACGCTGTGCAAGACTTGGCTTCTATCACCGAGGATCTGGAGGAGATCGAGATCGGCTTCGATGATCGGCTGCGGCGACGGAGGCGGAGCACGTTCGCGAGATTAGGGTTAGTCGGCCGCTTTGTTTTGTATATCGTCTATCTGTGTACTGTTCACAAATACAGAGTATTTATACACTAGGTCAAGAGATGACCGTTGTGGGACCCACCAGCAGTAAGAACAAAGTCCGGTTCAAAATCCCGCAGATGTCGTGGACCGGTCCAGACAGAGTCGGAAAAATACCCAAGTCAAATTCGGCGAGAATCGTGAGTGATTCTTGACGAATCGGCGAGAATCACTTACGATTCTCGCTGAATTCTACTTAGAGAATTCTTACTGCACAGGTTATAGAGGCCGGGGAGAAGCGGTGGGAATCACCTTGGATTCTCGCCGACTTGTCGAGAAGGCAAAGTCATTCTCGATGAATCGGCGAGAATCACTTGGTGATTCTCGACGATTCTGCCTTAGATGATTTTTCTGACTGCGTCGAGACAGCCGGCCAACCCGGCAAGAATCAACTAGTGATTCTCGACGACTCGTCGAGAATCACTGGTGATTCTCGACGAATCGGTGAGAATCACTTAGTGATTCTCAACGATTTACACTTAGACGATTCTCGTCTTTCAACCCGTGAGATGGTCTTTGGCCCATCCTTGCTCCATGTCTGCTCTAGCTTTATCATAGCCCTGTACTTGAAATTAAGTACACCCCATTAGAGAGAGTACATGTAGGCCAACACACTGATCTGCTCAACGAGGGATTACGTTGCACAGACTCGTGTATATTGACCCACTGCACCCTGACATTGGTGTGTACTTAGCATGGAATAACTGCAAGCACAACTAGAAATATTTCATCAAATACATTGTCTATTTACCTTAGCTTGTACAGGGGCTTCTTCAAATCAGGTACATTGTGGATACAATACCCAACAATCTCCCCCTATTTGAAGAATCCTAAACCCTACAAGCTAAGGTGAATAGAGCATATAGAAATGAAAATCATAAACTTAAAATTGAGTTGAGAGAGATATTCATTACCAATTTCTTGAGAGCAAACTTGGAGCCACCTTAGCCTTAGCCGAGAGGGTAATCTCCCACTTTTCGGCTTCTGCAAATCGGGGACTGAAGCATGTGACACCATGCTCCCCCTCAGTTCTTGTACCTTTGCTTTCACTAAATTCCTAGCAGAGGCTCCCCCTAGACGCATGAGCCTTGAGCTCCTGTAGTCTTCATTCTTCGTAGTTTAGCATCCTCAATTCAGTTTTGAACATACTGAACTTGGCCTCGTCAAGGGGCTTTGTGAAAATGTCTGCAATCTGCTTGTCAGTGGGAACATAGCAGAGAGAGAGATGTCCTTGTTCTCCACATGCCATTGGTACTTCCTTGAACTGGAGGTCATAGTCTGCTAACTGATTTCTGATCCATAGGAGTTGTGCGCAGCAGCTGCCAGCCGAGATGTACTCAGACTCTGCTGTGGAGGTTGCTACACAGTTCTGCTTCTGGCTATTCCATGAGATGAGTCTTCTTCTGAGGAATTGACACGTCCCTGAAGTGCTTTTCCTTTCATCCCTGGAGGTTGAGCGACGTATACTTCCTCTTTCAAGCCTCCATTCAAGAAAGCCGATTTCACGTCCATCTGATAGACTGTGAATCCTTTGTGAGAGGCATAGGCTAGGAATAGCCGGATTGCCTCGAGCCGTGCAACTGGTGCAAATGTCTGGTCGAAGTCAATCCCCTCCTCCTGTCTGTATCCTTGAGCCACCAGTCTGGCTTTGTTCTTGATGTTGACTCCATGTTCATCCAACTTGTTTCTGAAGATCCACTTGGTGCCAATCACATTTTGCATCTTCGGTCTGGGAACCAGCGTCCAGACTTTGCATCTTTCGAATTGATGCAGCTCATCTTGCATGGCCAAAATCCATGACGCGTCTTTGTTCGCTTCGTCGAACTTCTTTGGCTTAACCTGCGACAGAAAGGTGTCTGAGCTCTAGAAGTCTTGCATCAGGAGCTCTAGCAATTTCTGGGGCCCCTTCCTCTTCAGGGAGGACCGTTTCATCCTGACCGTCATCCTCTCCGATCGGTGTTGAGGTGGAGACCTTGACGTACTTGGGAGTTGCACCTTTAGTAGTCTCATCTAAGCTTAGTTGTTCAAGCCTTGCACCATAATTAGCATTATCTCTTTTCCCTTAATCTTGTTCCATGGTAAGCCTGGAACATCTCTTGTCTAGGTCCCATCATGTACCTTGGTACCTAGACTCTCCTGCAAAAAAGAATTACCTTTCCTTAGGAACCCAATATGTATTGTGTTGGAACACCCTTTTTATATTTGGGTCAGGATAACTATGCTAAGGATGTTGACCTAATTGTATAGCATAGGTCATTGAGTGTGAGTTTAGAACTTAGGTTATTTGAGATTTAGTTCTGCTCAGCTCGACGGAGAGTCGACCCCAGCTCGACGTAGAGTCGTCCTCAGCTCGACGCATAGTCGACCGCTGCTCGACGCACAGTCGATCGCAGCTCGACGCAGCGTCGTTCTCAGTTCGACGTAACGTCGAGTTCTGCTCGACGTTTTGGCGTGTATCTCTCTGCTTCAATTTTACTCTCTGATCGACGGTCAGTCGAGCTCAGATCGACGCTTCAGGAAGAGTTCGACGTTTTAAGTTCTCCCGTCTGTCGACATTTGAAATTCAAATGAGAGATTTTTCAAGCAGTTATTGCAAGAGATCCCCTGGCCGTTTCAAGACTTAATTGCTCCATATCTCAAGGAATTTTCAATGGAAATCAATTAAGGCTTTCCTTCTAGGCATGGACAGTTATGGAATATATTAAATGCCCTGCCAACGGCTATCAATCAAAAAGAAGTAATAATCCCATTACTCAGAGATCTATTCGAGAGAGACAAGGAGAACAGGAAGAACATTCATTCTGATTGATTATGGAGCATTCTGATTCGCTAACAGGAAGAACATTCATTCTGATTGATTATGGAGCATTCTGATTCATTCTGATTCGCTATTAGGGATGCTGAACGTCGAGCTCTGGTCGACGTCAATTAACGTCGTCGACCGACGACCTTCAAAACGGCGAACGTCGAACTCAGCTGAACACCATCGAGTCTCTTCGTTTCCCCTAGAGCCTCTTAGCGTCGAACTAAGCTCGACGTTATTTCCTTTTCTGCGTCGAACCCTAGTATAAAATCATCTTCTCGGCGTCGATGTCATTTGCGCTTTCGTATTTCCTGCAACTACATTCTCCCTCCAAAGCTTTTACACTTGTTCTTGAAAGGTATTCTGCAGATAATGGCGATTCCAGCAAACATATTGACGGCAATGAAGTTCGATTATGGTTTCGACATCGACTTGGATTCCTTTGAAGGTTCCTCACAGAATTTTCTGGATATCCTGGAGCTATTTAAAGAACAGAAACTAGTGAAGTTTATGTCAACAAGAATGCCCATGGCAGAGACTGAAATTAAAGAGTGGATATATACAGCAGCTAATACAGATGAGAGCACTATTACTGGTTCTATTTCTGGAACTCAGGTATCAATATCTCCTGCTACTTTTACTGAAGCTTTTGAATTAGAGAATGGAAATGACAGCTTGGAATTGTCAAATGAGGAGTATGCTGCAATGCTAGACAGAATGGGTCATTCTTCTGAGAATGCCTCCAAATTGCTGAAAGTGGATCTTGCCATTGAATTTAGGCTTTTAGCTGATGTGGTAGGCAAGGTCATCTGTGCTAAGAGGACAGCACATGATGCTATTACCAGGCAACAATTCTGCATCATGGCTGCCCTCCTAGATAAAAAGCACCTAAATTGGGGAGAATTACTGTTTGATTTAGTGAAGAAAAAGGTCAATAAGACCTATGTTCATTTTGGAAGGACTTTGGGATTGTTGCTTCATCATGTCTGCCCACAGCTTCTGGTAACCTCCAAGCACATTAATGCTTCAAAGAGGTTGACCTGTGCCCTGATTGGAAAATGGGACAGGAAGATTGTAAATCCCAAGGCTGCTGCAGCAATGAAATCCTCTACTGAAACAAGGGCTGTTGTGGCCACTCACCCTCAGTCAACTGACCTAGTAGAAGAAGCCAGGCCATCAATCACCATCTCTCCTTCATTCAGCTTTCCAACCACCTTCACTCCATCAACTTCTCAGCTCTCATCCCCTTTGCAAACATCATCCATTGACACTATTGCATCTTCTCTTCGTCCATCCATTACCACCACTTCTGAAGTATTTGATCCTCTTCATTACTTCCCTCCAATGGACATTGAGATCAATCAAGATGATTCCTTCTTGGATGATTCACATGATAACATTGCTGAGCCCTCATTCTCAGACCTCATCATGTCCTCCATTATTGAACCCTCCATTCCTCTTCCTTCTATACCATCATCTTCTCCTGCTGCATCTGTTTCTCTCCCCTCTACCTCTGCTCAACAGTCTGAGCAAGTAGATCTGCTTCCCTTGGCTAATAAGCTCTATGAGCTCTTGGCTCCAAGGTTGTCCTCCTTATTGGATGCTTCCCTAGCTCCAATAATCAGATCTTTGGACTCTATTTCTTCAAAGCTCTCTTCCCTCTCTCCTGCTGTGGCTGGCCCTTCTTCTAGGGGCCTAGAATCAGTTGCTACTGAATCTAGGCAGGGGGAGATTTTGGTAGAAGAAGAGCTGCCTTCTGTTGATTGTGAAGAGATGCTTGTTTCAGATGTTCAGATTGCAGATAGAGAATTCAGTCCACCTCCAGTTGAAGATTCTATTGTGACAGTACCAGCATCATTTTTTAGAAGATCCTTCAGCTCTCACAAGTTACTGCTTGCTGAAGATCTATCCAGGGCCATCATTCCCTTTGCTGCTGCTGTTGTTGGTTGTGATAAGATGATTCTTGAAGATGATGCAGTGGTAGCTGATGCTCCTGCAAATGAGTCTGTTGCTCATATTTGTTCTGATTCTGTTGATATTATTGATGATGATCAGTCTGTTGATAACGTGACTGTTGATAAGGTTCTTAACACTTCTGATGCAGTGGAAGCCCTTGCTCCTGCTGAAGTTGTTGTTTCTGAGGCAGTGGTAGCTGTTGCTCCTGCCAGTTCTTTTGTTTCTTCTGTTTCTGATGCAGTGGTAGCCTCAGCTCCTGCTAGTGAAAGTTATCCAGCCATTTCTGTTGAGGCTGTGATTTCTGAAGTCTTGAGTGACTTAGCTGATTCAGTGCCTGCTGCTCCTGAAACCATTTCTTTCCCTACAGTGCTAGATAAGTCATCTACACTGGCAGATGCTCCTCCTTCTGTTTCAGAAAGTGCATCAAAAGATGATTATTATGATCCCTATGATCATATCCAAAGCAGCTCCTCTGATGAGTTTGCAACTAGCTCTGATGACTCTTCTGCAACTATTGCTAAAAAGAGGAAAGCTAGAAGCAAAGCTCTAAAGAGAGTTCCAATGGAAAGGGCTACTGACCATGACATCCCTTATTACATACAGCACAAATTCAAGATTACTGAGCCATGGATGCAGTTCTCTAAAAATCAGCTCAAGGCAATGAGAGAGAAAAAGAAGTTCAAGAAAGGAGATTCCAAGTCTTTTGACTTTCCTCCTCCTCCACCTCCTCCTTCTCCAGGTGCAGGAGGCAGTGCTAACCCAGTAAGCAAACCTCCAACATCCTCCTTCCAAGGCAAGACTTATCAGTCAAGGAGAGGACAAGGAGGTGGCCAATCTAGAGGTTATCAATCAAGAGGAAATCAATCCAAAGGATCTTCTAGAGGTAATCAAGCTAGAGGTCAAGCCAGACCCCAACCTTATCAAAGGGAAGGAAAGACCATTGCTTCAACCACTGGTCCCTTTCCCTTTAAGCTCAATGAGGGTGTAAGGCAGAAACCTATTCCTTCAGATCAAAGTAATAAGTATGAGCCTCCTATTCCATATGATGATCCAGTTAACAACCCTACTGCATGGAAGGCTAGGATGACTGAGCTTGCTGCCCTAGACCTAATTAAGAAGAACAAAGAAAGGGGACTGGACACATCCAACATAAGCACAATGTCAGACCAAAGAAGACAGGAATTAGACAAATATCATTCTAGCAAATTCTTTGATGCTGATAGATACATGGAGTTACATCCTGCTGCTGTTCCTCCCTCTGGAAAGAGCATAACTTCATTGGGGACTTCTGAAGATTACAGATCAAAGAAAGACATTGCCAACCCTCAAAGGGAAATCAAATTCAAGAAAGGCTTTGAAGAAGAGCCTAAGAAGAAGTAAAAGTAAGATGGCTTATCTTCTATGCTACTGCCATAAACATCTTTGATAGTTGCTTATCTGCTCCTGCTTCCATCTGTGTTCTTGATTTTCAGTATTTCAAATGTCTGTATGCATTTTTAATTTCCTTAAATTCATGTGAATAGTAATCCTAATCCAAATAGGGGGAGATTGTTGGAACACCCTTTTTATATTTGGGTCAGGATAACTATGCTAAGGATGTTGACCTAATTGTATAGCATAGGTCATTGAGTTTGAGTTTAGAACTTAGGTTATTTGAGATTTAGTTCTGCTCAGCTCGACGGAGAGTCGACCCCAGCTCGACGTAGAGTCGTCCTCAGCTCGACGCATAGTCGACCGCTGCTCGACGCACAGTCGATCGCAGCTCGACGCAGCGTCATTCTCAGTTCGACGTAACGTCGAGTTCTGCTCGACGTTTTGGCGTGTATCTCTCTGCTTCAATATTACTCTCTGATCGACGGTCAGTCGAGCTCAGATCGACGCTTCAGGAAGAGTTCGACGTTTTAAGTTCTCCCGTCTGTCGACATTTGAAATTCAAATGAGAGATTTTTCAAGCAGTTATTGCAAGAGATCCCCTGGCCGTTTCAAGACTTAATTGCTCCATATCTCAAGGAATTTTCAATGGAAATCAATTAAGGCTTTCCTTCTAGGCATGGACAGTTATGGAATATATTAAATGCCCTGCCAACGGCTATCAATCAAAAAGAAGTAATAATCCCATTACTCAGAGATCTATTCGAGAGAGACAAGGAGAACAGGAAGAACATTCATTCTGATAACACAGAGAACATCAATCTTCATCTCTCTCTCAAGAAATCGGTCTGCAGAGAATTTACAGAGAAGAACTACACTCAGAGAAACATCTTGATCAACATTCTCTGAAACCTCTTCTGCCTTTGCATTCAACTCTTCTCAATTTGCTTTCTACCTTCAGACATCAAACACTCAGTTTCTGAGTCATCTATTGCTGAAGAAGGACAAGCAGTGAAGAGCCTGTCACCCTTGTGCAAAGCTTCTTCTACCTGAACTTCTATATCTCAGGGGGAGCTTTGACAACATCTACATCCACTAGCTTCTCTCTGATTGTCGACAGAGAAGCAAACTCAACCCTTCTTACCTTACCTCTTCTGTACAGGGTTTTAACTCCCTTCAAAAGTTACCTTTTGGTTAGCTGAGACCTTGTCAAAATCAGTGGTGGCAAGACACCTTATCAAAAAATCTGGTGGTGCCCAGGACACCTGATCAAGCATCCTGCAGTGGATTCCTATCAAGGGGTGATAGAAGAGTGGACTACCCAAGTTTGGGGAACCACTATAAATTTCCTTGTGTCTTCTGTGGATTGCTTTTCTTCTTGCTTGTGTGCTGTGTGATTTTACTTTAAATATATTTATCTGTTTGCATCACTCACTACCTACACTAAGTAAATCTAAAGGTTTTAAATATATCAATTTATTTGAACTTACTCTATTCACCCCCCCTCTAGAGGCTGTTAGATCTTATCACCTAACTTTCATATTGGGTCCTAGGTTCTTGTCAGCATAAAATCTTGAAGGCCTTCCTGCAGGAATCTTGTCAGGAAGACTAACTCTGCACAGAGGAAGTGGACATACCCTTGCCCTTGGCACAGAGGGATTGTGCCAACAATCTACGGCAAAGTGACCCACCTTGCCACAGCACCAACACTCGTGAATGTTGTATCGCCGTTTCTGACCTGATCTGTTGACTGAGGTAGTCATGATCTTAGGTCTAAACGGGATAAAGCTGGTTCTGCTCACAAAATTGCCTTTTCCACCGTGACACATGGGAGGGTGGAAAGAATGCATGTGGTGAGTGTCAAGTGGCCTTGGAGGTGGTGCCTTCCTTTCAATCAGTACGCTTCCAGAGGCCCCATGGGTACTTACCACATGTTTCCTGACCCCCCCTTTCCTGTGTCCTAGGGTGGAAAGTACTGCAGTGATAGCTGGTTGCGGTAGATTCATGATGAGTTGGGGCTGAGGCCGAGAATACAAAGGGCTCAGGATGAGCCTTGGGTATTCTCTCAGGGGTAGCCATGACAGCTCTGGCACTGTGGGTATTTCCACATGAGGGCTGATCATTCTTGCAGTGACCATGGTTGTTCCTATGGTCATACCTATAGGCATGATGAGTACCTTTCCTTCCTGGAGTGGGGGGTCAAAATACCGTTTCCCCATTTCTCCATGAATTGATAATTCGGGAGATCCACCCATTTTCTTCCTTTCTTTTGATAGCATCAACCTTGGAAAAGTTGGATACTATCCTCTTCTCATTCTCTAGACTACTCTCTAGATCTGAGATTTTAGAGTCCTTAACCTTATTGGATGCCAATTGGAGAACCAATAAGATTTTCAGCTGAGCAATCTCCTTAGCTTGCTCCTTCACAAGTAAGTTGCTCTTCTGAAGGGCAGTCACAAGGGAATCAGGATTTTCAATCTTTTGATTGAAGCTATCCATATCCCTTGCATCTCTGGAAGGACTACCCTCTGAGTTGTTCCTGTCTTCAGGAACTTCAAGAGGAGAGGGGCATGAGGAAGAAGTTACCTGCTCCTGGCTTTGTTGTTCAGGGTTACCGTTAATATCGGCAGAGACTGTTGAGTCAGCTTCATCAGAACTGCTTTCCTCAACTTCTTCTTTAGTCTCTGACAAGGACATAGGAGCCCTGATACTGACAGATTGATCATGCCCTTCATCTTCAGAAATGAGGACCCCTACATAGGCTACATCCTCTTGTTGACGACTGGTCCCTGTTTTCTATGATCCCTCCATGAGGTATGAGATGGTTTGCCACATGGACTTGGCTGTCCTACACTTGTCCACTCTAGAGCGAGATGGTCCAAACCAGACATCAGTGATGATCTGACGAATCACCTGGTCCAGGTTGAACAGTGAGAGCTCTGTCTCCGACATCTCTTTGGGACACTTGGGGATGTGGAGATCTTTCCCCGAGCTGGAAGCCTTCATGGGAATGAAGGGACCCTCTTCAAGAATGAGTGATGCTCGAGGGTCGATGGCCTCCAGATGAAATAATACTCTCATCTTCCATACAGGATAGTACTCCTTTGTACATGAGGGGAGTCTTAGAGGAGGGACATCATAATCCAACTCCATGCTTGAGTCTGATCTTCTTGTTGACACTAGATGCAGGAACTTACTCGAGGTGTTAACCCCTTTGATGAGTAACCTCCCTCTGATACCACTTGAAAGTCCACCTAATGTCAACGACTTACACCTATGGGGGGATAGGTGTCTTTGCAGCGTATTTGCGGAATCAAGGTTTTACCTGCACAAGAAAACAAAACAACACAGCACAAAAAGTACACAAGCAATTTATAGTGGTTCCCTGATTTGGGTACGTCCACTTTCCCCCTTCGACCTATCTCCCAACCAGGGACGACTCGGTCACTTCACCAACAGGATTGAAATCCAATCCTTGCACTAACGGAAGGAACCCTTCCACACGTAGGAGTCAACACTCCCACAACACGGGTTACACCCAACCCTACAACTAGAGACCAATCGGTCCTTTACAAAGATTTAAAAATAGCTTGTAAGAAATACAAACAATGTATGGAGACTAAGGTGTCCCTCTTCGTTCGACGACGTGTTCTTGAAGTCAACGAAGAGTCCACAACCCTAGATCTCACTTGGAGAGAATCTCCCCGAGACCGGCGGCGGCGACGAGCGGCGGCGAGGCTCTCGGTGTTGGCGGCGGCAACTGAAAACAGCAGCAAAGCACTAGAGATCCAATCTTCTTAGCGAAGTCGGCAAGGTCTACCAACGGTCACACGAGGATCGATCGTCTCGATCGATTCGGACGGGGAAAGATTTCCCTATCTCAAATCAAGAGACAAAAGATCTCTGGATAGACACGTGAGACGTTGTGCAAGATTTGGCTTCTATCACCGAGGATCTGGAGAAGATCGAGATCGGCATTGGTGATCGTCTGCGGTGACGGAGGTGGAGCACGTTCGCGAGATTAGGGTTAGTCGGCCGCTCTGTTTTGTATATCGTCTATCTGTGTACTGTTCACAAATACAGAGTATTTATACACTAGGTCAAGAGATGACCATTGTGGGCCCCACCAGCAGTAAGACCAAAGTCCGGTTCAAAATCCCGCAGATGTCGTGGACCGGTCCAGACAGAGTCGGAAAAATACCCAAGTCAAATTCGGCGAGAATCGTGAGTGATTCTCGACGAATCGGCGAGAATCACATACGATTCTCGCCGAATTCTACTTAGAGAATTCTTGCTGCACAGGTTATAGAGGTCGGGGAGAATTGGTGGGAATCACCTTGGATTCTCGCCGACTCGTCGAGAAGGCAAAGTCATTCTCGACGAATCGGCGAGAATCACTTGGTGATTCTCGACGATTCTGCCTTAGATGATTTTTCTGACTGCGTCGAGACAGCCGGCCCAACCCGGCAAGAATCAACTAGTGATTCTCGACGACTCGTCGAGAATCACTGGTGATTCTCGACGAATCGGTGAGAATCACTTAGTGATTCTCGACGATTTACACTTAGACGATTCTCGTCTTTCAACCCGTGAGATGGTCTTTGGCCCATCCTTGCTCCATGTCTGCTCTAGCTTTATCATAGCCCTGTAATTGAAATTAAGTACACCCCAATAGAGAGAGTACACGTAGGCCAACACAATGATCTGCTCAACGAGGGATTACGTTGCACAGACTCATGTATATTGACCCACTACACCCTGACATTGGTGTGTACTTAGCATGGAATAACTCCAAGCACAACTAGAAATATTTCATCAAATACATTGTCTATTTACCTTAGCTTGTACAGGGGCTTCTTCAAATCAGGTACATTATGGATACAATACCCAACACCGTTGGCATGGCAAGAAATGGGTGAGGCAAGGTTGTACAAAAAGCAAGAGGATGAAAACGCTACTTCATTGGTGCGAACCATTCGGGAGCATTTGCTGATCGCTCAGGATAGACAACCTAAATACTACAATGCCAAGCATCAGAACGTGGAGTTCGCGGTTGGCGATTGGGTGTATTTGAAGATAAATCCGTTCAAGGGTGTGTCACGGGTACGACGCTTGACGAAGCTGAGCCCGAGATACCTTGGACCGTTTGAGATTCTTGAGCGGATCGGTGAAGCGGCTTACCATCTGAAGCTATCAGTGGAGTTGAGTGCTCTACACGATGTATTCCACATATCAGTGTTGCGGAAGGTGGTGCAAGAGCCTTCGCAGGTGATCGCAGTTGATCAAGTACCGGTGGACGAAGGCTTTACAACTAAGTTCAAGCCCATTTGTATTAAGGTCTCTGAAGTCAAGCGACTTCGTAATAAGGAGATCAGAATGGTCAAGGTCCGTTGGGACAATTGCGGTCGTGAGGAGCTCTCTTGGGAACGGGAGCATACCATGTTTGAGGAGTAACCAGAGTTATTTCACTAAGGTTTCGCTTTTGGATTTCTATTTTCTTTTCCTTTGGTAATTTCGTGGAAGAAATTCTTTTAAGTGGGAGAGAGTTGTAATGCCCCAAAACTCAAAAGAGTGATGGGTGGCATTTTGAGCAAAATCTGGGATTTGGTAGAGGAGACACGGCCTAGGACACGGGCGTGTCCCAGGGTGTGTCGTGCTCGGGATCGGCAATGGTCGCGTGGTCGACGAAATCGCAATCAACGGTCGTTAGGGTGTGAACACAGCCTAGGACACAGGCGTGTCCCAGGGCGTGTCAGTCACTCAATGATCATTGAGTGAGGATGCATGGTCTGAGCCCAGGCGTGTTCGGGTCTAACACGGGCGTGTGAAATTTGACACGGGCATGTCGAATACGTGTGTCCTACTCAGGGTGTTTGGCGAGTTGAGCTAAGGTAGCTACACGGCCTTGAACACGGGCGTGTCCAGGGCGTGTCTAGTACACGACATGTGACACGGGCGTGTCACATGGCCGTGTCGTGCTCTTGTCGTTTTGGACCTATGTCGATAATGTAACACGCCCAGTTACACGGGCGTGTACTGTATGACACGGGCGTGTTGAGTGCCCGTGTTCTTTTTGGGACATGACAGTTTCGATGGCGAATGAGTGACACGGCCTTAGACACGCACGTATCGCAAGACGTGTTTGGCCCAGGAAGTTTATTTTTGGGCCAAATCGAAGCCGTTTGTTTCCTTATTTTTGGATCTAATGGCTCAGATCTCTCCATGCTAGGGTTAAGGCCGGGATTGAGTGTTTAAACCCTCATTTCTTTTGGGTTGACTCTCTCACAAACTTCTAGAGAGAAGGGAGAGCAAGGAGTTTGGAGGAAGAGGAAGATCCGGCCGCCGGAGGAGATTTGGAGCGCCAAATCGCAAACAAAGCCCAGATCTGCGGAGGCAAGATCATCGCGGTGCTTTTCATCCACGTAGTTTTCCTTGGCGCCGAGGAAAAATGCTAGGGTAATGATTCTCATCTTGAACATGTGAAGCTCTTCTTCCTCTACATGGGAAAGTCCTCTCCCGCAAGTATGCGGCGAGTTTGGGGTGTTCCTTGGGGTAGATATGTAAAGTCCCCCTTGTTTAGAGGTCAGAATCAAAGTACGGGCATATGTATGGTGCATGAAACCTACTCGGACAAGTTTGTCTGCATCAGTGATGTTGCATTGCATAATTAGCCGGAGAAGACTCCGTGCCATTGATTGTTTCGGGTTTCTACGGAGTAGATTGCAGCAGGGATCCTTGGTGATTAACCCCAAGGTGCACCCGGAAAACTGGGCGGAAATGCATTTCTGCCATCTTGGTGGCTTGGGAGCCAACCTTTAACATAACTTGGTTATGTGCTTTTGTGATTGAATTTGGGGTCCGGGAGAAGCTTGGCCCGCACATACGTCTTAAAGTGACTAGGCGGTGTGAGCAATGGGAAAGTGGAAACGGACCCGGGCTATGTGGTTTGGTGTCAGATACCTGATAAAGGGACTGACCATTGGCATAGTCGTGCGAGTCTTAGGCTGAGACCGAAAATACTAAAAATGCTCACGAGATTTGTTGTCCAAGGGATGGTGGTGAGACCACAGTTATGACCGAGTTCACCGGGTTAGTTCCCTGAGAGCACGGGGTGTGTAGCCGTGTGAACCTGCACCTGTGATGATTTTCTTGTTCACTTTATTACTTGCTATGCTAATAAGTGCAGGGAAAAAGCTTTGCCGCCCCGAGTTTGGGGGCGGAATTGTTATAATTTGGTCAGCTTTAGCTGACTGTTATTCTTGTTTGCCACAGTTGTGGTGATTTGTGCTTCCAGGTGCTGCGGAGCCGAGCGACAAATAGCGGGCCAAAGCCCAAGTTCCTGAGCCAGCCCTCGAAGGCCTTGTGTGTTTACTTTATTAGTTCATGTGTGGCCGGCCATCGAGCCGAAGTTTGTAAAATATAATTTCATTCAAGTGAACTGTTGTAAGGCCTTAAGACCAGTACTTTTTGTTTATTTTGTACTTCATTCCTACTGGGTTTTCTGTTAGTGGACATTCATGCTTGTTGGTTGGGTTCTTATTGTTGTAACTTAATAAATTGCTTCCGCTAGATGCTCTGTATAGGACGTCTGTATTAGTTGATGGTTTCAATGAGTAACCCACTGGTCTGTCCGTGGTATATAGCGTCGGGCCCCGGTCGGACCTACTAATATATGTTATGCGACAGATAGTGGTGATACAACCATAATGTCATTTGGCTAATGTAATGCGCCTTCGATATTTATGGATCTAATGCACTGAACGTTCCGAGAGTACTTGGATCTTTTTATGATTGTCTTCATCGATGATATCCTAGTGTACTCGTAGTCGGAAGCCGATCATGCAAACCATTTGTGGTTGGTGTTGCATACCTTGCGGAGGAATAAGCTCTTTGCCAAGTTCTAAAAGTGTGAGTTTTGGTTGTCGTCGGTTCCTTTTCTTGCCAATGTGGTAAGTGGAGAGGGCATAATAGTGGATTCGTCAAAGATAAGTTCCATCCGAGAGTGGTCAGTGATGTCTTCAGTGGTCTAGGTCAGGAGTTTCCTTGGACTTGCAGGCTACTATAGACGGTTTGTGGAAAACTTATCACGGATTGCTTTGCCTCTTACCATAATGATGATAAAGGATCAGAAGTTCGTTTGGATGTCGGAGTGCGCACGAGCTTTTGAAGAGCTGAAGAGTCATTTGACCACGGCGCCTGTGTTGACATCTCCCTATGGTACAGACGGCTATGAGATCTAAAGTGATGCTTCAGGGAGCATCTTAGGATGCGTTCATCTGCAGTTTGGTAAAGTAATTAATATGGCTCACGCCAGTTGGCAGCGGTGATCTTTGCACTGAAATTGTGGCGGCACTATTTATATGGAGTAAATATGGATATCTATACAGAGCATAAGAGCATAAAGTATCAATTGGATCAGAAGGATCATAATATGCGACAGCGAAGGTGGATGCAGTTTCTTGAGGACTACACCTTTGATATTCACTATACTCTCGGGAAGGGAAATTTGGTCGCTGATGCGTTGAGTCATAGGACTCCGGTACGGGCAAGTTGGTTGCAGATGCATGTATGAGCGTCTGATCCAGGAGTTGGAAGCGCTAGATATTTCTTGTGTTGATAAGAATTCCATAACCGATGCATGCTTGAACTGGATGAGGGTACAGTATGACCTTGCGGATAGGGTTCGGTGAGCAACGGAGCTTGATGAAACTCTCCAACGTTATGCAAATGATGGGTCAGATGGACAATTCTCCTGGGATGACGGCTTGTAACAGAAAGATGGTTGATTATGCGTCCCAAGTACGGGTAAGTTGAGAGAAGAGTTGATGTATGAAGCTCACTTTGCAAAGTACTCAATTCACCCTGGGAGCACAAAGATGTATAAGGATATGAAAAAATTATTCTGGTGGCTAGGACTAAAGAAAGACATAGCACATTATGTGGCTAAGTGTCAAACTTGTGCGTTGGTCAAAGCGGAATGTCAGAAGCCTTGCAGTTTCCTGAAGTCGTTACCTATTCCGGAGTGGAAGTTTGATGATATCTCAATGGATTTCGTGCACGGGTTGCCAAGATCTCAACGCGGGAATGATTCAATCTGGGTGATTGTAGACCGGTTGACAAAAGTGGCTCACTTCCTACCGAATAAGAGGGACGATTCAGTGGAAATTTTGGCAAAGCTCTATGTGGAGTAGATTGAACGATTGCACAGTGTTCCCCGGAGCATCATCAGTGACCGTGATGGGCGATTCACGCCGAATGATTGGAGGCTAATCTATCAACTGTTGGGAACAAAGTTATCATTCAGTACGACCTTTCATCCCCAAACAGAAGGACAGACTGAGAGAACCAACTGGACAATGGAGAATATCCTCTGAATGTGCGCCCTAGATTGTGTAAGATATGGGAAGATTATCTCTATATGCTGGAGTTTGCCTACAATAATAGCTACCAAGCGAGCATCGGTATGTCTCCATATGAAGCTTTGTAATGTCGAAAATGTCGTACACCACTAGCTTGGGCGGAAGCAGGCGAATCAAAAGTATATCCGTGCAAGGATGTCGAGGAAGCTAATTCGGCGATACGCTCTATTCGGGAGAGGATATTGATAGCCTAGGATTTACAAGCAAAGTACTACAACGCCAAGCACCAAAACGTGGAGTTTGCGGTGGGCGATTGGATATATTTGAAGATAAAACCCTTCAAAGGCGTTGATGGCCGTAGAACAGAGACTTACTGTGGGTTGTTCGAAATGGTCAGATTCCACGGGCCGAGTTAGAAGATCGAGTTTTCTAACGAGAGGAGGCAAGTGCACCTATCGCGTAGTACTCGGTATTCGGGAGAATAACGATGTCGTATTGTTCTCGGGGGCGCGTTGATTATATCTACTCTTCCAGGAAGACTATTCTCTTACTTTCAGTAAGGTGGGATTTTTAGTTTAATTAAAACGGAAAGAAAGAGAGCTGAATTTTACTAAGTTAGTTCGATGACGGGTTAACGCTCGACATCAAATCGAATTAAGACTAAAATAATTCTTAACAATTATTGAACTTTGTTTTTAAATCAATAAAAGGCACTTGGCCGTGGAGGTTCCAAAAACATGAGCTTACCTGGGTCTAGGGATATCGCTCACCTGGACGCTAAGGCTATTCGACTGAATGTTAGTCCGACAAAGGATTCCCCTTAACGCCCGCATTACGCTAAGAACCCCGCTATTGGGTGGGGAACCCAATTCGGTAGAACAACGCTCGTCCTCTTTCGAGGGAATGTACGCAATTCTATTAACCCAAGGGGGATCGGTCCATACGTGCAGCCTCTCAGCGTTGCGTATGGATAACGGAAATAAAGCCCACACATCGATTATGTGGTCCTATGCGTCGTTAACCCGGGGCAAACCTTAAGTCCTTAAATTAAAATAAAAAAAAAGGTATTTAATTATTTCAAATCATTTTATATATCCTAATGCTCTTCGATGCCGAAGGCTAATAGATATTAGCCACTCATCGGTATGGGGACGGCTTTATGGTTTTTAGTGAAACGATAGTTTGAAATTAAGTACTAAACAATTATAAGAGAAAACACAAAAAAACAGGATATTTAGATAAATTGAAGGCTAATTGATGTAGGCACTCACGCACACTTCAAAACCATAAAGAAATTAAATAAAACAAGTCCTACTCAAATGAGTAGGGGGAAATAAATGCAAGTACAAGTCCTACTCAAAACTGAGTAGGCGGTAAATTAAAGTGATGCTCCATTTAACTCTTAACGAGTAGACGGAAATAAATGCATAAATATAAAGAAACTAAGTTACAACAAATGAAAATTACAAGTCCAACTCAAATGAGTGGGCGAAAAATGAAAGCAGAGCGCCGTTTAACTCTTAACGAGTAGGCGGAAATAAATGCACACACGCACACACTCTACATAATTGAAGAAATCATAAAAGAAAGCATGAAAAGTTAGTCTCAAACACTCACACACTCTACGTAAATGAATAAAGCAATAAAATTGTGAGTCCCGGCTTAAATGAGTGGGCGGGAGAATGAAAGCAATAAAACTATCCTCTTACACTCACACACACTAACATGAAATTAAAAGAGCATAATGAAAATCTACCCTCATACACTCACACACACATAATAGTAACACAAAATGAAAGTTACCTAAAGATTAAAACTATAACTTTTCTACCCTTAGAACTTGCCAAAAACAATTAAAAAGATGAAATAAAAATTGTTTGAAGCAAAAGTTTTTGAAAACAAAGTTGAAATCAAAGTTGTTGAAAAATTAAAACGTTTACATTTTCATCCATAGGATTTCGTAGAAGTGATTAAAAAGTGAAAAGAAAAATTAAAGGAACAAAATAGTTTTTACAATCCTAAAGCAAAGCTAAGTAAAAAAAACAAAAACACTTTAAAACCACTTTTACAACTTCATAAGAATGAAAATATAAGCCTTTAGAAAGTTTTCAATACACCTTTTATTCTTTAAAAAGAAGACTTAAACTAAATTTTGCCGTTATAACGACTCATTTTTTTGATAAAACCATAGAATAAAACCTAACATGATAACTAAGGAGAATATTAAAATGAACAAAGCATAGAAAAACAACATTTTCATTCAAACCTAGCATAAAGACAACATGAACAAAGATGAACATGAAAACCACTTAAAAGCATTAAAAATTATAAGTTACTCTAATTTGAATGAAGAGGTGGACTAAGTAAAACAAGAGGATAAAAAGGAGAAAGAAAGTGAAGCACCTGAATACACATTCATTCCATGTAGAGAGAGAAAGAGGAAATTTTTTTTTTATTTTCATAATTAAAGCTATTACAAACTATTACAAAGCAAAAGGAAAAGCTAAAACAAACATAAGAAGGGGGGAGAAAGTCTCCTTACATAAAATGAAGTGCACCAAGGCAGCCCACAAAACACACCAAAGTTTGGCTCAAAAAAGTGAACCCTTGGCCCTCACAGAATTTTTTTATTTATAGACAAAAAGTTCGGGTTTGACACGCCCTAGTCACGGGCGTGACAGGGGGCGTGTCGGTCAATTGCATTTTTGACTTGGCAAACTCGGCGAGCTGGCGTAATTCTTGAAGGTCGGGGAGTTACACGTGGCGGTCACGGGCGTGACAGGCATGGTCACAGGCGTGACAGAGGGCGTTTCGAACATTGATCGACGAGCTTCGTGTGCTGATCGACGATCTGGAAGCTTCTGGAAGTGACACGTGGCGGTCACGGGCATGATGGTGGCGTGACTTGGACGGTTGGCAGCTCTATGTCGGAAGCGTTGACAGTTGACGAAGCGTTGAGTGTGGACATCGAACATGGGCGTGACGAGTCTTGGACATGGGCGTGACATGATGGCGTTGAGTGTTAAATAGTAAAATTGTTGAGTGTCGACTGGCTGATGGAATTGAGTGCCTGTCACGGGCGTGTCAGGCATGGTCACGGGCATGACATGTCAAATTTTGACTTTTCCTGAAATTTTTCAGAAAACAAAAAAAAGATAAGTTAGAATTATTTTTTTACAAAAAGAAGCATATTTATTAAACAAAGCATATAAAAAACTTAAAAATAAAGTAAAACGACTTAATAAAAATACTATAAAAGTAGGTATATTTACAACTCATAAAATACTCCCATACTTAAGCTTTTGCTATTGCAGAGCAAAAGTTTGAGGTGAATTTATAAGGAATAATAAAGAACTCTAAGTTCTGTTACCGCTTTAAATAATTATCAGAGAGATCTGAATAAATATACGGGATATAAGAGTTAAGTCCTAAAATTATGTAGATGATTTAAACAGGGCAAAAGTTTTGGCCAAAAGACTTCTTGATGTAATCAATAGAAAGCAATATTTGTATTGGTTAGATTAACAGAAAATGGTTTGGAATTATATGAACTTTAGCTTATAGGAGTTTTACCAGAAATAGTGCAATTTACGAATTATGCTCTCAAAAAGATTTTTGAATTAATTCTAGAGTCATGAAATTGACTAAGGGGGGTTGATGTTGGTTTGTGAAGATGCTTGGATTTTGAGGCGAGGTAATTTTTTCTCGAAACTCCAAAATTTTTTTGATTTGGATGTTAAAGGAAAACGAAATCTTATTTTCCTTAACATGAAAATTTTTTTCTTCTTCATAATAAGAATTAATCCAATGTATATGTATAGGAGTAATGAATTTTATCCTCTAACTCCATAACAAATAATCTTTTAAATTATTGGGTGCCTATGTTTACGGAATAAAATCTTATTCCCATTAACATAAGATCTTTTTATTTTGGGGGGGGGAATTTTATCATACCGAGTAGGTAATGATAGGTAAGGGGAGAAAAGAGAACTAGATTTGTAATTTAAAAAATTTTTAGAGAAACCTTTATAAATTGTACGTTCCAATTTTTCAAAAAGCTAAAAGTAAGCATAATTGAATTCTATAGTCGTTATTTTCTAACATAGTACACGTGCTCCTATCTATGAAAAATTAGAAGTAGTGCCTAAAGCGAGTCCCCTACTTTTAACAATGTATAATAAATTCTTTAAAACTTAACCCCGGCTATTTAGATTTTTCAATCTATAATTAACAAACGAATAAAGAACAAAGAATTGATCAAATTCACATATAAATAAACTCAAAACAAAAGTTTTGGATAGCAAGAAACTTAAGAATGATTTATTTGATTTATTTGTTTCACAAATTATAAATATATATATTTTTTTGAATTTTTGAAGTTATTATCTTTTTTTTTGTATTTTTGTATTTATTTCATTAATATATACATAATAAAGTAAGAAAAATGCGAAAATGAATTTTTTTGGATTTTTGAGTTTTGCGATTTTTTTTGTATTTTTAAGTTGTGTATTTTTTTTTTGTATTTTTAAGAAAATTTTCATTCCATTTACAAAAATTTAAGAGAAAAAGAGAAGTTATTTACAAGGATGAGAGAAAAAAAGGGAGAAGGGAAAGAGGAAGAATATTTACAAAAAATAATTACAAAAAATATTTACAAAAATATTTACAAAAAATATTTACAAAAATATTTACAAAAAATATTTACAAAAATATTTACAAAAATTATTTACAAAAATATAAACTAGGTTGTCGCGAGATGACTCGTTATGTGGATGGCTCGAAGAGCCGGATCTCGCAGACCGAGTTAAAAAAAAGTCAAAGTTTCAAAAATGAAACTTCAACAAAAAAATTTATTTTTTTATTTTTGTGTTTTATACATATATATATAAATTTTTTTTTGAAATTTTGCTCTTCAAATTTTTTTTTTGAAGTTTATTTTTAATATATATATTTTTAAGTTAGTTTTTTTTGAAATGAAATGTGGAAAATAAAGGTGCAGAAAAAGAAAGTAGGAAAATACGAAAACACCCCCACACTTAGTTACAACATTGTCCTCAATGTTGTATGCTAAGCATGAGGAACAAAATAGCAGTTATATGTACACAAAAAGAAAGAAAGAGGGGGGGGGGGGGCAGAAAACGTCCCTAATCTGCGCTCGGGGAAGCCCATTAGAAACCCTGCAGTTATTTAGAAAATAGAAAACATGATAAATAAAGACATACAAAAGATAAGCGTGGGGTGCCTCCTAGGAGCGCTTTGTTTATAGTCGCGTATCTTGACTATATTGGCGGGGATTATATATGAAGAAGGGTTATAGTTTCGCTCCTACCAATCACAGGGTCGCCCGCTATATAAGACTTTAACCGATGACCGTTCACCTTAAAAGTGCCTTTTTCGGGGTGGGAGACGAGTACGGTCCCGTATGGAAAAACTTCTTCAACCTTGAAGGGGCCGAACCATTAAGATTTTAGTTTACCCGGGAAAAGCCTAAGACGTGAATTGTACAGAAGTACTAGATCGTCCGGAGAAAAAAATTTTGGGGTTTTAATTTTTCGATCGTGATATAACTTAGAACGTTCCTTATAGAATTTATTTCTCTCGTAAGCATTCGCACTCCATTCATCGAGCTCATTTAGTTGCAGTTTTCTATTCTAAGCGGCTAAGTTAGAGTCGAGGTTTATAAGTTTTAATGCCCAAAGTGTACGGTGCTCTAGTTCTACGGGTAAATGACACGATTTGCCATAGACTAATCGAAACAGAGTACAACCGGTAGCGGTTTTGTACGCCGTACAATACGTCCATAGCGCATCGTCGAGATGAGCGGGTCAATCTTTCCTATTAAGTGAAACGGTTTTTTCTAATATTCGCTTAATCTCTCGATTTACTACCTCAACTTGGCCACTTGTTTGCGGGTGGTAGGGGGTGGCAAGTTTGTGCGTGACTCTGTATTTAGCTAACGTCTTAGCCATTAGAGCGTTACAGAAATGCGTTTCCCTATCACTAACAATAGCGCGAGGTGTGCCGAAGCGAGAAAATAATTTTTTTAGAAATGTAACGACGACTCGCGCATCGTTGGTGGGGAGAGCTTGCGCTTCCACCCACCTTGATACATAGTCGACCGCCACTAAAATTTACGTATTTTTTTAAGAAGGAGGTAGGGGGCCTACAAAATCTATGCCCCATAAATCGAAGACTTCGCATTCTAAAAACATATTTTGGGGCATCTCGTCTCGACGTGAGATGTTACCCGACCGCTGACAGCTATCGCATGCGCGCACAAAATTGTGCGCGTCTTTGAAGAGAGTGGGACAAAAGTAGCCCGCCTCTAGCGCCTTCCTAGCGGTCCGGTTGGCTTGATAGTGCTCCCTGGCTGGACCCTCGTTGCAGTGCCTCAATATTTTCGTGCACTCCACACCCGCGACGCATCTTCGGACCGCTTGGTCCGCATAGATACGGAAAAGAAATGGGTCCTCCCAAAAGAAAATTTTCAAGTCGGAAAAGAATTTCTTCTTTTGATGACTCAAAAATTATTTTGGAATTACCCGCGCAATTAAGTAGTTCGCAAAATCTACGAACCAAGGCGAAGATGACGAAGACGAATGAAGGGCAAGAAGGCATTCCTCGGGGAATCTGTCATTTATTTCAGATTCGACGAGCGCTTCCGCACTCGGATTTTCTAAAAGGGAGAGGTTGTCTGCCGCTAGATTTTCCGCGCCCTTCTTATCCCGGATCTCCAAGTCAAATTCTTGAAGGAGGAGAATCCATCGAAGAAGACGGGGTTTCGCGTCGGTTTTGGCTAGCAAATACTTAAGGGCGGAGTGATCGATAAAAAGATAACTTTAGATAGCATAAGGTACGAGCGAAATTTATCGAAAGCGAAAACGACGACTAAGAGTTCCTTTTCCGTCGTCATGTAATTCACTTGTGCAGAAGTGAGCACCTTGCTAGCGTAGTAAATAGGATGAAAATGTTTTTCTATGCACTGGCCAAGAACGGCACCTAAGGCAATATCACTCGCGTCGCACATGATTTCGAATGGAAGGGACCAATTAGGGGCCACTAGAATTAGAGATTTGATAAGTTTTTGTTTTATAAATTTTAAGGCAGACTCGCAATCGCTACTAAAGACAAAATGTGATTCCTTTTCCAAGAGGTGAGTAAGCGGTTTTGTTATTTTTGAAAATTCTTGAATGAAGCACCTATAAAAGCCCGCGTGGCCTAATAAACTCCTAATAGATTTTATGTTAGTCGGCTGAGGAAGTTTTTCTATGATTTCTAGTTTGGCCTTATCGACCTCTATCCCCTTAATCGAAATCTGATGGCCGAGGACCAAAACTCCTCGAACTATAAAGTTGCACTTCTCCCAATTTAAAACAAGATGCGTGTCCTCGCATCGCTAGAGGACCCGATCGAGATTACAAAGAAAATCCGGGAATGAGCATCTGAATACAGAAAAGTCATCCATAAATACTTCCATAATATCTTCTACTAGCTCGCCAAAGATTGCTAGCATACATCTTTGGAATATAGCCGGCGCATTGCAGAGGCCAAATGGAATTCTTCGATAGGCAAAGGTGCCAAAGGGGCAAGTAAAAGGCGTTTTTTCTTGGTCTTCGGGGGAAATGGGGATTTGGAAAAACCCCGATAAACCGTCGAGAAAACAATAAAATGGATGACCGGAAAGATGCTCGAGAATCTGGTCATGGAACAGTAGTGGTAAATGGTCCTTGCGGGTGGCATCATTAAGTTTGCGATAATGGATGCACACATGCCAACCCGTAATAGTACGAGTTGGGACGAGCTCATTGTGCTCATTCTCCACTACGGTCAGACCGCCCTTCTTTGGCACGACATGAATGGGATTAACCCATGCACTATCAGAAATGGGATAAATAATCCCCGCATCTAATAATTTAATTATCTCAGCTTTCACGACGTCTTTCATGTTTGGGTTAAGACGTCGTTGCGGCTAAATGGTTTTGCTGCAATTATCGTTTAAGAAAATTTTATGAGTGCAGAAGGAAGGGTTAATCCCCTTAAGGTCAGAAATTTGCCACTCAATTGCGTGGCGATGTTTAAGCAAAACCTCCAATAAATCGGAGGTCTCCGAATAGCTTAAATGCGAAGAAATGATTACCGGGAGTGTATCATTTTTTCCCCAAAAAGGCGTATTTGAGGGATTCGGGTAATGGTTTGAGATCTAGGGTGGGCGGTTCTTCTAGCGAGGTTTTAGTGCTAACGTCTTTTGAACTAATTGGTTCAAAAGGCAAATCCGTAGACGCGTCCTCATCACAATAAAAATTTTCGAGTGAAAAAATATCTTCGTTTCGGACTCGAAAACTGGAGAAGAACAATCTCCATAAAAAGAATCTAAAGAGTAGCAGAAATCGTCGCTCGGCGACGAGTCTTCCATTGAGGGGTTAATAGAAAAAGTAACTTGGTTGTCTCGTACCTGAAGGAGAATATGACCGTTACTTACATCGATTAGCGCACGCGAGGTTGCGAGGAAAGGGCGACCAAGTATTATTGGTACATGGGCGTCTTCCTCGATGTCTAAGATGACGAAGTCCACCGGGAAGGTGAACTTGTCTACTCGGACAAGGACATCCTCAACTACCCCGATGGGGAACCTAATCGAGCGATCCGCTAGTTGGATGCTCATATTGGTAGGAGCAGGAGTACCCAAACCTAATCGCAGGAAGAGCGAGAACGACATCAAATTAATGCTCGCGCCTAAGTCTGCTAAGGCATATTTTACTAATACATAGCCAAAAAGGAACGGGATGGAAAACCGTCCCGGGTCGTTTTGTTTTGAGGGCAACTTATTAGTAAGAGCCGCCGAGCAGACAGCGTTAAGAGAAATATGCGAAACATCTTAAAGTTTTCGTTTGTTAGAAAGAAGCTCTTTTAAAAATTTTGCATACTTAGGCATTTTCGAGATGGCCTCGCATAAAGGAACATTAATATGAATTTGTTTAAGTAAATAAATAAATTTTTCATATTGCGCGTTCACTCGCTCGTTATTTAACTTATGCGGGTAGGGCAATGCCTTTTTTAAAATAGTTTTGTCATTTAAAATCGGTAAGGGCTGTGTAATCGAAGAAGAGGGAAGAGGGGTCGGAGGTGAAATATGTACCTGAGGATCGATCCGTTTTGGATCGACCACCTCCTTACCGCTACGGAGGGTTATAGCGTTGGCATTCTCCCATGGATTGGGCTCTGTATTCCCTGGCAGTGCCCCTAGAGTGCGTTCCGACATAAGTCATGCCAGCTGTCCAACCTGAATTTCTAAATTTTTAAGCGATCCGGTGATGTTCCGGATATTGGACTCGTTGGACGCGACATAACGATTAAAATTTTCCTCCACCGGGGACGGATTCATAGGAGGGGGAGGAGGAAACGTGGGCGAAAAAGGAGGGGGAGGAGGACGATGCGCGTTATTCGGGTTACTCCATGTGAAATTCGGGTGGTTCCTCCAACCCGGATTATAGTGTCTACTATAAGGGTTGTTTTGAAAGGAGGGACGCACCGGATTTCCCATGTAGTCCACAAACTCGTCGACCACGCAGACGTTAGAGTGGGGAAGAAAATAAGGCGGAGTGGAGGAGGCAACAGACATCTCCGCCACCTGCTTAGTTAGCCTTTTGACTTGAAGGGCTAGCTGAGCAGTGGCATCCACTTCATAAATGCCCGCTTGCTTATGGCGTGCCCGCGAGACATTCCATTGATAGGCATTCATAGTCATTTCCTCGAAAAGATCCTGGGCGACCTCTGGGGTCTTATTATTCAGAGTGCCCCCGCCAACCGTGCCAATCATTTGACGCGTCTAGCTATTCAGTCCATTATAAAAAATTTGTACCTGCAACTACATTGGCAGCGCATGGTGCGGGCATCGGCAGAGAAATTCCTTAAAACGCTCCCAAGTCTCATTAAGAGACTCGGAGTCGATTTGCACAAAGGAGGAAATGTCCGCCCGCAATCATGCAGTTTTTGCGGGCGGAAAATATTTAGTAAGGAATATCTCTGCCAAATCCGCCCAAGTCGTGATGGATCCCCACGGGAGGGAGACCAACCACTCCTTGGCCTTGGACTTAAGAGAGAAGGGAAAGAGGCACAAATGAATGGCGTCATCAGTGACGCCATTAATCTTGAAAGTATCGCAAATCTCTAAAAAAATAGACAAGTGGTTATTCGGGTCCTCATCCGGCTGTCCGTCGAACTGCACGTCATTTTGGATCATTTGTATAACACTTGACTTAATTTCAAAATTATTGTTCTCCACAGAAGGCCGAACAATACTCGACCCCGTATCATCCAAGTTGGGTCGAGTGTAGTAAGACATCGTACGCTCGGCCGCTTGGGCATTATTTGGGTCGGCCATGGAAGAGAAAGAGGGTTCTCTGGTGGATTCTGCGGGGTCTAAAAAGGGAATTCGACGAAGAGATTGGATACGCGCAAGAGAGCTGTCGATCTCAGGGTCGAATTCTTGATTTTCAGAACTCGAAGGTTATCCACGGGTCATACACCCTAAAAAACAACGAAGGGGGAAGGATTTTTTTTGTTATACAATTTTTTATTTTAAAATAAAGTAAAATTAATAGAGTCCCGGATTAAATATAACAACAAGATTCCCCGGCAACGGCGCCAAAAACTTGATGGCCAAAGAATAGAGACCGACTATGGGTGGTTCGAAATGGTAAGATTCTGCAGGCCGATTTAGAAGATCGAGTTTTCTAACGAGAGGAGGCAAGTGCACCTATCGCATAGTACTCGGTATTCAGGAGAATACCGAGGTCGTATTGTTCTCGGGGGCGCGTTGATTATATCTACTCTTCCAGGAAGACTATTATCTTACTATCAGTAAGGTGGGATTTTTAGTTTAGTTAAAATGGAAAGAAAGAGAGCTGAATTTTACTAAGTTAGTTCGATGATAGGTTCACACTCGGCATCGAATCAGATTAAGACTAAAATAATTCTTAACAATTATTGAACTTTGTTTTTAAATCAATAAAAGGCACTTGGCCGTGGAGGTTCCAAAAACATGAGCTCACCTGGGTCTAGGGATATCGCTCACCTGGACGCTAAGGCTATTTGACCGAACGTTAGTCCGACGAAGGATTCCCCTTAACGCTCGCATTACGCTAAGAACCCCGCTATTGGGTGGGGAACCCAATCCGGTAGAACTACGCTCGTCCTCTTTCGAAGGAATGTACGAAATTCTATTTACCCAAGGGGGATCGGTCCATACGTGCAGCCTCTCGGCGTTGCGTATGGATAACAGAAATAGACCCCACACATCGATTATGTGGTCCTATGCGTCGTTAACCCAGGGCAAACCTTGAGTCCTTAAATTAAAATAAAAAAAAAGTTATTTAATTATTTTAAATCATTTTATATGTCCCAATGCTCTTCAATGCCGAAGGCTAATAGATATTAGCCACTCATCGGTATGGGGACAGCTTTATGGTTTTTAGTGAAACGTGAGTTTGAAATTAAGTACTAAACAATTATAAGAGAAAACACAAAAAAACAGGATATTTAGATAAATTGAAGGCTAATTGATGCAGGCACTCACACACACTTCAAAACCATAAAGAAATTAAATAAAACAAGTCCTACTCAAACGAGTAGGGGGAAATAAATGCAAGTACAAGTCCTACTCAAAACTTAGTAGACGGTAAATTAAATCGATGCGCCATTTAACTCTAAACGAGTATGCGGAAATAAATGCATAAATAAAAAGAAACTAAGTTACAAAAATGAAAATTACAAGTCCCACTCAAATGAGTGGGCGGAAAATTAAAGCAGAGCGTCGTTTAACTCTTAACGAGTAGGCGGAGATAAATGCACACACTCACACACTCTACATAATTGAATAAAGCATAAAAGAAAGCATGAAAAGTTAGTCTCAAACACTCACACACTCTACGTAAATGAATAAAGCAATAAAATTGCGAGTCCCGGCTCAAATGAGTGGGCGGGAGAATGAAAGCAATAAAACAATCCTCTTACACTCACACACACTAACACGAAATTAAAAAAGCATAATGAAAATCTACCCTCATACACTCTCACACACATAAAAATAACACAAAATGAAAGTTACCTAAAGATTAAAACTATAACTTTTCTACCCTTAGAACTTGCCAAAAACAATTAAAAAGATGAAATAAAAATTGTTTGAAGCAAAAGTTTTTGAAAATAAATTTGAAATCAAAGTTGTTGAAAAATTAAAATGTTTACATTTTCATCCATAGGATTTCGTAGAAGTGATTAAAAAGTGAAAATAAAAATTAAAGGAACAAAACAGGTTTTACAATCCTAAAGCAAAGCTAAGTAAAAAAAACAAAAACACTTTAAAACCACTTTTACAACTTCATAGGAATGAAAATATAAGCCTTTAGAAAGTTTTCAATACAACTTTGATTCTTTAAAAAGAAGACTTAATCTAAATTTTGCCATTATAACGGCTCATTTTTTTGATAAAACCCTAGAATAAAACCTAACATGATAACTAAGGAGAACATTAAAATGAACAAAGCATAGAAAAACAACATTTTCACTCTAACCTAGCATAAAGACAACATGAACAAAGATGAACATGACAACCACTTCAAAGAATTAAAAATTACAAGTTACACTAATTAGAATGAAGAGGTGGACTAAGTAAAACAAGAGGATAAAAAGGAGAAAGAAAGTGAAGCACCCAAATACATATTCATTCCATATAGATAGAGAAAGAGGAAAAACTTTTTTTATTTTCATAATTTAAGCTATTACAAACTATTACAAAGCAAAAGGAAAAGTTAAAACAAACATAAGAAGGGGGGGAGAAAGTCTCCTAACATGAAATGAAGTGCACCAAGGCAGCCCACAAAACACACCAAAGTTTGGCTCAAAAAAGTGAACCCTTGGCCCTCAAAGAATTTTTTTATTTATAGACAAAAAGTTCG
The DNA here is from genome assembly GCA_039513925.1 of Platanthera zijinensis. Taxonomy (NCBI): domain Eukaryota; kingdom Viridiplantae; phylum Streptophyta; class Magnoliopsida; order Asparagales; family Orchidaceae; genus Platanthera; species Platanthera zijinensis. Next base: position 99,562,888 of record CM077092.1, read on the forward strand.
GGTTTGACACACCCTAGTCACGGGCGTGATAGGAGGCATGTCGGTCAGTTGCATTTTTTACATGGCAAACTCGGCGAGCTGGCATAATTCTGGAAGGTCGGGGAGTGACACGTGGCGGTCACCGGCGTGACAGGCATGGTCACGGGCGTGACAGAGGGCGTGTCAAGCATTGGTCGACGAGCTTCGAGAGTTGATCGACGATCTGGAAGCTTCTGGAAGTGACACGTGGCGGTCACGGGCGTGACAGGGGGCGTGACTTGGACAATTGGCAGCTCGATGTTGGCAGCATTGACGATTGACGAAGCGTTGAGTGTTGACATCGAACACGGGCGTGACGAGTCTTGGACACGGGCGTGACATGATGGCGTTGAGTGTTGAATAGTAAAATCGTTGAGTGTCGACTTGCTGATGGCGTTGAGTGCCTGTCACGGGCGTGTCGGGCATGGTTACGGGTGTGACATGTCAAATTTTTACTTTTCCTAAATTTTTCAGAAAACAAAAAAAAGATAAGTTAGAATTATTTTTTTACAAAAAGAAGCATATTTATTAAACAAAGCAAACAAAAAAGGTAAAAATAAAGTAAAACGACTTAATAAAAATACTATAAAAGTAGGTATATTTACAACTCATCAGGCGTGTCCAGGATTCGGCAGTTGAAAAAGCTAAGTTCGAGATATCATGATCCATTTGAAGTGGTGGAGCGAGTTGAGGAAGCTACCTATCAGCTAGCTATTCGGCAGAATTGAGTGGCTTGTATGATGTGTTCCACATCTCAGTGTTTCGAAAAGCCATCAAGGATCCAACTCAAGTGATTGAGAATGATCGTGTACCAGTCGAATATGGGCTAACGACAAAGGTTAGACCCATTCAGATAGAGGATAGAGCCGATAAACAGTTGTGGAACAAAACAATAGGGATGGTCAAAGTCCGGTGGGACAATTGTGGCCATGAGGAGCTAACATGGGAGCGGGAACAGACCATGCGAGCTGATTTTCCCGAGTTGTTTGTTTGAACTATTATACTGTTGTAAAGTGCGTCTTTTGTTGTAACAGTCATTTTGAAGTTATAGCATTATGTTTGCTGGATTTCCTTGCTGTGAGAAAATTTCCGGATGAAATTTATTGTAAGGACGGGAGGATTGTAACACCCCAAATTATAAATTGGTGTTCATGGTGGGTGACACGGCCTGGGACACGGGCGTGTCCCAGGGCATGTCGTTTACTGTGTGCGTCGAGTCGAGTTCTCGACATAGTTCAGTCGACGATCGTCGAGAGGTGACACGGTCAGGGACACGGGCGTGTCCGAGGCCGTGTCCTGCTTGGGTGGGTAACTGGTCAGCATTGAGTGTGGAAGACGGCCTGTGACACGAGCGTGTCACATGGGCATGTTTGGCACACAGCTAAGGACATGGGCATGTTCCCCAACCATGTACTTTTCGGGAATGTTGATCCTATGCCATTTGAGGGACATGCCCCTCAACACGGACATGTACTTACTGATATGGGCGTATTATGGGCTTGACACAGGCATGTCTCAGCCCATGTTTCGGTCTGGATGAGTCAGTTCGTGTACCGCTTGCAGTACATGACCTGTGACACGAGCGTGTCACAGGCCGTGTCAGCCCAAAAAATAGATTTTTGAGGGCAATTTGTGGTCGTTCGTTTCCTTCAGCCTGGATCCTGTGGCACAGATAATTTCCTACTGGGTTAACTCCGGATTTGAGTGAATATTTCATTCTTCACTTGGATTTTATCTTTCTAAAGAGAATAGAGAAGGGAGAGGAAAAAAAAGAGGAGGAAGAGGAGATGATCTGGCCACCGCGGGAGCTGTAGAGTTCCGATTCGAGATCCGCGGCCAGATCTGTGGAGGCAAGGCCGACGCGGTTCTTTTCAACCAGCTAGAATTTTTATGGTGCCCAAGAGATCGTCAAGGGTAACGATCTTCCTTACTTGGACAAGTGAAGTCCTCCTTTATGCATGAGCATGGGATCTTCCACCAAAAGGTGGAAGAGTAAGTGATCCCTGTAGGTTGATAGTTGCTATCCCCAGTTGAGTCTACATTTAGACCCAAAAATCTGTAGTACGGGATAGACATGCTGTGTGAAGCCCATCTGGATAGGTTGGTCTAGATTGTTGATGTTGCATATTGCGCACCGGAGAAGGCTCCACGTATATACGTGTAGTTTGTGGAGTCAATGGGTTATGCCTGTGAAGGGAAGTAGTAGGAAGTACTGGGATGAGGAATTCCAAGAAAATACCCTTGTACTGCTTGTGTTGTGGTTACAGTGTAGCCAGTCCTTAACGGACATTATGGCTAGTGCGAGCTGCGAGCTCTGAAAAGGCTTCTTGCCGAACAGGAAAGGTGAAACCGACCCGTGCCTTTAGATATAGCCTCGGGTACTCTGTACTCGGTGATGGCAAGGCAACTTGAGCAACGGGGTATGGTTGATCCGTACCTGCGTTATGTCGACTGTATAGAAGAGCTTCAAGGCATTAAGCTTTCGTCAGTGGTATATTGAGAGTCTTAGGCCTGCGCGCCATTAAGACTAAATGCTCAATACTGTGTAAACGGTGGTGTTGACCCTGGTTCACTGGTGCACCAAGAATGTGCCCTGAGTGCACGGATTGTTGGGCAGTATGTCTGACGGTTGTGATGGATTGATTGTGATTGAGAGCACAAGATATGATATATCTATCTATGCATTGCTATGCCTGTTGGGAAGGGATGCCACTTCCCCGGGAAAGTGGTAGGATTGTTATAAATTAGTCAGTTGAATGCTGACCGTTGCCTTGTTTTGCCACCTTCTGGGTATGCTGTCCCTATGCAAGTGCTAGAGAGCCGAGCGGGAAGTAAGGGTTGAAGTCCATGTTGTTGCTACTGCTGCCGTTGTCGCAGCTAGCCCTTGAAGGCTAAGCTTTATATTATGTTGTGTTCATGTGTGGCCGGCCTGCGCGCCGATGTATGCAATCCACACTATAAAAAGAGGAACTGTAAGGCCTTAAGGCCAACATGTGTTGTATTTGCTATACACTCTTTCATGAGTTGATAAATGTGATTTATGTATGTAGTGGACATTCCTGGTATGAGTTCATATTTATTGTTAAAATCTTCCGCTAGCATGCTCTGAGTTAGGATGCGATGGTGTTGTGGTATTAACCTGTGACCTCTCCATATGTTTGTGGCATTTACAGAGGGCTTCCACTCATTTTCTCTGCACAGGGGGAAAGCTAGGGACTGGTGCGAGCTTTTCAATGGCCTTGGGGTATCTTTTATAGGTCAGTGGTGATTTTTGGTTTTGAGCTCTTAAGCTCACCATGGCCAATCATGGCTATGGTGTAGGGGTACTTCCAGCCACCTTGTAGTCTACAGGAGTTCAAGATAAGGTTGCTTAGGTGATGGGTCAGTATTCTAAAAGGGGAAAGGTGCTTAGGTTTGGAGAATTTTGGGTTTGCCTCTTTAGGCTAATTTTTCTTAAGTTAAGGTTTTAGTCTAGGTTTAGGCCTAAGCTCTTGTTGACTTTTTGGATTGACCAAAAATAACATTTTGTGATAGGTTTGGCCATGGTCTTGGCTTGATGTGGGTCCAATCCTTGGGTAAAAAGAGTAAGGGAAGGGTGTTTTGTGTCAAAAGTACTAAGTGCACACCACTTAGCCTTAAGGGCTTTCCAAGGGGTGTGGTGCATGGTTTGGAGTGCCATCATGAGGGTTATGGTCTTGGAGTTATGTGGGAATGTTTGGTTTTAGTCAAGGGCTCAAGGGTGGCTATGTGCACACCTTCTCTCTTAAGAGTAGGGTGGTGCATCAACTTGGCTCTTAGGTGTACTAATGGGTCGACTCAAGTAAAGGGGAGGGGTGGGGCCAAGGTACTTTATTGGTTAGCAAAACTCCTAGGTCCCCTAAGTAAATTGGGGATGTAACCTTAGAGGTGGTATCCTCCTAACTTCAGAGCTTTCTCGACGATATATGGACCTTCCCAATTCGGTTGGAGCTTTCCCACAGTTTCTAATCTCCCTGCCATATCTATCTTCTTTAGGACTATATCCCTTTCCATGAACTGCTTGATTTTGACAAGCTTTTCAAAGTATCAGGACATCAGTCGCTTGATCTTCTCTTTCCTGACAATGGTTGTGTCGTGGAGTTCCTCTTTCATGTCTAGTGAGATACGTCGCCCCCCTTTGTTTTTTATCCTCCATTCCTCATCTCCTTCCTCGGCCGCCCTTACCCGTAGTGACCTGACCTCGAACTCCACATATTGAACAGCTTCACAACCGTGAGAAAGTTCAAAGGGTTTCTCTCCTGTGACTATGCTGGGGGATGTCCTAAAGGCCCAGAAGACCGGGGGTAGCCATCCCCCCGATTTACCCTTCAGGTTCTCCATCTTTTCACTTAACATGTTCACAATCACAAAATTCATTGCTTCCACTCGCCAGTTTTATCTTGTGTATGGACCGACATAAGACAGAAGTTGATGCCCTATTAATCACAGAAGCTGACCTACTCATCGCTTGCGAATTACAGTTTATTGTCCGTGACAATCACCAGGGGCTACAAATGCTTGCATATCACCTCGCCCAACATGAAATTCTTGACTACCTAACTCTCGCGAGTAGAAAACTTGAGGAATGAAAAAGGATTATCTTGTAACTTGCGGGTTTTACCTAAGTCTCTGTGGGTGCTAGCACGTTCCAAGTATGACAAGATGATAGTTTTCTACAAATAAAGAGGGATTCAGCGGGGGGAGGGTCTCAAGCGGACTTATGAAACCCCTATGTAGAGGGTTAGTGCATTCCTCTACTCGGTCAGCGGATGGGGGTTAAGGGGCAGCGCCCCATGCGGGGTCCGGAGGAAGTGCTCTTGGAAATTTTTTCTTGCACCTCTACTCGCCTAGATTTCTGCTCACTGACACCTTAAACACTTCCCCATCATCCTCTTTAGGAGCTCTCGCCCGACTTCTCAAGTACCCGTCTAATACTTGGCTGGAGCAGATAGAGGAGGACTAGCCTGACACTCACATCGAACTTGTATTACACTCACCAAACACAGACTGAGAGGCACTCGCCTGACGCTCACTTGGCACTCTCCTAACTCAGGCTGAGGGACACACTCTTGCACTCGCATTGGAACTCACCTGGCACTCGCCTTACACAGGCCTGACACAGGCCGAGGGGCACTCGCTTGACATCATTCTTAAATACAGAACAACAATTGTTCTTTATAAAAAAAGAGAATCCAATCACGTCCAAACATGAAATAGAAATGATGTTTCTAGTAATCATAGGAACATAATAACAATTATCTAGTTCCAATACAAGCCCACTGGGCAAAGAAAGATGGTAAACTCCTACGGCGAAAACAGTAAATCTAGCTCCTTTGCAACCACGCAAGTCAACCTCCCTTTTACTCAACATTCTTCTCCTTCCCAGTTCCTGCAAATTTATACAAATGTGAGAACCGCATCTAGAATCCAAAACCCAAGATCAAGGAGAAGAAAAGTTTATCTTTATAACTTTAATATTTGAAGCGAAAGCCATACATCCCTTCATTTTCTACAGTCCCTCAATATAAGGACGGTTACTCCTCCAATGACAAGCCTTATGTAAGACCCCCTTTTTTTTCTTTTTCAACCACCGGGGTCTTAGCCCAGAATTGCCGCTTTGCGGTGGCACCGACTCACGGGAAGGCAACCACTGCAAAACGCCAATTCTGTCGGCCCTTTTCGATCACAAGAGAGAGAAGCATTTATACAAAAATGTAAACAAGTCCACAGAAATATGTAAATAAAAGTGAAATCATAACCAGTCCATCAATAGTAATAATAGGAAAATAGATAAATGTGCTCGAGCCCAGTACATCAGAGTCCTCACTACAAGTCACTCATCGCGGAAGCTAAGAAAATACAAATCACTCACGGAGCTGGTCGCAGGTGCACCGGTGCTAGACTGTCCCACCTCCATGCGCACCGTACTCCGCTGGTGCTGGTCCCTGTCTCCCATCCGGAGCTCCTGTAATGTTTGGTTCGAAAACCATTAGTCATAAAGACTAAGCCCTATCATCCCCTACCCCTCCCACCACGGCTCCTAAGCACCGGGCGGAGAGGAGGAAAGGGAAGCTTCAAAAAGTGGAGAATGAACAAGCAGATGACGAGGGAGCTAATCTAACATTGGATTAGAATAAAGTACATCTAGTAGTCCTATGGTAGTAAGTAATAAGGAGAGCAGTTAATAAGTAGCAATTTGTATAAAAAGACAGCTAGAGAACAGTAAGTAAACAAGAAAGTAAATAGGTATGTAACCTTAACTTATATGAATGCCCATACAAACTTATAAGTTAAGGGGTCTTCTGCAAGGCTCCCATCGTATAAAAAGTCCCATACCGATTTATACGTTGGGGTGTCGGTTGTATGCAATTATGAGTGTAGTGATATGCTATGCCATGATTCATGCAAGTGCAACTCACGCACACGACTCTATGCGCACAGACCTTTAGTTCCCCCTATTCGGGCAGCTAGCTTCACTCCCAGGAACCTCCGTAGTGGCAAACGGAGACAGTGGGTCGGGCCCCCCACTCCTAGGCGGGCATCCACACTACCAGGCCTAGCCCTTCCGTACGCCCCTAGAAGAACACAACCTAGAGTATCCACATACTACTGCTGGCTGTACCCACCAGAATTTCTTTGGCTAAGTGTCCCACACCGCCGAGTCAGTGTACCGATGTCGGTGTGTACGACAATCAGATACCGAAGACCCACCACCTTTATTCTGTACTCCAACCCTCGAGCCCTCGGCCCCCCGGACAGTCCGTCCGTGCATCTACCTTCAGAGCTACTATCTGAATGGCAACCAATCCTATAATTCTACTTTCCTAGCTATCGGGGAGTGTAAATGTGCAACCCTAGTTATACTAGTTGCTCTTTTAATTCATTATTCCTATGGTTTACGTTACCCTAGGACTGCCCCCGGTATACCCCGTGAAGGGCTCTCAAGGGGCACTAGGAACCAAGACGGCGGCATTACGGCCCGAAGTTCCCTTTCGCAAGGCACTTATTATTATTGGTTGATCTCCCTTAACCCGATCCCCTTTTAGTTACTTTAGATCTAACCCTAGAGTATTAAGACTCTTCCATTCCTATCTGGGGTGGACGATCTTTCATCGTTCCCATACTCCCTTATCCTAACCAGTCTCACACTCTACTTATCCTGACTTCCAATGATGAACTCAATCTTAACTTGCCCTACCAATCATCAATTATCAAAATTCCGTGGTTTTACTATATGCAGACCATCCTAAGCTATATGAGGTACACAAGGGGAGGTACACCATATTATCTTCCAAATCTCCTATAATATTTACTGGAGGTCTACCATATCATAATTTGTCTAAATCCAGAAACTTAAAATTTTCCTAATTAATCTGATATTTATTTAATTTTCCCAAAGACAGGCCATGGGTCATTTTAAACATGAACTACATGATCCTCCTAAGTAATGGCTACTAAAAAATCATGATCATTACATAACAGTAAGATAACCTCAAATACAAATTTCCAGAATTTTACAGAAAGTATTTAGCCTCTAAATAATTTATCCAATATAATCACGTTAATTCTATGTAATGAAGGGAGTACTGAAATTACTCATCGGAAAATTATAGGAAAATCACTAATCAGTAGTATGGTATAAAAAAGATCTTTGTGCAAAGAATTATAATTTTAATAGCTTGCTAAACACCACTAAAGATTTAATCAAATAATCAAGGTAAAACATACTTAATGAAGCAAGCCTTAGAATTAAACTTCCAAAAATCCCATAAAAATTCACAGAGATTTAAAACCATAATAAACGTTCTCTGTCTAAATTTCATCAATTTCCAGGAAGTGTGTGTTCCATAATAAATTTTCTAAGCAAATCATACAAGCTACTAAATCGTTAATGAAGTACCCAAAATAATAATCTTAAAATTCATAGTAAAATATCCAGAGCTTGTACCATCCCTATAATTCACTCTACCCAAATCTCAACACTTTTCAATGTGATTTAGTGTCATTTCCTATCTCTACAAATTTTGTACCCTAAACTAGGGTTAGGTTTTTAGGTATCCCAACGGTCTCCAAATCTACTAAGATTTCATCCAGAGAACTACATTGGCCCTATGGTTCTCCTCACCCAATTTCGGGTCAATCCAAGGTCATTTGACCACATGACCTTCACAAACCACCAAGATCCATCCTTAGGGTTTGGCCTTGGTTCTTAGGGCAAACTTATCCCGATACACCTCAAACTCTATGAGGGGGTGCTAGAGAATATTACTAGCCAGTGGTAAAAATCTCAGCCTCTGTTGAGGTGATCTGACCACACAAATCTCAAAAGTGCACTTTTAACCTAAGACCCCTTATTAGGGCAAAACTTAGGGTTGATCATTTCTAATCCAAACCATCTCCAAATGAGATGAAAAATTATACAGAACCTTATGGTGAACTCAGGGACCACTCACCAAAATTTGGGAGGGTTTGGAAATTATTTAACCATTTAATTAAAATCGGCTAGGATTATTGAATTTTCCTAAACACTATAGAAAAATATTTCCCCAAAATCCTAAATTTTGGACAGCATCTAAATATAGATAATATTAGGCCTCACCCCAAATTTCAAGTCATTTTGATGACTGGATTGGAGTGGAGAATTTTTCTAAGGTCAAGACAGCCCTCTGGATAGACCTCACCAAAAAGGGTGTTGTGGTCTAACAAGGATTCCAAATCGAGTGAAATCAATTTTACATTCAACTAGACTTCAAGGGCTACATTTTCTATGTTGAACACTTTTCCTGTAGGAGCTTCTAGATATTTTCCCCAAATTATTGAAAGTGACAGATATTTTCATTCAGACATTGCTTCACAAATAAAATCTAATTAAATGGCACTGTTCATCTTCTTCTACAGCCCGAAACTAGAGCCCTGAAAACCTAATTTCCTGTAGCTTTTCCAAGCTATTTCCCGGCCATCCAGCCATCTCCCTAGCCGGCCACCACCACCACCACCTCTGATGAGGTGAGGGCTATCGTCGGGCGGCGGCACGGCCGCCGGAGAGGCGGTTTCCGGCAAACCCGCCACCATGAAATTTTCGGAAAAACCACGAATACGCTCACCCGATCTGGCTCTTTTGAGCCCGATATCTCTCCTAACGATTTCTAAGATCTATCCGCAGAAGAAGAGGGAGGGGAGGACCTTGTTCGCGGGTTGGAGGCGTGCAGAGCGTCGGGAAGCCATTTGCGCGGTGGTGGCGTCGCCGGAAATTCTTCAACAGCAAGGGGGAAAATCTGAAACAGTTTGAGGGAGAGTGTAACCTTTTCCTCTTGCTCTTATGAGTCTTTTATAGGTCACAAGTGGGGAGGGGAAAGGATGAAACGTTCGCGGCCATTAATAATTCCCTTAATGACGTTTCGGTTATGGCAAAGGCATTTGAAACGCTGGAGATGAAGAGATGTTCGCCAGGTGGCGATTTCCTATTGAACCAACATTTCCTTAATTATTTAAATAATTAAAGTAGGAAACGGCCCATAAATACTCTTGGTTTTCATTCCCATAATCAGAATTTATTATGGCGTCGGTTACGGAAATTTCCAGTCTGGCTGTCGTTTCGGCCTTTGTCACGTGCGTGACACATAGGTCACGGGCGTGACAGGCCCGGTTAGCCAATTCTGGGTTCGACGATCGTCGAACTGAGATCGACGATCGTCGAAGGGTGGTCACGGGCGTGACACCCGGGTCACGGGCGTGACTGGCCCGTGTGGCCAATTCTGGGTCGACGATCATCGAATTGGGATCGACGATCATCGAGCGTGGTCACGCCCGATGTCACGGGCGTGACATTGCGGGTCACGGGCGTGACATGCCTGGTGACTAATTCTGGGTCGACGACCGTCGAACTGAAATCGACGATTGTCGAACGTGGTTACGCCCTATGTCACGGGCGTGACATTGTGGGTCACGGGCGTGACATGCCCGTGTGGCCAATTCCTGGCCGACGACCGTCGAACTGAAATCGACGATCATCGAAGGTGGTCACACCCTATATCACGGGCGTGACATTGCGGGTCACGGGCGTGACAGGCCATGAGGCAAATTCTGCGCCCGACGATCGTCTAACTGAGATCGACGATCGTCGAAGGAGTCACGCCCCCTGGTCACGGGCGTGACAGGGCCGGGTTGAAAATTCTGCGTCCGACGATCGTCTCCCTGAGATCGACGATCGTCGAATGAGTCCCGCCCTAGGTCACGGGCGTGACGGGTCGGTCACGGGCGTGACCAACCCGTGACCCGAATTCTTGGTCGCTTTATTTCAATTTTGGGCTCCCTAGGGTTCTACCACAACCAACCGACTCCTAGGGGTCTAGCCGGAAATGGGATGTTACAAATCCCAATAAACAAAACAAAGATTTCGTCCCCGAAATCAAGGTTAAGCCTACGGGACTCAAATCGGGAAAAGAAGCTTGTAACATCCCATGAGAATTAAAGAAATTACATCTCTACGTTATGTTTGCTTTATGCGGTTTCAAATCTAAGATTAATTCGCCCACTTAACTAGGTATATACACCCCAATAAATAAAAGATTAGCCCCTATTCTTGAAATTTCAGTCCCATTGGTTTAAAACAGGAAGGCAAATTGATTGTCCAGATGGGTTGTGAGGTATACCTGACGAAAAAGTTCCGGGTATTTTTGCTGCATCAAGTCCTGTGGCTCCCATGTATGCTCCTCCTGCCCATGATTGTTCCACAGAACCTTGACTAACGGAACCTTCTTCCGTCGCAAGACACGCACTGCTTTGTCGTCAATCCTGATAGGCTCTTACTTGACTGACCGATCCGAGGCCACCGGGCCATCTGCCGAGGAAATCAGCTGCTCAGGGCGTAGCAGAGCCCTCCGAAGTGAGGAGACGTGGAAGACGTCATGAAATCCCGCTAACTCCGGCAGTAGCTCCAGTCTATAGGCTAAGGGGCCGATCTGCTCCAGGATCCTATAGGGCCCCATATATCTCGGACTGAGCTTCTTCCGCCCTCGAACCCGCGAGACTCCGTGCATCGGCCGTATCTTCAAGAAAACCCGGTCTCCTACCTGGAACTCTACTTGACGATGCCTCGCATCGTAGTATTTTGCCTGTCTGCTCTGGGCTTCCAACATCCTGTCTCGGATCAATCTAATCTGAGCATCTGTATCTCCCACAAACTCCGAGCCTAGTGCCTGCGGATCCTCATCCTGAACCCATGATAGTGGGGTTCTGCACCTCCTTCCGTACAATGCCTCGTATGGAGCCATGCCCATGCTGGACTGATGAGCGTTGTTGTACAAAAACTCGACCAGTGGCAGCAATCTCTCCCAAGGCTCGCCATGGTCCAAAATACATAGTCGCAACAGATCCTCCAGTGTACGGTTGGTGCGCTCTGTCTGTCCGTCGGTCTGAGGGTGAAAAGCTGTGCTGAATGTCAACCGAGAACCCAGATGGGCCTGGACTGACCTCCATTCCCTGGATGTAAACCGCCCATCCCTATCCGAAATGATAGTCTTGGGCACCCCATGATAACACACAAACTGCTCAATGAACCTCCGTACTAATACACTGACTGGTGCGCCCTTTGCCACTGGGATGAATCTGGCCACCGTTGTCAGCCTGCCCACTATCACCCAGATCGAGTCGTTCCCCGCACGGGATCGAGGTAGCCCATGTATGAAGTCCATGGCTATATCCTCAAACTTCCACTCCGGCACTGGAAGCAGCTGCAGCAAACCTGCCGGGTTCCTACATTCCGCCTTCACGAGCTGGCAGGCCTCGCAATGCGTCACAAAATACGTAATATCTTTCTTCATACCCGGCCAGTACATCGTCCTCTTTAAATCCTTTACCATCTTGGTGATCCCCGGGTGTACCGAATACCGGTTGCAGTGAGCTTCCATCAAAATATCCTCCCGGATCCGTCCTCCTGCTGGTATGTAGACTCTGCCCCGGAAACACAGGAGCCCATCCCTCAAAGAGTAATCTCCTGTCGTGCCTTCCTCCAAGGCTCGGAATATCGGCTCAGCTCTCTTATCCAGCATCTGCCCATCTCTGATGCGGTCTCGAATATCATCAGTAGTAGCCATCGACCCTAGGTACTCCATGTACAGCCCCGGGTCATCCTCAGACACTAGCGAAATCTGCATCTCCTCGAATGATTTAATCAACTCCAAGGCCATCAGCTGCGGGCCTACTCCTGTTGTACTCGCTCTCCGGCTCAGAGCATCCGCGACCACGTTCGCCTTCCCCGGATGGTAGTGCATGGTATACTGGTAGTCCGACCGGAACTCCACCCAGCGTCTCTGCCTGATGTTTAACTCCTTCTGGGTGTCGACGTACTTCAGATTCTTGTGGTCGGAGAAGATATCACAATGTACTCCGTAGAGATACTGTCGCCAGATCTTAAGAGCAAAGATGACTGCCCCCATCTCTAAATCATGCACGGGGTAGTTCTGCTCGTGGTGCTTCAACTGACGGGAGGTGTAGGCTATTACGTGCCCGTTCTGCATCAGAACGGCACCCATCCCCTGATAGGAAGCATCTGTATACACCTGGAATCCCTCCTTCCCTGATGGAAGAGCAAGGATGGGATCCGAGGTGAGACGATCCTTTAGCTCCTGGAAGGCAGATTCGCATCGAGGCGTCCATATAAAAGGGGACTCCTTCTTCGTCAGAGACGTAAGAGGGAGGGCAATCTGAGAGAACCCCTCGACGAACTTCCGGTAGTAACCGGCAAGTCCCAAGAAACTTCGAACATCCGTGGCCGACTTTAGCGATGGCCAATCCCGTACTGCCTTGATCTTTGTCGGATCCACTGCCAGACCTGCTCCACTGATGACATGGCCTAGAAAGGCCACCTCCTTTAGCCAGAATTGGCACTTGCTGTACTTGGCATACATCTCATGCTCACGCAACTTCTCCAAGGTCAAGGCCAGATGTCTCGCGTGCTCCTCCTCCGTCCTTGAATAGATGAGGATGTCGTCGATGAATACAATGACGAAGACGTCCAGATACTCTTCGAACACCCGATTCATCAGGGTCATGAATGCGGAGGGTGCATTCGTGAGCCCGAACGGCATCACGGTAAACTCGTACAAGCCATATCTACTACTGAAGGCCGTCTTCGGGATGTCCTTCTCCCGAATACGAAGCTGGTAGTACCCTGACCTCAGATCCAGCTTTGAGAACCAATGGGCTCCCCCCAGCTAGTCAAAAAGCTCGTCTATCCTTGGTAAGGGATACGTGTTCCGGACTGTCAACCTGTTCAGAGCTCGGTAATCTATGCACAATCGAAGGGTCCCGTCCTTCTTCTTAACGAACAACACCGGAGCTCCCCATGGTGAAGAGCTAGGCCGAACGAACCCGGCCTCCACTAACTCCTGAAGCTGGCTCTGAAATTCAACCAACTCCTTTGAGGCCATTCGATAGGGAGCTCTGGATACCGGCTTAGCCCCCGGTACGAGCTGAATCTGAAAGTCCTTCTCTCGGTGCGGGGGTAACCCTAGTAGCTTCTCTGGAAACACATCGTCGAAGTCCCGCACTACTGGAATATCTGCAATGGAGTCCTTGGCTACGACCACCTCAAAGAGGACCTGATAAACTTCTTCCCCCTGCAGGTGGGCCTTAACGGCCTGCACAGACGATAGTAAGGTACGGGGTGCTGGTATAATACCTTCGATAACAATGAAGGAGTCGCCGTGCCTCACGGTGATCCTCTTCGCCACGCAATCGATCTGGGCATGGTTCCAATACAACCAAGTCATGCCCAGAATCAGATCGTAATCTGGCATCATCAGAACCATCGCTGGTGCCTCAAACGCCTTCCCGCCGATCCTCGCTTCCATATTACAATGAGCAGAGGTCAATATCTCTGATCCATCGGGTAGGCGCACCCTCATCATCTTCCCAGTGAATGGCTCCACTCCTGCCAGTCCTTTCACGAAATCTTCCGACACGAATGATTGCGACGCACCAGTGTCGAAGAGGGTGTGAGCGGGCTTGCCGCTCAGGAAGACTATGCCTGGGGTAATTAAATGTCTTAGTATTCTTTTTGTAGTTTATCTTCTCTTAATTTCTAGCTAGGTTATGTTTAAAATAGTAGTTTACATGAAGAAAATTTACAAGTACTGCCATACCTGTGATAACCTGCTCCGGGTTCCGGGGTTGTGTCAGGTCTAGAACATACACCTGCTCTCTCTCTGGCCTGCGGCCTCGATCCTGAAATCCCCATCCTCGGTCCTGTCCTCGTCTGCCAAACTGTCGGGGAGGTGGAGCGCCCTGATATGCTGGTGGGGGTGCTCGACTCACAGGGCAGTTCCTCTTGATATGCCCCGGCTGGTTGCACTGGTAGCATACCGGTGGCTGCTCTGCTGTCCTTGGCATTTCCAGCATCTGTATAGACTGGGGAGCCAATACCCCCCTGACTCCTCTGCTCCTGCCCAAACTCTTGACGAGGCTGATCCCCGTTCCTTCTCTCTCCAATAACCTGGCCTCGAGGACGGTCTCTACGTCCTCCAATCACTGTATCATCAGCCGGTCTCTTCCGACTCCTCACTGTAAGCTGATACGCCTCTCTCTTCTTAGCCATCTCCAGAATCCTGGCCAGACTCCCCTCTGAGACGAAAAGGAGGGCCTGTCTCATGTCATCCTGCAGCCCCTTATAAAATCTCCGGGCATAGCCAGCATCGTCTAACTGGTAAGCGTCCGCATAACGGGCCAGGTGAGTGAACTCCTGATAATACTCCACCACAGTCATGTTCCCCTGCCTCAACCGCAGGAACCTATCCTCCAGGTTATCTCTCGCCGACTGAGGTACAAAATGTCCCAAGAGCGCTGCTCTGAACTCCTCCCAAGTAATATCAGCACAGTCCATCCCTGCAAAGGTGGTGTCCAGCTGAGATTTCCACCATCTCTTTCCGTGTGACTCTAAGCAGGAGACTGCCAAAGCGACTGCCTCCTCCGTGGGGCATCGAATCCCTGCCAGCATCTCGTAAATGGTGTCCAACCACTCCTCCGTACGTACTGCAGACTCCGTCCCCTGGTAGGATGGACGGGAAAGTCCTCGGAAGACCGTCATCCAATTGGCCCCGGGGTTTGGCTGTGGGGCCGGGGCTTGCTGAGCTCTGAAGGCCTCCAGGATGGCCTGTCACAACCCGCATTTTCTCCAATTATAAGAAATTATCAGAGTATGAGAAAACACGCGTCATGATGCCACGTCAAGCGGGGGATAACCGCTGACGCTCAGGCAAATCCAACTACAAACTTTATGCAAGAAAATCCTGTGTTTTATGAATAGAAAATCAGTTATATTTTTGAGACCGTATCCCTCGGCTCAGTGGATCACCTAGTCCACAAAAGAAAAACTATATTTATACGCTGCGGAAAGAAAAATACTTTAATTAGGTTTTACACCCTAAAGAGCGCATAAGGGTCCCAAGAGAGCCACTCATGCTATGCAAGACACTACATTTAATTTAGATAACATATAAGAAAACGGTTTTCAGATGTGATTTGGAAAATAGTGATTAAGCTTATAAAACATGCTGATCATGAGCTTTATTTATAATACTAATTAGGGTTGGAAATAACTAGCAACCTAGCATAAAACCTTCTCAAAGCAAGTAGACTATCTCCAGAAAACGGTAGTAGCATAAGTAAATATATCCAGTACAAAGGTAAGAAAACTACCAGTGGGCGCCAACAACCTGACACGAACCCACTGGCACATATGTATGTCTGCAAGAAAGTATTGAAAACTACCTCACTAAACAAGATAAACAGAACTCCAAAGTCCGGGAGACCACCAACATTACCACTGCAAACTAGCCACCCAACTGGCTATGGCTCAGAACCTGGGGTATTCCAAAAGAAAACAGAATACCTCAGCAAGCAACAAGGTAAGAACAACTGCATGTAAGAGTCAACAAAAAGGAAGAAGTAACTGAAAAACATGCAGTAGAAAGAGCCACAACTGTCCAAAATAGGACAACAAGAAAAGCACAACGAGCAAAGGAAACAACAACAACCCCACTCAAGAGCAACATCCTGCCGGGCCTACTAGGCTACCAAGAGCCAAAAGTGCTGCAAACTACCAAGGAAGAAACTTCTAACACCCTAAACTGTGGGAGGTGGTAGTAGCAAAAACAAACAATGAGGAGCCGGATCGAAGGCAAACGCAGTTCCCCCAATCCACCATGTCCAAGTCAGCAAGCTCAAGGGTCTACACGTGAAAGCACAAGGGACCTTCCACCCACACATGCCCAGCCTGTACCTGGAGCAAGAAAAACAAGAGTGGCCTTGGCTATATCACACAACTCCACCCTCTTGAAGAGCTACGAACCACCACTACTAACCACAACCCACGATTCGGCCTTTAAGAAGGTAAAGAAAACGGCCGGCAAGGAAATACCAGAAATATAACAAGAAAACCACTCGGGAACGAAAAACAAGGTAAAGGAAGAGTGTTGAAAAGAATAAACACGACAAGGCACTGGGTGAGACCCACTCAGTGCCTACCTAACCCTTGGCGTTGAGTGAGCTAGCCTCACTTAAGGCCAAAACCAAACTCTAACCTCAATCCCACTAAGGTAACACGGAGCTCGACGATTCTAAGACGAAAAGATGGCAGGGAATTTCCAGTACTCGAGTAGTTACCAACTACTCGTGTATTCAAATTCCAGCACTCGAGTAGTTACCAACTACTCGAGTACCTCAACTCTCTACTCGAGTAGTCGCCTACTACTCGAGTATACAAACATAACCAGCACTCGAGTAGTTTCCAACTACTCGAGTACTCCAACCAGCTACTCGAGTATCTACAAACAGCTACTCGAGTATCTCCAACCAGCTACTCGAGTATCTGTATACAACTACTCGAGTATCTAAAAACAGCTACTCGAGTATCTACAAGCAGCTACTCGAGTATCTACAAGCAACTACTCGAGTATCTACAAGCAACTACTCGAGTATCTACAAACAGCTACACTCGAGTAGATGCCTACTACTCGAGTAAACCAACCAACCTACTCGAGTAGTTATCTACTACTCGAGTAACTCAGAACCCCCACTCGAGTAGTTACCTACTACTCGAGTAACTCCAAGGCAAATACTCGAGTTAATGCCTTCTACTCGAGTATCTCAAAGCTACTACTCGAGTACTCGAGCCCACTACTCGAGTAACCCAAGACCCCTACTCGAGTAGTTACTTACTACTCGAGTAACTCCACGGCTAATACTCGAGTAATCTAAAACCTACTCGAGTATCACAAAGTTACTACTCGAGTACTCGAGCCCACTACTCGAGTACTCGAGCCCACTACTCGAGTACTCGAGCCCACTACTCGAGTAACCCAAGAACTAATACCCGAGTAATCTACTACCTACTCGAGTAACATACCCCCATACTCGAGTAATACACTCAACAAATTTGGGAAAAACACCCCCCTCCCCTCCTAACACTCCCTCTCGGCTACACCCAAACCAGAGCAAATCTGAACAAAGATAAACGGCATTACGCCGGCAAAGTTGGGTTCCACCAGCACAAGTAGGGGGGGTCAATAGGAAGAACTAATCCCTATAGATAGCAATAAATATGAGATCAACAAGGCCTCTAACCTGGGCTAACAGGGATTTCTATTTCAGCAAAAAAAATAATCAAAAGAAACTTGGCAAGGGCAAGAATACCACTTGCCTCAACTTTCAGCGAAGCTTGGACGGTTTTCCTCCTCTTCACACGGAACAAACAGCCGCAGCACCTAGAATAAATCTCACGGCCATTAATGGCGGAAAACTCCAAAACCGAAAACCCAAATCTCAACAAAACTACACGAAAATCGAATATCTTACCGTCGAAACGAAGATCTCGGAGAGAGCAAGACAACGCCGCTTTCGGAATCGAATTCCGTCCACGAACAAGCCCGGAATCGCCGACCGAAGGAGGTATAGGATATGCGGTTTTCTCCTCTGCTCTCCGCAAAAAAGGCAGCGACGGCTTCTCTCTCTTAGGAAAAGAAGGAGAAGAAGTGGGCCGTCACTTCTTAAGAAAAGCTTTTATACGAAAAGCTAAACACCGGTTCAGCAATAACCGAACCCTAAAACGCCTAAACCCTTAATTACAATTAAGAAAATTCCATAAAGGAATAGCCAAAATATGGCTGCCACCAAGGCAAGGCAATAACTGCCCAAATAAATTCTCCCGCAGAATTTATTAATCGGTCAAAACCGAAGGGCTACAAAACAAGCCAAATCAATTTAATTAATTGATCACAAATACTAATAACACACCAAACGACACAAAAACCGAATCACCTCGGAATTCGACGAAATTCGCACCGTAGCTAAATACCCACGCTACGAACACAACGGCGAAGTCGAAATTAACTTTCGACGAACAGAACTCGAGTTATACCCAAACAAAGCCAAACACAAACATCCCCCCGAGAGGCCACACCGGGTCACCCAAAACGACTCGGCTTGCTAGGGAGATCTTGGCAACAGGCTACCAAACAGGGCACTCAGTTCTAAGGAGCTAACCATACTCCACACATGGCACAAGCCACGGAAACGCGTCATCGTAACGCCAACGAGATTAAAAATAAACGCAGGAAAAAATCGAGGGCGTTACAGCCACTCCCCCTAAAAGAAAGTTTCGTCCCGAAACTTTACGCACAACACTCCTACTAAAGAAGGAGAAACAACAAATAGGAGTTACAAGAAGGAAAACATACCAATTAAATCAACGAAACAGGTGAGGGTAAGCCCTCCTCATAGCCGACTCTAACTCCCAAGTCGCGCTTTCCAAATCCTGATTCTTCCATAGAACCTTAACCATCGGTATGGACTTCTTTCGCATCACACGCTCCTGAGTATCCAAAATACGAACCGGCACCTCAACAAAAGAGAGGTTGGGCTCTAACTGGGGCACAACATCTAAGAGCTGCCCACTGCTGCGAACACACTTCCGTAGTTGGCTAACATGAAAAACATTATGCACACCTGGGAAGTTCGCTGGTAAATCCAATCTATATGCTGACATGCCAACCCGTTCCAAAATCTCAAACGGGCCCACATACCTTGGGTCTAACTTCAGATTCTTACCAAATCTCTTAACACCTGCCATCGGGGAAACTTTTAGGAATACAAGGTCCCCGACGGAAAACTCCAAAGCAGATCTACGCCGATTGGCGTTCTTTTCATATCTCTCCTGGGCTAAATGAAGCTTCTCCCGAATAAGCTTCACTGCGACTTCCATCTCCTCAAGCGCATCGGGACCCAACAAAGGCCTCTCACCAGCCTCAGCCCAAAACAACGGAGTCCTACAGCGCCTCCCATGCAAGGCTTCGAACGGAGCCATCTGCAAACTTTCGTGATAACTGTTGTTGTAGGCAAATTCCATGAGTCGCAGCCGCTCATCCCACGCTCCACCGTGGTCTAAAATATAACACCGGATCATATCCTCAACAATTTGGTTCACCCTCTCCGTCTGCCCATTGGTCTGCGGGTGGTAGGCAGTAGAATACCTCAGATCCGTACCCAAACCCTCCTACAGACTCTGCCAAAAACGAGACGTAAACCGGGAGTCTCGATCAGAAATGATGCTAACCGGCACACCGTGGAGTCGGATGACTTCATTCATGTACAACTCCGTTATCTTCTTCATCGGGTAATCAATCTTATAAGGCACGAAGTGAGCACACTTCGTCAATCTATCTACTACAACCCAAACCGAATCAAACCCCCTCGGGGATTTCGGTAATCCCGTAATGAAATCCATAGATATACTTTCCCACTTCCAAGTCGGGATCTCTAGCGGAGTCAACTTACCACCAGGCCTTCCATGATTGGCCTTCATATGTTTGCAAGTGTGACATTCGGCAACAAATCGGGCTATATCTCCTTTCATGCCATACCACCAGGCAATTTGTCTTAAGTCACGGTACATCTTCGTAGATCCTGGATGGTAGGAAACGCTGGAACCATGAGCCTCACTGCAAATCATCCTCCTAATATCCCCAACCGCGGGAACACAAAACCTGCCGCAGTACTTCAAAGTACCCGCATCATCGATAACAAAATCGGGCAACTCTCCCTTCTCAGTCCTGGTGAAAAGGTGCATAAGATCAGGATCGTCCTTCTGGTGCAGCCTAGTCAAAGAAATCCAGGACGGCTCTGCCACTGACAAACTACTCTGCAAACTACAGCATCCCACTGATATATCCATAAGGAGGAACTCCTCCACTAGACGATCGGCGGTGAGGTTAAAGATCTTTCCCGTCTTTCGGCTCAGGGCGTCGGCCACCACGTTGGCCTTGCCCGGATGATACTGGATTTCTACATCATAATCAGCCACATACTCCAGCCACCGCAGCTGACGCAGATTCAACTACTTCTGTGTGAACACGTACTTTAAGCTCTTATGGTCAGTGAAGATCTTGCATTGAGCCCCATAAAGTAGGTGTCTCCACAACTTCAAAGCATAAATAACTGCTGCAAACCCGAGGTCATGCGTGGGATAATTCTTCTCATGAGTCTTCAGTTGCCTTGACCCATAGGTAATTACTTTTCCATCTTGCATTAATACGCATCCCAGACCTACAAGAGAAGCATCCACATAAACATCATAATCTACTCCCTCGGTAGGCAGGGTCAGAACGCGAGCAGTGTACAATCTCTCCTTTAGCTCAAGAAAAGCTTCCTCGCACTTTTCGCTCCAAACAAACGCCACATTCTTCTGAATCAACTTGGTCAAAGGTGCTGCTAGGGAAGAGAAACCCTCCACAAATCTCCTGTAATAACCAGCAAACCCTAAGAAACTCCTAATTTCCTTAGGCATACTCGGTCTACTCCAATCCATCACTGCTGCAATCTTTTCTGGATCGACCGAGATCCCCTCCTTGTTCACCACGTGGCCTAGAAAAAAAACTTGAGGCAACCAAAATTCGCACTTGCTCAACTTGGCGAATAACTTGTGATTCCTCAACTCCGATAGGACCAAACGCAAATGCTGCTCATGCTCCTCAGCACTGCGTAAATAAACTAACACGTCATCAATGAAGACCACAACGAACTTATCGAGAAAATCCTTGAACACCCGGTTCATCATATCCATGAAGGCTGAAGGTGCGTTGGTCAGACCAAACGACATCACCAAAAACTCAAAGTGTCCATGTCTCGACCTAAACGCAGTCCGCGGAATATCCGCCTCACGGATCCTAAGCTGATGATAACCAAAACGAAGATCGATCTTGGAGAACACCGTGCTACCACGCAACTGGTCAAACAAATCATCGATCCTTGGCAGTGGGCACCTGCTCTTGATAGTGACCTTGTTCAACTCTCTATAGTCGATGCAGAGCCGCATCGACCCATCTTTCTTCTTTACAAACAAAACAGGAGCACCCCGAGGCGACGAACTCTGCCTAATAAACCCTTTAGCTAACAGCTCATCCAACTGAACTCGCAACTCCTCTAACTCACGAGGGGACATCCGGTACGGCGCCTTAGCAATAGGACGTGTACCCGGCTCTAAATCGATCACAAACTCAACATCCCGATCAGGAGGAAGACCAGGAAGATCATCGGGAAAAACATCGGCGAAACCACGAACAATAGGAATCTCTTCCAAGCGTGGCACGCTAACAGCGGCTCCAACCGCCGAGACTAAACAAACACAATAATTAGAACGAAACAATCTCTGAGCACATACCGCAGAGATGACAGGAAAATCCTGACACAGATCAGCATACACGCTGCCAGGCTGACCGTCGTCCCTGATGAAGTCCAAGCGCTTTCCTTTGCACTGAATGACCGCATCATACCGAGAGAGCCAGTCCATGCCCAAAATGACATCGAAGTCCTCCAGATCAATCATTTTCAGGTTCGCCTTCGGAAGAAAGTCCCCCAACAAAACCGGGCAATACAAAATGCCCAAATCTGACAACACAGATTCACCAGAAGGAAACTTGACACAGAAGGAATCCCGAGCACGATCTAGAGTCAATCGATGATGCTCTACAAAGGCTCTAGCCACGAATGAGTGGGTAGCGCCGGAGTCAAACAGAACACGCGCCCAGCGGTTCTTCACCTTAAACTTCCCTATAGGAACACACAAACTAAAGAACTACCATAGCAATACCGCAACACTCTAGCAAATAAAACTACCAGGCTAGGAAAACAACAATCAACTAACCTGAGATAACCTGGGACGAAGTCTGAGCCTCCTCAGAAGAAATCACGTTCAGCTTCCCTTTTCCATTGTCCACACGCGGAGGTGGAGGCAAAGCCTGTAACGGAACTGCAGGAAGAACTGACCGAACCTGAGGACACCTCGACTTGATATGACCCTTCTGTCCACACTGAAAGCAGACTCTATCCTTGGTCCAACACTGGGCCGCATCATGCCCGGACCGCTTGCAAACTGAACAGGAGACATCTCTCCTAGAAGCACCCTGGATCGCATGAACCTGCTCCTTCTTCTGAGCTGCTGACCTCTTAAAACATTTCTCGACAGGATGGCCTGACCGGCCACAGAAACTGCACACCACTCGGCTCCTCTTTCCCGGAACAGCATCGGGTACCAGGGGCTTCTTCCCCTCCACAGACTTTCTCTTGTCCTTTCTCATCTGCTGGCCTCTGCTCTTTGCCGTTTCAATATCCTCAACCTTAAGAGTAGCCTCTACAACTCCAGCATAAGTCACTGACCCATAAGCACTGGTCAACAGCTGCACTTCACTCCTCAAACCACCAAGAAATCTCTTAACTCGATCAGCCTCAACGCTGACCAATGCAGGGGCAAAACGGCTCAACTTGCTAAATTTTATTCATACTCACCCACCGTGAGTTGCCTTTGCTTCAGATAGAGAAAGTCATTCATGAGGCGGTCACGCTCGACCGAAGGCAAGAACTTCCTTAACAACATCTCCTTAAATATTTCCCAAGAGCATCCAGCTACTAAGCTCTCCTTCTCTCTCAGCCACCAACTCTTAGCCAATCCTTTAAGCTGATAGGTGGCTAGCATTACCCTCTGGTCATCTGCAATCCCTGAATACGAAAACATCTCCTCCATGGAGATCAGCCAATCATCTATGACCATGAAATCTGCCTTCCCGTCATAAGTGGGAGTGCTCAGTCTCTGAAATTGCGAGATGAAGGCCATCTCCGCTGGCACCACTACTGGAGGTCTCACGAGTGCAGGGGGAGGAGGGACAGCAAACCCCCCAGCAGGAACTTGCGCACCATGAGCCTTTTCTGCCACAACTGCCACCAAAGACTGAATCTGGGCTTGCACCTCCCCCAACTGCCTGCCCATAGCTTCGCTACTCTGACGCAGACTCTCGATTACCGCATCACGCTGAGCCCCAGACGACTCACCTTCAGACCGGGGAGTCGAACGCGTCGCAGGTCGCCTAGCCATCCTAAAATCATAACCACCCCAAATCAGATCCCCAATCAACGACTAGAACACAAACACAAGTACAGACCATACATATATAGATATAGGCTTAAAGCTGCTAAACTTGCTCTGAGAGTTTATCTTTTTAACAAAAATTTGATGACATGCTCTAACCTAGGATAGTTAACCATCACCTTGCTAACTCTCGTGCCTAGATCGGGAATGCATGACTTTATTTGGTTTTGAAAACTTATGTGTGTACGTATGTCATCCTGCAAATCTTTAGCTTGGCACGTTGTGCTCATGCAATGATATGCTATGCATGTTTGTGCTATGCATTCTAAAAAAAAAGCCCTACTACATGTTATGAGCGGCGTACACATGAAAATATTATGCATCCCATACTACATAACATTCCCATGCAACGAAAAAGAAACGTGCTAGTCGCAGTCATGTGGTGAGGTTATGCATCCCATACTACATAACCCTCACATGTAGCCCCTATGGTGGATCCATATACGAACACATATTATGCATCCCATACTACATAATATGCCTCGTATACTTCATGTTATGCCATGAGTGTAGTGTTCGTGCTTTTGCCAAGACGTGCTGATGACATATCGGTGTGTGAATGACATGATGCTGAACTACTAAAGCAAACAAAGGAAGGTTGCTCAACTAACTTGTCAAGCAACCTCCCTCTGATACCAACTGTCACAACCCGCATTTTCTCCAATTATAAGAAATTATCAGAGTATGAGAAAACATGCGTCATGATGCCACGTCAAGCGGGGGATAACCGCTGACGCTCAAACAAATCCAACTACAAACTTTATGCAAGAAAATCCTGTGTTTTATGAATAGAAAATCAGTTATATTTTTGAGACCGTATCCCTCGGCTTAGTGGATCACCTAGTCCACAAAAGAAAAATTATATTTATACGCTGCGGAAAGAAAAATACTTTAATTAGGTTTTACACCCTAAAGAGCGCATAAGGGTCCCAAGAGAGCCACTCATGTTATGCAAGACACTACATTTAATTTAGATAACATATAAGAAAACGGTTTTCATACGTGATTTGGAAAATAGTGATTAAGCTTATAAAACATGCTGATCATGAGCTTTATTTATAATACTAATTAGGGTTGGAAATAACTAGCAACCTAGCATAAAACCTTCTCAGAGCAAGTAGACTATCTCCAGAAAACGGTAGCAGCATAAGTAAATATATCCAGTACAAAGGTAAGAAAACTGCCAGTGGGCGCCAACAACCTGACACGAACCCACTGGCACATATGTATGTCTGCAAGAAAGTATTGAAAACTACCTCACTAAACAAGATAAACGGAACTCCAAAGTCTGGGAGACCACCAACACCACCACTGCAAACTATCCACCCAACTGGCTATGGCTCAGAACCTGGGGTATTCCAAAAGAAAACAGAATACCTCAGCAAGCAACAAGGTAAGAACAACTGCATGTAAGAGTCAACCAAAAGGAAGAAGTAACTGAAAAACATGCAGTAGAAAGAGCCACAACTGTCCAAAACAGGACAACAAGAAAAGCATAACGAGCAAAGGAAACAACAACAACCCCACTCAGGAGCAACATCCTGCCGGGCCTACTAGGCTACCAAGAGCCAAAAGTGCTGCAAACTACCAAGGAAGAAACTTCTAACACCCTAAACTGTGGGAGGTGGTAGTAGCAAAAACAAACAACGAGGAGCCGGATCAAAGGCAAACGCAGTTCCCCCAATCCACCATGTCCAAGTCAGCAAGCTCAAGGGTCTACACGTGAAAGCACAAGGGACCTTCCACCCACACATGCCCAGCCCATACCTGGAGCAAGAAAAACAAGAGTGGCCTTGGCTATATCATACAACTCCACCCTCTTGAAGAGCTACAAACGACCACTGCTAACCACGACCCACGATTCGGCCTTTAAGAAGGTAAAGAAAACGGCCGACAAGGAAATACCAGAAATATAACACGAAAACCACTCGGGAACGAAAAACAAGGTAAAGGAAGAGTGTTGAAAAGAATCAACACGACAAGGCACTGGGTGAGACCCACTCAGTGCCTACCTAACCCTTGGCGTTGAGTGAGCTAGCCTCACTTAAGGCCAAAACCAAACTCTAACCTCAATCCCACTAAGGTAACACGGAGCTCGACGATTCTAAGACGAAAAAAAGGCAGGGAATTTCCAGTACTCGAGTAGTTACCAACTACTCGTGTATTCAAATTCCAGCACTCGAGTAGTTACCAACTACTCGAGTACCTCAACTCTCTACTCGAGTAGTCGCCTACTACTCGAGTATACAAACATAACCAGCACTCGAGTAGTTTCCAACTACTTGAGTACTCCAACCAGCTACTCGAGTATCTACAAACAGCTACTCGAGTATCTCCAACCAGCTACTCGAGTATCTGTATACAACTACTCGAGTATCTAAAAACAGCTACTCGAGTATCTACAAGCAGCTACTCGAGTATCTACAAGCAACTACTCGAGTATCTACAAGCAACTACTCGAGTATCTACAAACAGCTACACTCGAGTAGATGCCTACTACTCGAGTAAACCAACCCACCTACTCGAGTAGTTATCTACTACTCGAGTAACTCAGAACCCCCATTCGAGTAGTTACCTACTACTCGAGTAACTCCAAGGCAAATACTCGAGTTAATGCCTTCTACTCGAGTATCTCAAAGCTACTACTCGAGTACTCGAGCCCACTACTCGAGTAACCCAAGACCCCTACTCGAGTAGTTACTTACTACTCGAGTAACTCCACGGCTAATACTCGAGTAATCTACAACCTACTCGAGTATCACAAAGCTACTACTCGAGTACTCGAGCCCACTACTCGAGTAACCCAAGAACTAATACCCGAGTAATCTACTACCTACTCGAGTAACATACCCCATACTCGAGTAATACACTCAACAAATTTGGGAAAAACACCCCCCTCCCCTCCTAACACTCCCTCTCGGCTACACCCAAACCAGAGCAAATCTGAACAAAGATAAACGGCATTACGCCGACAAAGTTGGGTTCCACCAGCACAAGTAGGGGGGTCAATAGGAAGAACTAATCCCTATAGATAGCAATAAATATGAGATCAACAAGGCCTCTAACCTGGGCTAACAGGGATTTCTATTTCAGCAAAAAAAATAATCAAAAGAAACTTGGCAAGGGCAAGAATACCACTTGCCTCAACTTTCAGCAAAGCTTGGACGGTTTTCCTCCTCTTCACACGAAACAAACAGCTGCAGCACCTAGAATAAATCTCACGGCCATTAATGGCGGAAAACTCCAAAACCGAAAACCCAAATCTCAACAAAACTACACGAAAATCAAATATCTTACCGTCAAAATGAAGATCTCGGAGAGAGCAAGACAACGCCGCTTTCGGAATCGAATTCCGTCCACGAACAAGCCCGGAATCGCCGACCGAAGGAGGTACAGGACAGGCGGTTTTCTACTCTGCTCTCCGCGAAAAAGGCAGCGACGTCTTCTCTCTCTCAGGAAAAGAAGGAGAAGAAGTGGGCCGTCACTTCTTAAGAAAAGCTTTTATACGAAAAGCTAAACACCGGTTCAGCAATAACCAAACCCTAAAACGCCTAAACCCTTAATTACAATTAAGAAAATTCCATAAAGGAATAGCCAAAATATGGCTGCCACCAAGGCAAGGCAATAACTGCCCAAATAAATTCTCCCGCAGAATTTATTAATCGGTCAAAACCAAAGGGCTACAAAACAAGCCAAATCAATTTAATTAATTGATCACAAATACTAATAACACACCAAACGACACAAAAACCGAATCACCTCGGAATTCGACGAAATTCGCACCGTAGCTAAATACCCACGCTACGAACACAACGGCGAAGTCGAAATTAACTTTCGACGAACCGAACTCGAGTTATACCCAAACAAAGCCAAACACAAACATCCCCCCGAGAGGCCACACCGGGTCACCCAAAACGACTCGGCTTGCTAGGGAGATCTTGCCAACAGGCTACCAAACAAGGCACTCAGTTCTAAGGAGCTAACCATACTCCACACAGGGCACAAGCCACGGAAACGCGTCATCGTAACGCCAACGAGATTAAAAATAAACGCAGGAAAAAATCGGGGGCGTTACATGGCCGTCAGTGATTGCCCCATCTCCGTCTGCTGGAACGGAACTGGTGCTGGAGGAGTCGGGACCACATTCGAAGCCTGAGGTGTCCCCTGCTGCGATGTAGGATTCGTCGCAGGCTACAAGTAAAAATTCCATTTGTTAGAGAGCGAATGAATGGAATTTAAGAAGAGTTAGGATGGACTTTCACATGTGATTTCCCTCATGGGCACACCACTGCTTCCGCTGCTAGTTTGTCCGAAAACTAAGCTCGTACGGGGGTGGCCCAAGGTTTTTGTGGACTACTTCTCTTTCGATCGAGGTCTCCTCTGACTTGTAAGACCCCCTTTTTTTTTCTTTTTCAAACACCGGGGTCTTAGCCCAGAATTGCCGCTTTGTGGTGGCACCGACTCATGGGAAGGCAACCACTACAAAATGCCAATTCTGCCGGCCCTTTTCGATCACAAGAGAGAGAAACATTTATACAAAAATGTAAACAAGTCCACAGAAACATGTAAATAAAAGTGAAATCATAACCAGTCCATCAATAGTAATAATAGGAAAATAGATAAATGGGCTCGAGCCCAGTACATCAGAGTCCTCACTACAAGTCACTCATCGCGGAAGCTAAGAAAATACTAATCACTTACGGAGCTGGTCACAGGTGCACCGGTGCTAGACTGTCCCACCTCCATGTGCACCGTACTCCGCTGGTGCTGGTCCCTGTCTCCCATCCGGAGCTCCTATAATGTTTGGTTCGAAAACCATTAGTCATAAAGACTAAGCCCTATCATCCCCTACCCCTCCCACCACGGCTCCTAAGCACCGGGCGGAGAGGAGGAAAGGAAAGCTTCAAAAAGTGGAGAATGAACAAGCAGATGATGAGGGAGCTAATCTAACATTGGATTAGAATAAAGTACATCTAGTAGTCCTATGGTAGTAAGTAATAAGGAGAGCAGTTAATAAGTAGCAATTTGTATAAAAAGACAGCTAGAGAACAGTAAGTAAACAAGCAAGTAAATAAGTATGTAACCTTAACTTATATGAATGCCCATACAAACTTATAAGTTAGGGGTCTTCTGCAAGGCTCCCATCGTATAAAAAGTCCCATACCGATTTATACGTTGGGGTGTCGGTTGTATGCAATTATGAGTGTAGTGATATGCTATGCCATGATTCATGCAAGTGTAACTCACGCACACAACTCTATGCGCACAGACCTTTAGTTCCCCCTGTTCGGGCAGCTAGCTTCACTCCCAGGAACCTCCGTAGTGGCAAATGGAGACAGTGGGTCGGGCCCCCCACTCCTAGGCGGGCATCCACACTACCAGGCCTAGCCCTTCCGTACGCCCCTAGAAGAACACAACCTAGAGTATCCGCGTACTACTGCTGGCTGTACCCACCAGACTTTCTTTGGCTAAGTGTCCCACACCGCCGAGTCAGCGTACCGATGTCGGTGTGAACGACAATCAGATACCGAAGACCCACCATCTTTATTCTGTACTCCAACCCTCGAGCCCTCGGCCCCCCGGACAGTCCGTCAGTGCATCTACCTTCAGAGCTACTGTCTGAATGGCAACCAATCCTATAATTCTACTTTCCTAGCTATCGGGGAGTGTAAATGTGCAACCCTAGTTATACTAGTTGCTCTTTTAATTCATTATTCCTATGGTTTACGTTAGCCCAGGACTGCCCCCGGTATACCCCGTGAAGGGCTCTCAAGGGGCACTAGGAACTAAGACGGCGGCATTACGGCCCGAAGTTCCCTTTCGCAAGGCACTTATTATTATTGGTTGATCTCCCTTAACCCGATCCCCTTTTAGTTACTTTAGATCTAACCCTAGAGTATTAAGACTCTTCCATTCCTATCCGGGGTGGACGATCTTTCGTCATTCCCGTACTCCCTTATCCTAACCAGTCTCACACTCTACTTATCCTGACTTCCAATGATGAACTCAATCTTAACTTGCCCTACCAATCATCAATTATCAAAATTCCGTGGTTTTACTATATGCAGACCATCCTAAGCTATATGTGGTACACAAGGGGAGGTACACCATATTATCTTCCAAATCTCCTATAATATTTACTGGAGGTCTACCATATCATAATTTGTCTAAATCCAGAAACTTATAATTTTCCTAATTAATCTGATATTTATTTCATTTTCCCAAAGGACGGGCCATGGGTCATTTTAAACATAAACTACATGATCCTCCTAAGTAATGGCTACTCAAAAATCCTGATCATTACATAACAGCAAGATAACCTCAAATACAAATTTCCAGAATTTTACAGAAAGTATTTAGCCTCTAAATAATTTATCCAGTATAATCACGTTAATTTTATGTAATGAAGGGAGTACTGAAATTACTCATCGGAAAATTATAGGAAAATCACTAATCAGTAGTATGGTATAAAAAAGATCTTTGTGCAAAGAATCATAATTTTAATATCTTGCTAAACACCACTAAAGATTTAATCAAATAATCAAGGTAAAACATACTTAATGAAGCAAGCCTTAGAATTAAACTTCCAAAAATCCCATAAAAATTCACAGAGATTTAAAACCATAATAAACGTTCTCTGTCTAAATTTCATCAATTTCCAGGAAGTGTGTGTTCCATAATAAATTTTCTAAGCAAATCATATAAGCTACTAAATCGTTAATGAAGTACCCAAAATAATAATCTTAAAATTCATAGTAAAATATCCAGAGCTTTTACCATCCCTATAATTCACTCTACCAAAATCTCAACACTTTTCAATGTGATTTAGTGTCATTTCCTATCTCTACAAATTTTGTACCCTAAACTAGGGTTAGGTTTTTAGGTATCCCAACGGTCTCCAAATCTACTAAGATTTCATCCAGAGAACTACATTGGCCCTATGGTTCTCCTCACCCAATTTCGGGTCAATCCAAGGTCATTTGACCACATGACCTTCACAAACCACCAAGATCCATCCTTAGGGTTTGGCCTTGGTTCTTAGGGAAAACTTACCCCGATCCACCTCAAACTCTATGAGGGGGTGCTAGAGAATATTACTAGCCAGTGGTAAAAATCTCAGCCTCTGTTGAGGTGATCTGACCACACAAATCTCAAAAGTGCACTTTTAACCTAAGATCCCTTATTAGGGCAAAACTTAGGGTTGATCATTTCTAATCCAAACCATCTCCAAATGAGATGAAAAATTATAAAGAACCTTATGGTGAACCCAGGGACCACTCACCAAAATTTGGGAGGGTTTGGAAATTATTTAACCATTTAATTAAAATCGGCTAGGATTATTGAATTTTCCTAAAAACTATAGAAAAATATTTCCCAAAAATCCTAAATTTTGGACAGAATCTAAATAAAGATAATATTAGGCTACACCCCAAATTTCAAGTCATTTTGATTACTGGATTGGAGTGGGGAATTTTTCTAAGGTCAAGACAGCCCTCTGGATAGACCTCACCAAAAAGGGCGCTGTGGTCTAACCAGGATTCTAAATCGAGTGAAATCAATTTTAAATTAAACTAGACTTCAAGGGCTACATTTTCTATGTTGACCACTTTTCCTGTAGGAGCCTCTAGATATTTTTCCAAAATTATTTAAAATGACAGATATTTTCATTCAGAAATTGCTTCACAAATAAAATCTAATTAAATGGCACTGTTCATCTTCTTCTACAGCCCGAAACCAGAGTCCTGAAAACCTAATTTCCTGTAGCTTTTCCAAGCTATTTCCCGGCCATCCAGCCATCTCCCTGGCCGGCCACCACCACCACCACCTCTGATGAGGTGAGGGCTATCGTCGGGCGGCGGCACGGCCGCCGGAGAGGCGGTTTCCGGCGAACCAGCCACCATGAAATTTTCGGAAAAACCACGAATACGCTCACCCGATCTGGCTCTTTTGAGCCCGATATCTCTCCTAATGATTTCTAAGATCTATCCGCAGAAGAAGAGGGAGGGGAGGACCTTGTTCGCGGGTTGGAGGCGTGTAGAGCGTCGGGAAGCCATTTGCGCGGTGGTGGCGTCGCCGGAAATTCTTCAACAGCAAGGGGGAAATCCTGAAACAGTTTGAGGGAGAGTGTAACCTTTTCCTCTTGCTCTTATGAGTCTTTTATAGGTCAGCAAGTGGGGAGGGGAAAGGATGAAACGTTCGCGACCATTAATAATTCCCGTAATCTCGTTTCGGTTATGGCAAAGGCATTTGAAACGCTGGAGATGAAGAGGTGTTCGCCAGGTGGCGATTTCCTATTGAACCAACATTTCCTTAATTATTTAAATAATTAAAGTAGGAAACGGCCCATAAATACTCTTGGTTTTCATTCCCATAATCAGAATTTATTATGGCGTCGGTTACGGAAATTTCCAGTCTGGCTGTCGTTTCGGCCTTGGTCACGGGCGTGACACATAGGTCACGGGCGTGACAGGCCCGGTTAGCCAATTCTAGGTTCGACGATCGTCGAGCTGAGATCGACGATCGTCGAAGG
Source organism: Platanthera zijinensis (assembly GCA_039513925.1). NCBI lineage: Eukaryota > Viridiplantae > Streptophyta > Magnoliopsida > Asparagales > Orchidaceae > Platanthera > Platanthera zijinensis. The sequence continues at coordinate 99,594,927 of CM077092.1, forward strand.
GTGGTCACGGGCGTGACACCCGGGTCACGGGCGTGACTGGCCCGTGTGGCCAATTCTGGGTCGACGATCGTCGAATTGGGATCGACGATCGTCGAGCGTGGTCACGCCCTATGTCACGGGCGTGACATTGCGGGTCACGGGCGTGACATGCCTGGTGACTAATTCTGGGTCGACGACCGTCGAACTGAAATCGACGATCGTCGAACGTGGTCACGTCCTATGTCACGGGCGTGACATTGTGGGTCACGGGCGTGACACGCCCGTTTGGCTAATTCCTGGCCGACGACCGTCGAACTGAAATCGACGATCATCGAAGGTGGTCACGCCCTATGTTACGGGCGTGACATTGCGGGTCACGGGCGTGACAGGCCATGAGGCAAATTCCGCGCCCGACGATCGTCTAACTGAGATCGACGATCGTCGAAGGAGTCACCCCCCCTGGTCACGGGCGTGACAGGGTCGGGTTGAAAATCTGCGTCCGACGATCATCTCCCTGAGATCGACGATCGTCGAATGAGTCCCGCCCTAGGTCACGGGCGTGACGGGTCGGTCACGGGCGTTACCAACCCGTGACCCGAATTCTTGGTCGCTTTATTTCAATTTTGGGCTCCCTAGGGTTCTACCACAACCAACCGACTCCTAGGGGTCTAGCCGGAAATGGGATGTTACACCTTGCCCCAATGGTGGCATTTTGGTTACTTAACCAAGCCTTTCTTCTTCAGTACTGAAGACTTGGGCTCAAGAGATGACTTAGGTCAAAACTTAATCTTCTTGGTTCCCTTGTCCTTGGCCTTGCTTTTATGCACCATCAGTATGTGGCTAGCAGGCTTGACCTTCTTTATGTGAATCTCAGTAGTTCTTAATTTCCTTGGAGCACTGACAATGTCTTGTCAATTTAATTCACATTATAATTCAATAAAACTGCTCGTAACTATCTGACAACGATTGCAGGATCGGTTTGTAACACCATAAATCCCAAATTTGAGTACAAGCTGGGCAACACGGCCTGGGACACGGGCATGTCCCAAGCTATGTCCTGCTATATTTATTCGAGTCTGAAATGGGTCTCGAGTGTTTCTCGAGTTAGGCACACGGCCTGGGACACGTGCATTTCCCGAGCCATATCTTGCTCTGTGTTGTCTCGAGTACTCAATGAAATGCACTCGACGCTCCTCGAGAGGAAAGTCGAGTTAGACACATGCCCTGTGACACAAGCGTGTCACATGGCCGTGTCCTTCTCTGGATTTGGCCACGACAATGAATCCTGGTGAACACGGGCTAGACACGGGCGTGTCCAAAGCCGTGTCAAGTCACACGGCCTGCGAAACAGGCGTATCACATGGTCGTGTCCTATTCTGGATAAGTCGGTTTGTGTGATGCTTAAGGTACACGGCCTGTGACACGGGTGTGTCACAGGCCGTGTTTGTCCCAGGAAAAGTTATTTAAGTGAGATTTGTGGCCGTTTATTTCCTTCAGATGGGATCTAATGGTCCAAGCTTCTCCTTGCTGAGTTAAGTCCAGGAATTGAGAGTTAACACTCATTCAATCTTGGCTATTCTCTTTCTAAAAGATATAGAGAGAAGGGAGAGCAAGGAGGAGGAGAAGAGATTCGTCTGCCAGTGGAGCTTCAACATTAAAAATTGCGAGCCAAGTCTAGATTTGTGGAGAAAAGGCTGCTGCGGTGCTTTCCAACTGGCTAGATTTCCATGGCTCCAAAGAGATCGTCAAGGGCAATGATCTTATTTCTTGGACATGTGAATTCCTCATTTTGGCATGTATATGGATTTCCCCCACCAAATGGTGGCTTTTGAGGGATTTCCTTGGGTTGATCCTTGAAATCCCATGTCTTTCATATAGATCCGGAAATTTGTGATACAGAATAGACATGTTGTGTGAAGCCTATCTGGACAGGTTTGTCTGGATTGGTGATGTTGCATTTTACGCATCGGAGAAGACTCTGCGTATAAATGTGTATGTTGTGGATTCGATGGGTTGTGCCTGTGAAGGGTAGTAATAGGAATTACTGGAGTGGAATTCCAGGAAAATACCCGCGTGATTCTTGTGTTGTATGCTATGTTTTGGTTGAGTTTGGGTGAAGAAAGTGAGTTCTGCTGAACCCGCCAAACAACCGCGAGAAACGCTGGCACTAACTCCCTTTTTTGGATATGAAGCCAATCCTTGGTGGATAGTGTGGAAATTGTTAGCTACGAGCTCTTGAAGGCTTTGTGCCAAAAGGATAAGGGTAATGCTGACCCGTGTCATGTTGGATGATTTGAGCAATGGGATTGGCTGAACCGGACCGCATTATGTCTGACCGACTGGTAGACCTAGTTATTGGTCTCGTTGGAGCGCATAATGAGAGTCTTAGTCATGTGCGTCATTAAGACTGAATGCTCAATACCGTCAGGTTTCGGACCTTGAATGATGGTGGGACCGTAGTTCACGGTACACCAAGAATGTGACCTGAGTGCACGGATCGTCGATCCACATGGCTGACGGTTGTGATATGTTGATTGTGCGTGAGTGCACATTATATGATATATCTACTTGTGAAAATCTATGCCTGCAAGGAAGGAATACCACTGCCCCAGGGAAGGGGTAGGGTCGTTATAAATTGGTCAGCTGAATGCTGACCGTTGCATTGTTTGCCAAAATTATTGTAGGCTATCCCTGTGCAGGTGTTGGAGAGCCGAGCGGGAAATAAAGGGCTGAAGCCCCTGCTATTGTTGCTACTGCTGGACCTCGAAGGCTGAGCAAAGGCTTTTGTTATGTTCATGTGTGGCCTGCCTATCCGCTGATGTTTGTAATCGACACTTGTAAAGCATAACTGTAAGGCCGTAAGGCCAAACTCTTGAGTATTTGTGTACATTCCTTCATGAGTATATATAAATGTGATTGTTTTATATATTGGACATTCATAGTTTGAGTTCAGTTTAACGTTAAAATCTTCCGCTAGTATGCTATGTGTTAGGATGCGTACTTATTTTGGTATTAACCTGTGACCTCGCCGCCTGTTTGTGGCATAGAGTGTGGGGCCCCGACCAGACCTACTATTATATGTTATTTAACGGATGGAGTCGTTACATTTTGGTATCAGCTTGTCTCGGTCTTCCTCTTTCAAATTCGTGGTCGAATTCTTTTGTGGGGTTAGCGAGCACGTGTAAGTGCGACCCACTTTAACATTAATGAACTCTGGAATGTCCAATAAGGAATGTAAATACTCCTATTTGTGGAACCTGCACGTTCCTATATTATTGTGATTGCTTGTGCAAGGTCGCTAAAGTGCGTCTTGTTCAACTATATGTGACTCGTTGTGGTGCTGGGCAGTCTGAGCCCTAGCGTTCTGATGAGAGTGCGACACCAGCTGAGGTGCAAACACCTCCTCCTTCTGCGGAAATAGTCTACTTAATTGTTGAGGCACTATTTGCCATGTTTTATGCACAGCCTATTGGGCAAGTGCAGCCGGCAATGGTGCCAGAACGGGTTTGTGTAAGACCAGAACCTGTTAAGGCAGTTGATCCTCGAGCAGATGAGCGGTAGTTGAAGCATTTTATGAGCTTCAATCCTCCCACGTTTACGGGTGTGGGAATTCAAACGCAAGCGGAGGATTGGTTATCGAGCGTCAAGCGTATATTGACGGCGATAAGGATGGAGGAAAATAAGAAGGCCACCTTGGCCACCTTCTTGTTGGAAGGAGAGGCTCGGCTATGGTGGGACGAGATAGAGTTGCATGACCTAGCGGGTAAGAAATTAACACAAGTCTCGATTGAGGAGTTTTCACGACTATTTTTGGCAAAGCACCTACCAGCGGCAAAACGCATCGCCATGGAAAATGAGTTCCAACGTATAACACAAGGAGAAAGTAGTGTTGATACTTACTTACATGAGTTTTCAAGGTTGGGCCGTTATGCGGGGTTTATCTTCGCTGATGAACAATGGAAAACCAATAGGTTCTACGATGGGTTGCGGGATGAGTTTAGATTCCTGCTCTCGAGTTCTGTGAAAACAAGGATTTCAGGCGTTGGTTGATACTGCTTGTGCACTAGAGAATGATATGAAACGGGTGCAAGGAATGAGGGAGTTGGCTATGACAAAGTCTGAGTTCAAAGTGCCCCATCCTGGAAAATCAAACTACCAAAAGAAGTGGAGCAAGGGGTCCAAATCTTCTGGATAGGCCCCTTCTTAGGTTGCGTCGGGAGCAACTGCATGGCAAGAGTCTCGTACCTACTTTACGTGTGGAAAAGTGGGATATAGCCCGTGACTGTCATGTTGGTCCGCCAAAGGTGGAAAAGAAGATGGGATCGTCTTATGCTGAGAAGGGAAAAGCAGTGGTGGAGTCCTCTGCATCCTAGGCGCAGCCTCGAGTCTATAATCTTGGCCAGTAAGAGGTTATAAAGCAAAGAGACGTCGTCACAGGTATGAGTTAAGATATTGATTGCTTTTTATATTACATACCTTGTGTGTAGCTTGTGTATGATGTATTTGTCTTAGTCTTTGTCCTGATTCGGAACAATCCGACAAGAGCACTATTTGATACGGGTGCTTCACATTCTTTTCTATCTAAAGTCTTCATAACATGAATCAGAGTACCTAGTATTTGACGACAGATAGTGTTAAGGTTTTATTACCAAATGGATGTGTGATGCATGCGGATAGGGCTTGCGATGTGTAAGTTCAAATAGGATGTCGGGATTTCTTCTTGAGCACATCTGTGGTACCAATATCAGAATTTGATGTGATCTTTGGTATGGACTGGATTTCGGAGCAGCGTGCCTTTATTGATTGCAATTCAAAGGAGATCACACTAGTCCAGAATACCGAGCTTGAGACTAAGTTTGCTGGTATGCGAGGAGTATGCGGGACCTTGATGTCTGCTCTCCAAGTCGTCAATGCTGCTCGGAAGGGCGCAGAGTTATTCTTCGCTCTTATTCAGGCTGTTGAGCAAAAGGCAAGTGTGAATGATGTTTCGATTGTTTCCGAGTTTACTGATGTGTTTCCTAAAGATCTTCCTGGGTTACCATGCCAGCGGGAGATCGACTTCTCTATTGAGTTGGTGCCAGGTGCGAAACCTGTGGCCCGCTCACTATATCACGTAGTGCCAAAGGAAATGGATGAACTGAAAGTTCAATTGCAAGAGTTGCTGAAACAGGGTTATATACACCCAAGTATGTCACCTTGGAGCACACATGTTCTGTTTGTGAAAAAGAAGGACGGTAGTTTACGGTTTTGTGTTGATTATCGTTAATTGAATAAGCTGACAGAGAAAAACAAGTATTTGATTCCACGGATAGATGACTTGTTCAATGAGCTAGCAAGATCAACCGTCTATTCTAAATTGGATTTAAAATCTAGATATTAACAATTGAGGATTCGGGAAGGTGATATTCCCAAGATAGCATTTTGAACACGCTACAGTCATTATGAGTTCACTGTAATACCGTTTAGGCTATGTAATGCGCCATCGGTGTTCATGGATCTAATACACCAAACTTTCTGAGAGTAGTTGGATCTGTTTGTGATCGTATTAATTGACGATATCTTGGTGTACTCTCAATCTGAAGCTGATCATGCGAAATATTTACGGTTGGTGTTGTATACCCTGCGAAAAAATAATCTCTATGACAATTTCTCAAAATGTGAGTTTTTGCTGTCGTCAGTGGCTTTTCTTTGCAACGTGGTAAGTGGAGAGGGCATTGCGGTGGATCCGTTAAAGATAAGTGTCATACAAGAGGGGCCAGTGTTGTCTTCGGTGTCCAGAAGTTAGGAGTTTCCTTGGACTAGCAGGCTACTTCAAGAACTTTTGTGGAAAACTTCTCATGGATTTCTTTGCTTCTTACCACATTAACGAGAAAGGATCAGAAGTTTGTTTGGACGCCGGAGTGCGCGCGAGCTTTTGAAGAGCTAAAGAGTTGTTTGACTACGTCGCCTATACTAACACGCCATGTGGTACAGGCGGCTATGAGATTTACAGTGATGCTTCAGGGAGCGGCTTAGGCTGCGTTCTTCTGCAGTTTGGCAAGGTGATTGCTTATGGCTCATTCCAGTTGAAAGTGCATGAGAAGAATTCTCCCGTCCACGACATGGAGTTGGCGTGTAACGACCCCATCCGTTAAATGACGTATAGTAGAAGGTCCGGCCGGGGCCCCACACTATATGCCACAAACAGACGGTGAGGTCACAGGATAATACCAAACCAAACACGAATCCTAACTCAGAGCATTCTAGCGGAAGCTTTAAGTTGTAATTTGAACTCTAACCAGGAATGTCCAATATATAAACCACCTTTATATATATAACCACGGAATGTACACAAATACATAGAGTTTGGCCTTAAGGCCTTACAGTTCCTCTTTTCACACCGTATGGTTTACAAACCTCGGCGCGCAGGCCGACCATACATGAGTAAAAGAAAACAAGCAAAAACATTCGCTTAGCCTTCAAGGGCTAGCCGCAGCAGCAGCAACAACAGCAGTAGAGCTTCAGCCCTTCACTTACCACTTGGCTCTCCAGCACCTGCATGGGAACAATCCACCCAACCGGTGGCAAACAATGCAACGGTCAGCATTCAGCTGACCCAATTATAACAATCCTACCCCTTTCTCGGGGCATTAGCATTCTTTCCCTGCAAAGCATGGCCTCATCATATAGCAACTATGTGCGCGCAGGCACATTCAAGCCATCACAACTATCGGCCACACGGCCCGACAGTCCGTGCACTCAGGGCACATTCTTGGTGTACCGGAATACCAGGGTCAACACCACCGTCTACACGGTATTTGAGCATTCTAGTCTTTCCGGCACGTGGGCCTAAGACTCTCATTAGGCGCTCCAACAAAACCTATAACCAGGCTTCCAAGTCGGACGGACCTAATGCAGGTACGGATCAGCCACCCCCCGTTGCTCAAGTCGCCGTGCCACCTCGAATACGGAAGTATCCATGGCTATTTATAGGCGCGGGTCGGTTTCACCTTTCCTGTTTGGCAATCTGCCTTTTCATCGAGTTGCAGCCCAACGGCTCAACCGCTCATAAAGTGGCAACGCACAGCCACAAGAGTTGCATCCAACCCTCTTCATCTCCTGGACATCATCCAGTACTTCCTGCTGCACCAAGAACCAGGTAGGCACAAGGCAACACAAGCCATAATCACGGAGCCTTCTCCGATATGCAAACAAGCATCACCAATCCAGACCATGTCCAGATGGGCTTCACACAGCATGCCTAGAGCCGTACTCCAATTCCGGCCTCTAACAAGGGGGACTTCACATATCTACCCCAAGGGACACCACAACCCACCGCACACTCGCGGTGAAGGGTTTTCCCTATGCAATGCAGAAAAGAAGGACTTCACATGTACAAGAAGGGAGATCGTTACCCTTATCGATCTCTTGGGAGCCATCGCAAACTAGCCGGTGAGAAAGAACCGCAGCAGCTTTGCCTTCACAACGCCGGCTTCGGATCACGAATCGGACCACGGGAACTCCGCCGGTGGCTTGAGCTCCTCCTCCTACTTCTTCCTCCTCTCTCTTTCTCTCTTCCTTAAGCAAATGAAGAATGAAGTCTTCATCAGCCTTCACGGATTAAATCCAGCCAGGAAATCACCTGAGCCCTTGGATTCAAAGAGAGAAATCTGAACGGCCACGATTTCCCCAAAAACTCATTTTTTTGGCTGACACGGCCTGTGACACGCCCGTGTCACAGGCCGTGTACCCTTAAGCGGCACACGCGGTATTCGTATCGACTGAGATTTACCATAACACGGGCATCGACACGCCCGTGTCGAACCTGACACGCCCGTGTCATTCCTAAGACACGCCCGTGTCACCCCTGCCTCATCGAGCTGCAAGCAGTACACGGGTAGGCACACGGCATCTGATACGCCCGTGTCCAACCTGACACGCCCGTGTTCAAGGCTTGGTTCAAGGCCGTGTAACTTTCTGACTCAAAACACATTTTATTTGCGTGACACGCCCTGGGACACGCCCGTGTCCCAGGCCGTGTACCCCCGACACGCCCTGGGACACGCCCGTGTCCCAGGCCGTGTAACATGACCTGCACCTCAAAACCATTTTTGAGTCTTTTTGGGGTGTTACAATCTTCCCCCCCCCCCCTTAACAAAATTTCGTCCCGAAATTTGTACGGTAAGGAAACAAGAACCAACAATGCTAGAACTTGATAACTCTGTTATAACCAAAGTACACGGTCTACAGTTTATACAAACAGCTCGAGAAATTCAGCTCGCATGGTCAGCTCTCGCTCCCATGTTAGCTCTTCACGGCCACAATTGTCCCATCGGACCTTGACCATCCCGATCACTTTGTTCCGCAACTGTTTCTCGGCTCGATCCTCGATCTGAATGGGTCTAACCCTCGTCGTTAGCCCATACTCGACCGGTACCCGATCATTCTCCACTACTTGAGCTGGATCCTTCACCACCCTACGAAGGACTGAGATGTGAAATACATCATGTAATCCACCCAAGTCTGCTGAAAGTGCTAGTCGATAAGCAGCTTCCCCAACTCGCTCCACCACCTCAAACGGACCAAGATACCTCGGACTTAGCTTTTTCAAACGCTGAATCCTGGACACGCCTTTGAAGGGTTTGATCTTCAAATATACCCAATCACCCACCGCGAACTCCACGTTTCGGTGTTTGGCATTGTAGTACTTTGCTTGACGATCTTGGGCTATCACTAGCCTCTCCCGAATAGAGCGTATGAGCGAGGTAGCTTCTTCGACTTCCTTTTTCCCACTCAGCTTAGATTCGCCTGCTTCTGCCCAAGCTAACGGTGTACGGCATTTACGACCATATAATGCCTCAAATGGTGCCATACCAATACTCGCTTGGTAGCTATTATTATAGGCAAATTCGACAAGAAATATATAATCTTCCCATCTCTTACCAAAGTCTAGGGCGCACATGCGGAGCATGTCTTCCATTGTCCTGTTGGTTCGTTCAGTCTGGCCATCCGTTTGGGGATGAAAGGCCGTACTAAACGCTAACTTTGTACCCAACATTTGATGAACGAGCCGCCAATCATTCGATGTGAATCGCCCATCACGGTCACTAACGATGCTCCGAGGAACACCGTGCAGTCGAACAACCTGCTCCACATAAAGCTTGGCCAAGTTTTCCACTGAATCGTCTCTTCTGTTTGGAAGGAAGTGCGCCACTTTTGTCAACTGGTCCACAATCACCCAGATTGAATCATGACCGCGTTGAGATCTCGGCAACCCGTGCACGAAATCCATCGAAATGTCATCGAACTTCCACTCCGGAATAGGTAACGACTTCAGGAAACCGCCAGGCTTCTGGCATTCTGCTTTCACCAACGCACAGGTATTGCATTCAGCTACATAACGTGCGACATCTTTCTTTAGTCCGGGCCACCAGAACAGCATTTTCAGATCTCTGTACATCTTTGTGCTCCCTGGGTGAACTGAGTACTTTGCAAAGTGAGCTTCGTACATCAACTCTTCCCTCAATTTACCCACACTCGGGACGCACACTCGACCATTTCTTCGTAACAAACCGTTATCCCAAGAGAATTGGTCATCCGGCCCATCTTTTGCATAGCGCTGGAGGCTTTCATCAAGCTCCGTTGCTCGCCGAACTCTGTCCGTAAGGTCATATTGCACCTCCGTCCAGTTCAAGCATGCATCGGTTGACGAACCCTTGTCAACACAAGATATCTCCAATGCTTCCAATTCCTGGATTAAACGCTGATCATGCCTCTGCAACCAGCTTGCCCGTACTGTAGTCTTCCGACTCAAAGCATCAGCGACCACATTTCCCTTCCCGGGAGTATAGTGAATCTCGAAGGTGTAGTCCCCAAGGAACTCCATCCATCTTCGTTGTCGCATATTCAGATCCTTCTGATCCAACAAATACTTTAGGCTTTTGTGATCTGTATAGATATCCACTTTAACGCCATATAGATAGTGCCGCCACAACTTGAGTGCAAAGATTACCGCCGCCAACTCCAAATCATGGACGGGGTAATTCCGCTCATGCACTTTCAACTGGCGCGAGCCATAAGCAATCACTTTACCAAACTGCAGAAGAACGCAGCCTAAGCCGCTCCCGGAAGCATCACTATAGATCTCATACCCATCAGTACCACATGGCGATGTCAACACAGGCGCCGTGGTCAAACGACTCTTCAAGTCTTCAAAAGCTCGCGCGCACTCCGGCATCCAAATGAACTTTTGATCTTTTCTCGTCAGCGTGGTCAGAGGTAAAGCAATCCGTGAGAAGTTTTCCACAAACCGTCTATAGTAGCCCGCAAGTCCAAGGAAGCTCCTGACCTCGGCCACTGAAGACATCACTGGCCAATCCCGAATGGCACTTATCTTCAACGGATCCACCGCGATACCTTCTCCGCTTACCACATGGCCTAAAAAGGCTACTGAAGAGAGCCAGAACTCACACTTTGAGAACTTGGCATAAAGCTTATTCCTCCGCAGGGTATGCAAGACCAACCGCAAATGGTTTGCATGATCCTCTTCTGACTGAGAGTATACTAAGATGTCATCGATAAACACAATAACGAACAAATCCAAGTACTCTCGGAACGTTCGATGCATTAGGTCCATAAATACCGAAGGCGCATTACATAGGCCAAACGGCATTACCGTGAACTCATAATGACCGTAGCGTGTTCCAAACGCCGTCTTGGGAATGTCACCTTCCCTAATCCTCAGCTGATAATATCCCGATTTCAAATCCAATTTGGAATAGACCGTTGATCCTGCCAGCTGATCAAAGAGGTCATCAATCCGTGGGATCGGATATTTGTTTTTCTCCGTCAGCTTATTCAATTCGCGGTAGTCAATACATAACCGTAAACTACCGTCTTTCTTTTTCACAAATAGAACAGGCGCGCTCCAAGGTGACATACTTGGGCGTATGTATCCCTGCTCCAACAACTCTTGCAATTGGACTTTCAACTCAGCCATCTCTTTTGGCGCGACGCGATATGGAGAGCGGGCCACAGGTTTCGCACCTGGCACCAACTCAATAGAGAAGTCAATCTCCCGTTGGGGTGGTAACCCAGGAAGATCTTTAGGAAACGCGTCGGCAAACTCTGACACAACTAGTACTTCACCGACACTGGCCTTTGGCTCAACAGCCTGAATTAGCGTGAAGAATAACTCTGCGCCCTTCCGAACAGCATTGACGACTTGGAGTGCAGACAACAGAGTCCCACAAACTCCTCGCATACCAGCGAACTTCGTCACAAGTCCGGTATTCTGGCCCAGTGTAATCTCCTTGGAGTTGCAATCAATAAAGGAACGCTGCTCCGAGAGCCAGTCCATACCAAAGATCACATCAAACTCCGATAACGGTAGCACAGCTGCACTCAAACCGAAATCCCGACTTCCTATTTGCACATCCACATCGCAAGCCCTATCCGCAAGCATCACACAGCCATTCGGCAATAGCAACCTTGTACTATCCACCGTCACATGACTTGGTACCCCAATTCGAGATACGATATCCTCAGACAGGAAAGAATGCGAAGCACCCGTATCAAACAGGGCTCTCGCCAAATTATTCCGAATCAGGACAAAGCCTGCAGCACACACATCATGCACAAGCTATACATAACCAAAAACAATTGCACATAAGCAAGTAAGCTAAATCAACTCGTACCTGTGACGACGTCACTTTGCTTAATTGCTTCCTGTTGGCCAAGCTGATAGATTCGGGGCTGTGCCTGGGACGCAGAGGAATCAACCACTGCTTTGCCCTTCTCAGCATAAGACGCACCCGTCTTCTTTTCACCTTTGGGCTGAACAACCCGACAGTCACGAGCGATATGCCCCACCCGGCCACAGTTATATCATGTACGAGTATCCGGCCTTGATGTCGCTCCCGACACAACGGTCGTAGTCACTTGCCCAGACGGCTTGGACCTCTTGCACCCTTTCTTCTGGTAAAACGATTTGCTCGGGCGAGGTGCTTGAACCTCTGGCTTCGACACAACCAAGCCCTTGTTCCCCTGCACCCGCTGCATGTCCTTCTCCAACGCACACGCAGTATCAACCAACGCCTGAAACCCTTGGTTCACTGAACTCGAAAGCAGGAATCTCAACTCATCCCGCAATCCTTCATAGAACCGATTCGTTTTCCTTTGGTCATCCGCGAAGATTGTACCCGCATACCGTCCCAACCTGGTAAACTCATGCAAGTAGATATCCAAGCTATCTTCCCCTTGCTTTAACCGTTGTAACTCATTTTCCATAGCAATGCGTTGCGCCGCTGGGACATGCTTCGCTAGAAATATTCGAGAGAACTCCTCAATCGACACTTGCGTTAATTGCCTGCCCGCCAAATGGTGTACCTCAACCTCGTCCCACCACAAACGCGCCTCTCCTTCAAGCATGAAGGTGGCCAAGGTGACCTTTAGAGTTTCCTCCGCCCTGATCGCTGTCATTATCCGCTTGACATGCGATAACCAATCTTCTGCCTGCGTTGGGGATCCCATTCCCGTAAACGTAGGAGGACTGAAGCTCATGAATTGCTTCAACTGTCGGTCAGCTGCTCGTGGATCTACAGCCTCAACCGGCTCGGGTCTTACAACAACACGAACTGGCTCGACTGCCGGCTGCGCTTGCCCGGTCGGCTGAATCATGGCAAATAGAGCCTCAGCAACTAAACGAACAGTTTCCGCAGATGGAGGAGGTGTTGGCACCTCAGCTGGTGCCGCACTCTCATCAGAGCGCTGGGGCTCAGACTGCCCAGCACCACTACGCGTCACCTATAGGTGGACAAGACACACATTAGCGAACGTATGCAAGCAAAACAACACAAAAAGGAACGCGCAGATTCCTCAAACAAGATTTTGTACATTCCTTAGTGGACATTCCAGAGTTCATTAGCGTTACAGCAGGGCGCATAAACACGCGCTCGCCACCCCATAAAAGAATGCGTCCACGAATTCGAGAGAGGAAGACCGAACGAAGCTGATACCAAAATGTAACGACCCCATCCGTTAAATGACGTATAGTAGAAGGTCCGGTCGGGGCCCCACACTATATGCCACAAACAGACGGTGAGGTCACAGGATAATACCAAACCAAACACGAATCCTAACTCAGAGCATTCTAGCGGAAGCTTTAAGTTGTAATTTGAACTCTAACCAGGAATGTCCAATATATAAACCACATTTATATATATAACCACGGAATGTACACAAATACATAGAGTTTGGCCTTAAGGCCTTACAGTTCCTCTTTTCACACCATATGGTTTACAAACCTCGGCGCGCAGGCCGGCCATACATGAGTAAAAGAAAACAAGCAAAAACATTCGCTTAGCCTTCAAGGGCTAGCCGCAGCAGCAGCAGCAATAGCAGTTGGGCTTCAGCCCTTCACTTACCACTTGGCTCTCCAGCACCTGCATGGGAACAATCCACCCAACCGGTGGCAAACAATGCAACGGTCAGCATTCAGCTGACCTAATTATAACAATCCTACCCCTTTCTCGGGGCATTAGCATTCTTTCCCTGCAAAGCATGGCCTCATCATATAGCAACTATGTGCGCGCAGGCACATTCAAGCCATCACAACTATCGGCCACACGGCCCGACAGTCCGTGCACTCAAGGCACATTCTTGGTGTACCGGAATACCAGGGTCAACACCACCGTCTACACGGTATTTGAGCATTCTAGTCTTTCCGGCGCGCGGGCCTAAGACTCTCATTAGGCGCTCCAACAAAACCTATAACCAGGCTTCCAAGTCGGACGGACCTAATGCAGGTACGGATCAGCCACCCCCTGTTGCTCAAGTCGCCGTGCCACCTCGAATACGGAAGTATCCATGGCTATTTATAGGCGCGGGTCGATTTCACCTTTCCTGTTTGGCAATCTGCCTTTTCATCGAGTTGCAGCCCAACGGCTCAACCGCTCATAAAGTGGCAACGCACGGCCACAAGAGTTGCATCCAACCCTCTTCATTTCCTGGACATCATCCAGTACTTCCTGCTGCACCAAGCAACAGGTAGGCACAAGGCAACACAAGCCATAATCACGGAGCCTTCTCCGATATGCAAACAAGCATCACCAATCCAGACCATGTCCAGATGGGCTTCACACAGCATGCCTAGAGCCGTACTCCAATTCCGGCCTCTAACAAGGGGGACTTCACATATCTACCCCAAGGGACACCACAACCCACCGCACACTCGCGGGGAAGGGTTTTCCCTATGCAATGCAGAAAAGAAGGACTTCACATGTCCAAGAAGGGAGATCGTTACCCTTGTCGATCTCTTGGGAGCCATCGCAAACTAGCCAGTGAGAAAGAACCGCAGCAGCTTTGCCTTCACAACGCCGGCTTCGGATCACGAATCAGACCACGGGAACTCCGCCGGTGGCTTGAGCTCCTCCTCCTTCTTCTTCCTCCTCTCTCTTTCTCTCTTCCTTAAGCAAATGAAGAATGAAGTCTTCATCAGCCTTCACGGATTAAATCCAGCCAGGAAATCACCTGAGCCCTTGGATTCAAAGAGAGAAATCTGAACGGCCACGATTTGCCCAAAAACTCATTTTTTTGGCTGACACGGCCTGTGACACGCCCGTGTCACAGGCCGTGTACCCTTAAGCGGCACACGCGGTATTCGTACCGACTGAGATTTACCAAAACACTGGCATCGACACGCCCGTGTCGAACCTGACACGTCCGTGTCATTCCTGAGACACGCCCGTGTCACCCCTGCATCATCGAGCTGCAAGCAGTACACGGGTAGGCACACGGCATCTGACACGCCCGTGTCCAACCTGACACGCCCGTGTTCAAGGCTTGGTTCAAGGCCGTGTAACTTTCTGACTCAAAACGCATTTTATTTGCGTGACACGCCCTGGGACACGCCCGTGTCCCAGGCCGTGTACCCCCGACACGCCCTGGGACACGCCCGTGTCCCAGGCCGTGTAACATGACCTGCACCTCAAAACCATTTTTGAGTCTTTTTGGGGTGTTACATGGCGGCGGTGATCTTTGCACATAAATTGTGGCGGCACTACCAATATAATGTAAAATTGGATATCTTTACGGATCATAAGAACCTAAAATACCTATTGGATCAGAAGGATCTCAATATGCGACAACGTAGGTGGATGGAGTTCCTCGGGGACTATACCTTTTATATTCATTATACTCCCAGGAAGGGAAACGTAGTCGCAAATGCCTTGAGTCGTAGGACTCTTGTAAGGTCAAATTGGTTGCAGATGCATGATGAGCGTCTTATCTAGTAGTTGGAAGCGTTAGAGATTTCTTGTGTTGACAAGAATTCCACAGCCGATGCATGCTTGAACTGGATGGAGGTATAGTATGACCTTGCGGACAGGGTTCGGCAAGCAACGAAACTTGATGAAAGTCTCCAACGCTACGCAGTGGATGGGTTCAAATGACCAATTCTCCTGGGATGATGGCCTTTTAAGGAAAGAGGGTCGTTTGAGCATCCAAAGTATGGGTATGTTGAGGGAAGAATTGATATATGAGGCACACTTTACAAAATACTCAATTCACCCATGTAGCACAAAGATGTACAAGGGCATTAAAAAGTTTTTCTGGTGACCAGGATTAAAGAAAGACATAGTACATTATGTGGCTCAATGTCAAATATGTGACTTGGTGAAAGTGGAATGCCAGAAGCCGGAGGTTTTCTGAAGTCGTTACCTATTCCATAATGGAAGTTTGATGAAATTTTGATGGATTTCGTGCACGGGTTGTCGAGATATCAACGCGGGAACGATTCAGTTTGGGTGATCGTAGATCGATTGACTAAAGTGGCTCACTTCCTACCGAACAAGAGGGACGATTCAGTGGAAGTCTTAGCAAAGCTCTATGTTGAGCAGATTATACGATTACACGGTGTTCCCCATAGAATTGTAAGTGACCATGATGGGCAATTCACTTCAAATGATTGGAGGCTAATCCATCGGTTGTTGGGCACAAAGTTATCATACAGTATGGCCTTTCATCCCCAAACTGATGGCCAAACTTAGAGGACCAACAGAACGATGGAGGAAATGCTCCGAATGTGTGCCTTGGATTTTGGTAAGAGATGGGAAGATCATCTCTATATGGCAGAGTTTGCCTATAATAATCCGTTTGAGGCTTTGTATGGTCGGAAATGGCATACACCGTTAGCTTCGGTGAAAACAGGCGAATCTTAAATATATGGGCATAAAGAAGTCGAAGAAGCTAATTCGACGATATGCTATTTTCGGGAGAGGCTACTGATATCCCAAGATAAATAAGACAAATATTATAACGCCAAGCACTGAAACGTTGAGTTTGCGATGGGAGATTGGGTCTATTTGAAGATCAAACCATTCAAAGGTTTGTCCTGGATTCGGAGTCTGAAAAAGTTAAGTCCGTGATATCTTGGTTTGTTTGAAGTGGTGGAGCAAGTTGGGGAAGCTGCCTATCAGCTAGCTCTTTCGATAGAATTGAGTGGATTGCATGATGTGTTCCATATATCAGTGCTTCAAAAAGCCATGAAAGATCCTGCTTAAGTGATTGTAAACGATCGTGTACTGGTCGAATTTGGGATAACGATGAAGGTTAGTCCCATTCAGATCAATGATAGAGATGATAAACAGTTGTGGAACAAGACTATCGGGATGGTCACGGTCCAATGGGACAACTGTGGCCGTGAGGAGCTAAGATGGGAAAGAGAGCAGACCATGCATGCAGAATTTCCCGAGCTATTTGTTTAAACTGTTGTAATGTGCATATTAAGTTGTATCAAACTCTTGTGAAGTTATAACATCTTGATTACTGTTTCCCTTACTGTTTGCAAATTTCGGGACGGAATTTATTGTAAGGAGGGGAGGGTTGTAACACTCCAAATCCCAAAATTGAGTTCAGGCTGGGAAACACGGCCTGGGATACAAGCGTGTCCCAAGCCGTGTCCTACTCTGTTTACTCGAGTATGAAAAGGGTCTCGAGTGTGTCTCGAGTGAGGCACACGGCCTGGGACACAGATGTGTCCCGAGCCGTGTCCTGCTCTGTATTGTCTCGAGTACTCGACAAAATTCACTCGACGCTCCTCCAGAGGGAAGTCGAGTTTGGCACACGCCCTGTTAAACGAGCGTGTCCCATGGTCGAGTCTGTTGGAACACCCTATTACTAATTTGGGAAAGGATCACTATGGTTGTCTTAGGAAGCCAGGTTGACCTAGTTGTATCGTGTAAAGGTCAACATTAGAATGAGTCTAGAGCTTAGAACTTAGGTTTGAAGCTGCCCCCAAGGACCATTCAAGCTCAGGATTTCAAGCTAAGTAAAGAGATAAAAATAGTCGAACGTCGGTCGACTATCGTCGAGCTCAGGTCGACGATCGTCGAGCTTAGGTCGACTACCTATGTCCTCAGCCTTCTTCTTGTTGCTGGCTTCGGTCGACTATCGTCGAGCTTCAGTCCGACGATCGTCGAGCTTTGGTCGACGATCTTTGGCTGTGCTTAGGTCGACTATTTCTGGGAAAGTTTAGGTCGACGATCTCTGTTTGCTTCTGGTCGACGTTTTCTGTTGAAGTCTAGGTCGACGATCTCTGTCTGAATCAGATCGACTATTTCTGCCAGACCAAGAACTTAGATAGTCGATCTCAGATCGAAGTTTTCTGTCTACTGCTTATCTTCAATATCTCTGAGCTCAGGTCGACGATCTTCGAGCTCAGATCGACGTTCTCTGTCAGAATGATATATTCCTTCTCTGAACTCTGGTCGACGATCGTGGAGCTCAGATCGACGTTTATTTTGAGAGATCGACGATCTTAAGGATTCAAATGCTGCCAGTCTTTGCAATGTTTTTAAATTCTCTCAGCATTTAATTTCAAGAAGATTTGCCAGCCGTTTTCATTTATTCTGGAACAAGTTTCAAAGGAATTATTCAGGAATGTTTCATTGGACTTTCCTCTAGAAGACAAATCACTTATGGAAACCATTTAATGTCTGATAACGGCTATCTTGGAAGAAATATATTCAGAGAATAAGATCTTCTTCCTCATCACTACTCTTAGAGAGAATTAATCCAGAGTCAATATACAATAGAATCAAGAGACACACACTGTTACAGAAGAACAAGAAGAATTAAGCTGTGAAAGATAACCATCCACTTGCTTATAGAAAAGTGATCAAAGCTTCATCTCAAAGAACTCCAGACACCTCATCTTTCAGCCTCTTTGCTGAAACTATTCTTTGCTGGAGATCTAAAGATCTGAAGACCTATCACCCTAGAGCAAAGCTTCCATTCCTGATTCATTCAACATCTCAGGGGGAGCTTTGACAACAAAAGATCCACTAGTCTTCTCTCATTTGATTTGAGAACAGAGAAGACAATCTCACCTCTTTACCTTTTTCTTTTTCCTGCTGTAAAGGGTTCTTGAACTCCCTTCAAAAGTTTTGTCTGGTTCTGAGAGCCTTGTCAAAACTCAGTGGTGGCAAGACACCTTATCAAAAAAATCCAGTTTTGGTTTTTGAGCACCTTATCAAAAGCTCATTGGTGTCAGGACACCTGATCAACACATCCTGAATGGATTCCTACCAAGGGTGGTAGAAGAGTGGATGTACCCAGGTTTTTGGGGAACCACTATATTTCCTTATGTCTTCTGGTTTGTTTGTGTAATTTGTCTACTGTGTGCTGTGCTCTTTACTTCTTGGTTTTTAACTTCTTACTAGCACTCTACATTATATCATAAATTGAATTTTATATGTGATGTTTATTTCAACTGTGAAAAACTATTTTAAAATACTCTATTCATCCCCCCTCTAGAGTTGAGATAGATCTTACCCTCACTTTCAATTGGTATCAGAGGGAGGTTGGTTGCTCATACAGGCTAACACCTGAACCAAAAGATCCTTGATAAGATCAATCTCTTAAGAGGATTATTTTCTATACATATATCTATCTATTTAAAGACATGGCACAGAACAAAGATTATGCAAGCACCAGACCACTAGTGTGCAAACATTCCAAGTTTGCACTCTGGAAGGCAAGGATTAGATTATACATGAATTCTATTGATGAGGATATTTTTAATTCTGTCTTGACAGTGTGTCCAACTCCACCAGCAAGCTCAAGTACAAGTGTTGTTCCACCTCCTTCTGGAACAGATGCAGATATAAAGAAGTGGAAGACTGCAGATGCTAAGGCTATGAACATCTTAGCCCAAACAATGTCTGATGAGATATTTCAGAAAGTAGCTGACTACAACTCAGGCAAAGGAATTTGGGACAAGCTCTCTGAAATTGTCTCAGGGTCTGCTGATGAAAGGAAAGATAGAAGATCTCATCTGATAAGCAAATATGAGAACTTCAAAAAGGGAGAAGCTGAATCAGTGGCTGACATGTACAATAGACTAAGTCTAATTGTCAATGAGTTAAAAACTCTAGACAAAGAAATCTCACTGACTGAGCTGAATGACAAAATCCTGATGTGCTTCCCCAGTACTTGGGATTCAAGAATCTGGCCAATCAAGGATGCCAGAAGTTTAAATGAGATTACCACTGAAGCTCTCCTGGGCAAGCTCAAATCCTATGAGCTGCTCATTAAAAATAGAGAAGAAGAACAAAAGGCTACCTCTCCATCCACAAGGAAAGAAAAGACCATAGCCTTCAAAGCTGCAGAAGAGGAGCCTGAAGATAAAGCTACAGGAAATGATGAGCTCATAAGTCTACTGGCCAAAAGATTCTACAAGATGGCCAGAAAAGATTTTAGAAAGAGACCATACAAGGGTCATGATTAACCAAGGTATGATAAATCAAATAACAATAAAGAAATTATATGCTTTGGTTGCAGGAAACCAGGCCAAATTGTGCCTGACTGTCCAGAAAACAAGAATAAGGACAAGAAGGAAAGAAGAGAAAGAAGAAAA
The DNA here is from genome assembly GCA_039513925.1 of Platanthera zijinensis. NCBI lineage: Eukaryota > Viridiplantae > Streptophyta > Magnoliopsida > Asparagales > Orchidaceae > Platanthera > Platanthera zijinensis. The sequence continues at coordinate 99,614,800 of CM077092.1, forward strand.
GAAAAGGATTACAAGAAGAATAGCTGAGACAAAGCCTCCTCCAGCAAGAACAAACATACAAGGAAGGGCTTTGTTGCTGAGACATGGAGTGAGACTGAAGAGGAATCTGAAGCCTCATCCAGTTCCAGTGATGATGAGGATGATGCAGATGAAAGAGAATTTTGCATGATGGCTATCAATGCCTCACAACAAAACTCTGATGAAGAATCAGATTCAGAAACTCAACCAGATGAAGATCAGGTAATCAACTCTTTTGATTTTAATTCTGAGGACTTCAAAGATGAATTTAAGACACTGTGCCTAGATCTATTAAAATCTGAGGAGATAATCTCTCTCAGGAATCAATTATCTCAGCATAGTGTCCTAAACTCAAAGAACCTCAAACTCTCTGAGGAGTTAGAATGCTGTAGGGAGGAGATAGCCTCACTGAAAAGTGAACTATCAAAGGCCAAAAAGTTTGAAGAATCCCTAAATGGGAGAAGTATCAGACTGATGGACATCACAAGCACAGTGAACTCTAGATTTAATAGCACACTGGGCTTGGGTGCCTCATCCAGCCAACCTATAATATTGACAACTCCAATCAAGTTTGTCTCTGACAAAGGAAAGGGAGTAATAGAGGTACCCAGGAAGAATGCAGATCTGTCAGAGAAAAATTCAGTTCAACAGATGGCGTCGAGCAGAGCTCGACGATCGTCGAACAGAGCTCGACGATCTAAGCCAAGATCGTCGACCTCAGCTCGACGATATCCAAACTCTGAACTTCAGCATAATCGATCTTCGAACAGAGATCGACGATCTGACCCAAGATCGTAGACCTCAGTTCGACGATCGTCGAACAGAAATCAGGACTGTGAACATTCCTTCAATGGCACATCTAGATTCAATCCTAGAAGTCCCACATCCCAAGACTTTAATCCCTATACTGAATGGATAGTACCTCCTAGGAGATACCATCCTGAAGGTTATAAGGATCAACCTGGGATGTCCTTTATTTCAGAATTCAAGGGATATCAACCTAGGCCCAAGGTTAACTGGGTCAAAAACAAATAAGCTGGTTTTGTGCAGGTGAAGACCTATCCAGCATCAAACCATCAATGGTATCTGGATAGTGGGTGCTCAAAGCACATGACAGGGGACAAGGACAACTTTACCTCCTTCAAAGCCAAGCTTGGACCCAAAGTAATTTTTGGAGACTCAAGCTTTGGAACTACAAAAGGATATGGTGCAGTCCAAATTGGCTCAGTCACATTCAAGAAGGTGGCATATGTTGAAAGACTCAAGCACAACTTAATAAGTATCAGTCAACTGTGTGATGAAGGATATCAAGTGACATTCAACAAAGCCATATGCAAGGTCAAGTCAGAGGACAACACAACTGTGTTGACAGGTAACAGAAGAGGTAACATTTACTTAGTGGATTTTCATTCACCTATAGTAGATATTTGCCTGTTCAATTCCATTTCAAAATCTAATATTTTATGGCATAAGAGACTAGGGCATATTAACCTTAGAACCATTACTAGGCTATCTAAAGACAACCTTGTTAGAGGACTACCTTCTGGTCCCTACAAGAAGGAAGGACCTTGCAAGGCTTGTCAATTAGGCAAGCAAACTAAAAGTAGTTTTAAATCAATTAATAAGAGTGATTCACCTAGGATTCTGTACCTGTTGCACATGGATCTATTTGGACCCATATCAGTGCAAAGCCTAGGAGGGAAATCCTATACTTTAGTGGTTGTAGATGACTTCTCAAGATTCACTTGGGTATTCTTTCTGAGGAAGAAGTCTGATAACTTCAAGTGTTTGACAGATTTTCTCAAATGCATTCAGATTGAGTTCAACACTCACATTGCCCTGATCAGAAGTGATCATGGGACAGAGTTTGATTCTCTTCTCATGCAAGAGTTCTGTCAGAGTGAAGGGATCAGGCACACTTTCTCAGCTCCTAGAACTCCTCAACAAAATGGGGTAGCTGAAAGGAAAAATAGAACACTCATTGAATCTGCAACTACATTATTGGCAGATGCTCACCTACCTCTATCCTTTTGGGCTGAGGCAGTGAACACCTCCAACTATGTGTTGAACAGAAGCCTGATACACAAACTGAAGGGCAAGACTCCCTATGAATTGCTCAAAGGGAAGAAACCTAAAATAGGCTATTTTAAAGTTTTTGGTTGCACTTGTTTTATTCATAATAATGACAAGAAATATCTAGCAAAATTTCAAGCTAAAGCTGATGAAGGAGTGTTTCTGGGATACTCCATGATCAACAAGGCCTATAGGGTTTATAATAAATCTTCCTGCAAAATTGAAGAATCTGTTCATATTATTTTTGATGAAGCTAACATGTCTTTCAAGGAGAAGAATGCTTCTACCATAGAACCTTTGCAGGTACATTCTCTAGCTGAAGACTTGAACAAATTGCAAGTTGCTGAAAAGAATGAGAGCAGTGATGATGAAGAAGAAGTTCAACATCTTGAAGAAAATCATCCTGAAGAGCCAGTTGCTGCTCCACTAGAGGAGACAACAACACAGGTTGGTGAACAATCAACACTCCCTGTTGATTTAGTAACAACAAGAGATCACCCAATCACCCAAGTAATTGGAGAGATCTCATCTGGTGTGCAAACTAGAAATCAGGTCAACCAGAACCTGATGCACACTTGCTTCCTCTCTCAAATTGAGCCTCAATCCATTCAAGATGCAGAGCAAGATCCACACTGGATCATTGCAATGCAAGAGGAGTTGCATCAATTTGAAAGGAACAAGGTTTGGGAACTAGTGCCTAAGCTAAAGGATCATCCCATTGTTGGAACAAAGTGGGTATTCAGGAACAAGCTGGATGATCAAGGAGTTATAGTTAGAAACAAGGCAAGGCTAGTTGCTCAAGGGTACTCTCAACAAGAAGGAATAGACTATGATCAGACCTTTGCACCAGTTGCAAGGTTGGAAGCCATCAGAATATTCCTAGCCTATGCTGCTCACAAAGGTTTCAAAGTGTACCAAATGGATGTAAAGAGTGCATTTCTCAATGGGGACATCAAAGAGGAAGTCTATGTTAGACAACCTCCAGGTTTTATCTCTCTAACTCACCCTGATTATGTTTACAAATTGCATAAAGCATTATATGGTCTCAAGCAAGCTCCTAGAGCATGGTATGAGACCCTAGCATGTTTTCTTCTGGAAAATGATTTTGTTAGGGGGGAGAGTAGACCAAACTCTTTTTATTAGAACCCATAAGTCCCATACCCTACTAGTGCAAATTTATGTAGATGACATTATTTTTGGTTCTACTGATTCAAAATTGTGCAAAAAGTTTTCCAAGCTTATGCATTCTAAATTTGAAATGAGTAGCATGGGTGAGCTGTCCTTCTTCTTAGGACTGCAAGTCAAGCAACATGTTGAAGGCATATTTATTTCTCAAACCAAGTATGCAAAAGAATTGGTTAAGAAATTTGGTATGTCTGATGCATCATGTATGAAAACTCCCATGCCCTCAAATGTTGTAATAGATGCTGATGAACATGGGAAACCTGTTGATCAGACAACATATAGAGCAATAATTGGCTCTTTATTGTACCTTACAACTAGTAGGCCTGATATAATGTTTGCTACATGTATTTGTGCTAGATTCCAAGTTAGCCCTAGAGAGTCACACTTAATCTTAGTTAAGAGAATTCTTAGGTATGTTAAAAGTTGTCCAAATCTAGGTCTCTGGTATCCAAAAGATTCAGCATTTGATTTAACTGGATTTTCAGATGCTGATTATGCTGGATGCAGAATAGACAGGAAAAGCACCAGTGGAACTTGTCAGTTCCTTGGTGATAGACTTGTCTCCTGTTTTTGTAAGAAACAAACATCTGTGTCAACCTCAACTGCTGAAGCTGAGTATATGGTTGTAGGCAGTTGTTGCTCACAAATATTGTGGATACAAAATCATCTTCTAGACTATGGTTACAACTTAGAGAAGTCAAAAATTTTCTGTGATAATACTAGTGCTATCTCTATAGCACAAAATCCAGTCCTCCATAGTAGGACAAAACACATAGAAATTAGACATCATTTTCTAAGGGATAATGTTGAGAAGAATAAAATTGAACTTCAATATATCCCAACTGATTTGCAAAGGGGAGATATCTTCACCAAGCCTTTGGATGAAAAGAAACACACCTTCTTCCTCAATCAGTTAGGCATGTTAGATGGAGGAAAGCCTAAATTAAATTACAAGATTTTGTAAAGCTAAAACAGACCAAGACTAGACTAAAAATTTCTTTCTTTTTGTGTCCGTAGAATAAGTTCTGTCCCTGAACTGAGCTCGACGTTTTCCCAGAAAACGTCGAACGGAGATCGACGATTTCCCACAAAATCGTCGACCGGAGATCGACGGTTCTTGAGACGTCGATCTGAGTTCAGCGCCGCCGTTGGATCTAGGCTTTCCTTCTGTCTGCTCCTTGGTCGTCGAGCGGAGCTCGACGCTCTCAATAACGTCGAACGGAGTTCGACGCTATTGGCGTCTCTTCAAATTCCCTCTGTAGCCCAAATCGTCGAGCTGAGTTCAACGCTTCTTCGAACTGAGCTCCACGATTTTCCTTTTTCGCGCCGAACCCTAATATAAAATCATTTCTTGGCCGCCGCTCGTCGTTTACGCCTTCATACTCTCTGCAAATTATTTTTCCCTCCAAACCTTCTACACTTGGTCGCGTTTGTTCAATCTTTGCAGGTACAAATGGCCTCAACTGTTGCTGCCCTTTCGAAGATGAAATTTGATACCGGTTTTGATATCGATATAAGCTCGTTTGATGGAAGCGATCAACGCTTCAAGGACATTCTCAGTTTGTTCAGAGATCAGCAGCTATTGGAAATAATGACTACCAGAATGAAAATTGCTTCAGATGAACTAAAAGAATGGTGCTATTCTGCGACAGATGAGAATGAGAATTCTGTCATCGGCTTCATAAAAGGGACCCAGGTACAACTGTCCCCGGCCCTCTTAACTGAAGTGTTTCATCTCAGTTCTGGAGAAGATTCCATCGAGTCATCTGAAGAAGAATATGCTTCCATGCTTGATCGAATGGGTCACAATGCTGTGAATCCTAATAAACTGCTGAAGAAGAATCTGTCCTTGGAATTTCAGTTTTTGGCTGATGTAGTCGGGAAAGTGCTGTTGGCCAAGCACTCTGCCCATGATATAATTTCAAGATATCAGTTTTGTCTGATGGGAGCTCTGCTGGATAAGAAACACCTGAACTGGGGATCATTTTTCTTCAATCTGATTAAGAAAAAGCTGAATAAGACTGCTGTTAGCTTTGGGAGAATTCTAGGGATCTATCTACATTTTAAATGCCCTGAGTTGCTAACCTCTTCTGGGATGTTCATTAATGCATCCAAGAGGCTCTCCTGTGCCCTCTTTGGCAAATAGGACAGGCAGATCATCAATCCCTCCAGAGCTGCTGCATCGACTACTGCTTCAGGCACAAGGACTGTCTTAGTCACTCCACCCCTGGTCTCTGCACCAGCAGAAGGGTTGCCTGCTCCTCCTCCTCCTCCTCCTCCTGCTACCTCTACCATAGCCATATCTTCCCCAATTACCATTTCTTCACCAGTTTCATCCCCTCCAGCATCTACCTCTGAGGTATTTCTTCCTCTCTTCTCTTACCCATCCTTTACCACTCCATCATATTCTCTTTTAGATGAATCCTTTATGGATGATTCTCATCCTTCCTCTCCTCCTGAAGCCTCCCTCTACCTCCTCATTCCAACAAATGATGGAAGACATTTTCTCTCAACCCATCTTCACTCCTTCTCTTACCCCTTCTATCTCTACCTCACCTCATTCTATCTCCTCCTTTCCTATATCAGAACCATCCATTCCCTTACCTCCTATCTCCTCTTTCCCCATGCCACCAGCTCCAGCTAACATCCTTCCAACAACCTTCCATCCTACCTCTGCTCAAGCCCCTCTTGAGCATGTAGATCTATCAGCCCTGGCTGACAGGTTATATGAGATTTTAGCTCCAAAGCTAACCTCATTACTGGAGACCACTCTGGCTCCACTCCTGACCCATGTCAAGGAGCTGTCTTCCAAGCTATCATCTCTCATTCCCTCTCAGGCAACTTCATCTTCTGGGTGCCTTGATTCACTTATCTCTGAAACAAGGCAGGGGGAGATTCCATATGAAGTAGTTTTTGCAATGAACCTCCAGAGCCTGCTCTCCAAGTTTAATGCTGGATACTTCAGATCCCTGCCAGTTCCTCATATTGAAGATCTGTCTAAGGCCATTGTGCCTATTTCTGTCTGTAATCCCAGCCATATTGAAGCATATATAAATTCTTGGAAGGCTGTGGATGCTGTTTTGTCCATATCTGATGCTGTTACTAAGGCCATTGTGCCTCTTGTTGATAATGCTGCTACTGCTATTGTAGATATTTCTGCTGATATTGCTGTTGACACTGATATGCTTGTTGATGCTTATGCTGCTGATTCTGTTTGCTCTGCTGCTGCTCCCTCTCCTCCTGCTCCTGCTGTTTCTACAAAGCTTAAAGCTCAAGAAGAGTATATCAGAAGAATTGATGATCTGTATGATCAACCTCAGAGTTCTGAGAGTGATCAGTACAGGACAGATTCTGATGATTCTGCTAGCACTATTGCCAAGAAAAGGAAAGCTAGAAGCAAAGCTATGATGTCTGTTCCCCCAGCTCAAGCAAAGGACTCCAATGATATTCCCTACTATATTTTGCATGACTGCCCCTTATCTGAGCCTTGGATGCAGTACTCCAAGAACCAATTAAAGGCTATGAAGAAGAAGAGGAAGCTAGACAAATATGAAAAAGGATCTTCTCAGTTTCAGCCTCCTCCTCCTCCTCCTCCAGATTCTGGATCAGGCTCAGCCCCTCAAGCTCCAGTTTCCAGACACAGTTCTTCCCAGTCCTATCAGAGATCCTATCAAAGGGGACAGCATCAAAGGGGATATCAATCCAGAAGAGATCAATATAGAGGAAATCAGAGAGGACAAAGATCTTATCAAAGGGAAGGACAAGGCCACTCTGACTCTTCTTCAGGTCCTTTCCCTTACAGGCTAAAAGACTCAATTGTTTCCAGGACCCCTCCTGCTTCTGAATCTCTCAACAGGTATGAACTTCCTATTCCTTTTGAGGATCCTGAAAACAATCCTTTATCTTGGACAGCAAGAATGAAAGAACTAGCTGCTCTTGATCAATTAAAGAAAGCCAGAGAGCAAGGCATGGACATCTCAAATATAACAACTTTATCAGAGCAGAGAAAGAAAGAACTAGAGAGATATGCATCAAGGAAATTCTTTAATCCAGAAGACTATATGAAGCTGCACCCTGAGGCTGTTGTTCCAAGGCCCAAATCTCAAACTTCTCTAGGTGCAGAGGATGACAGAAGGTCAAAGAAAGAAAGTCAGAATCCTAACAGAGAAATTTTGTTTAAAAAGGGAACTGAAAAGAAGTGATCTGTGTAAGCTGAACATCATTCTCCCTTGGATATTTGTTGTCTCTTTATCTGTGATCTGCATTGCTGCTATATATCTTCTCTACAGTATTGATTTAGCTTTTGTGTTGATGTATGCTTATTTATTTCCTATTTTTGTCTGTAAATAGTAATCCTAACCCAAATAGGGGGAGATTGTTGGAACACCCTATTACTAATTTGGGCAAGGATCACTATGGTTGTCTTAGGAAGCCAGGTTGACCTAGTTGTATAGTGTAAAGGTCAACATTAGAATGAGTCTAGGGCTTAGAACTTAGGTTTGAAGCTGCCCCCAAGGACCATTCAAGCTCAGGATTTCAAGCTAAGTAAAGAGATAAAAATAGTCGAACGTCGGTCGACTATCGTCGAGCTCAGGTCGACGATCGTCGAGCTTAGGTCGACTACCTATGTCCTCAGCCTTCTGCTTGTTGCTGGCTTCGGTCGACTATCGTCGAGCTTCAGTCCGACGATCGTCGAGCTTTGGTCGACGATCTCTGGATGTGCTTAGGTCGACTATTTCTAAGAAAGTTTAGGTCGACGATCTCTGTTTGCTTCTGGTCGACGTTTTCTGTTGAATTCTAGGTCGACGATCTCTGTCTGAATCAGATCGACTATTTCTGCCAGACCAAGAACTTAGATAGTCGATCTCAGATCGAAGTTTTCTGTCTACTGCTTATCTTCAATATCTCTGAGCTCAGGTCGACGATCTTCGAGCTCAGATCGACGTTCTCTGTCAGAATGATATATTCCTTCTCTGAACTCTGGTCGACGATCGTGGAGCTCAGATCGACGTTTATTTTGAGAGATCGACGATCTTAAGGATTCAAATGCTGCCAGTCTTTGGAATGTTTTTAAATTCTCTCAGCATTTAATTTCAAGAAGATTTGCCAGCCGTTTTCATTTATTCTGGAACAAGTTTCAAAGGAATTATTCAGGAATGTTTCATTGGACTTTCCTCTAGAAGACAAATCACTTATGGAAAGCATTTAATGTCTGATAACGGCTATCTTGGAAGAAATATATTCAGAGAATAAGATCGTCTTCCTCATTACTACTCTTAGAGAGAATTAATCCAGAGTCAATATACAATAGAATCAAGAGACACACACTGTTACAGAAGAACAAGAAGAATTAAGCTGTGAAAGATAACCATCCACTTGCTTACAGAAAAGTGATCAAAGCTTCATCTCAAAGAACTCCAGACACCTCATCTTTCAGCCTCTTTGCTGAAACTATTCTTTGCTGGAGACCTAAAGATCTGAAGACCTATCACCCTAGAGCAAAGCTTGCATTCCTGATTCATTCAACATCTCAGGGGAGCTTTGACAACAAAAGATCCACTAGTCTTCTCTCATTTGATTTGAGAACAGAGAAGACAATCTCACCTCTTTACCTTTTTCTTTTTCCTGCTGTAAAGGGTTCTTGAACTCCCTTCAAAAGTTTTGTCTGGTTCTGAGAGCCTTGTCAAAACTCAGTGGTGGCAAGACACCTTATCAAAAAAATCCAGATTTTGGTTTTTGAGCACCTTATCAAAAGCTCATTGGTGTCAGGACACCTGATCAACTCATCCTGAGTGGATTCCTACCAAGGGTGGTAGAAGAGTGGATGTACCCAGGTTTTTGGGGAACCACTATATTTCCTTGTATCTTCTGGTTTGTTTGTGTAATTTGTCTGCTGTGTGCTGTGCTCTTTACTTCTTGGTTTTTAACTTCTTACTAGCACTCTACACTATATCATAAATTGAATTTTATATGTGCTGTTTATTTCAACTGTGAAAAACTATTTTAAAATACTCTATTCACCCCCCCTCTAGAGTTGAGATAGATCTTACCCTCACTTTCAGAGTCCTTCTCTGGATTTGGCAAGGGAAATGAGGCCTATTGAACACGGGCTAGACACGGGCATGTCTGAAGCCGTGTCAGGACACACGGCCTATGACACTGGCGTGTCACATGGAAATGTCCTATTCATGATAAGTCGGTTTGTGTGCCGCTTAAGGTATACGGCCTGTGACACGGGCGTGTCACAAGCCGTGTTCATCCCAGGAAAAGTTATTTCAGGGCAATTTATGGTCGTTAATTTCCTTCAGATGGTATCTAATGGTCCAAGCTTCTCCCTGCTGAGTTAAATCCAGGAATTGAGAGTTATGTCTCATTAAATCTTGGTTATTCTCTTTATTAAAGAGATAGAGAGAAGGGAGATGAAGGAGGAGGAGAAGAGATCCGGTCGTTGGTGGAGCTTCAACGTTCGGAATTGGGAACCGAGTCCTTTCCAACCGACTAAATTTCCATGGCTCTAAAGAGATCATCAAGGGTAATGATCTTCCTTCTTGGTCATGTGAAGTCCTCGTTTTGGCATGTATATGGATTTCCCCCACCAAAAAGTGGCTTTTGAGGGATTTCCTTGGGTTGATTCTTGAAATCCCCAGTCTTTCATATAGATCCGGAAATGTGTATTACGGAATAAGCATGCTGTGTGAAGCCCATTTGGACAGGTTGGTCTGGATTAGTGATGTTACATTTTACGCATCGGAGAAGACTCCGCGCATAAACATTTATGTTGTGGAGTCGATGGGTTGTTCCTGTTAAGGGTAGTAACAGGAAGTACTGGAGTGGAATTCAAGGAAAATACCCGTGTGATTCTTGTGTTGTATGCTATGTTTGGGTTGAGTTTGGGTGTAGAAAGTGAGTTCTGTTGAACCCACAAAGCGACCGCGAGGAACGCTAGCACTAACTCCCTTTTTTGGATATGAAGCCAGTCCTTGGTGGATAGTGTGGCTATTGTCAGCTGCGAGCTCTTGAAGGCTTCGTTCCGAATGGAAAAGGGGAAAGCTGACCCGTATCATGTTGGACAATTTGAGCAATTGGATTGGCTGAACCGGACCGCATTATGTCTGACCGACTGATAGACCTAGTTATTGGTCTCGTTGGAGCGCATAATGAGAGTCTTAGGCTTGTACGCCATTAAGAATGAATGCTCAATACCATCGGGTTTCGGACCTTGAATGATTGTGGGACTCTGGTTCGCCGGTACACCAAGAATGTGCTCAGAGTGCACGGATCGTCAGGCCGCGTGACTGATGGTTGTGATATGTTGATTGTGCGTGAGTTCACATTATATGATATATCTTCTTGTGAAAAGCTATGCTTGTTGGGAAGGAATACCACTGCCCCGGGTAAGGGGTATGATCGTTATAAATTGGTCAGCTTAATGCTGACCGTTGCTTTGTTCGCCACAATTATGGTGGGATGTCACTGTGCGGATGTTGGAGAGGCAAGCGGGAAATAGAGGGTTGAAGCCCCTGTTACTACTGCTGCTGCTGGCTCTCGAAGGTTGGGCACAGGTTTTTGTTATGTTCATGTGTGGGCAGCCTGTGCACCGATGTTTGTAATCCACACTTGTAAAGCGTAACTGTAAGGCCTTAAGGCCAAACTCTTGACTATTTGTGTACATTCCTTCGGGAGTATATATAAATGTGGTTGTTTATATATAGTGGACATTCTTGGTTTGAGTTCAGTTTTACGTTAAAATCTTCCACTAGTATGCTCTGTGTAAGGATGCGTACCTATTTTTGTATTAACCTGTGACCTCGCCGCCTGTTTGTGGCATATAGTGTGGGGCCCCAACAAGACCTTCTATTATATGTTATTTTACGGATGGAGTCGTTACACGGTTTGTAGCCAACTCTTGGCCCAGAATAAAATTTAGTCTTTCAAGGTTCTCTATATACCCAATCATCTTAAGTACATGAGTCCCTACTAGGTCTCGAGGTACAATCTTACACTGAAGAAATGCCTTGATGTTGTCCAACCTATCATAGAGAGCTTTCCCTTAAAACATTTTCTTAAGGTGCTCGTCAATCGCCTTGCAACTCATGTTCTCATGTTGCTTCTGAAGCCTAGAGTTCATGGTGGCAAGCATGAGGCATTCAACATCCAAGGAGTCGTCTTGATACTTCTTATAAGAATCTTTATCAACTCAGGACTATTTCTCGATAGGCTCTTACGGGACATAGAGTACACTCATTCCTGAGAACAATTCTTATATTTCTATACCAATCCAGATAATTTGTCCCGCTCAGTTTCTCTTTCTCAAGGATAGCTCTGAGGGATAAGGTCGAGTGAGATCCACTTGCCATGGAAATTTTTAAAGAATTTTTGGAAAGAAAACTTAGTACTACATTTTGAAATTCCATTTTATTTCAATTAGGAATTTAATTAAAATTACTCCAACTGTTTTAATCATACTTATAAACATCAATATATATTCAGAGAGTTTATGCGAGCTACTCTCTTAGTTGACAAGATTTGTATTTCACCAACACTATGAGTGAGCTTTGACTTTTCTCTCACAATTTAGTTATTTAGGCAGGCAACACTTACCGATGGCATCATCATGCAACTCTTGTATGGTTGGTGAATAACTCTTTATTCGCATCCATCATATGGTGCATGCTAATGAGCACTTAACATTTAAGGTCACCCAGTTAAGTTTTACCCTTTGTCGACAATGGGATATCACAATTATCCGCTCTCACCCTTACCAAGATATATTAATGCACCTTGCTTTGGCAAGCCCACACTTCATCGATCGAGGCAGGAAGAGTATCATCCATCGGAAGGCCTCCAAATACTTAATATTGGATAAGATATTTTAAGATAATTGATTAACACTTAATCGTGGTTAACAAATAACCAATGTGCACATTCACAAAATACTAACAATACTCAAAATCAAAATAAATCCTAGATGTGCATAAAGAAAAATCATCAACACTTGATGAACTGGGTGAAATCTGAACATCTAGAACTCTTCTAAATCTTCAGATGTATATGCATTGGACATGAGCAACACCACCTCAACGTACACTATAGACAAGCTCATATCTCTATGTGAGATTCAAAATCTAACACACTTGGTTTCATAAACCAACATAAAGGACGGTTACTGTTAAGGAAAAACAAAGACATCAGAAAAAAATCACATGCATTCCTGGCGGGGTTCCACAGGGCTGTGCCCCTGGCTGGGTCTCGAGGGTAGAGCACCTAATGAGGTCTAAGGGGAACTTTTAAATTTCTAGATCTATACGAAGTAGATTTAGAAACTTCTGAAACAATGATCATCACATAACCTCCCTCTGATTCCACTACTGGGATTCTATGAGAGGCACAACACGTGTACGCAGTGGAATACAAATCAAGAAAACACGAAGAGAAATTGATCTTGCGATGAACATTGATTAAGAAGTAAAAACATCTTTATATAAATTGTACCTTAGCGGGAATGAGTCACTACTCAACCAAGGGGCTCAAAAAAAATTTTACGAACACTTGTGACTGGAGTTCCGAGAATAGAAGTATATCCAGGCCACTATAGGTGTCCACACCAGCAATAAGAACCTTTAGACTTTTATCACAGAAGATCTAGGTTGGAAGAATGAATGCCCTCAACATCTCCACGAATTACTAGATCCGCCAAAGGAGAGGCAGCGGTGACGATGACGAAGCATAGGAAACACTTTCTCGGCGACGACAACGGATCAGAACGGTTGACGACAAGGAGCAGCGATTGCGACTTCTAGGTTGCAGAACTATTCTGATAGTAAGAAGTCGTATTGACGATCTCTATCAATTAGGTCAAGTCCATCCTGAGATAATAATTATCTCATCTATATATACCAAAATATTCGTTACTCGCAGACCAGGCCAAAATCAAACTTATGGAATTAAACCAGAGTTAACAAGATTCGTCGAGATGACATGTTTATATACGATGAATTAAGGATCCATTCGTCGAGATGACATGAGAGAACTTGACGAATTCAGACAAATCAATTCTTCGAAACATCAAGACTATACTCGACGAATCCATGTCCAATTCGTCGAAATAACAAGAGTATACTTGACAAATCCAAGTCCAATCCATCGAAATGTCAAGAGTATACTTGACGAATTCAGACAGATTCCTCGAAACAATAAGATACCATTCGACGAATTACCCTCGAGTCTTAAAATAACTTTCCTGGTCATCTATATTCAAAATATATGTCCCGAGATGAAAAATCTCCAAATCCATAACATTAGAGGATTGGCCCTTCACTTATATCACATATGAGCAATGCCAACACAAACCTTTCCAACTTCTCCAATACTCTTATGTGTGAACCCATAGGATCTTATTGCATTGGAAGTGAGACTACCTGTTTGACCACTTCTAGATCACAATTGTAACACTAACATATCTTTCCAAAACATCTTATTTCAGCATGTCCCCCGAGAGGTCTACCCACCCTGCCGGCTAGTGAAAGCTCGGTCAGGTGAACCGTCTCAGGGATATCATTCCAATCTATCACCGAGTGACTTCCATCACTACGAGCTAGTGGGAGACAAGTCAGCGGAATGTACTCGGAGTCAACATCTTAATCCACCCCTTAGTGACTTCCAAACCAACCAGATAGTAGGAGTCTAGTCAATGGGATCAACTCAGACCCAACATTCAAATCTACCACTCAGTGACTTCAAGCCCTGCCAGCTAGTGGGAGCCTGGTTAGTAAGATTTACTCGGCGTCAACATCACAATTTACCACAGAGTGACTTCCAGCCCTGCCAGCTAGTGGGAGCCTAGTAAGTGGGATCTGCTCGAGGCTAAAATATCAATATACACTCAACCACATACATAGTTCACCCCCAAGAGATCTTGAAAAATGAGAGTAAATAGGCAAGAATATTTTATTTACAAGGTTCATGGATAGAAACCTTTCAAATCATCATCTCCCCAGGTGTGACTTAGGGACTCCCCCTCCATATTTCGGAGGAGGTATCCTCCTAATATAAGTGCTTTCTTAACAATGTATGGACCTTCCCAATTCGGTTGGAGCTTTCCCATAGTTGCTAATATCCCTGCCACATATACCTTCTTTAGGACTATATCCCTTTCCATGAACTGCTTGATTTTGACTTGCTTGTCCAAGTATCAGAACATCAGTCGCTTGATCTCCTCTTTCCTGACAACGGCTATGTCATAGAGTTCCTCATTCAGGTCTACTGAAATATGTAGCCTCCTTTGTTCTCTATCCTGCATTCCTCATCTCCTTCCTCGGCAGCCACTACCTGTGGCGACCTGACCTCTAACTCCACATGTAGAACGACTTCAAAACCGTGAGAATGTTTGAAGGGGTTCTCTCCCGTTGCTATGCTGGGGGAAGTCCTAAAGGGATAGAGGACCGGGGAAAGCCGTACCACCCAATTACCTTTCAGGTTCTCCATCTTTTCACTTAACATGTTCACAATCACACAATTCATTGCTTCTACTTGCCTGTTACATCTTGGGTGATGGACCGACATGAGGAAGAAGTCGATGTCACATTAATTGCAGAAGCTAACCAACTCTTCACTTGTAAATTACAGCCTATTGTCCGTGACAATCACCAAGGGCTACCCATACTTTCATATCACCTCGCCCCACATGAAATTCTTGACTACCTTACTCTCGCGATAAGAAAACTTGCTGAATGAAAAAGGATTATCTTGTAACTTGCGAGTTTTACCTAAGTCTCCGTGGGTGCTAGCACGCACTAAGTACGACAAGATGATAGTTTCTACCAGGTCAGCGGATGGGGGTCAAGGGGGCAGCGCCCCTTACGGGGTCCGGGGGCAGCACCTCTGACATTTTTTTTTTCTTGCACCCCTACTCGGCGAGATTTCTGCTCGCTGAGACTTTAAATACTTCGCCAGCACCCGCTTCAGGAGCTCTCTCCCGACATCTCAAGTACCCATCTAACACTTGCCTAGAGTAGACAGTGGAGGACTAGCCTGACACTCGCCTGGAACTTTCTTTTCACTCGCCTTACAGAGACTAAGGGGCACTCGCCTGATGCTCACCTGGAACTCGCCTGACTCAGGCCGAGGGACGCTCTCCTGCTACTCACCTAGCACTCACCTGACACTCGCCTTTCACAGGTATAACACTGGCCGAGGGGCACTTTCCTAACACAGGCCGAGGGGCACTCGTCTTTAACTCGCCTGTCACTCGCCTAACACTCGCCTGACATATGCCGAGGGGCACTCGTCTGACACATACCGAGGGGCACTCACCTGACATAGTCTTGACAAAGACTGAGGGGCACTCACCTTGCACTCGCCTGATATAGGCCGAGGGGCACTCGCCTTCCACTCGCCTGACACTCACCTTGAACAAGCCTAACACGGGTCGAGGGGCACTCTCAAGGCCTCTTGTTGAGTTCAGACCAAAAGGGGGTAGCTTGCACCTACTTCTCTCAAGCGAGTGCACATGACAAGCTGCTTGGAACTCAGAGATACCCCAATCTGTAGCAAGGAGGTCCCGCCTCACACCTATAAGATCAAAGAGAGCTTCCCCTCCCTAATCAATGTTGAGGTGGGCACGTTGGTGGGCCGTGAGAGCAGTCTCCAACCGGAGTAAGCCTGGGGGGAGCAAGAAGAACTAGTCCACCCACTAAGGTTCCCATGGGGTACTATTTATAGTTCTCCATGTTTGCCCTACAAATAGCAAGAATCCCGCCTTTTATTTTTACTAAATGCAGCCCAAAATGGTCTACTTACAGTGTAACTCTACTGCTTGGAGGTGATATTAGCATACCTAAAGAGGTATCCTGGGGTTAACGAGTGCCCAGAGAAGATGGGACTTTCCACTAACCCCGAACCTGGATCTCTCACCTAGGTGGGCTACACTTTGCCTAGGGAGCTTGGAACTTGCCCCTAGAGGGCCGCACTCATCCAAGGAGCCTGTAAATCGCCCCTAGGTTGCACCAATCGCCCAAGTATCCTTCAACTCTCCCCTAGGGGGTTGAACTCCCCAAGGATGCTTGGAACTCACCCCTTGGGGGTTGCACTCTCCAGGGAGCATTGAACTCGCCCTTTGGGGGCTGCACTCGCCCAAGGAGCCTAGAACCTGACCATGGGGGATGCACTTTCCTAGGGAGCTTGGAACATTCCCCTGGGAGGCTACACTCAGCCATAAGAGGTGACTTCTTTTGCACTCGCCCAAGGTGGAGATAAATTAGGCTATCATCGATCGCTTCTAGTCTCGACAAACAATTGTTTATACAACCTATACTTACAACCTAAGTACTAACCCTAACCCAAGTTGGTATAGATGTGAAGTTGATGTTAAAATGAGCTTGTTGAAATAAATAAACAAGTAAGCTTAAGAGGTATAACATCTCGCAGTAAAGAGGTGCATGTAGCTCTAGGTGAAGAGATGAAGGCAACTCAAGATAAAAAGGCATAGGATAATGGCATGATCCTGAAACAAGCGAATGGAGATGTCTCTCTCACACCTGTAGAGAATAATGTAGCCCATCACAAATGAAGCAGTGTTTTGAAGTGAAAGGGTGTATTCATGAAGTGTTTTTCTTATTATAATTAAAAATATGTGTGGTTTAAGTCACGACTAGTGCAATAGAATTTATATTTTAAAAATACTTTATTGTGTTTTCATTTAACAAAGAGGATTTTGAGTATCAAGAAATATCTGGTCTTTTGACTTTCTATTTTTTATATCAGTGGTACAAGAGCTAGGTCAACCAAAAATGGTTTTTCATTTTTGTCCTCAATTGTTTCAATATTCAACGGAGAATTCTATAAACATTGGGCCATGAAGATGATGTTTTTTCTATCATAAGGCTTGCAGCAAATCATTTAAAATGGACTGCCAGATTCATCAACAAACACTCTAGAAGCAGACTTAAAACTATAGACCTAAAATCTACAAAATGACATTAAAGCACTTGTTTTCATACAATAAGGAGTAAGCAATATCATCTTTCTGAGAATTATGGTTGCAACATCTGTCGGAGAAGCCTGGGCAATACTACAAACTCAAAACAAAAAAGGCTCCCAGTAGATAATCTATATTAAACTACAAACCTGTTTGAAAACTTTTTGCACATTGTCTATGAAAGATGGGGAAAAAGTGCAGGATTTTATAACTAGGTCCACCACCATAGTGAAACAAATAAGACACCTGGGTGAGACAATTGATGACAAACAAGTAGTACCAAACAATTAAGAAGTATGTCACCACATTTTAATCATATATTGGCAGTTATAGATGAATATAAACTTCTTACAACATTAAGCATACCAGAACTATTGGGGACTCTATAATTGTATGAAGATAGACTACAAATCCTATCATCATACATTGATAAAGCCTTGTAAATTACAAGAACCACATTTCAAAAAAAAAATTTAGATAAATATAAAACTGAACCCTCAACCATTACAAAGCCTCATACTTATCACATTCATAAAAATACATATAATATGGGGAGAGTTTGGAGTAAATAAATTCCCTCTAAAAGGATATTTCATAATAAGAAAATGATATATCGTGCATCTTGTGCAAAAGAGCAAATCATGAAGCAAATGATCGTTACTTTTATTGCAAATGATTGTTTCTTTTTGCGCAAACGATGCAAAAAACATGCACATCTAGATAAAGATTATTCTTCTAGATAAAGATAGTTTCTTCCTTCCCACTTATTTCTTTCTCCCTCTCTCCCCTCTCCTCACCCTCTTTTTATTCATGTTCCGACCCTTCATTCCCACTCAATACTAGAGAGGACCCCCCCCCCCCCCCCCCCCGTGCACTGCCTCTCGTATTATATTATTATATATGATCGGGCCCACCCTGAAATTTCCAAGTCGAACTGGCATGACTCGGCACAAGTAAGCGTGAGACCCACTGGACCGACAACGCACATCAAATCTACAAGCCCCGAGAACCTCTAGTGAAGAAGCCAAACCCTTACATCACACTACAAGGCCGTGCAGGCACACCCAGCCTGCATGTGGGCGCGTACAGCTAGAACTTGTTGAAATGGCTGTTCTGGCTGAGAAGGGTTTTCTTGCTGAGATGGATGTTCTAGTTGAGATTGAGTTTCTTCAGGAAGAGGGGAGATAGTTTCTATGGCGGTGAGTTATTCTATCATCCTGTTGATGTCATCTTCTTTAGATTTAACTTGATTATTTACTTGGTCATCAGTAAGCATTTCTTCAGCACGAGCAGAATCTTTTGAAGATATAGCAGCAGGTGGAGCAACATATGAAGGAAGAGAAGACTGACTTATCTCTGGGATTGCAGGAGAAGGCTCCCCCTCAACAACTGCACCTGATGTGATAGCTACTTGATGTAAAGGGAAAGATGGAGTCCTATCCTCATCCACTTAGAGATCATGGGCTTTGGCAGCTTGTCCAGGATTCTGAATCTTTAGTTCTCATCTCTGAATTGAAGAAATGGAGACTTTCTTCATGTTATACATTAAAATACCTTTAGAGAGATCAAAAAATTCTTGCTTGAGCTCATGAAGGATAAGAGAAACTATTCTCCCAAAATTGGGTGTCTTGATACTGTCTTTGATTTTGTCAAAAATAATCATACCCCACTGAAATTTCTTCTGCAGATTACAACAGTCATACATGTCAAAGAAATTATTTGTGATGAAGCTGATTGAACTAGTGCGGGACAGAAGGACTTTTCCAAGAATGTCCACAAGCAACTTGCTCTCTGCATTGAGATTAGGGTGACGAATAGTGCACACACCAATGGAGAGACCATTGAATCTGCAGGCGCGATCATAATCTTTGAATATTAGGACATCTTCCTTATCGATGATTGGCTGCCGAAGGAGCTTGGAGACAATTGGGGCGGTCAGCTTGATCTTGAGTCCGGGAACCTTGTTTTGAGAATCTTCCCATTTATCTTTATTTTGGCAATCTTGAAGAATTCCTCGACTTCAGGTAGTATAATCTTACATGGATGTGCCAAAATGAAAGATAGTCCGGCGGCTTCTAGTAGCAACAGAACATTGCGGAAATCATTAGAGAGTTCAGCAATTCCGGTGGAAACTATCTCACTGCCAATAATAACTTTCGACGGAGGAACCATCGATCAAGATAGATGAACAGATATCTTGCCTTTTGGGAGAAAAATAGAAATGGCAGCAGGAGATTGGCGGTGATAGGGAAGACAAAAGGTTTCTTGTTCTCGAGAAAAGATTTGAGATTCGGGATTTTGGGGTTTTCCGTACTTAATCTATTTATATAAATATTAAATCGTGATGATTAAGGAAATAATAATAATAAAATACTAAAAAATATGGCAGTAGGAGTTTTCGGGTGCCAATATGAAAAATTTGAACTTGAGAAAGAAAATTGGCATCAGATTTCTCGAGAGAAAAGTCATTTCTCGAAAGGAGAAACAGAAGTTCTCGAGAAAAAGAAATTGATCTCTAGTAGAGGAATTCTTTCTTGAGAAGCAAATCTGAAGTTCTCGAGAATAAGATAAGTACACGAGAAATATTTCTCGGGAATCAACTATGGTTCTCGAGTAGAGATCTGAGTACTTGAGTAATAAGCATCTTCTCAAAAAGTGAAGTCCAGAGAAAGAATTTTCTTGATTTTTAAAGTGTAGCCTGATTCTTGAACTTTGTTGTGAGACCTTTTCATCATTCTTCCATGTTGAGCATGCCAAGTTCTGTTTTGAGTAACGAGAACTTGTCCTCGTCCAGTGGCTTCGTGAAAATGTCTGCACCCTGCTTGTTAGTTGGAACATACTGGAGATTGATGTCACCATGCTCCACATGATCCATGTAAAATTGTACCTCAGCGCTATGTGCTTTGTCCAGCAGTGAGAGACTTGGTTGTTTGTGATTGCAATTACATTGGAGGAGTCACAAAGCATCAGAATATTCTTGAACTTCATATTATAGTCTTCAAATTGGTTCTTTATCCATAGCAGTTGTGCACAACAATAGCTCGCAGAAATATATTCTTACTCGGCTGTTGAAATTGTGAAACAATTCTGCTTCTTGCTGCTTATGGAGATAAGCCTTCTTCCTAGGAATTGACAAGTCCCGGAAGTGCTTTTCCTGTCATCTTTGCTTCCTAAAAAATCTACATCTGAAAAACCTATCAGTTCGCTATCATTACTTCTTTGGTACCATAAGCCAAGATTTTGTGTACCTTTAAGGTATATCAAAATCCGCTTTGCAGCAACGTAGTGAGATTCCTTAGAGTTCACTTGAAATCTAGAACACACATATGTTGAAAACATTATGTCCGGTCTACTAGCAGAAAGATAGAGCCAGGATCCACTTATACTTCTGTACTTGGTTTCATCAAAAGGTTTCCCTTTCTTATCCTTGTCTAGAGACATAGCTGAACCCATTGGATTCCTCATAGAGGTTGTGTTCTCCATTCCGAATTTATTAATTAACTCCTTGGTGAATTTCTTCTGAGAGATTAAAATTCCATCTTCAAATTATTTCACCTGAAGTTCTAAGAAATACTTCAGCTCCCCCATACTGCTCATTTCAAACTTCCCTTGCTTAAGTTTGGAAAACTTTTTGCAAAGGTTATCGTTAGTAGAGCCAAATTTTATATCATCGACACAGATTTGCACTAGTAAAATCTTGCCTTTTATTTCCCTAAGAAATAATGTCTTATCTATCTTTCCTCTTGTGAACTTATTCTCAAGAATAATGTTAGACTTCGTCTCATACCAAGTTTGAGGAGCTTGTTTCAAATCATATAAAGCTTTAAATAAAAGATAAACGTGCTCCGGATGGTTAGAATCAACAAAACCTTGAGGTTGTTCCACATACCCTTCTTCCTTTATGTCACCATTAAGGAAGACCGACTTTATGTTCATCTCATAGACAGTGAAGCCCTTAAGTGTTGCATATGATAAGAACAACCTGATTGCCCATAGCCATGCCACTGGAGCATACGTCTGATCGAAGTCGATTATTTCTTCTTATATGTATCCCTTGGCGACGAGTCTGGACTTGTTCTTTATAATTGTTCCATCTTCGTCAATCTTGTTCCTGTAGACCCACTTTGTTCTGATAACGTTCTTACCTTTGGGTCTTGGAACAAACTTATAGACTTGGCAACGCTTGAATTAATTCAGTTCTTCTTCCATTACAATTATCCAAGATGCATCTGAGTTTGCTTCCTCAAACTCTTTTGTTTTAACATGCGAGAGTAAACTTAAATATAGAATTTCATTAGTTATACCACAACGAGTTCTGACACCATCCCGGGGATCTCTTATGATTTGAACAATTGGGTGATCCTTCAAGTGTTTGAGCTCTAGGGTTCTTGCATCTACAGCTTCCTCTATCACTAGAGTGACTTCATCAACTTGGATGAAATCTTCATCATGGTGATCATCCACTCCAATTGGGGTTGGATTGGTGTTCTTGAAAAACTTTTGTTGTTTTTTATCAATCGACACATCCAAGTTTAATTCCTTTAGTCTTGAACCTGCATCTTCAATAAACACAGTAGAAGAGCTACCTTGTAGAAAGCTCGTCTCATCAAATACAATATTAAAAGATTCTTCTACAACCAGGGTTTTCTAATTAAAAATCATATATGCCTTACAATATCTACTATAACCTACGAAAATACCTTCAAAGCTCTTTTCACTAAATTTAGTTGTGTGAAACAACTCATTGTTAAGGACGAAGCACTAACAATCAAAGATTTTAAAATATGAAATAGTCAGTTTCCTGGCCTTTAGAAGTTCATAAGGTGTCTTATTATGGTTCTTGTTTATGAGTGTTCGATTTTGCACGTGGCAAGTAGTGTTGACGGCTTCAACAAAAAAATATTTTGGTTGTGAGGCATCACTCAATATGGTTCTGCAAGCCTCGATGAGTTTTTTATTCCTTCTCTCAGCAACTCCGTTCTATTGAGGAGTATGAGGAGAGGAAAACTAATGAAAGATAACAAGACTTTCCCAAAATTCTGTCATGGCCCTAGACTTGAACACTGTTCCATTGTCACTTCTGAATTTGACAACGGAGTAGCTGTATTCATTTTGAACTTGTCTTACAAAATTATTAATGATATCAAAAGTATCTGAGTTGTGTTTTAGAAAGAACACCCACGCAAAGCGAGAGTAATCATCAATAATAGCCAATGTATAATCCTTACCTCCAAAACTTCTAATTTTAGGGGCCCGAACAAGTCCATATGAAGTAGGTGTAAACACCAATTAGAGTCTTTGCCACCAATGCTTTTAAAAGTAGCCCTTATTTCCTTGCCTTTTACACATGTGTGACAAGGTCTATCTTTAAAGCACTTAACATTGGGTGCATCACGTACTAAATCAAGATAAAATAATTTATTAATAGTTTTGTAATTTATATGTGGTAATCTCTTCTACCATTGGTCACCAAGAGACGCACTATCTTTTGCCAAAAAGCACACTGGCGTAGAAAAGTCTATGCAAATTAAAATTTAAACAAAATATATTCCTACTACGAGTTCCTGATAGAATCGTTTCTAAGTTATCGACCGATTTTATCAAACACTTGTCTGCATGAAATTCTACTATGTATCCTTAATCACAAAGCTGGCTTATGCTTATAAGATTGTTTTCCAATCCTTCAACATAAGCCACATATGAGAAGGATATAGTACCATTAGTAATCATACTGTATCTTTTTTTAATCTCTCAGTCAGAACCTCCAAAGATGACCTTTGACCCGTTCATGTCTAGAGAATAATTCTTGAGTAGGCTTCTAGTACCGGTCATATGCCGAGTGATGGTTAAAACTCGCGGCGCACCTTATTTTTGTTTATGATTTATTTAGTTTGAAAGGCGGGCCGCGCGGATTTTATTAGATATAAAGTTGAAACCGAGTTTTAACTAAAGGAGACAAGTGCACCTATCGCGAGTAGTACAGGTTATTCTGGTGGGGAATATCGGGGTCGTTTTGTTCTCGGGGACGGGTTGATTATTTCTACTCTTCCCAGGAGGGACTATTATTTTACTGAAGATAACTTGTCGGTTATATAATTAACTAGCACGAGAATAAATATATAAAGAAAAACAGGGAATAAACATGAAAAAGGACGATGAAGAAATAGCGCAACGACACCGAAACGAATAGAACTAAAATAACTTTTAATAACTAGAGATCCTAAATTTCAAATTAATTAAAGGCGACTTGGCCGTGGAGTTTCCACAAACATGAGCTCACCTATCTATAGCGATATCGCTCATCTGAATGTTAAGACTATTCGGATCGATCTCTCGTCTGACGAAGGATTCCTCTTAATGCCCGCATTACGCTAAGAACCCGGCTATTGGGTAGGGAACCCAATCCGGGAGAATTACGCTTGTATTCTCTCGAGGTTATGCACACAATTCTCTTTACCCAAGGGTGATCGGTCCATATGCACGGCCTCTTGGCTAGCTAGCGTATGGACAATGGAAATAGAGCCCACACATCGATATGTTGTCTTACGCGTCATAGACCTGGGGCAAACCTTAAGTTCTTTAATCAACGAGAAAAACAAGACCTTTAGTTATTTAAAGCGATTTTATCTGTCCTAAAGCTCTTCGATACTGAGGGCTAAGAGCGATTTGCCACTCATCAGAATGGTGACAGCTTAAGAAAAGAAATTACATAATTGAATTGCAAGTCCTACTTAAACGAGTAGGAGGGAAATTAAAGCAGAAAAATAAAGCAGTAAAGAAAGAAGTTGTAACGACCCGCAGTTTCTCATAAATAAAATTGTATCAGAGCAAGAGAAAATACGTGCCATGATGCCACGTTGTGCAGGGGATAACTGCACATGTTCAGGCAAAATTCCAGACTCTACA
Organism: Platanthera zijinensis; assembly: GCA_039513925.1. Classification (NCBI taxonomy): domain Eukaryota; kingdom Viridiplantae; phylum Streptophyta; class Magnoliopsida; order Asparagales; family Orchidaceae; genus Platanthera; species Platanthera zijinensis. The sequence continues at coordinate 99,638,957 of CM077092.1, forward strand.
TCATTAAAGAAAATCGTAAATTATTATGAGAGGAAACCAATAAAATTTGACGGTTGTATCCCTCGGCACATTGGATCAGCTAGTCCATAATTAATATATATATATATACACTGCGGAAAATACTTTGGTTAGGTTTATTTGACATCCTAAAAGAGCATAAGTGTCCCTAAGGGACGACTCATGGTATGCACGACTCTAGAGGTTAGTACAGTATATATAAAAATATAGTCTTTATACTAATGGGAAAAGTAGTGCCTTAGTTTTGTAAACTTGATGCGCATGAGTTACACATAGTAATTGTTTAGGGTTTAAAATATCTAACATGCAACCTAACATAAATCCTTCTCAGAAAATAAGTGAACAACCTAAAATAGGCAAAAGTAGCAGTTTGAGTTCATACCCAGCATCATAAGTAAGCCACCAGTGGGCGTCAACAACCTGACACGAACCTACTGGTGAGTATGCATGTCTATACAAAAAGGAAGATAACTACCTCAACTACCTAGGAGGCCACAAGCAAGCTCCACAAGAGTACTAGCCGTCTAAATTGCTATAACTTGAACCTGAAGGCATTCAAAAAAATAACACCTCAGCAATAAAAAAAATAAAGGAAGTGGAGCATTAGATTCATAAGCAATGAAAGAAGGGGTACCAACCATGCAACAAAAAGCTAACAGTAGAAGAAAAGCAAGACAGTAAGAGTAAAACAATGTCAAAAGAGCAGTAAAAGCTCACCAAGTGTGAGTATACATAGCAACAAGCTCTGCCAAAAAGACTACAGCAGCACCAATGCAAACATATGCCAAGAGAAATAGCCGTGATAAAGGAAAGGAATTAATAGCCCTAATCTTGGTGAATTATTGGCCATGGTGAAAACCTTGGGTCGGAGTGGGCGGCACAACCCTCACCAACAACCAGACCCAAAAATACTCCAGGGTGAAAACAAATGGTTACAGCTACAGAGTCCACACACCAAACCATAATAGCCCAATACAGCCTAGGTGGTGGTGGCCACAGCTCACACACACAATTCACCCCTTATAGAGCCCACAAAAACACACCACCTGCCATAATCCACGAGTCGGCATGCAAAAACTAACTGATCACCCAACTTACCTCTAAGGAAAAAGTAATACTAACAATCCTAAGGAAACACACCAAACCCAAGGCAAAAGCATTGAGTTCACTAGACGCGGCGCTGAGTGGGTTCACCACACTCAACGCCAAATAGCTTCGGCGTTGAGTGAGGTTGACCCACTCAACGCCAACCAACTTAACCGCAGCAATAAGCTTTGGCGTTGAGTGAGTCCACCACACACAATGCCAAAACAACCATGGCGTTGAGTGAGGTCGACTCACTCAACGCCAAAAGACTTAACCACAAAAGCAGGCTTTGGCGTTGAGTGAGTCCACCACACTCAACGCCAAAATAGCCACGACGTTGAGTGAGGTCGACTCACTCAACGCCAAATGACTTACCGCAAAAATAGGCTATGTCGTTGAGTGAGTCCACCACACTATACGCCAAAATGACTATGGCGTTGAGTGAGGTCGACTCACTCAACGCCAAATGACTTAGCCGCGAAAACAGGCGCTGGAGTTGAGTGAGTCCACTGCACTCAACGCCAAATCATCCATGTCATTGAGTGAGGTTGACTCACTCAACGACAAATGACTTAGCCGCAGGGAAAAGCTACTACGTTTAGTGAGTCCACCACACTCAACGCCAAACAGCCACGGTGTTGAGTGAGGTTGACTCACTCAACGCCAAAACACTTAACTTCAAAAAAAACCATTGCGTTGAGTGAGGACACCACACTCAATGTCAGAAGTCTAACAGTCTAGGCTTTGAGTGAGGTACACTCACTCAATGCTTTTGACTTAGCCTAAACCTCAGCTATCCCGACCACAGCCCACTCAACACCACTTATCCAGAGAGTTGGAAAATTAATTCCAACTCCCTCTCCTACCTCTTCTACCCAACCACAGTAATCTAAAAACTTAGACTAAACATAATTAAGTCCACATCCTACTTCCTGCTACCAACTAGACATAACCGAGAGTACAAGAGGAGAGAAGAATAAATTAAAGCTCGGACAACTTGAGCAAGCTTTAGCTGGAATGAAACCGCCGTACCGTAGCTTCTAGGAAGGGAAGAAAACAATTACAGCAAGTACAAAAAGAGTAAAACCAAGCATTGTATGGGCAAAGAATGCCACTTGCCTCTACCTCCAGTAAAACAGCAGTTACCTCCAAGGCTTGGCACCGGCAGCAAGATCGGCCACCTGGAAGGCCAAAACCGAAGCTTAGAGGAAGAAGAATAGAATTCTGAAAACCCTAACTCAGAATGACAGCCCTATATCAAGCAAAACTTACCTAGGAAGGAAGATCCCAGCGAGAGCAGCTCAAATCTGTTGTTACCCGAGTGAAACAAGCCCTAAATCTACAGCTAACCGGCAGCCAAAGCTGCAGCTCCCCCGCCTCCCGCTGGCTTCCTTTCGCTGAAAGCTAACTAGCTGTAACTAGCTCGGGAAATGGGGAGAAATGGGGAGGAGGAGAACAGCTGGAGATTTAAATGCATACCCTCCCATTAACTCATCCTATAGCTAATAAAATATTATAGCACAAAGAAAAGCTCGACCACTAACGGAATTAGGGAATTCGCCCACACAGCTGACAACTAGTTAAAACACACACATATATATATACATATACAGCTCACATAAATTATATTACATAAAAAAATAGCTATCTGCACATAGACATAAAACAGCCAATCAAACAAGCCTCAAGCTCTACAAAGCTCGGCCACCTAGCAATGCACAACAATAGCCAAAATCTGGTAACACACTACCAGCTACCTCAACAAACATCGAAATGACGCGAAAACAAACGATCTCAGAATTCGATGAAACTCGCACCGTAGCTAAACACCCAAGCAACGAAAACAACAGCGAAGTCGAAAACAACATCCGACGATCACAACTCGAGCTATCAAAATCTGAAGCCCAGGAAAAAGCATTCCCTGAGAGCCTCACCGAGTCACAAAACCAGACCCGGCTTGCTAGGGAATCCTTCCAGCAGGCTACAAATAGGCCATAATAGGAACCTAGAGAGCTAAGACCACGCTCTAACAATGGCAGAGGGCCGGAAATGCGTCATCGTAACGCAAAACAATGATCAAAAAAAACACAAAAAAACTAGGGGGCGTTACAGCCACCCCCCCTAAAAGAAAGTTTCGCCTCAAAACTTTACACATATCACTTCTGTCAAGAAGGAAAAAGAAATAGCTAAGCCAGAGATATAAGAGAGCACAAAACATACCAGGTATAAGGTCAGGTAAACAGATGAGGGTACGCCTTCCTCATCACCGACTCTAGCTCCCAAGTCGCGCTTTCCACATCCTGGTTCCTCAATAAAATCTTAACCACAGAAATGGTTTTCCTCCGCAACACGCGATCCTGAGCATCCAAAATGCGGCCAGGTACCTCCACATTAGAAAGGTTCAGCTCCAGTTAGGCTTAGAATCCCAAATATGCCTGCCACTCTGCATACATTTCCCCAGCTGACTGACGTGAAAGACATCATGCACGCTAGGAAAATTTGCGGGCAACTCCAACCTGTAAGCTGATACACCAACCCGCTCAACAATCGTAAACGACCACACATACCTCGGGTCCAATTTCCTGTTCTTGCCAAACCGCTTGACTCCAATCATTGGGGAAACCTTTAAATACACCAAGTCCCCCACATCAAATTCCAAGCTAGATCTACGCCGATAGGAATTCTTCTCATATCTCTCCTGGGTTAACCGAAGCTTCTCCCGAATAAGCTTCATAGTAATTTCAATCTCTTCGAGCGCCTCTAGACCCAACAGCGATCCCTCGTCAACCTCAACCCAAAATAAGGGAGTCCTACAACGCCTCCCATACAATGCTTCAAAAGGAGCCATTTTCAAGCGTTCTTAATAACTATTGTTGTACGCAAACTCCATAAGCCGCAAACGCTCATCCCAGGCTCCTCCATGGTCTAGAATATAACATAGGATCATGTCCTCCACTATCTGATTGACTCGCTCTATCTGGCCATTAGTCTGGATGGGGTAAGCAGTAGAATAACTCAAATCTGTACCCAAACCCTCTTGCAGGCTCTTCCAGAAGTGAGCTGTAAACCTGGAGTCTCGACCTGAAATAATACTTACTAGCACACCATACAACCGGATGACATCAGTCAAATTCAGCTCAACTATCTTCCTCATCGGATTGTTGACCTTAAACTGTACGAACTGAGCACACTTCGTCAATTTATCCACAATCACCCAAACTGAATCATGCCCCCTAGGAGATCTTGGTAAGCCTGTAATGAAATCCATCGAGATGCTCTCCTATTTCCAAGTCGGAATCTCCAAGGGAGTCATCTTGCCACAAGGCCTTCCATGATCGAATTTCACACGCTTGCAAGTGTGGAACTCAGAAACAAATCTTGCTATGTCTCCCTTCATCCCATACCACAAGTCAATCTGCTTTAAATCATGATACATCTTAGTAGATCCTGGATGGTAGGCAACACTAGATCCATGGGCTTCCCTGCACACCATCACCCAGATATCTCCAACGGCGGGGATGTAAAACCTTCCACGGTACCTCAAGGTACCTGCATCATCAATAGAAAAATCTAGAAATTCACCTTTCTCAGCTCGAAGATACAAATGAATAAGATCGGGATCATCCTTCTGATGTAGTCTCGTAAGAGCAATCCATGAAGGTTCTGCAACTGCCAAACTACTCTACAAATCGCAGCTCCCCACAAAAATGCCCATCAAAAGAAACTCCTCTACTAAAAGCTCGACGGAGAGACCAAAAATCTTCCCTGACTTCCGACTCAGGGCGTCGGCCACCACTTTGGCCTTACCCGGATGATAGTGGATCTCAACGTCGTAGTCAGCCACATACTCCAACCATCTCCGCTGGCGCAGATTCAATTCCTTCTAGTAGAAGACGTACATTAAGCTTTTGTGATCAGTAAAAATCTTGCACTGCACGCCATAAAGCAGATGTCTCCACAACTTCAGCGCATAGATCACGGCTGCAAACTCCAGGTCATGCGTAGGGTAGTTCCTCTCATGTGTCTTCAGCTGTCTTGACCCGTATGCAATCACATTCCCACCTAGCATTAGCACGCAACCAAGACCAACATGCGATGCATCCATATAAACACCATAATCCACACCCTCAATAGGCACGGTCAAAACAGGGGCACTACACAATCTATCCTTGAGCTCCAGGAAGGCATCCTCGCACTTCTCGTTCCAGATAAAAGTTGCATTCTTATGGGTCAATCTGGTCAAAGGTGCAGCTTGGGTGGAAAAACCCTCCACGAATCTCCTATAATTGTCGGCTAATCCCAGAAAGCTCCTAATCTCCTTGGGTGTGCCCGGCCTACTCCAATCCATCACAACAGCGATCTTTTCTTGGTCAACTAAAATCCCAGTCTTATTCACCACGTGGACAAGAAATGACACCTGAGGCAACCATAACTCGCACTTGCTCAGCTTGGCGAAAAGCTTGTGCTCCCTCAAGGCAGATAAAACAAAACGCAGATGCCGGACGTGCTCTTCAGGATTATGGGAATAAATCAGGACATCATCGATAAACACGACCACAAACCTATCCAGGAAGTCCTTGAACACGCGGTTCATCAAATCCATAAAAGCTGAGGGCACATTTGTCAAACCAAATGACATCACAAAAAACTCAAAATGCCCATGCCTGGATCGAAAAGCAGTCTGCGGAATGTCGGACTCACGGATCTTGAGCTGATGGTAGCCAGATCGAAGATCAATCTTTGAGAATACTGTGCTACCGCGCAACTGATCAAACAAGTCGTAAATCCGAGGCAGAGGGTACCTGTTCTTGATAGTAACCTTGTTCAGCTCTCTATAGTCAATGCAAAGCCTCATCAACCCGTCATTGTTCTTTACAAACAGAACAGGCGCACCCCAGGGCGACAAACTCATCCTGATAAAACCCTCTGCCAACATCTCATCCAGCTGGATACACAACTCCTCCAGCTCTCGCGGGGCAATCTGGTACGGCGCCTTCGCAATAGGACGTGTACCTGACTCCAAATCTATAATAAACTCGACATCTCTATCTGGTGGATGACCGGGAAGATCGTCAGGAAACACATCAGAGAAGTCATGCACCACAGGAATCTCCTCCAAATACGGCACACTAGCAACTGTCCCTACTAGAGAGACCAAACAGGCAAAGCAGCCAGAAACAAGCAACTTCTGAACACATACCACAGAAAAGACTTGAGACTCCTGGCGCGGATCAGCATAAACACTCCCAGGCTGATCGTCGTCCTTAACGAAGTCCAAGCGCTTACCCTTGCACTGGATAACTGCATCATAACTAGAAAACCAGTCCATGCCTAAGATAACATCGAAGTCTTCCAGGTCGATCACCTTCAAATCTTCTTTTGCTAGAAAATTCCCCATCAAAATCGGACAATCCCGAATGCCCTAATCCGAAACCACAGAATCACCGGAAGGAAACTTGAAGCAAAAGGCATCACAAACTTGTTCTAGACCCAAACGATAGTGCTCCACAAAGGCTATAGCCACAAAGGAGTGGGTAGCGCCAAAGTCAAAGAGAACACGCGCCCAACGGTTCCTCACCTTAAATATTCCTATAAGATAGCATACGCAACTAAGGAAAACAATGTTAATGTTATACTAGAAACAAAACATTCAGGCTATGGAGAAATCTAACCTGAAATGACTTGAGTGGAATTCTGCGCTTCCTCTGAAGAAATTACATTCAGCTTCCCCTTGCCTTTATCCATACGCTGAGGCGGTGGTAATGCCTGGAGTGGCACTGGCTAGAACACCGGTTGGAGTTGTGGGTACTGAGCCTTGATGTGCCCTTCTTGACCGCAAAGAAAATAACTTCTCGGCTTACTCTTATCCTTGCCCCAGCAATGGGCAACATCATGCCCTTGTCTCTTACACACAGAACAAAATAAATCTTTCCTGGGAGAGCCTTGAATCGCATGCACCTGCTCCTTCTGCTGAGCTGCCAATCTCTTGAAACATTTCTCCACGGGCTGGCCCAGTCGGCCACAGAAGCTACAACCCTCGTTGATCTTCTTTCTTGAAGACACACCGGGTACCTTGTGGATCTTTCCTTAAACTGCTTTCCTTTTATCTTTTCTCACATGCTGCCCTCTTTGCTTAGCATTATCAATGGCCTCCACCTTCAAAGTAGTTTCTACCGCACCAGCATAACTCACTGCTCCATGGGCAACAGCTAACGGATGAACGTCACTTCTAAGGCCACCAAGAAATCGCTTAACTCTATCTGATTCGGAACTCACCAAGCTGGGAGAAAACCGGCTCAGTTTGTTGAATTCTATTTCGTACTCCGCAACTGTGAGCTGTCTTTGCTTCAAATGTACGAAATCATTCATCAGGCGGTCCCACTCAACCGAAGGCAGAAACTTCATTAGCAACAGTTCCTTGAAAGTCTCCCAAGTGCATCCCTCTTTCAAGCTTTCGTTCTCTCTCAGCCACCAACTCTTCGCCAATCCATTAAGATGATAGGTGGCGATCATCACCCTCTGATCAGGGGTAACTCAAAAATAGGAGATCATCTCCTCGATTGATATAAGCCAATCATCCAAAACCATAAAGTCTGCCTTCCCATCATAAGTATGTGGTCCAAGTCGCTGGAAGTGTGATATGAATGTCATCTCTGGGGCAGCACAACAGGAGGTACCAGGTGAGCAGGAGGAACAGGAACAGCTACGCCTATAACAGGGTCCGACACTCTTGGAGGCTGTCCTGCCACAACTACTATCAGAGACTGGATCTGAGTCTGCATATCCACCACTTGCCTAGATAATGCTTCATTACTCTGCCACAGAATTTCAATCAATGCCTCTCTTTGCGCTCCGGAAGACTCACCCTCAGATTGAGGAGTCGATCTCGTCGAAGGATGCCTCGCCATCATATAAACGTATCAGCATGACTTAGAACCTACCCCAGCTGCTAGAACAAAACTGCCCGGTACAGACCAATATAATTAAATATGAACTTTAATTGCTAAACTTTCTCTGGGATTTATTTTTAAAATGATGATGTTATGATTAACCTAAGATGGTTCACCACCATCATACTAAATCATGTGCCTAGATCATGAATGCATGTATTTGTATTCTTTTTGACTTAAAACCATGTGTGTATATATGTCATCATGCAAATCTTTAGCTTGGCACATTGTGCTTATGATATGTTATGCTATGCATGTTGTGCTATGCATTCTAAAAAAGCCTTAATGCATGCCATGGGCAGCGTACACATGAAAATATTATGCATCCCATACTACATAACATTTCCTTACAACGAAAAAAGAAAACGTGCTAGCCGCATTCATGTGGTGAGGTTAGGCATCACATACTACATAACCCTCACATGTTGCCTCTTATGGTGGATCCATATATAAATACATATTATGCATCCCACACTACATAATATGCCCCGTATATTTCTATTCATGCATATGGGTGTAGTGTTCGTGCTTTAGCCAAGACGTGCTGATGATATATCGGTGTATGTATGATATGATGCTAAACTAACAATGCAAACAAGGGAAAGGTTGCCCGACCAATTGTCAAGCAACCTCTATCCGATACCAACTTTCACGACCCGCATTTTCTCACAAATAAAATTATATCAGAGCAAGAGAAAATACGTGCCATGATGCCACGTCATGCAGGGGATAACTACACACGTTCAGGCAAAACTCCAGACTCTACATCTTTAAAGAAAATCATAAATTATTATGAGAAGAAACCAGTTAAATTTGACGGTCGTATCCCTCTGCACAGTGGATCAGCTAGACAATAATTAAAATATATATTTATATATATATATATATATACGCGACGGAAAATACTTTGTTTAGGTTGATTTGACATCCTAAAAGAGCATAAATGTCACCAAGGGATGACTCATGGTATGCACGACTTTAGAGGTCAGTACAGTATATATAAAAATATAGTCTTTATGCTAATGGGAAAAGTACTGCATTAGTTTTGTAAATATGATGCGCATGAGTTACATATAGTAATGCTTTAGGGTTTAAAATACCTAACATGCAACCTAACATAAATCCTTCCAAGAAAACAAGTGAACAACCTCAAATAGGAATAAGTAGCAGTTTGAGTTCACACCCAGCATCATAAGTAAGCCACCAGTGGGCGTCAACAACCTAACATGAACCCACTGGTGACTATGCATATCTATACAGAAAGGAAGATAACTACCTCAACTACCTAGGAGCGAGGCCACAAGCAAGCTCCACAAGAGTACTAGCCGTCTAACTGGCTACAACCTGAACCTAAGGCATTCAAAAAAAGAACACCTCAGCAAAAAAAACAAAAGAAGTGGAGCATTAGATTCATAAGCAATGAAAGAAGGGGTACCAACCCTACAACAAAAAGCTAACAGTAGAAGAAAAGCATGACATTAAGAGTAAACCACTGTCAAAAGAACAGTAATAGCACACCAAGTGTGAACATACATAACAACAAGCTCTGCCAAAAAGACTAAAGCAGCACCAAGGCAAACATATGCCAAGAGAAATAGCCATGAGAAAGAAAATCAACTAACAGCCCTAATCTTGGTGAATTATTTGTCGTGGTTAAAACCTTGGGTCGGAGTGGGCAGCACAACCCTCACCAACAACCCGACCCGAAAAAACTCCAGGGTGAAAACAAACGGTGGCAGCTACAGAGTCCACACACCAAACCATAATAGCCCAACACGGCCTAGGTGTTGGTGGCCACAGCTCACACACAAAATTCACCCCTTACAGAGCCCACAAAAACACACCACCTGCCATAATCCACGAGTCGGCATGCAAAAACTAGCCAATCACCCTACTTCCCCTTAAGGAAAAGCCATACTAACAATCCTAAGGAAACACACCAAACCCAAGGCAAAAGCGCCGAGTTCACTCGATGCGGCACTGAGTGGGTTCGCCACACTCAACGCCAATCAGCTTCGGCGTTGAGTGAGGTCCACCCACTTAATGCCAAGCAACTTAACCGCAGCAACAAGCTTTGGCATTGAGTGAGTCCACCACACTCAATGTAAAAATAGTCATGGCGTTGTCTGAGGTCGACTCACTCAAAGCCAAAAGACTTAACCGCAAAAGCAGGCTTTGGCGTTGAGTGAGTCCACCACACTCAATGCCAAAATAGCCACGACATTGAGTGAGGTCGACTCACTCAACGCCAAAATACTTACCGTAAAAATAGGCTATGGCGTTGAGTAAGTCCACCACCCTCAACGCTAAAACAGCCATGGCGTTGAGTGAGGTCGACTCACTCAACGCCAAATGACTTAGCCGCAAAAACAGGCGCTGGCGTTGAGTGAGTCCACCCAACTCAATGCCAAATTAACCATGGCGTTGAGTGAGGACGACTCACTCAACGCAAAATGACTTAGCCGCAGGGAAAAGCTGTGGCGTTAAGTGAGTCCACCACACTCAATGCCAAACAGCCACGGCGTTGAGTGAGGTCGACTCACTCAACGCCAAAACACTTAACCGCAAAAACATCCATGGCATTGAGTGAGGGAACCACACTCAATGCTATAAGCCTAACTGTCTACCGGTTAGTGAGTTATACTCACTCAATGCTTTTGACTTAGCCTAAACCTCAGCTATCCCGACCACAGCCCACTAAACGCTACTTTTCCAGAGAGTTGGAAAATTAATTCCAACTCCCTATCCTACCTCTTCTACCCAACCATAGCATTCTAAAAACTTAGACTAAACCTAATTAAGTCCACATCCTACTTCTTGCTACCAACTAGACATAACAGAGAGTACAAGAAGAGAGGAGAATAAATTAAAGCTTAGACAACGTGAGCAAGCTTTAGCTTGAATGAAACCGTCGTACCATAGCTTTTAGGAAGGGAAGAAAACAATTACAGCAAGTATAAAAAGAGTAAAACCAAGCTTGGCAAGGGCAATGAATGCGACTTGCCTCTACCTCCAGGAAAACAACAGCTGCCTCCAAGGCTTGGCACCGGCGGCAAGATCGGCCACCTGAAAGGCCAAAACCGAAGCTTATAGGAAGAAGAAGAGAATTCTGAAAACCCTAACTCCTAATGAAAACCCTATATCAAGCAAAACTTACTTAGGAAGGAAGATCTCGGCAAGAGCAGCTCAAATCTATTGTTACCCGAGCAAAACAAGCCATAAATGTACAACTAACTGGCGGCCAAAGCTGCAGCTCCCCTGCCTCCCGCTGGCTTCCTTCCGCTGGAAGCTAACAAGCTATAACTAGCTCGGGAAATGGGGAGAAATGGAGAGGAGGAGAACAACTGGAGCTTTTAATGCATACCCTCCCACTAACTCATCTTATAGCTAATAAAATATTCTAGCACAAAGAAAAGCTCGGCCACTAACTGAATCAGGGAATTTGGCAACCAAGCTGACAACTAGCTAAAACACACACATATATATATATACATATACAGCTCACATAAATTATATTACATAAAAAAGAATTAGCTATCTGCACATAGCCAAAAAAATAGGGAATCAAAAAAGCCTTAAGCTCTAAAAAGCTCGACCACCTAGCCATGCACAGCAATAGCCAAAATCTGGTAACACACTACCATCTACCTCAACATACGTCGAAATGACGCGAAAACAAATGATCTTGGAATTCGACGAAACTCACACTGTAGCTAAACACCCAAGCTATGAAAACTACGACGAAGTCGAAAACAACATCCGACGATCACAACTCGGGCTATTACAACCCGAAGCCCAAGAACAAGCATTCCCTGAGAGCCTCACTAAGTCACAAAACAAGACCCGACTTGTTAGGGAATCCTGCCAGCAGGCTACAAACAGGCCACTATAGGAACCTAGAGAGCTAAGACCACGCTCTAACAATGGCAGAAGGCCGAAAATGTGTCATCGTAACGCCAAACAATGATCAAACAAAACCCAGAAAAACCGGGGGCGTTACAGTAGTAAAATGCAAGTCCTACATAAACGAGTAGACGGGAAATGAAAGCTGAAAATTGTGATTCCTACTAAAACGGGTAGGCGGGAAATGAAAGCGATAAAATGACAAGTCCAACTCAAACGAGTAAGCGAGAAATGAAAAGCTAAAAATGCTATCTCATACACGCACACACTCTACTTGAAGGAATAACAAGCAATGAAAATCTAACTCATACACTCACCCACACAAACAAAAATAAGAAAACCAAAGTGACTGAAAAATTAAAACAACTATATTTCTACCGTTAGAATACGGTAGAAATGCATAAAAAGAAGAAATAAAAATTAAAGAAGCAAAACATTTTTCAAATAAAAGCAAAATAAAAGTGTTTAAAAAATTAAAATAACAACTTATTCATTCTTATAACTCAATAAAAATTCTTAAAAAGTGGAAGAAAGAGTAAAAGAACAAAACGTTTTACAAAAATAAAAAACAAAGTAAAAAAAGCACAACCACTATTAGAACCATTTTTATAAATCTACAAGCAGTCATGCACGGGGGACCCCGTGCGGGCAACATTGGTCGTGGGTGCCACATTTGTTGTGGGTTTGACATTTGTCATGGGGGGCGACATTTGTCGTGGGGGGCGACATTTGTCGTGGGGGGCGACTTTTGTTGTGGGGGCGATAGTTATCACGGAGTGTGACATTTGTCGTGGGGGAGACATTTGTCATGGGGGAATCATTTTTCGTTGGGTGCGACATTTGTCATAGGGGTGACATTTGTTGTGGTGGGTGAAGCATTTGTCTTGGTAGTTGATATTTATTGTGGGCAATAATAGTTATGTGTGGCGGCCAATGTTACGGGCGACAACAATGGTTGTGGTCGGTGATAATAAACGTATGCAACAACAGTAGTTGTGTATGGTGACAATGGTCATGTGTGGGAAAATTTCTCGATGTGGTTGCCATTTTCACCTATAACATTATTTTAATTTTTGTTAACAATTTCAATTGATGCTCCAGCAAGAGTTTTAAGTTAAAAATGGTGAGAATCCTAAGTGTATAGATTATCCAAATAACTGTTGTAGGAAGTAGAGAATTAAGCAACACACCATCATATTGAATGTTCATTTAAAATTACATCAGTAATAACAACAAAAAACAAATAACTGTCATCACATTATAACCATTTTCACAAAGAGGATTGAAAGGCTAAAAATATAAGAATTTGAGTTCCCGACAACTGTAACGCTTGTTTAACTAAGGTTCCATTTGGGGGACATATTTTCACCGGTCAAGCGGTTACGACAGCAAAAATCGGACCTTAATTAAGGTCCACCCAAACAGAGCCTAAATCATCTCATCATATGACCAAAAAAATTAGGGATGGCCAAAAAATATTAAAAGCTCAATGACAAAGAAGTAAGACATGAATTCAAAAGCCTACTAAAAATGGTGATTGAAATGAAAGGCCTTGAATAATGTGACCAACCATCTAATCTTTAATGGAACTACTTGTTATCATAACACATGCATATTAAAATATCATTCTCAAATCTAATCCTAAACAGAGTTCCTAAATTAAACAATTTACATTATGTTATGCTTTGTTCTTTATAATTTGATTGATTGCAAGAAACATATAATGAGAAGAAATGGACATATTCATGCCTAGAGAATAAAATTAATTAGATTCTAATTAGTTGGTATTCAAACTAAACAAAGTATATATAATGAGAAGAATTAACAAACAAACAAGAAGATGGCTAAATCGAGCGTGAAGTTGTAATAAATTTTAAAATATTGAATGCAGAAAGAAATTAAACATCTACCTGGGTTTTCTTCGTAGGGAGAGCTAGTAGATGGGGTTTGGTCCGCACCTCCAGTTTAATGGCAACCAACACATTCTATGATTTACTAGCATTTCATCAAATACAATGTGGGCATGAAAATTGTATAAGCTACAAAAATAATGTAATCTAGAAGGGAACATGAATCTAGAACCTAGAATCAAGAAAGAACAATACAAACACATTCTATGATTTCATCTCCCTCTCACACATTATATGATCATGCTTCTTTAATCGCCACAAAAATAATACAAATTTAGAGAAACCATGAATTGGATATGGAATGCTACCATAAGATCGACACCGAAAGCATCGTTCATCTTTGCAGCTCTGAAGATGAGAGTCGATGCATGTTTGAAGATGAGAGCCGGAAGCACGGCACCGGAAGCTCGGCACCTTAAGAAATGTTTTTTTATAATTTTTTGAGGATAGAATGTGCATAAAAATTTGAGGGAGTAGATGAGAGCCGGATGTGTGGTAGGAGAAATGGAGAGTAATGAGAGCCGGATATGATGAGAACCTGCATCGGCTGGTATTAGCGCACCATGGCCGGCTTAATCTAGAACCTTCATCGGCAATATGATTAAATCTCATACTGGTTGAAGAAGTATGTAATAGAGTAGGTCATTAGCAAGATTATTAAATTGTATGTCATTAGAAAGAGTGGTAAATGCTTCATATTAGGTAAAAAGATTTGCGATATCCCTTTGATAATCATGGAAGCATGATAATTTGTGAGTTTAAGGACACCAAGATCTCCTAAATGTTTTGGTGTTCAACTCCACATCCTCCTAAGACTTTGGATGGTAAAAATGTATTTATCAATTTTAATTTTCCCCCATTTGATAGTTGCTTGTTTTTTAAAATTAATTTATCAAATATGCTCTTAGTATTATGTATCCTGAAAACCAAATTACATAAAAGTGAAGTTAATTCTTTTTATACACTAAAAAAATAAAACTCTATTTTTCGGTTAGAATAGTGGGAAGAACGTGGCATATATACCTTTGTGATGCGAGAGATAGATGCAGCAGCAGTTAGTGTAATTGATTTCCCAGCCTGGATAGATTCAAGATTTATAAAAATTATTCTCTGCTAAAATTCATCTTACTTACATGCCTGTATAGATCAAAGACAATATGAATGGGATAAATAGCTCTCATAGGAAATGCATAGTATTGAGAAATGAGTCGGAGGATGGATAAAAAAATTATGGTTTACCAAATCAAAGAAGGTGGACTGCTTGTAGGGAGATAGCGAGGGGAGCGGTAGCAACTTCGAGTGGTTCTTGGGGTTGATTGTAGTGGATTGCCTGTGGATGTAGGAGAGGCATAGGAGAAGGCGAGTAGCGCGGGGCTGGCGAAAATGGCAAAAATGAGAAATTAGTGGAAGGGTGGATTCAAGATTTAGGGTTCGGTGTAGCGGGCAGGGACAACGATTTGTAGAGTGGGTTGGGGTTGCGGAGCCGGAGGACTTTCTACGAGCAACGACGTGGAGTTCTTGAGTAGTGTCGGTCAATCTGTAGATGCCGGAGTTTCGTGGAGTAGAAGTGCCACCATTGAAGAAGATCTTGTCGACCTAGCGGTTGTCGGAGACGTTCGCCAACGGTCGACATCTTTTGGGAGGAGGAGCTCCTAAGGATGAGCGGTGGAGGAGGAGCTATGGACGGCAATGTTTTTTCGAGGAGGCCTTCGAGATTTAACCCATATGGCGGGCAGATGTCATGGATAAAGTGGCGTGTGGAAGTGATAATTTGGAGCAGTAGTAAAATATAATAAAGTGGGAAAATGCTAAAATCGAGCGGGAAAATGCCAAAATCAAGCGAGAACACCAAATGACGCTTTACCTGCATATTTTAAAAATAAGATAGTTTTTATAAGGGTATTGTGGGATATAAATGTTACACCATTAGCGTTGGAGATCTTTGCTTATATAATAAAGATAAGATGTAAAAAGCTATTAAAAAGCATAAAAGCTAAAAAGGGGGGAGTAAAATAAAGAAGATAAACATAAAAATAACATGTTATTCTCATACACACACACACACACCCATTTAAAAAAAAGAACAAAAACAAAGATATAACAAATAAGATTGCTTAAGGAGGGGCACTGAGATGTATTCCAATACACATAAGGAGAGGAAATATACTAATTTTATTAAGCTAAAAAGACGTATTAAAAAAACCTAAAACAATAGTTAAAGAGTGGGGGAGAAAATCTCCTTAAATAGCTTGGAAATACACCCAGGAAGTACCTACCCTAAGAAAAATTGTTCAAAAAAGGGAACATTTGGTCTTACAGAGAAGATCTCTTTATAAGCAAAAAATTATAGGAGGTGGCACTCTGGTGTGCTGGGGAAGCCAAGAATTATGATGACTGGCCTGGTTTTAGAAGCAATGGGAGTAGGCTTTATCTGATGAAGGCATTGAGTGGTTGTTGGAAGCAAAGCATCGAGTGGAGGAGTCTGGCAGAATTTTGTCGAGCTGAGAAGTTAGGCAGAATTTTATCGAACGGAGCTCGACAAAAGTCGAGCGCAGCTGAAAAATTTTCATCGAGCGGAGCTCGACGAACATCGAGCTCTAAAGAGGCAGGCAAAATTTCGTCGAGCTTAGAAGGCAGTAATATCGTCAAGCGCTGCTCCGCATGGAATTCATCGAGCGCAAGATCGATAAATTGTCTAGCTCTTTCAGTGGGATCAAATCGTCGAGCTCTGGTACTGGGTTCAAATCGTCGAGATCTGGGAGTATTTCGAATTGTCGTGCTTCATTCGACAAATATCGAGCTGAGATCGACAAAAGTCGATCTTGCATTGATTGTTTATCGACGAATCAGCTGGCGAAGCATCGAGCGCTGAGATTGTCTTCAAATCGTCGAGCTGGTTATGGATTCAATTCATCGAGCGGAGCTCGAAGGCAAAATTTCGTCGAGCTTAGAAGGTAGGTAGTTTTGTCGGGAGAAGCTCGACGAATGTCGAGCTGCGATCGACGTAAAGCAACTATTTCGATGCAGGAAATAGATCTTTGCTGTAATCAAAGTAAGATGCCCAGGTCACGGGCGTGTACATTGATTTTTTTAACTTTTTCATAAAATTTCAGAACATAGAAAAAAGGCTAAGTTAGACAAGTATATAAAAAAGAAACATTTTATTGAAAAAAACTAATTAAAAATAACGAAAATAAACTAAAACAAGATAAATAAACTACTTAAAAATATGAATATTTACAACTCATCAAATACCCCCATACTTAAGATTTTTCTATTCCAGAGAAAAAGTAGGAGATATACTTAGAAGGAATTATAAAAATCCAAGATTTAGCTACCGCTTTAATTAATTAAAAGAGATATAAATAAACATCCGGGGTATAAGAGTTATGTCCTTAATTTTGACAAAAATTTAAATAGAGGAAG
Organism: Platanthera zijinensis; assembly: GCA_039513925.1. Classification (NCBI taxonomy): domain Eukaryota; kingdom Viridiplantae; phylum Streptophyta; class Magnoliopsida; order Asparagales; family Orchidaceae; genus Platanthera; species Platanthera zijinensis. The sequence continues at coordinate 99,656,250 of CM077092.1, forward strand.
AGTTTCGGCTAAAAACTTCTCAAAATAATCAAATAGAAAGAAAAAAATTTATTTGTTAGGTTAACAAAAATAAACTAGAATTATACGAACTTTAGCATATTAGAATTAAAAAAATAATGTAATTTAAAAATTATTCTCTCAAAAAGATTTTTAAATTAAGTCAAGAATCATTGAAATTGGCTAAGGGTTTTATTTTGGTCTATGAAGAGCACTTGGGTTTAGAGGTGAGGTAATTTTTCTCGAACCTCTAATGAATTTTTTTTTATGTTTTATGTTTAGGAAAATGAAATGGTTTTTTCCAAAACATTCAATTTTTTTGAACAACTTCAAATAACCAAAAGTATATGTATAGAAGTAATGAATTTTATCCTCTTACTCCGTAACATATATTCTTTCAAAATATTGGAGTCTATGTTTACTGAACGAAATCTTGTTACCATTAACATAGGTTCTTTTAAGGATCAAAATGAATCATGCCAAGTAAGACATGTTAAAAAATGGGGAGATAGGTATATTTTTTAAAGAAGAAAACTAGATTTTAATAAAAAAAATTGAGAGAAATTTTTTCAAAATTGAACGTTCCTATATTTCCGAAAAAAATCTTGGAGTAAACGTAACTGAAGTTCAGGTCATTATGTTCTAACAAAATACATGTGCAATTATTTAGATAAATTAGAAGTGGTGTTGAAAACAAAACCCTTATTTAAATAAAAAAAATAAAAGCATAATAAATTCTTTAAAACTTTACCCTTGGATATCTAAATCTATCATTCTCTAATTAATAAACAAATAGTAAACAAAGAATTAATAAAATTCGCTTATAAATAAACTCGCAACTAGATTTTTTGAGAGCGAAAAAGGGTTAAGAATGAGATATTTGATTGATTTGTTTCATAATAAACAATTTTTTTGTGTTTTTTGATTATTTGAGTTATCATTTTTGTATTTTTGATTTATAATGTTTTTTTGGAATTTTTTAACTTTTTCTTAATAATTTTTTATATTTTTGAGTTTTTTATCAAATATTTACAATAGAGAAAAGAGAAATTATTTAAAAACTTGAGAGAGAGAAAGAAAGAGGAGAAAGAAAATATTTACAAAAAATATTTGCAAAGTGAGGGAAGAGAAAGAGAAGAGGGGAAATAGAATGTTTACAAAAAATTAGTTACAAAGTAAAAAAAATTGAAGTTTTTGTTTTACAATTTTTTTTATTTTTTGATTTTTGAAGATGAAGCAGAACAACAACAACAAAAAATTTTTAATTTTTGTTTTAAATTTTTTTTACTTTTGTAATTTAAAAAAATATTTAAGTGCGGAAAATGAAGTGCATAAAGGAAATCACGAAAACACCGTCATACTTAATTCCAACATTGCCCCCAATGTTGCAATATAAGTATACAGAACAAGAAAAAAGTTAAATGCAATATGTACAGAAATAAAAAGGGAGCGTAGAAAATTTCCCTGAAACGTGCTCGGGGAGAATCGTTTAGAAACCCTACAAAAATGCAAAATGATAAACATGGGGTGCCTCCCAAGAGCGCTTTTGTTATAGTCGTGTAGCTTGACTATTTAGGCGGAGTTATATTTTTGAGGAGTTATATTTTGAGGTGATGTTATATTTTGAGGCGTGGTATGGGAGTGAGCAAATAATTTTATAGGTGGATATATATAATTAACTTTTTGGTTTTTTATGAAATAATAAAAAAATTCATCATTTTGTTTTGGATTTTATATATTTTTTTGAAATATAAAAGAAAAGGAAAAATCAGGGGACCGACCATTATTTTTAAAATATATATACTACATATTAATTTTTTTTTTGATATTTGAAATTGAAATAAAAAAATATTAAGACAAAGGGGAAAGATTTTTTTTTGGATTTTTAAGAAGTTTTTAAGTAAATTTTTTTCTTGTTTTTATAAAAAGAGGTAAAAGCCCCCATTTTGTAAGTAGTTTTCTGTTTTAAAAGTTTATTAGAACACTTTTTGGTTGTTTTTAAATAGTTTTTTTAAGTTATAAGAACCCTTTTTGAATGTTTTTTTAGATAAAAAGGTAAAAGTAATACTCTTCTAGAGTTTGAAATAACAACACAAAAATCTCCCCGGCAATGTCGCCAAATACTTGAGGTTAAATCTCGTGGCGCCCCTTATTTTGGTTTGTGATTTATTTAGTTTGGAAGGCGGGGCGCGCAGATTTTATTAGATATAAAAGTTGAAACCGAGTTTTAACGAAAGGAGTCAAGTGCACCTATCGAGAGTAGTACAGGATATTCCGGTGGGGAATATCGGAGTCGTATTATTCTCGGGGACGGGTTGATTATTTTTACTCTTCCCTGGAGGGACTATTATTTTACTGAAGATAACTTGTCGAGTTATATAATTAACTAGTGCGGGTATAAATATATAAAGAAAAACAGAGAATAAACTTGAAAAAGGCAGATGAAGAAATAACGCAACAACACCGAAACAAATAGAACTAAAATAACTTTTAATAACTAGAGATTCTAAATTTCAAATTAATTAAAGGGCGACTTGGCCGTGGAGGTTCCAGAAACATGAGGTCACCTAGCTCTAGGAATATCACTCACCTGAACATCAAGTCTATTCGACCGAACTCTCATCCGACAAAGGATTCCTCTTAATGCCCGCATTATGCTAAGAACCCCGGTATTGGGTGGGTAACCCAATCCAGGAGAATTACGCTTCACCTTTCTCGAGGTTATGTACACATTTCTCTTTACCCAAGGGTGATCGGTCCATACGCACGACCTCTCGGCTAGCTACCGTATGGACAACGGAAATAGAGCTCACACATCGATATGTGGATTAACGAGAAAAACAAGACCTTTAATTATTTAAAGCGATTTTATCTGTCCCAATGCTCTTCGATACAGAGGGCTAAAAGCGATTTGCCAGTCATCAGAATGGGGATGGCTTAAGAAAAGAAATTACATATTTGAAATGAAAGTCCTACTCAAACGAGTAGGCGGGAAATTAAAGCAGAAAAAGAAAACAGTAAATAAAGCAGTAAAATGGAAGTCCTACTCAAACGAGTAGGCGGGATATGAAACCTTGAAACTTGTAAGTCCTACTCAAACGAGTAGGAGGGAAATGAAAGCAATAAAATGACAAGTCCTACTCAAACGAGTAGGCGGGAATTGAAAAGCTTAAAATGTTATGTCATACACGGACGCACTATACTTGAAAGAAAAAACAAGCAATGAAAATCTAACTCATACACTTACCCACATAAATAAAATTAAGAAAAACAAAGTGACTGAAAAATTAAAACAACTATATTTCTACCGTTAGAATACGCTAGAAATGCATAAAAAGAAGAAATAAAAATTAAAGAAGCAAAATGTTTTTCAAATAAAAGCAAAATCAAACTGTTTGAAAAATTAAAATAACGACTTATTCATTCTTATAACTCTATAAAAATGCTTTAAAAGTGGAAGAAAGAGTAAAAGAACAAAACATTTTATAAAAATAAAAAGGCAGTAAAAAAACACAACTTTTAGAATCGTCGTGCTTCGTTCGATGAACGTCGAGATGAGATCGAAGAAAGTCGATCTGGCGTTGATTATTGATCGATGAATCAGCTAGCGAAGCGTCGAGCGCTGAGATTGTCTTCAAATCATCGAGTTGGTTCTTGATTCAATTTGTCGAGCGGAGCTCGATGGCAAAAATTCATCAAGCTCAGAAGGCAGGCAGTTTCGTCGGGCGGAGCTCGACGAACTTCGAGCTGCGATCGACGAAATGCAATTATTTCTATGCAGGAAGCGGATCTTTGCTGTAATCAAAGTAACACGACCAGTTCACGGGCATGACCGTAAAGTACATGGGCATGTACTTTAATTTTTTTGACTTTTTCTATAAAATTTTAGAACATAGAAAAAAGGCTAAGTTAGACAAGTATACAAAAATGGAACATTTTATTGAAGAACACTAACTAAAAATAGCAAAAATAAACTAAAACTACATAAATAAACTACTTAAAATATGAATATTTATAACTCATCACCGAGAGCATCCACTATCCAAATAATAGATATGATTTTTGGTGGCCTTTGGACATTCCTACAAAAGTAGAATCAATTTGCCTTAGGAACCCAAACCTGTTTGGGTCCTTGGTCTCTAGTTAGCATACTCCCCCTACATATATTAACATTGTGAGTGGTCTTTATCACATTATTAACTTGAGGAGTTACATAATATCTGGGTTTAAACAAAAATCTATAGCAAAGTTACCAACTTTGCCGCAACACCAACAGTCGAACCTGTTGTATCCTTGCCTAAAGTTCTCCTGCTTGACCTTTAGAGAGTGTGGTCTAGCAGGGGCAGCAGACTTGGAGGTAGAAGCTTCGTGGTGATTGCACTTATACGACTTCTTCTCCATAAGAGGCTTTTTCACAACGGGTTTAACTTTTGGAGCTTTCTTGATGTTATGACCATGACTATAAGGGTCATAGCTCTGAAGAGTGATCTCCTCATAAGGTGCCTTGAAGACACATTCACCAAAGTTCCGGGGAATGGTCAATCCTTGGTATCGAGACTTGGGCTCTACATAAGTAGGCCTGGCAAAGTGACTGTAGGATGAATCAAGATCAAAACTCATTTGTTTCAAAGATAACATTTTTAATTAAACATCTTTCATGAGGAGATTTCCCCTTCTCCTTGGCTATAGCTTTTTTGGCAGCCTTATTTCTTCTTTGGGCTTTATTTATCCTAGAAGATTTACTAGGGGCAGCCACATGGCCTAAGCCAGCTACTTTACCCTGAGCAGAGAATTGAGCCACAAGTGGAAGGACTGTCTTGGGCTTGGAGAAACTTTCAACAAGTTTCTTTTCAGCAGCAAGTTGTTTTTCCAACTTTTGAAAGATTTTCTCCTTCAGGTTCAGGTGCTCGAGAGCTTTAATTTATTCTTCCATCGCATCATGGAATTCCTTTCTAAGTGAGTCCATCATTATGACTTCCTCCCTCAGAGTGCTCTCCTCAGCCATAAGAGATTTAATCTCCTTAGCTTGAATTCTTGTAACTCTTTGACATTTGTCATAATCCTTGATTAACTCTTTGTATTGAGTCATGAGTTCAGATTCAACATCAAACGAACAGACCTTATGATCATGGTCAGAAGCATCTATTTCTGAGAGAGCGGTGTGAGAGTTTACCTTCCCAGTGAACTATGGTTCTTCATCTTCAACTGTATTTTCCATGAGACCAAAGTAGGCTTCCTCATGATCACTAAACTCAGATGAGTTTGTGTCGCTGAGGGTCCTAGCCTACATGGCTACCAGGCTTCTTTCAGTTTTCTTCTTTTTATAAGAAGATTTCTTCTCCTCTCTTCTTCCACCCTCCTTCTTCTTATGAGGGAAATCAACTATGATGTGTCTTGGCTTATTTCAACAATAATAAACAATGTTAGAAGAAATAAGTTTGTTCAGTTTTGAGTGATACCTGTCTTGGCTACTTAAGCCTTTCTTGTGTTGATCACCATCATTACGTGATCTTTTGGACGAGGCATCTTTGCCTCTCCACTATTTCTTCTGTTAGAGAACTTCTTGAACTTCCTTAAAAGATTAGAAAACTCTCCATCAGATAGCTCTGAGCCCGAGGTACTTGGCTCTGAAGCTTCTTCTTCACTCTCTTTCTGTGCGGGAGCAGGAGATGCAGCTTTTGACATCCTTGAGATGTCTTTCTTTAGAGCGACAGACCTCTCCTTGGATGAAGACACGTTTTCTCTTCTTCAGCTTTTCTTGAGTTTATTTGTAGCTCATACGACATAAGCTTTCCAAAGAGATTCTGAGGGTCAGTCTCTGCTAGCTTACCAAACTCCTGAATTGCACAGACTTTGTTGTCCCATTTCTTAGTAAGGGATCTCAGAAATTTGTCATTCAGTTCTCTATTAGTGAACACCCTTCCATAGACTCTTAGGTCATTTACAATCTTGAAAAAGCTTTCAAAAGTATCAGCAATAAAATCCTTGGGACTTTGTCTGAATGCTTCATATTTTTTATTCAGGAGGGATCTTCTGTCATCCCTTACCTCTTTAGTACCTTACATCAGGATGATGAGAGATTTCCACATTTCCTTGGCGGATTGGCAGTGAATCAGATTCTGTAGCATAGAATCATCGACTGCACTTGCGATGATATTCTTGGCTTTCTTATCTAAAGAGACAAGTGCAATCTCATATTTATCAAGATCCATAAGCTTCTTTGGAACTTGCCTGGTTGGGTCAATGGTGGAGGCTGTCATTGGAACATAGGGTCCTTCTTCCACTATCATAAAGATGCTTGGATCCACATATTCCATGAAGAATTTTATTCTTTATTTCCACTTGGGAAAGTTAGTCTTTGTGCATAAGGGAAGCTTAGCAAAATCCTTGGCTCAATCCATGCTTGTATCCTCTTAAGACAACTAGGAGCAGATATGTTCAAGGTGTTAACCTTTTTAATAAACAACCCCCTCTGATACCAATTGATGTTTTTATTTATCTACCTAAATCACCTAGATAGGGGTGAATAGGTGAGGTCTGCGTCGTTTTGCGGAATAAAAACTTGGAACGACGAATCGAAGAAAATAAACAAGCAAGCCACAAAAAACATGGAACGACGAATTGCACCACGCTAGACTCAGCTACTTCACAATTAGCTCGGATCGGAAAATAATCCTACAACTCGGAGCAACGCCCCTACAACTCGGAGTCAAAACACTCCTACACAAATCTCGAAGAACAAAGCTCCTACAACTTGGAGAAAAATCTCCAGCAAGAATAAAGTGTTTTATAGAAAATATATACATAAAAATATTTCAAATCTGAGTCTTCAACCCTTCTTCCTTCTTAAAATATGAAGCTCTATCATAAACAGATCAAAGAAGACAAAGGCAAAATCTCTTGATCTTAAATCTTAGGATCAACACGATCAAGAAATAGATCTGTCGAAGTTGAAAGTCTTGATCTGTTAAAACCTTCTTGTTCTAAATCTCTTGGATCAGAGAAGGTCAGCGACAAAGAAGATGATGAGTAGGGGCGACACTTCCCGATTTAGAATGAAAAATATGCGATTCAAAATACATACTTTTCTTGTTAGGGTTAGTCAATTATGAAAAGACCTTTTATAGGACTTGCCTAACAGTCATAATCATTAATGACAAAATATATGGGCCAATAAGAAATGAGATCAATTTGAAATTACTTCCTTCGGGACTTAACGAAAAATTCAAAGAATTGAACTTCATTTCTCGAGTAAAGGATTGACTTCTCAAGAACAACTTTGGTTTCTCTAGATGAGGTATAAGGTTCTCGAGAAGAAGTATGTAAGGAAAACACTGAAAATAAGTTCTGGCTTCTCGAGAAAGAAAAGACTTTTACTCTATAAAGAATTTCTGTTACTCGAGAAATAGGTAATGACTTCTTGAGAGCTAACTGGACTTCTCGAGAATAATTTAGACTTCTCGATAAATAACTTTGGCTTCTCGAGTAATGACTTCTGCTTTCTCGAGACAAAGCTTGTCCTTCTCGAGTAATAACTTCTGCTTTCTCAAAACAAAGCTTGGCCTTCTCGAGTAATGTCTTTTGCTTCTCGAGAATAGAACGTTGCTTTTTGAGTACGAGACTTAGAACCTATTGAGAATTTTACTTAGCAAATTTTCTTAACAAGATTTTAATTATTCTTCTTGGAGATCAGCAACCCATAGTTTCTTCCATATCTTTAGTACTTGAAAAAGAAGTGTGTCCCAATAGAGAGGCTATACATGAGTCAACACCATGGATCACATAATAAGGTATTACATTGTATGGTCCTGTGTTTGGTGACTCATTTTTGAGTGACATTGGTCTACACTTGTCAATTATAACCTGCAAGCACTCAACTTGAAAAGAGTATCAAATACAAACTTCATTCTTCTTAGTTCAAGGATTACTCATACAAATCTAGGTTATTATGAATACAATACCCAACACTGTGTATGTGGATGCATCACACGTAGGGCTTGGTTGCATGTTGATGCAAGAAGGCAATATGATCGCATATGGGTCGAGGCAGTTAAAGGTACACGAGAAGAGTTACCCTATGCATGATTTGGAGTTATCAGCTGTGATTTACGCCTTGAAAGTTTTGAGGAATCTATTATATGGTGCTCTATGCAAAATTTATACGGATCATAAGAGTTTGAAGTATGTCTTCACACAAAAGAAACTAAATTTGCGCTAGCGGAGATGGTTAGAATATGTTGCAGATTATGATGTTGAAATCCAATACCATACGGGCAAAGCTAATATGGTAGCTGACGCCCTTAGTAGGAAGACAGCAAAAATTTTAAACCTTTTCATAGATTTGCTGGCAGAGGAATTTCTCTTGATGGATATATCAGTTGGGAGTAGCGACTCGCCTAACAGATTGTAAGTAATAGAGCCTTCTTGGATTACACTTATGAGGCTTCATCAAAAGGATGATCTTGATTTACTGCACCTTTATAACAGAACTGCAAAAGGGGAATTACCAGACTTTTCAATTGATGATGCGGGTACCTTGAAGTACCGCGTCAAATTTTGTATTCTAGTAGGTTGGGATATTAGAGTTAAGTTGTGCAAAGAGGTGCGTGGTTCTAGTGTTGCGTACCACCCCGGTTATACTAAAATTTATAAGGATTTGAAGCAGATCGTTTTGTGGTATGGTATGAAGGGCTATATAGCTAAATTTGTTTCTGGCTGTTTTACTTGCAAGTGAGTTAAGGCCGATCATGGAAGGCCTGGAGGAGAGTTGAAGCCATTATAAATTCAAAGTTGGAAGTGGGTGTTGGGTCCATTGCCCACAATGTCCTAGATTTTAGTGATGTCAATATTATCAATGATAAACACATGTCTGTAGATGACTATGATTGGTCAGGTAGCCTCAGTGTTTAAGTTAGGTAAACACTTACCTAAGGTGTGGGATGATAGGAATCTATCCAAGTCCACTAGTGTTGAGTGAAGGAACATCACTCAACGCGCTGAGTGAAGCCTAAACAATCAAAGCCAAGGAAGTGGTAATTTGAGAAAATGGACAAGTCCACAAGCATTGAGTGATGTCAACTCACTCAATGCCATACACCAAAAGGCTGTGAGGTAGGCTAAAGCAGAAAAAGCCTGAAGTTGGAATGAGCTAAAATGTGGCAGTGTCCACAGGCGTTGAGTGAGGTATACTCACTCAACGCCATGCTAATAAACCGAAAATTAGCTAAGGCAGAAAGGGTTGAGTGAGGTCTATTCACTCAACGCTCTCAACGCTTAATTTGCTGTAGGAGCAGAAATTTGGTTAAGGCAAAAAGCGTTGAGTGGAGGTTACTGACTCAACGCTGTCAACTCCTAGTGAAGACAAAATTTTGTCTAAGTGGTTTGGCATTGAGTGATGCTTACTCACTCAATGCCAAGCAGCTAAAAGCTGATAAAGCCAGATTGGCATTGACTGGAGCTGAATCACTCAAAGCCTAGAATCAGACATAATATTCTAAGTAGTTTGGCGTTGAGTGAAGGTGACTTACTAAATGCCAAGAGACAGTGAATCTGTCTAAGTGTTTAGGCATTGAGTGATGCTTACTCACTCAATGCCTATTTTTAATGCTCTATTTTGGCTAAGTCCACAAGTGCTGACGTCAGCAAAATCGACAAAGTCAACTAAGGTCAAATCTGACACGGGGAAGCTACACTACAAGATAAAACTTGTCGTGAAGCTACTGAACCTCTTCTTCCGTTAAAGAAAGGCGCAGCTGGAAGGTGCAGGTGGGTCCCACCAATCTCTAAGAGTCGTTGATCGTCGAACTAAAAAATTAAGAGATAGGGCCAAGACAAAAATAACTTTAGTGCATACGTTATTCAAAAAGGAGAGCAGTCATCTTCGTCTTCTTCGTCATTGCTGCATGTAAAAAGCTTGAAGCTCTCTAGAAAGAAAAGTTCAGTTAGCTGTGCGAGTCTCCATCTGCCACAACAAATTAAGAATCTATTCTGAAGAAAGAAGAACCTTCATCCTTTGGAAGGTTCAGTGAGCTGTTAGAAGACTCAAGATCAAAAAGATCTTTAGCCTTCAATAGCAAGCTCAGAAGTTATCTTCTGAGTTCCTCCAGGAAATTCTTTCCCTACTATGAGGAGAGTTGGAGCGGAAAATTTTCTGGTCAAGTGGTTGACACAGAGAAATTTCTCTGTGTCAATGTTTGTTAAACTATTTCTCTTTGTAGGATCCTTCTAGATCTGAGCTGTTGGACCTTTGGGTCTAAGGTAGGGCAATTTTTCCTGAGCTATATGAGAGTGTATCTCTCTGAGGTTGGTGAGTTTACTAACTAAGAGTAGGGCATTTTGCCCAAACGGTAGGAGAGTGTATCTCTCTGAGTTGTAGGAGCAAGCTTGCTCTGAGGTATGGCTATCCTCCATAGCCTAAGTGGTATGGCTTAAGTGCATGAGGTAGGTGATACTTGTATGACTCAGTGTAGGCCTTTGTGGCGGAGGTGTAAGTCTTGGGGGAGACTGAGATATCCTGAGGGATTTTAGGGGTAAGCTCCTTTGAGCATTGGTTTGGAGAAGTGCCTTGACTAACAGGAAGTTAGCAAGGTGGGAGGAGAGTGGATGTACCCATAATTTTTGGGAACCACTATAAAATACTTGTGTGCTTTTTTGTGTTTGCTTTTATTTTCTTAATTGCAGGTGCTAAGGACAAGCTCTAGATCACTATAAGCTTAAAGCTTAAAGAAATAATCAAGTGATTTAAAAAGACTCTCAAAAGACCTAAGTAGACCTATTCACCCCCTAGGTTGCTAGCTACCTTGAAAATAAGATCTCTCAAGTGGTATCAGAGGGAGGCCGCTCAAAAAGGATTTAACAATCTGAGTGATCCTCAAAGGTAGCTGCTTCTAATTGGTAATGGGCTCAGGAGAGAGCTAGAGAGAGCTGAGTTCAATGAAACTCCCCATCTGTAGAAAGGAGTAGTTTGGAATATGGAAGGAAAGGGTGAGGCTATTCATGTAAACCTATGATCCAAGAAGTTTTGCAACTGTTAGGGAGGGACCTGTCATTCCCATGAACGTCTCATTTCTGGATGCCAACATCCAGACACCAAAGACACTTTTTGAAATGACCAAAGATGAGGTCATAGTAGCTGGCCTAGACAAGAGATCACAGAGCATCATAGCCAGTGTCATAGATAACTCAACCTTACTGAACTTTGTTCACTAACAAACCTCAAAGGAGATGTCGGACACCCTTGTGGTCTATATGGAGGGTACTAACGAAGTAAGAGGTGATAGGAAGACCCTACTCAACCAAGAGTATAAGGCTTTCAGGTTAATCCTAAAGGAGAAAATAACTACCTATTATGAATGATTCTTCAAGATCATAAATGAGTTGAAGACCTATGGAAGGGTCTTCAATAATTATGCAATTAATGACAAATTTGTCAGATCTCTCACTAGAGACTGGGATACTAAGATTTGTGTCATAAGAGAGTTGCTCAAACTTGCTAACACTCTTCCCCAAATATTATTTGGGAAGCTGCTCTCCTATGAGATGCAGCTGGCTACTAGGAAGGAGGAGGATGCCTCCAACAAATCACTGGCCCAAGAAAAGTCCTTGGCCTTCAAAGCTGAAATCACAAGGAAAGGCAAGGAAAGGATTCCTTCTCCACCAAGGAGACCAGCTGAGTCAGACAGCTCTGACTCAGATGCATCAGACAGCAACATATCTGATGAAGCTTTTGTAGACTTTTCTAGACAACACCAGAGGTTAATGAAGAAGAAGCATTGGAAGAAAATGCCTTCAAATTCCACTCATCACAGAAAGAACCAGTCCAAGACTGACAGGTATGGTTCTAAACATAATAAATATAACTCCTCTAAAATTATTTGCTACTGTTACAACAAGCCTGGGCATGTGATAGCTGACTGCCCAAAGAAGAGGAAGGAGACTGAGGAGAAGAAGCAACACCAACACAAAGGAAAGAAGGAAAAGTCCTTCATTGCTTAGAAGGAAAAGAGTTGGACAGACTCATCATCTTCTGAGTCTGAAGAAGAGGAAGCCTATATTTGGCTAGTTTTTGCTACTATTAAAGATGAAGCTATTACAGTAGGAGATGTCAATCCTTCAGGGAGGATAGGAATCAGAGCCCCTCTAACACTGTCAGATAGTGAGTCAGAGGTGGATGAAGATGTCCACATCTATATAGGGCTGGTGGCCATGACTGATGAGGAAAGCAACCAAGATCAGCCTATTTAGAGCAAGAAACATCTATCACCTGACTCTACATATGTATCTGAGTTTGAGACTAGTCCTTGCTCATGAAGCCTCTTCACCCTATGGTGAAGAAGATTCTAGATTTGAAGGAGATTTTAATCAACTGATTGACAAGTATGGAGAACTTCTGAATGCCTTCAAAAAGATCAAAAAGTTATCTAAGAAGCAAGCTAAAGAGATCTCATCTCTTAATCTTGCAGTTGCCCCACAGACTGTAACAGCAAATCTGCTGGACCAGAAAGCTAGGGAAAATAGCCAACTGGAGTCCCTCTTGGACATTCATGTTGCCTCCATCAATCACAAGAACTGTCTCATCAGGTAGCTTGAAGATAAACATGAGAAGGAGAAAAGAATAGCAGCTAGCTATTCTAAGCCAAGTACTGTCCTCCCCTTTATAGACTCCTTCTCCTCTCAAAAGGGCAAAAAGGGGTTGGGATTTAAGGGAAGCACAAGAGTTGCTCCTTCTAAAAGCAAGGGCAAAGCTTCAGTTCCACCTCAGCCTATTGCTTCTAAGCCTCCCATTGTTTTTAGAAAAGTTATGATACCTTCTAAAAGGTATGAAAAATAAAGTTCTTATGGTCACTTGGAGAGGGGTTGTTCATCTTGAGTAAACAAAGATGTTCACTGTCATGATGAAAGTTTTGGCAAGATGTGTGCAGTCAAGCTTGCCAATGAGAAATTTAAAATGGCCTAATTTGGACAATTTGTCTTTTGTGCTTCTGCACCAACTCTCAAGAATGTTGCTGTAGCCAAGGTTCAGAATCTGACAGCAAAGGTTCTGACTAAGGGCAAGTTTAGGAATCAGGCTTATCTGGGCATATCTGAAGCCATCAAAAGAATGCTTTCTGAAAAGAAGCTAGCTGCTGCTGGCACCCAGGGCAGACCAAATCAGTCAGCTATAATACTTACCTTCAGTCAACTTCTGGTTGAAAGAAATCGGAAAAAGGCTGCAACACATCTTTCTCCTGTCAAGGTTGCAGCTCATCAAGCTGTAGGGCCTTCACAGAAAAGAAGATATAACATACATGATTGTTGGTTCTGTGGTAAGATAGGGCACTTTGCCATTTACTGTTGGTATAATCCCAATGTGGCCAGAGTTAGGGTGAGTACACCTGTCAGAAATTCTGCTGGTGGACATGTTCAGTTTTATGCTAACATGCACCTAGGACCCAATAGATATTGGGGCTCTAAGTTTAAGTAATTTGTATATTACAGGATATTTTTGGGTGTCATACCCCTATATGGTACTCTGACACTGGCTATTCTAGGCACATGACTAGAATAAGGAGAAACTTGAAGGTGTTTACTCCAGTAAAAGATGGACCCAAAGTCATCTTTGGAGGTTTAGATAGAGGTGTAACCAAAAGGGTATGGTAAGATCACTAATGGCATAGTCACCATCACAAAGGTAGCTTATCTTGAAGGGTTACATCACAACCTTATAAGCATAAGCTAACTTTCTGATCTTGGCTATGTAATTGTCTTACACAATGATGAGTGCCTAATTAGGAGGTCAAGTGACACAGAGGTCATGTTGACAGGCACTAGGAGTGGAAATTTTTATTGCTTGAAATTTCTATGTCTAGACACAGATTCTCCTATCTGTTAAGTGGCAAATGAGAAAGTCTTCTATTATGTCCAGTGGCACAAGAGACTAGCCCATTTGAATTACAAGACTATTGGCAAGCTCTTCAGTCAAGAGCTAGTTAGGAATGGCCCAATGTGATGTTCTCTAAGGGGGGAATTTTGTTCTACTTGCCAAAAGGGTAAGCAGACAAAAGTCTCCTTCAAGGGTATTATGACCAAAGACTCTGTGAAGTGCTTATACCTATTGCACTTGGACCTATTTAGTCCAATTCAAATTCAAAGTCTTGGTAGGAAAGTCTACACCCTTGTGGTAGTTGATGATTATTCCAAGTATACTTGGGTGTTCTTTCTTAAGAAGGATGAAACCATTGATGTCTTCATATGGTTTGTCAAGCAAATTCAGAATGAGCTTGGTTGTTCTGTGGTCAAAATTAGAAGTGACCATGGGACAGAATTCTAGTCTGATAGCATGACAAAGTTCTGTGAAGAGCATATGATTCATCAAGAATTCTCTTCTCCTAGAACACCCTAGCAAATTGGGATAGTTGAGAGGAAAAATAGGACTCTCATAGAGGCTGGTAGAACATTGTTGAGTGACACATCTATCCCAGAATATTTTTTGGCCAAGGAAGTAAATACTGCATATCATGTCCTCAATAAAGCCCTTATAACCAAAGGCCACAAAAAGACTCCCTATGAGATCTTGAAGGGCAAAAAACAAAATATGGGCTATCTCAGAATCTTTGATAGTAAATGCTTTGTGGTTCACAATTTCTTGTCCTATGTGACTAAGTTTGCTGCCAAATCCTATGATGGAATATTTGTTGGGTACAATAATCATAGCAAAGCTTATAGGATCTACAACTTGAAAAGCCAAGTTGTAGAAGAATAAATTCATGTAGTCTTTGATGAGTCTACCATGTTTAAACATGGACTGCATAGTTCCCCTTATAGTACTACAGGTAAAAAATAGATGATGGACGAGCTGACCATCAAGGAATCATCACCAGTCATCCAAGATTATATGGATACTCCAGAAGATCTACTTGGCATACTGGGAGTAGATGAAGATCAACAAGAAGATTCCCCTATTGATGAAAGAAGACTTCCACCGACAGTCAGACATATGAGAGATGATCTAGCACACTAGATCATTGGTGAGGCAAGTCATGGAGCAATGACAAGGAGCAGAAGTAAGAACACAGCCATGTATTTAAGCTATTTATCCCAAGTAGAGCCTAAGAAGTTTTAAGAGGCCAACATAGACCAGCATTGGATTGGAGCTATGCAGGAGGAACTGGACCAATTCAAGAGGTGTTGGGTCTAGAAACTGGTTCCCAGACCTCATGGTCATATTGTCATTGGAGTCAAGTTGATCTACGGAAACATGCTTGATGAGAATGGCATTATAATTAAGAACAAGGCTAAACTAGTAGCTAATGGGTACAGACAAGAAGAAGGGATGGATTTTTATCAAACCTTTGCCCTTGTAGCAAGATTGGAGGCCATCAGGTTATTCCTTGCATATGCATCACACAAGGGATTCAAGTTCGACGAAATGGATGTGAATTCAGCCTTCTTAAATGGTGACTTAAAAGAAGAAGACTATGTTGAGAAGCCTCAGTGTTTTGTAGTTCCTAACTCACCTGATTTTGTTTATAGACTTAGGAAAACTCTATATGGGCTGAAGGAAGCCCCTAGAGTATGGTATGAGAAATTGTCTTGTTTCCTCATAGAGAACAAATTCTCAAGGGGGAAAATAGACAAGACCCTATTCCTAAGGGAATTTAAGGGTAAGATCATCCTAGTCAAGATCTATGTAAATGACATCTTCTTTGGATCTACTGATGACAACCTCTGTAAAAGTTTGATAAACTCATGTAGGGAAAGTTTGAGATGAGAAGTATGGGTGAACATAAGTTCTTATTGGGCCTCCAAGTAAGACAGACTGATGATGACTTATTCATATCCCAGTCTAAGTTCACTAGGGAGTTAATCAAGAAATTTGGCATGAGGAATTCCTCCACCATGAGAAATCCTATGGGGTCATGTATGCCTGTAGGAAAAGATGAAGCAGGGAAACCTGTTGATGAAACTTTGTATAGAGGGATAATTGGCTCCCTTCTATATCTGACTGCAAGTAGGCCAGACATCATGTAAGCTACATGTGTTTGTGCTAGGTATCAGGCTTGCCCTAAAGAATCTCACTACTCTGAACCTAAGATAATTTTGAGGTATCTTAAGGGCACTCCAGTTCTTGGCCTTTGGTATCCTAGGAATGGGGAGTTTGAACTAACTAGCTATTCAGATGCAGATTTTATAGGCTTCAAAGTGGATGGGAAAAGCACATCTGGCTCTTGTTTGTTCTTTGGAGGGAGACTGGTATCTTGGTGCAAAAATAAACAAACCAGTTTGGCAATATCAACTGTAGAGTCAGAGTACATCTCAGCAGGAAGCTATTGTGCTTAATTGCTTTGGATCCATCACCAGCGTCAAGAATACAACCTCCAAATAAGTAGAACTCCTTTATTCAGTTATTTTACTAGTGCAATCTCTATTTCTAGGAATCCTGTCTCCCATAGCAGGACTAAGCACATAGAGATTAGATATCATTTCATTAGGGAGCATGTGGAATTTGAAGAAATCACCCTTGAGTTTGTCCTAACAGACAAGCAAGTGGCTTATATCTTCACTAAGAAACTAGATGAATCCAAGTTTAACACCTTCAAATTTGAGTTGGGTATGTTAAACGTATTATAGCTTTAGTTGCTCCTCATCTAGTTCCAAACTATTTGGCTTTATACATATAGGATTGTCCTTTAAAGAAATGTAGACTCTCAAATTGAGGGGGATCAAGTAAAGCATTGATGACAATTGAGGGGGAGCAGGTGATAAGATGATCAGTTTATCATGTGCATTCTACTAGTTATTTGCTGTAGTCAAAATGGGGGGAGAGGATAAGATGATCAGATGATCAGATAAGCAAGGCAACAACAATTCAGGGGAAGCAGATGGTAGATGCAGTAATGTATTCTGCAAGCAGGGAATTGTGGTAACTATAGATCACTTGTCAATTATTTAGTTTTCTTTTATTATACCTTGCGTTGTATGGTTCGGTGTATGTCATTGTCTTTGCTTAAGAGTTTTTGACTCCCTCAAATAGGGGGAGATTGTTGGCTCCATTAGCCACAATGTCCTGTATTTGAGTGAAGTCAATATTATCAAAGATATACACATGTCTGTAGATGACTATGATAGGTCAGGTCACCTAATTGGCTAAGTCAGGTAAACACTTACCTATGGTGTGGGATGACAAAAATCTGTCAAAGTCAACAGGCATTGAGTGAAGGAACATCACTCAATGCCAGATGACTTATAGTACTGAGTGAAGCCTATACAGTCAAAGCCAAGGCAGTGGCAAGCTGAGAAAATGGCCAAGTCCATAGACGTTGAGTGAAGTCAACTCACTCAACGCCATACAACAAAGGCTGTGAGATAGGCTAAAGCAGTAAAAGCTAAGTTGGAATGAGCTAAAATGTGGACAAGTCCACAGCCATTGAGTGAGGTCAACTCACTCAATGCCATGATACTAAACAGAAAATTAGCTAAGGACGAAAGCGTTGAGGCATTTTCATTCAACGCTCTAAACGCTTAATTTGCTGAAGGAGCAGAAATTTGGTTAAGGCAAAAAGCGTTGAGTGGAGGTTACTAACTCAACGCTGTCAACGCCTAGTGAAGATAGAGTTTTATCTAAGGGGTGTGGCATTGAGTTATACTTACTCACTCAACGCCAAGCAGCAGAAAGCTAATAAAGTAAGATTGGCATTGAGTGGAGCTGAATCACTCAACGCCTTGAATCAGACATAATATTCTAAGTAGTTTGGCCTTGAGTGAAGGTGACTCACTCAACGCTAAGAGACAGTGAATCTGTGTAACACCCCAAAAATCTCAAAACTGGATTTGAGGTGCAGGCTGTTTGACACGGCCTGGGACACGGGCGTGTCCCAGGGCGTGCCAGGGGTACACGGCCTGGGACACGGGCGTGTCCCAGGGCGTGTCACTCAATAAATAGCCGGTTTGAGTCAGAAATGTACACGGCCCGGAACCAAGCCTTGAACACGGCCGTGTCAGATTTGACATGGGCGTGTCCGAGGGCGTGTGCCTACCCGTGTACTGCTCTGACTGGTTTTAGAGCTCGTTGAGTACCGTGTAACAGGGGTGACACGGGCGTGTCACATGACTGACACGGCCGTGTCAGGTTCGACACGGGCGTGTCGATGCCCGTGTTCTGGTAGTTTTCAGTCAGTACGTGTGCCGCTTAAGGGTACACGGCCTGTGATACGGGCGTGTCACAGGTCCGTGTCGGCCAAAAAGTATAGTTTTCAGGCAGATCGTGGCCGTTCATTTTCCTTAAAGAGGATCTTGTGGCTGGGGATCATTCCTGGTTTGATAAGGCCGGGAAAGGAGGAGGAAAGGCTCATTTTTGAGTTCATCTTCTCTTTCTAAATCTAAGAGAGAGGTGAGAGCAAGGTGAGGAAGAAGAAGTGGAATCCGGCTGCCGGTGGTGCTACGGTGGTCCAAATCGCGAGCCGAGTTCGGATTTGCGAAGCCAACGCTGCTGCGAAGGCTTTCATCCGTCTCAAATTTCTCTCCATGGATCCGAAGCGAGTTCCTAGGGTAACGATTTCCTTCTCGGACATGTGAAGTCCTTATTTCCTGCATTGCATAGGGAAAACCCTTCCCCGCGAGTGTGCGGTGGGTTGTGGCGTCCCTTGGGGTAGATATGTGAAGTCCCCCTTGTTAGAGTCCGGAATTGGAGTACGGATCTAGGCATGCTGTGTGAAGCCCATCTGGACATATTGGTCTGGATTGGTGATGCTTGTTTGCATATCGGAGAAGACTCCGTGATTATTGCTTGTATGCATGATGGATAAAGTACTGGAGAAGTCCAGGAAATTGTGAGAGTTGGGTGCAACTCTTGTGGCCGTGAGTTGCCACTTTGTGTGCGGTTGAGCGTTGGGCAGCAACTGTATGAAAAGGCTTCGTGTCGAACAGGTAAGGTGAAACCGACCCGCGCCTTTAAATGTGGCCTCAGGTACGATGTACTTGGTTGGGCAAGGCGATTTGAGCAACGGGGGGGGGGGGGGGGGGGTGGCTGATCTATACCTGCGTTATGTAGGCTGGACATGAGAGCGCCAAGGCATTGGGCTTTCGTCAGCGGCATAATGAGAGTCCTTGGCCTGCGTGCCGGACTAAATGCTCAATGGTGTGATCTGGTGTTTCCGGAGCACCCGAGAGTGCCATGAGTGCACGGGACGTCGGGTCGTCGTGCCGGCATTTGTGATATGTCACTGCGCGGTCATGCACGTCTTTCTTGAATTGCTATATATATCATATTGGAAGATTGCTATGCAGGGATGGAATTCCGCTGCCCCGTGCCAGGGGCAGGGTCGTTATAATTGGTCAGCTGAATGCTGACCGTTGCCCTGTTTGCAACCGCTAGGTGGATTGGTTCTTACAGGTACTGGAGGTGCTGGTCCGAGTGGGACTTAGCGGGCTGAAGCCCAAAGCTGCTTTGCTGCCCTCGAAGGCATTGTTTTGTTTCTTTTGTTCATGTGTGGCCGGCCTGCGTGCCGATGTCTGTAATCCACACTCTTGTTAAGAGAAATTGTTGTAAGGCCTTAAGGCCAGACTCTTTTAATGTTTATGTACATTCTTATGTTATAGTGGACAGTATTCTTTATCTCGAGTTCAAAGATTCAACCGTGAAACTTCCGCTAGAATGCTCTGTGTTAGGATGCGTTGATTATGATATTAGTTCGTAACGTCTCCGCCTGTTTGTGGAATATGGTGTGGGGCCGCGGCCGGACCCTCTATTATATTCTTCTTGACGTATCAGTGCTGGCTGTCATTATAACACTTAACTTGAACTTAAGACTGTCCACTTAGGAATGCAAATACACTTGGTGTTGAACTTGTGTATTCTTTTTGTATGGTTGCCATTTGCATTGGTTGTTAACCTGTGTATTTTACACATATAGGTGACCAGAAGTGTTGCGGGTCAATCTGAACCACAACGTTCTGTTGAGAGTGCGGCACCAGCCAAGGAGCCCACAACTCCTCCATCCACTGAAACAGTCCGTCTCATCACGGAAACGGTACTTGCTGTGATGAATGCTCAGTAGGCTGGGCAGGCACGTCCTGCAGTGGTGCCAACGCAAGCTGGGGTACGGCAAGAACCAGTAGAAGTCGAAGTTGATCCGCGGGTAGCAGATCAATAATGGAAGCAATTCTTGAGCTTTAACCCTCCGCAGTTTCATGGGGCGGGTACACCGGCCCAAGCAGAGGATTGGCTTGCAAGGATCAAGAGGATTATGAGAGCTATCAAGGTTGAGGAGGAACAGAATGTCATGTTAGCCACTTTCCTACAGGAAGTAGAGGCGCGATTGTGGTGGGATGAGATTGAACTGCATCACTTGGCCGGCAGGCAATTGGCAGAGATTACAATGGAAGAATTCTCTCGTTTGTTCTTAGCACAACATCTGCCGATGCAGCAAAGGATATCGATGGAAATGGAATTTCAACTGTTAGCACAAGGAGATCGAAGTGTGGATGACTACCTGCATGAGTTCACCCGTTTGGGAAGATATGCGGGCACGATCTTCGCCGAAGAAGAGCGTAAGACTAGTCGGTTTTATGCGGGACTGCGAGATGAGCTGTGGTATTTTCTCTCGAGTTCTGTGAGTCAGGGATTCCAAGCCTTAGTCTGTACGGCTCGTTCTTTGGAGACGGACATGAAACGGGGGCAAGCAAAGGGAAACTTGGCAGTTGCGAAGCCAGAGTTTAAGCCGCTGTGTCCGGAAAAGTTTGGCTACCGAAAGAGATGGAATAAGAAGTCTAAGTCTTCTGGACAAGCTCCTTCTGCGACTGTGACGGATACCTCTGGGTATGGATCTCGTGCTTGTTATACGTGCGGGAAGGTTGGACACTTCGCACGTGAATGCCGATCTGGTCCTCCAAAGGGTGATAAGAAGACGGGAGCGTCTTATGCGGAGAAGGGGAAGGCTGTGGTGGAGTCTTCTGCCTCGCACGCGCAGCCCAGGGTCTTCAACCTTGGACAACAGGAGGCCATTAAGCAGGCGGATGTCGTCACAGGTGCGCGTAGGTTTTAATGTTCTTGTTTTTTATGTGCTGTGCTTGTTTTAATTGTAATGTTATAGGGTTTGTCCTTATACGAGAGTATCCGGCGCGAGCACTGTTCGACACAGGTGCTTCACATTCATTTCTGTCTGAGGACTTTGTCTTTCGTGTCGGGGTGCCTATCCAGACCACGACAGACAGTGTAAAGGTGTTGTTGCCTAACGGGTGTTTGATGTGCGCGGATCGATCTTGCGGTCTTGAGGTCAAGATATGAAGTCGGGAGTTCAAGGTGGAAACATTAGTATTGCCGATCAAAGAGTTTGATATAATCTTTGGTATGGACTGGCTTTCAGAGCAGCGTGCCTGTATCGATTGCACTTCAAAAGAGGTCACACTTGGGCAAAATACCGAACAAGAGACCAAGTTCATTGGTATGCAAGGGATGAGTGGGATGTTGTTATTCGCTCTCCAAGTTGTTAAGGCAGTTCGGAAGGGTGCGGAGTTGTTCTTCACACTCATAAAGGCGGTGGCGCCGAAGGCCAGTGTGAGTGAAGTGCCGATTGTGTCGGAATATGCTGATGTGTTTCCAAAGGACCTTCCGGGGTTACCTCCCCAAAGGGAAATCGACTTCGCTATCGAGCTGGTGCCGGGTGCGAAACCCGTGGCCCGTTCGCCGTATCGGGTAGCGCCAAAAGAAATGGCCGAACTGAAAGTTCAGTTGCAAGAATTTTTGGAGCAGTGATACATACGCCCAAGTATGTCACCTTGGAGCACGCCTGTTCTTTTTGTGAAAAAGAAAGACGGTGGTTTGCGACTATGTATTGATTACCGCGAACTAATCAAGCTGACGGAGAAAAACAAGTATCCAATTCCACGGATCGATGACTTGTTCGATCAGCTAGCAGGCTCAACCGTCTATTCGAAGTTGGATTTGAAGTCCGGGTATTACTAGTTGCGGATTAGGGAAGGTGACATTCCCAAGATAGCGTATGGCACACGCTATGGTAATTATGAGTTCACAGTGATGCCGTTCGGCTTATGTAATGCGCCTTCGATCTTCATGGATCTCATGCATCGAACATTCAACGAATACCTGGATCTGTTTGTGATTGTGTTTATTGATGATATCCTTGTATATTCATAATCAGAGGAAGATCATGCAAACCACTTGCGATTGGTATTGCATACCTTGCGAAGGAATAAGCTGTATGCCAAGTTCTCTAAGTGTGAGTTCTGGCTCTCGTCGGTGGCTTTTCTAGGCCATGTGGTAAGTGGAGAGGGCATAGCGGTGGATCCGGCTAAGATAAGTGCTATTCGTGAATGGCCAGTGTTGTCTTCGGTGGCCGAGGTCAGGAGTTTCCTTGGACTGGCGGGCTACTATAGACGGTTCGTGGAGAACTTCTCCCGGATTGCTTTGCCTCTGACTACGTTGACGAGAAAGGATCAGAAGTTTGTTTGGACACCGGAGTGCGCACGAGCTTTTGAGGAGCTGAGAAGTCGTTTGACCACGGCGCCTGTTTTGACGTCGCCATGTGGTACAGATGGTTTTGAGATATACAGCGATGCGTCAGGAAGCGGCTTAGGCTGCGTTCTCCTGCAGTTTGGCAAGGTGATCGCCTATGGCTCACGTCAATTGAAAGTGCATGAGCGTAATTACCCCGTCCATGACTTGGAGTTGGTAGCGGTGATCTTTGCGCTAAAGTTATGGCGGCATTATCTTTATGGCGTGAAGGTGGATATTTATACAGATCATAAAAGCTTAAAGTATCTGCTCGATCAAAAGGAATTAAATATGCGACAAAGGATGTGGATGGAATTCCTTGGGGATTATACATTCAACATTCACTATGTTCCCGGAAAGGGAAATGTGGTCGCTGATGCCTTGAGTCGTCGGACTCCGGTGCGGGCAAATTGGTTGCGGATACATGATGAGCGGTTAATCCAGGAGTTGGAAGCTTTGGAGATATCTTGTGTGGAAAGAGATTCTTCGACTGATGCATGCGTGAACTGGTTGGAGGTTCAATATGACCTTGCTGACAGGGTTCGGCGGGCAACGAAGTTGGATGAAAGTCTCCAACGCTATGCAAAGGAGGGGTCTGGTGATCAATTCTCCTGGGATGACGGTTTGTTACGGAAAGATGGCCGATTGTGCGTCCCTAGTGCGGGTAAATTGCGAGAAGGATTGTTATATGAAGCACATTTTACAAAGTACTCAAATCACCCTGGGAGCACAAAAATGTACAAGGATATGAAGAGACTGTTCTAGTGGCCTGGTTTAAAGAAGGACATAGCCGCGTATGTGGCTAAATGTCGTACTTGTGCTTTGGTAAAGGCAGAATGTCAATGGCCGAGTGGTTTCCTGAAGTCGTTGTCGGTTCCACAATGGAAGTTTGAGGATATTTCTATGGATTTCGTGCACGGGTTGCCGAGATCTCAGCATGGCCATGACTCAATCTGGGTGATTGTAGACCGGTTGACAAAGGTGGCTCACTTTATACCGAACAAGCGGGACGATTCAGTGGAAACGTTGGCAAAGCTCTATGTGGAGCAGATTGTTCGATTGCACGGTGTTCCCCGGAGCATCGTAAGTGACCGAGATGGGCGCTTTACCTCAAAGGATTGGAGATTAGTTCATCAGATGTTGGGCACGAAGTTAGCATTCAGTACGGCCTTTCACCCGCAAACAGATGGCCAAACTGAACGAACCAACAGAACGATGGAGGATATGCTCCGTATGTGCGCCCTGGACTTCGGTAGGAATTGGGAAGAGCATCTTGTTATGGTGGAGTTTGCCTATAATAATAGCCATCAAGCGAGTATAGGCATGGCCCCGTTTGAAGCGCTGTATGGTCGTAAGTGTCGTACACCGCTAGCTTGGGCAGAAACTAGCGAGACCAAACTTTTAGGCAGAAAGGAAGTCGAGGATGCTACCTTAACAATACGCTCTATTCGAGAGAGGCTCCTGTTGGGTACATTGGAAAATGTGTACCTAATTTGAAGAAGTCCAACTTAGCTTAATGATATACATCAAGGTGTATTTGATGTTGTTTTGAGTTGACATGTGCAGGTGAAGGAGTGTTAAAGAATGCAGAAAAATATTCTAAGTCCATATGTCGACACCTGAAGAAACAGTGTTGACACTTCAGAATATTTGTGTCGATACTTGAAGGAAGTTGTGTCGACACAGAGAAAGATAGTCGACCACATTTGTGTCGACACTGGGAAGCAGTGTCGACTCACAAGAAGATAGTCGACCACATTTATGTCGACACTGGGAAGCAGTGTCGACTAACTAAAAGATCGTCGAACTCGACACAGAAGGAGATAGTCGACCACATTTATGTTGACACTGGGAGGCTGTGTCGACACAATGAGACAGAGTCGACACACATTTTGGCAGAAGTTGACAATACTTGTGTCGACACCAGGAGACTAAGTCGACACATTTTGGCAGAGTCAACAATTGATGTGTCGACACCTGAAGGCAGTGTCGACACATACTGAGTTCTGAATCTACAACAACTGTGTCGACACACAGGACTTGTGTCGACACACTGCAAAGTCAAGACCAAGTTATTTTATGAAGAAAGATGAAGTGTTGAGTCGACATAAATTCTCTGTGTCGACTCATTCTCAAAATAAAGTTTTGAAGAAGCTGTATCGACTTAAAGGCAAACTTGTCGACATCATCAAAGGCTGTGTCGACACCAAAGTTACTTGTGTCGACACATATAGACAGTTGGTCTCGACACTTCCTGACAGTCTGTCTCAACACTTTGCTGACCAAGACTAAGGCATAGGATCTGTTTGAAGACTTGATAGCTGTGGGTTGCAGCCAGTTAACTGATGTTGTCAGACTTGTCAGAAGACCGTTATAAACCTGATCAGCCGGTTACCATTAAGAAGGTCTATAAATAGATAGATTCAGAGAGAAGAAGACAGATTGAACTTTGGCAATCAAATTGAGAAATCAAATCAAGAAGGAGTAATACACTAAAGAAGATCTTCATCAGAAGATCTAAGAAGACGATCTCAGGATCGATCTAAGAAGAGTTCTAACAAGAATTCAGAAGTATCATCAAAGGTGTTGGATAGAGAGGGATCCACCCATTTTGAAGAAGAAGAAGGAAGCCATCAGTGGTTTCTCAAGAAGCTGTTTGGAAATCAACTCAGCTAAGTTCAGATTCAAGAAGCTTTGAAGAAAGCTCAGATTCAGTTGATTTCATCAGCTGATCAAGAATTGTCTTGTCCTCTTCTCTCTCAACAAAGGCAAGGCATTAAAACTTCTTTTCTAAATTTCTGTAGGATCTGTTTTACACAGATCTGAGTTGTAAGCCTGTGATATAAAGGCTGAGTGTAGGAGAGTTGATCTCTGAGTGGTAGGGATGTTTGCCTGAGTGTAGGAGAAGGTTATTCTCTGAGTAGTAGGCCTTGTGGCTAGGCTGAGGTAGGGCTGTTGTGCCTGAGTTATAGGAACCTATCCAGGTTCTGAGCTGTAGGATCTGAGGATCTGAGAATAGTGGAAGTTTGGCCGAATCTAGCATACTGCTAGATAGGTGAAGGGGGAAAGTGGATGTTCCCAAACCTTGGGGAACCACTATAAAACATTGTGCAATCTGTGATGATTAAATTTCTGTGATTGCTGTGCTGGTTGTTTTAATTTGTGATTGAATTCTGCCTAAAAGTATAAACAAGCAATTAGAACCTATTCACCCCCGCCCCCCCCCCCCCCTCTAGGTGTTTAGGTTGTCTTGAAAGTAAAACTATCAAGTGGTATCAGAGGGAGGTTCCTCAAAAAGGACTTAACAGTCTGAGGTAGATCTGAAAGGCAGAATCAAGATTCAAGAAGATGGGTTCTGGAGAAAATCACAAGGAGTTAGGGTCAACGAAGTTACCCATCTACAGGAAGGAAGTCTTTGGAATTTGGAAAGAAAGAGTCAGATTATTCATGGAAGCATCTGACCCAAGAATATACATCACAGTTCAGGAAGGACCCTTCATTCCAATGAAGGTATCAGTTCTTGATGCTAATATTCAAACTCCAAAGAGTTATTCTGAATAGACCAAGGATGAAGTCATTTTGGCAACCATGGACAAGAGAGCTCAGAATATTATTGTAAGTGCCATAGATGATTCTACATTTCAGAATCTGATTCACTGCAAGACCTCCAAAGAAATGTGGGTCACCTTGATTGTCTACATGGAGGGATCTGAAGAAGTAAGACAGGATAGGAAGTCTATGCTCAACCAGGAATATGAAAGTTTTAGACAAGGAAAAACTGATAGCATAACTGAATGCTATAAGAAATTCTATAAAATTGTGAATGAGTTAATGTCCTATGGAAGAGTCTTCAGTACCTATGAACTGAATGACAAATTCTTAAGATCCTTGACAAAGGATTGGGACAAAAAGATCTGTGCCATAAGAGAAGTGGCTAAATTGGCAGAGATCTCTCCTCCCACCTTGTTTGGAAAGCTGCTGTCCTATGAAATGCAACTTATGGTGAGGAAGGAGGAGGAAAAGAATTCAAGAGGAGAGAATAGAGAAAAGACTGTGGCATTCAATGCAGAATCCATCAGAAAGAATAGGAGGATATCACCATCCCCTCCTAAGGAAATTGCAGAAGTCAGTTCAGAAAATTCAGATAATCAGGGTTCAGAAAGCTGTGATTCAGATGCAGACTTTGCTGCATTCACAAGGCAATTTCAGAGGTTCTTGAAGAAGAAGCAGTGGAAGTCTAAGCCCTCCACTTCACAGCAAGTTGATGACTATTATCAGAAGAAAAGGTCATCAAGGAAAGAAAAGAGCAGATCAAAGCCCAGCAAGGCTACTACTTCAAAGATTGTCTGCTATTGTTGCAATAGACCTGGACATATAGTGGCTGACTGTCCTGATAAGAGAAAGGAGTCTTCAGACAAGAATAAGACTCATAAAAAGGGCAAGAAGGAGAAATCTTTTGTTGCAAAGAAGGATAAGAGCTTAACAGATCAGTCAACTTCAGAGTCAGAATCTGAAGCAGAAGCATATATTGGACTATATGCTGCATCTGAAGAAGAGGAGTTTCTACAGTTGCTAGACTCCATCTATGATCAAGAGGATCATCAGTGCATGGGACTGATGGCAGGATCAGAAGAGGACATATGCCAGAATCAGTCTGGTCCTAATAAGGTACAATGTCCATCTATGAAATCTGTTTGTAGTACAAGTACAGAATCAGCTACATCTGCATCAAGTGATGTAGATGCATCTGAATCTGAAGGAGATGTCTATCAATTGATAGATAAGTATGGGGACTTGTTGCAGGCCCTTAAGAAAAGCAAGAACCTGGTTAAACTTCAGGCTCATGAAATTGCTAAACTAATGGTAGCTGCAACTGAGTTAGAGAAAGTAATTGATCAGAAGTTAAATTGCCAAGCTAAAGAATATAACTATTATTCAGATGGGCACAATTAATTATACCAATGATCAAGTGAAGAGTCTGGAGGCCAGACTAAGAATTGAAAAAGATTTAGTGGCTAGTTACTCTAATCCAAAGTCTGTCTTACCCTTGATAGATGAATTTGTGAATCAAAAGGGTAAGGCAGGATTAGGATTCAAAGGTAACTCCAGGGCTGGCCAATTCAAGAGGAAAGGCAAAGCTCCTGTCAAGCCACTGAACTTTTCAGTCCCTATTAAGTTTAGAAAGGTGGAAGTGCCTTCTAACCTATATGATCATGAAAATATTCATGGTCATATTAAGTCTAATTTTCTGAAAAACAAGGGTGTAAATGCCAACAGGCCTACCCATGTTCATAAACCCAATGGTTATAAAAAATCAGTGGGTGAAGTTGCTGCAGCACCAGCAATGGACAGAAATTCATTTGTCAAGGATGTATCTAGAACTAGATACAATAGGTTTGAATGTTGGTGCTGTGGAAAGAGAGGCCATTTTGCACTAGACTGCTGGTATAACACAAGTATTAGAAAGAACAATAGTCTACCTGTTAGAAGAGATAATGGTAGCTTTGTTTATGCTAACTTGAACCAAGGACCCAAGACTTGCTTGGGTTCTAAGGGAAAGTAAATCTGTGTTGCAGGTGTATCCAAGTAGCCATGCCCCTATATGGTACTTGGATAGTGGTTGTTCCAGGCACATGACTTGAACAAAGGGGCTGTTGAAGGAGTATTCATCTGTCAAAGATGGACCTAAAGTGATCTTTGGTGGATCTGAAAAAGGAGTCATCAAAGGGTTTGGTAACATTTCTTCTAACCTAATTACTATCACCCAAGTGGCTTATGTTAAAGGTTTGAAACATAATCTAATAAGCATAAGCCAGCTGAGTGATTTAGGATATGACCTTTCATTTGTTAAGGATGGATGTCATATCAAAAGGTCAAGTAATCAAGAGATCATATTGACTGGGTATAGGAAGAGAAATGTATATTGTCTTAATTTTGTATGTGAGAATAAGGCTTCTCCCATCTGTCTTGTAGCTGATGACAATGCTTCTCATTGTGTTAAGTGGCACAAGAGATTGGCTCATCTTAACTACAAGACAATTGGCCAACTCTTTATCAAAGAGTTAGTGAGGAATGGTCCTCAAGTTAAGTGTATGAAGGAAGGGATATGCTCAGCCTGTCAAAAGGGCAAGCAGACAAAATCCTCCTTTCAAAGCCTTGAAAACAAGGATTTTGTGAGGTGCTTATACCTCTTGCATATGGATCTTTTTGGTCCTATGCCAGCTCATAGTCTAGGTAGGAAGGTCTACATTTTTGTGGTTGTAGATGACTATTCTAGATTTACATGGGTGTTCTTTCTGAAACAGAAATCTGAAACCCCAAGTGTCTTACTTAATTTTGTAAAGCAAATTCAGAATGAACTGAATAGTACAGTGGTCAAAATCAGAAGTGACCATGGTACTGAGTTTCAATCTGAAAGCATGACAAAGTTATGTGAAGACTTTGGGATTTTTCAAGAGTTCTCCTCACCAAGAACACCTCGGCAAAATGGAATTGCTGAAAGAAAGAATAGAACATTAATTGAAGCTGGTAGAACTCTATTGAGTGACACCTCTCTACCAGAATATTTCTGGGCTGAGGCAGTAAACACTGCTTGTCATGTGATCAATAGGGCTTCTATCACCAAGAGCCACAAAAAGACTCCCTATGAGATTATGAAAGATAGAAAACCAAATCTATCCTACTTCAGAATCTTTGGTTGCAAATGCTATATACTTAACAATGGTAAGTCATATTTGACTAAGTTTGCTGCCAAATCCCAGGATGGGATATTTGTTGGGTACAGCACAAATAGTAAGGCCTATAGAATCTTCAACTTGACTACTCAAGTTGTTGAAGAATCTGTGCATGTTGTGTTTGATGAAACAAGATTAATCAACTGTGAGTTGTCTTGTAGATCAAATGACTCAACAGGTATAAGCAAAAGAATGGACAAGCTCTCCATTGCTGAAGCTTCAAGGGAAGATGGAGTTTTGGAAAATGAAGGCTATTGTCCAGGGGGAGTACAAGATTCTATAGAAGATGAAGAAAACCAAGAGGTTCAGCATAATGAAGGAGCTGGAGATGTTCAACCAGAAGGGAATCTTCCTCCAGCTACAAGACATTTAAGAGACCATCCAGCAGATCAGATAATAGGTGATCCAAGACAGGGAGTGCAGACTAGAAGCAGAAGTCAAAGCACAGTTCTGCACTCAAGTTTCCTGTCACAAATGGAGCCTAAGAAGTTTGAAGAAACCATCCAAGACCAGCACTGGACTGATGCTATGCAAGAGGAGCTGAATCAATTCAAAAGGTGCAATGTCTGGGAGCTTGTTCCTAAACCAAGAGGCCACAATATAATTGCGACAAAATGGATCTATAGGAACAAGTTGGATGAGAGTGGAGTAATAGTGAAAAATAAAACAAGATTGGTTGCTAAAGGATACAGGCAGGAAGAAGGGATTGACTTTGATCAAACCTTTGTCCCAGTAGTAAGGCTGGAGGCAATAAGAATGTTTCTTGCCTATGCAACCTATCAAGACTTCAAGGTATACCAGATGGATGTGAAGTCAGCATTTCTGAATGGTGATCTTAAAGAAGAAGTATATGTAGAGAAGCCATCAGGTTTTGTAGATCCTCTTAAACCTGATTATGTTTATAAGCTTAGAAAAGCTTTGTATGGGTTAAAGCAAGCCCCAAGGGCTTGGTATGAAACCCTGTCTACTTTCCTTATTGAGAATAAATTCTCAAGAGGAAAAATAGACAAAACTCTATTCCTTAGGGAATCTAAAGGCAAGATCATCTTAGTTCAGATCTATGTTGATGACATAATCTTTGGATCTACTGAAAACAACCTTTGTAAAAAATTTGCCAAACTTATGCAAGAGAAGTTTGAGATGAGCAGTATGGGGGAACTGAAGTTCATCTTGGGACTCCAAGTAAGACAGACTGATGATGGCTTGTCCATATCCCAGTCAAAGTTTACCAAAGAATTAATTAAGAAGTATGGTATGGAGTCATCCTCCATCATGAGAACTCCTATGGGAACAAGTATGCCTATATGCAAAGATGATGCAGGTAAACCTGTTGATGAGACTTTGTATAGAGGAATAGTTGGTTCTCTACTATATCTCACAGCTAGTAGACCAGATATTATGTATGCTACATGTGTCTGTGCTAGGTATCAAGCCTTTCCTAAAGAGTCTCATTATACTGCAGTCAAAAGGATTCTGAGATATCTTAAGGGCACACCTAATCTAGGCCTTTGGTACCCTAGGAATAGAGATTTTCTACTAACAGGTTATTCAGATGCAGACTTTGCAGGCTGTAGAGAGGATAGGAAGAGTACAACAGGTACTTGTCAATTCTTGGGAGGAAGATTGATATCTTGGAGTAGTAAGAAGCAGACCAGTGTGGCTATATCTACAGCTGAGTCAGAATATGTTGCTGCTGGCAGCTGTTGTGCACAACTATTGTGGATACAACATCAGCTTAAAGATTATGGTATTCAAGTAAGTAGAACACCTCTTTTGTGTGATTCTAAGAGTGCAATTTCTATTGCTAATAATCCTGTTTCTCATAGTAGAACTAAGCATATAGAAATTAAATACCATTTTCTTAGAGATCATGTAGAAAGAGAAGACATCACATTGGAAATTGTTAAAACAGATTATCAAATAGCAGATGTATTCACTAAGCCTCTGGATGAAACAAAATTCAAAAAATTTAAAATTGAATTAGGCATGCTGACCATTGATTAGATTATCAACAAACTTACAAATAACATATTAGATTATCAAATGGTCTCAAGTGGTGTTGACAGAAACAGAAATTGGCTAAGTAAAATAGTGTCGACACATTCAGTGATAATGTGTCGACTCAATGAAGTAATGTCGACAAGTCAGAAATATTGTGTCGACACAGAGAATATGTGTCGACACTTAAGAATTAAATTGACGACTTATCCAGGAATGTAGTGTCGACTTCACCAGAATAGTGATGTCGACACTTACAAATTTTGTGTCGACACTTATCCTAAGAGTCGACACAGATTTTCTGATACTCTACTATATCTCTCAGGTGTCGACATATTCACAATTGGTGTCGACACATAGTAGACAGATTTGTTGTCGAGACAATAGAAGTTTGTGTCGACACATTCCATCTGTGTCGACACATATAGACTGTTTTTGCCCGCCTTTTGATCTTCTTTCAATAGAAGGTATAAATAGGTCAAGAACTTATTCAGTCGACACGCTTACAAGGTTTTCGAGACTGAAACCCTGTGTCAACTTTCTCTCTCTCTCTCTCTTCTCTCAAGCTCTCTCACCTGAACAATGGGGCCGAAGATTGAAGACAACGTCAATGAAGGTTATGAGTTGGTAAGGAATGCCTTTGCCGAAGCCCCGACAGATGTTCAACGAGTTATCACTCTTATTTCCGAATCCGGATTAGAATTTTTAGTATCTGAACCTTCTAAGATATGGAAGAAGGAGGTGCATGAATTCTTTAACTCTGCATCAATAGGTTCAGATATTCTCAAGATCAAGTCCACTGTTCATGGGTCGCCAGTGAAGATTACCCCAAGAAGTCTAAGGAAGATTCTACATTTACCAATAATTGAGAATGAAGAAGAAGTCCCTGCTTCTAAGTCAAGGGAGGCTATCCAATGGTGCGGATTGGATCCCACCCTGAAAATTGGAGCTGCGTTCAACAGGAAAGGGATGAATCAGCAAGGGAAGTTTTTGTCTGAAGTAGTTGGCAAGGTGATTCTGTGCAAACCAGGGGGACATGATAGGATTTCAGCCTATATGTTCTGCCTAATGACCAGAATTGTGTTTACAATTCCAACTGATTGGTCAGCTGTAATCTTTGAAAAGATCAAAGAAGGAATAAAGAAGCCAAATCTGGCTAGAATTATGAGTTTATATCTGAATGGAGTGATCCCTGAGGTAATACAACACCTGCCAGGAACAAAGATCAATCACATGAGAAATATGGACATGAGATTGTTTTCTAGGTGGGATAGGGTGCTGTCTAAGGATGTGCCCGATGAAAGCAGGCAGGACACCCCAGTGAAATCCTCTTCTCATGCTCAAGATACTGAGCAGCTTCAAGAAGAACAAGAGAGGAAGCAGGATGAAGATCACCCTGCGTCTACTCCAGCCCAGCAAGACACTATACCTGCACAGATGCAGGGGGAGCAAGCTCATTCTCCTGCCCAGAATGAATCTACTCCTAACCAGGTACAGTTGTAGGGGGAGCTGGTGTATTTTCTTATAAAAGACATTTCTAATATTTCAATTTATGCACAGGTACAGGGGGAGCAAGTGTACTCACCTGCCCAGGACATTACCAATACTGAACAAGTATAGGGGGAGAAGATGTCAGACCCAGTGCAAGAGGCAGTAAGAATTGATATCTCCAAAGATCTGAATATAGAAGATCCAATTGATACATCTTATGTTCAAGCTCAGAAGGAATATACTCTAGATGAGTTATTTCCTAATGTTGATATTGCTACTGATAGAGTAGAAGAGGGGCAAGATATTGAGAAGGCCCTTGACATGGAGATAGAAATTGAGAAGGAGCAAGTGGTTGAGGAGGAGTCTGTGCATGTTGAGGATGAACAACATGGCACTGAGATAGATATTCATCCACCTCCTCAAGAAAGAGTTCAAATTGATAGTTCATCTGAATCTGAGACTGAAGAAGCCAGAATGGCTAAGAAGAGAAAACTTGTTGTCTTCCAGAGAAGGAGCAAAGGTTATAAGCAGGCTCTACAGACTACAACTCAACAATTCCATTCTGAATTTAATTATAACAAGTTTATGGTTGATTTGCAAGTTAAGCTAGATGAACATAGATTGGCAGTTGAAAAGTATGTTGATGAGAGCAATAAGTCCCTTCAATTTGACTTGGCTCAGGATATAAAGTCAATTCGATTTGAAGTCAATATGCATAAGAAGGAGATGACAGATTGCTTCCATAAGGGAGGTAATGCTGTGGTGTATTTGGCTAAACAACAGCAGTCCATCATCCCTAAAGTGGATGATATTGTTTTAAAGCAAAGTTATGTTTTGGAGAATCAGCTAAGGATGAATGACAATTTAACTGAATCTCATCAAGAAATTATTGATGAATTGAAAAAGACTACTCCAGGGCTGACTGAAGCTAGAGCAAAGGAGATGGAAGAATTTGATAAGAAACTTCAAGATGCTATTGAATCAGTTAAAACTGCTATCACTACCTCTCAAAAGGACATATCTGACAAGCTTCAAAAGTTAAAACCATTTTTTAAAGAGGGTGTGAATTATCTGGATGGCCAGATCAGATTTCAGAAGGAAGATCTAAGAGATCATATTATCAGAGAAGCCATAAAGGGGGAGAGGTTGTTAGTTCATGCTGGCTAAAAGCACACCAAATGGGTGACAAATAGTATTCGAGCCACATTGGGATATCCACCTTTGTGTGATGATGCTATGGTGGCTGAGTCAGGAATCCAAACAGGTCTACTTGAAGGCAATCAACCTGAGGTTGCCCAAGTCATTTACCCTCCTCCAGATTTTGATATGATTGATCAGCAAGTTCAAGATATGTATAGTCCTCCAAAGGAGGTTAATAGGGTTGTTATTGAGAAAGTGGATAAGCCTGAGGCCAATTTGAAAGAACAGCAAGATGCTCTACTATCCAAGAAGAGATTTAGAGAGCAGGCTAAACTTAAGCCAGATTTTGAGCAGTGGAGCCCTACTTCAAGAAATATTATACTAACTGCATGGAAGGCTGTAAAGGACAAAGAACATGAAAGAGGAAAGTGGTATAATGAAATGGAATGGCAAAAATTTGAAGCTAGGCAGGAATCCATAGTACAGTTCAGGAGAAAAGCCAAGATGGGTAGGCTGCCACCAGATGCTCAGGAGCCAAGCAAGTACTTTCCAAAGCCCTTTCATTACTTTGAAAGGCAAAGGCTCAAGGAAGAAGCACAGAAGAAAGCTGAGCTAAAAGGCAAGAAGCCAGCTGAAGTTGTTGAAGCTCCTGTGAAGGCTCAAATCCAATCTGACAAAGGAATTGTCATAAAAGAGCCTGATCAGTCTTAGTTTTAAGTTCTTTCAAATATGTTTTGTAATGTTTTGATTAAATCATTCAATGTAAAACTCTGTAATCAAACATTATCAAGTTATAAACAAAATTTTGTTTGGAATCACATATTCATGTTCACTCTGTGTTGAATTGTTAAAGTTTTGTTTATAAAGTATTCCTGTAATGTCATGCATCATCATTTTTTTTATAAATGGTGTATATCATTGGCTCTAAGGGTTATGACTTCTCCAAATAGGGGGAGATTGTTGGGTACATTGGAAAATGTGTACCTGATTTGAAGAAGTCCAACTTAGCTCAATGATATACATCAAGGTGTATTTGATGTTGTTTTGAGTTGACATGTGCAGGTGAAGAAGTGTTAAAGAATGCAGAAAAATATTCTAAGTCCATATGTCGACACCTGAAGAAACAGTGTTGACACTTCAGAATATTGTGTTGACACTTGAAGGAAGCTGTGTCGACACAGAGAAAGATAGTCGACCACATTTGTGTCGACACTGGGAAGCAGTGTCGACTCACAAGAAGATAGTCGACCACATTTATGTCGACACTGGGAAGCAGTGTCGACTAACTAAAAGATAGTCGACCTCGACACAGAAGGAGATAGTCGACCACATTTGTGTCGACACTGGGAGGCTGTGTCGACACAATGAGACAGAGTCGACACACATTTTGGCAGAAGTTGACAATACTTGTGTCGACACCAGAAGACTAAGTCGACACATTTTGGCAGAGTCAACAATTGATGTGTTGACACCTGAAGGCAGTGTCGACACATACTGAGTTCTGAATCTACAACAACTGTGTCGACACACAGGACTTGTGTCGACACACTGCAAAGTCAAGACCAAGTTATTTTCTGAAGAAAGATGAAGTGTTGAGTCGACATAAATTCTCTGTGTCGACTCATTCTCAAAATAAAGTTCTGAAGAAGCTGTGTCGACTTAAAGGCAAACTTGTCGACATCATCAAAGGCTGTGTCGACACCAAAGTTACTTATGTCGACACATATAGACAGTTGGTCTCGACACTTCCTGACAGTCTGTCTCAACACTTTGCTGACCAAGACTAAGGCACAGGATCTGTTTGAATACTTGACAGCTGTGGGTTGCAGCCAGTTAACTGATGTTGTCAGACTTGTCAGAAGATAGTTATAAACCGGATCAGCCGGTTACCATTAAGAAGGTCTATAAATAGACAGATTCAGAGAGAAGAAGACAGATTGAACTTTGGCAATCAAATTGAGAAATCAAATCAAGAAGGAGTAATACACTAAAGAAGATCTTCATCAGAAGATCTAAGAAGACGATCTCAGGATCAATCTAAGAAGAGTTCTAACAAGAATTCAGAAGTATCATCAAAGGTGTTGGATAGAGAGGGATCCACCCATTTTGAAGAAGAAGAAGGAATCCATCAGTGGTTTCTCAAGAAGCTATTTGGAAATCAACTCAGCTAAGTTCAGATTCAAGAAGCTTTGAAGAAAGCTCAGATTCAGTTGATTTCATCAGCTGATCAAGAATTGTCTTGTCCTCTTCTCTCTCAACAAAGGCAAGGCATTAAAACTTCTTTTCTAAATTTCTATAGGATCTGTTTTACACAGATCTGAGTTGTAAGCCTGTGATATAAAGGCTGAGTGTAGGAGAGTTGATCTCTGAGTGGTAGGGCTGTTTGCCTGAGTGTAGGAGAAGGTTCTTCTCTGAGTTGTAGGCCTTGTGGCTAGGCTGAGGTAGGGCTGTTGTGCCTGAGTTGTAGGAACCTATCCAGGTTCTAAGCTGTAGGATCTGAGGATCTGAGAATAGTGGAAGTTTGGCCGAATCTAGCATACTGCTAGATAGGTGAAGGGGGAAAGTGGATGTACCCAAACCTTGGGGAACCACTATAAAACATTGTGCAATCTGTGATGATTAAATTTCTATGATTGCTGTGCTGGTTGTTTTAATTTTGTGATTGAATTTTGCCTAAAAGTATAAACAAGCAATTAGAACCTATTCACCCCCCCTCTATGTGTTTAGGTTGTCTTGAAAGTAAAACTATCAGCTCCTAATAGCCCAGGATCGGCAAGCCAAGTATTACAATGCTAAGCACCGGAACGTGGAGTTTGCGGTGGGTGACTGGGTCTATTTAAAGATTAAGCCCTTAAAAGCCGTATCTCGGATTCGGCGGTTGAAAAAGCTAAGTCCGCGATACCTTGGTCCGTTTGAAGTGGTGGAGCGAGTTGGGGAAGCTGCCTATCGGCTAGCTCTTTCATCAGAATTGAGTGGATTGCATGACGTGCACATCTCGGTGCTACGCAAAGCAATCAAGGATCCAACTCAAGTAATTGACAATGATCGAGTGCCGGTTGAGTATGGGCTAACGACAAAGGTGAAGCCTATATGGATCGAGGATCGAGCCGAGAAAAAGTTGCGGAACAAAGTGATCGGGATGGTCAAAGTCCGATGGGACAATTGTGGCCGAGAAGAGCTAACATGGGAGCGCGAGCAGACCATGCGAGCCGAGTTTCCCGAGTTATTTTCGTAACTTGTTCGCTCGTTGTAAATGTAATAAAAACATATAAATGTTTTGTTATTTTCTCCCTACTGTCTTCAAATTTCAGGACGAAATTTTATTAAGGAGGGGAGGATTGTAACACCCCAAAAATCTCAAAACTGGATTTGAGGTGCAGGCTATTTGACACGGCATGGGACACGGGCGTGTCCCAGGGCGTGTCGGGGGTACACGGCCTGGGACACGGGCGTGTCCCAGGGCGTGTCACTCAATAAATAGCCGGTTTGAGTCAGAAATGTACACGACCCGGAACCAAGCCTTGAACACGGCCGTGTCAGATTTGACACGGGCGTGTCCGAGGGCGTGTGCCTACCCGTGTACTGCTCTGACTGGTTTTAGAGCTCGTTGAGTACCGTGTAACAGGGGTGACACGGGCGTGTCACATGACTGACACGGGCGTGTCAGGTTCGACACGGGCGTGTCGATGCCCGTGTTCTGGTAGTTTTCAGTCGGTACGTGTGCCGCTTAAGGGTACACGGCCTGTAACATGGGCGTGTCACAGGCCGTGTCGGCCAAAAAGTATAGTTTTCAGGCAGATCGTGGCCGTTCATTTTCCTTAAAGAGGATCTTGTGGCTGGGGCTCATTCCTGGTTTGATAAGGCCGGGAAAGGAGGAGGAAAGGCTCATTTTTGAGTTCATCTTCTCTTTCTAAATCTAAGAGAGAGGTGAGAGCAAGGTGAGGAAGAAGAAGTGGAATCCGGCTGCCGGTGGTGCTACGGTGGTCCAAATCGCGAGCCGAGTTCAGATTTGCGAAGGCAACGCTGCTGCGAAGGCTTTCATCCGTCTCAAATTTCTCTCCATGGCTTCGAAGCAAGTT
This sequence comes from Platanthera zijinensis, assembly GCA_039513925.1. NCBI lineage: Eukaryota > Viridiplantae > Streptophyta > Magnoliopsida > Asparagales > Orchidaceae > Platanthera > Platanthera zijinensis. Next base: position 99,694,178 of record CM077092.1, read on the forward strand.
CCTAGGGTAACGATTTCCTTCTCGGACATGTGAAGTCCTTATTTCCTGTATTGCATAGGGAAAACCCTTCCCCGCGAGTGTGCGGTGGGTTGTGGCGTCCCTTGGGGTAGATATGTGAAGTCCCCCTTATTAGAGTCTGAAATTGGAGTACAGATCTAGGCATGCTGTGTGAAGCCCATCTGGACATATTGGTCTGGATTGGGGATGCTTGTTTGCATATCGGAGAAGACTCCGTGATTATTGCTTGTATGCATGATGGATAAAGTACTAGAGAAGTCCAGGAAATTGTGAGAGTTGGGTGCAACTCTTGTGGCCGTGAGTTGCCACTTTGTGTGCGGTTGAGCGTTGGGCTGCAACTGTATGAAAAGGCTTCGTGCCGAACAGGAAAGGTGAAACCGACCCGGGGCTTTAAATGTGGCCTCAGGTACGATGTACTTGGTTGGGCAAGGCGATTTGAGCAACGGGGGGTGGCTGATCTGTACCTGCGTTATATAGGCTGGACATGAGAGCGCCAAGGCATTGGGCTTTCGTCAGCGGCATAATGAGAGTCCTGGGCCTGCGTGTGCCGGACTAAATGCTCAATGGTGAGTTCCGGTGTTTCCGGTGCACCCGAGAGTGCCATGAGTGCACGGGACGTCGGGCCGTCGTGCCAGCGTTTGTGATATGTGACTGTGCGGTCGTGTACGTCTTGCTTGAATTGCTATATATATCATATTGGAAGATTGCTATGCAGGGATGGAATTCCGCTGCCCCGTGCCAGGGGTAGGGTCGTTATAATTGGTCAGCTGAATGCTGACCGTTGCCCTGTTTGCCACCGCTTGGTGGATTGGTTCTTACAGGTACTGGAGGTGCTGGTCCGAGCGGGACTTAGCAGGCTGAAGCCCAAAGCTACGTTGCTGCCATCGAAGGCATTGTTTTGTTTCTTTTGTTCATGTGTGGCCGGCCTGCCTGCCGATGTCTGTAATCCACACTCTTGTTAAGAGAAATTGTTGTAAGGCCTTAAGGCCAGACTCTTTTGATGTTTATGTACATTCCTATGTTATAGTGGACAGTTTTCTTTATCTTGAGTTCAAAGATTCAACCGTGAAACTTCCGCTAGAATGCTCTGTGTTAAGATGCGTTGATTATGATATTAGTTCGTAACGTCTCCGCCTGTTTGTGGAATATGGTGTGGGGCCCCGGCCGGACCCTCTATTATATTCTTCTTGACGGGTAGAGGTGTTACAATCTGTCTAAGTGTTTTGTCATTGAGTGATGCTTACTCACTCAACGCCTATTTTCTGATGCCCGATTTTGGCTAAGTCCACAGGTGCTGACGTCAACAAAATCGACAAAGTCAACTAAGGTCAAATCAGACTCGGGGAAGTTACACTACACAAAAAAACTTATCGTGAAGCTACTGTACATCTTCTTCCATTAAAGCAAGGCGCAGCTGGAAGTTGCAGGTTGGGCCCACTGATCTCTAAGAGTCGTTGATCGGTGAACTACAAAAGGAAGAGATAGGGCTAAGACAAAGATAACTTTAGGGCATACATTATTCAAAAAGGAGAGCAACCATCTTCATCTTCTTCGCCATTACTGCAGTGAAAATGTTGAAGCTCTCCAGTAAGAAAATTTCAGTTAGCTGTGCAAGTCTCCATCTGCCACAGTAGATTCAGAATCTGTTCTGAATAAAGAAGAACCTTCATCCTTTGGCAGGTTCAGTTAGCTATTTGAAGACTCAAGATCAAAAGATCTTTATCCTTCAGCAGCAAGTTTAGAAGTTATCTTCTGAGTTCCTCCAACAAATTCTTTACCTGATGTGAGGAGAGTTGGAGCAGAAAGTTTTCTGCTCAAGTGGTTGACACAGAGAAATTTCTTTGTGTCAAAGTTAATTAAACTATTTCTCTTTGTAAGATCCTTCTAGATCTGAGCTGTAGGACCTTTGGTTCTGAGGTAGGGCAAATTTGCCTGAGCTATAGAAGAGTGTATCTCTTTGAGGTAGGTGAGTTTTACTCACTGAGATGTAGGGAAGTTTTGCCCGAGCTATAGGAGAGTGTATCTCTCTGAGTTGTAGGAGCAAGCTTGCTCTGAGGAAGGGATATTCTCTATAGCCTAAGTGGTAGGGCTTAAGTGCCTGAGGTAGGTGATACTTGTATCACTGACTGTAGTCCTTTATGGCTGAGGTGTAAGTCTTGGAGGAGACTGAGAGATCCTGAAGGATCTGAGGTGTAAGCTCCTTAGAGCATTGGTTTGGAGAAGCGCCTTGACTAACAGGAAGTTAGCAAGGTGGGAGGAGAGTGGATGTACTGATAATTTTTTTGAACAACTATAAAATACTTATGTGATTTTCTATGTTTGCTTTTATTTTCTTAATTGTATGTGCTAAGGACAAGCTCTAGATCACTATAAGGGGAAAGCTTAAAGAAACAATCAAGTGATTTAAAAAGACTCTCAAAAGACCTAAGCTTACCTATTCATCCCTTAGGTTGCTAACTACATTGAAAATAAGATCTTTTAGTGGGAGAGTATTTCGATGGATTTTATTACTGGATTTCCGAGATCTCCACGAGGACATGATTCAATTTGGGTTATAGTAGACAGACTGGCAAAGTGTGCTCACTTCGTGCCATTCAAGATCGACTACTCCATGAAGAAAATAGCTGAGTTATACTTGGATGAGGTCATCAGACTACATGGAGTGTCGGTGAGCATTATGTCAGATCGTGACTCTAAGGTTTACGTCTCGCTTTTGGAAAAGTTTACAAGAGGGGTTGGGTACTTATTTGAGTTATTCCACTGCATATCATCTGCAGATAAATGGTCAGACGGAGAGAGTAAAACAGATCGGGGAGGATATGATTAGGTGTTATATTTTGGACCATGGAGGAGCATGGGACGAGGGTTTGAGACTGATGGAATTTGCATATAATAACAGTTATCAAGAGAGGTTGCAGATGGCCCCGTCTGAGGCTTTATATGGGAGACGTCGAAGAACTCCCTTATTTTGGGCCAAGGTTGGTGAGAGGCCGTTGTTGGGTCCGAAGGCCCTGGATGAAATGGATATCTCTGTTAACCATAATCGAGAGAAGCTTCGGATAACTCAGGAGCGTTATGAAAAGAATGCCAATCGTCGAAGGATTGAATTGGAATTTGCTGTTGGGGACATGGTTTTTCTTAAGGTTTCCCCGACATTTGACGTTAAGAGGTTTGTTAAGAACCATATGTTTGATCCTAGGTATGTGGGACCCTTCAAGATTGTGGAGCGTATTGGAATGTCTACTTATAGGCTGGAATTGCCAGCAATTTTTCCGGGTATGCACAATGTTTTCCACGTGATCCAATTGCGGAAGTGTGTGCTGAGCGACAGGAAAATTCTTTATATTATTCCCCAGTTGGGGCCTAACCTTTCGTATGTGGAGGTGCCTGTTTGTGTTTTGGATACTCAAGATCGGGTATTGCGAAGGAAGACAATACCCATGGTTTAAGTTTTGTGGAGGATCCAAGATGTGGAGAGCGTGACTTAGGATTTAGAGTCAGCTATGAGGGAGGCTCATCCTCATCTGTTCTCTTTATTCTTTTGTTAAGTGTTTTATTTGATTAACTTTGGTTACTTTTCTTCTGTTTTGAATTTGATCTTTTTTATATCAAGTTTCAGGACGAAACTTCTTTTTTGGAGGGTGGATGTAATGCCCCTGCTTTTTGGTGTTTATTTTAATTCTCATAGTGGCGCATTTTTGATGCCAGGGCATTACGTTGATGGGTTTTTAGCAGGTGCTATGGATAGAGCGTGGTTTTGCTGAGTAGGTTTTGCAGTATGGCGGGGTCATAGCCTGTTTGCAAGATTACCTTGCGAGTCGAGTCTGTTTTGGTGACTTGGTGGAGCCTTTTGGGGAATGTTTGAGCTTTGGCTTCAGGAGGTATTTTCCCGAGTTTGGATTGTCAGATTTTGATTTCGACTTCGACATTGGATTAGTAGTGTAGGTATTTAGCTAAGGTGCGATTTTCGTATAATTCTGAGTTGGTTTGGATTTCGGATCGATTTGGCGTTTATTTAATAATTAATATTATAATATATATATATATATAATAGTATAAATAGTTAAAGCGTTAAATCGAACCCTATTCCTATTCATGTTCTTCCCGAACCCGAGCAGCGTCCATTTTCGCGAGAGAATAAACGGCGGGTGATGCATGCGTTTTGTCCGGCAATAGAGAGCGATTTGGTCGTTGGTTTTGTCAATAGATAAGAAATTTGTGGAGCTCTTGCCGAGATCAACGGGTTCATGGTAAGCCTTTCTCGAATCCTCCACTTTTAGGCGTTAGGGTTAGTAATTTTGACCTCCTTCCCCCAAAAGTTTTAGGAAACATTGGTAAGGTCATTTTGGCGCCGATTGTTGTCCCTGTGCGAGCGGGCAGCATTTTCCGGAGTTTCAAGGCAAGTGGATTTTTCCCCCTTGCATGTACATTACTAGTTTTTTCCCCTTCCTTTCCCCATCCCTTAGAGAGTAGGATTAGCTTACATTGAACTACGAAGGAACTCCTAGAGTAGGGCATGTTTTTTACCAAGACATGGAGAATAGGTTTAGGGGTTTTAGTAGAATTCGTCATATATCGAAAGGTAGAGTTCGATGGGTTTAGGTTAGAAATTTGTCGAGGATCGTTGCAGAGTTCATCGAGTTTAGGTATGTAGGATTCGTCTAGTATCGACGGTAGAATTTGTCAGGTATGGAGGGATTTAGTCTGAGGATAATTCGGCGAGTATTAATTCACATCGTCAAGTATCGGTTTTGGAAGATTCAGCGAGTATCGCTGAATTGCGTTAAGGTAGTTTTGTTGGGTAACGATTCGTCAAGTGTAGATTATTAGTCTAAATCTTTTTTGGCGAGTATCAATACATTTCGCTTAGTATCGTTATACAATTCGCCGATTATCCATGTAGTTCATCGGGTATACTCGTCGAATTTAGCCAGGACTTAGAATAATTTTTTTCGACGAGTTTGTATGATTCGTCGAGTTTGGGCCTTAGGGTATATTTTTGGGTTTTTGTCCTGGGTGAGTTGGGCCTTAGGGTGATTTGGGGTTTTCTCCCTCCATTGGAGATGTCTTGTGGTTTAGGTTATTGTTTTATATATATTAAAGGTATTTTAGTACAGCCATGGTTATCTATAAATCTTGGACCGTGGTGGATTTGTGACTGTGGGTGTTCTGGCGGAGGGTTCTCCCACAACAGGTGTCATTTTTTTCCCGGTTTTGGGTGTGTTAAGGTATAAGGACACCTTCCTTTTCACCATGGTGGGTTTGTTACTATGGGTTTGTTGGCGCAGGGTTCTCCCACCACATGTGATGGTTTTTCACCGGTGTTTATGCTCATCTTACAATGGGTCTGCTATATATAATTATGTACTCTCTTATGTACGTGTCTTCGAAGCTTAGATATTTTATACACTTGGTGCAAAATTTTGGTTGTCAAACCTTGTGAGCTCTTTCTCACTTAGATCTTATGATTTAATATTGGTGATTTCCACGCAGCTTTTCTTTTCCTGTTTGGGTGGTAACCCTTCTACTTTTTTGTCAATTTGTCTACTAATAGTTTCTTTTGCTACTTGTATTTTTTGCTGAGGTGTTCTTTATTTGAATGCCTAAGGTTTAGGGTAGTAGCCGGTTGAGCGACTAGGTTGGTGTTTGCTGGTGGTTGCAGTGGGTTTTCCTCACCGTCGTTAGGTAGTTTGATGTTTCCTTGTTAGTACAGGCATACATACTTTTAGTGGGTTCGTGTCAGGTTGTTGACGCCCACTGGTGTTTTTCTCGTAGAATGTTAAGTATTTTTGTTAAACTTCTAAGTTTACCTCTTTGTGGTTGTATCTAGTTGCTCTCTCGGAATGTTTTATGCTAGGTTGCATGTCAGGTATTTTAAAATATAAAAATGATTGATACTATTTCCTCATACTTGTCATGTTTGAAATCTAAATCACTATATTTAACGGTCGTAAAAGTTACTTTCATAATTATTATGAATATAAAGTCTAGTGTACCATGAGTTGTCCTCTAGGATTTTTATACTCATGTAGGACATCTAAATTTCTAAATAACATACTTTCCGCAGCGTATAATAATCTTTTCTCGTGGACTAGATGAGCCACTGAGCCGAGGGATACGACTAACCACATAAACTTTAAATTAGATTTTATCTAAATAACTCACGGATCTTTCATATGAGTTTTAAGTTAGAGTTTTGCCTGAGTGACTGCAGTTATCCCCTGCTGACGTGGCATCATGACACGCATTTTTGCTTATTCTGATATATCGTTAAATGTGGAGAAAATGGGGGTTTTGATAATGCCCTCGTCCTTGGACTGCCTGAAAGCCTCATACTCTTGGTTAAGCATGGACTTCCTATCATCTCTGACCTCTTATGTGCCCTCCATGTAGACCACCAAAGTGTCCCAAATATCCTTAGAGGTCTGGCAGTGAACCAGGTTTCGAATGATTGAATCATCCACAACACTGACTATGATGTTCTGGGCTCTCTTGGCATGGTGGAAAGAATGACCTCATCCTTAGTCATCTATGAATAAGTCTTTTGTGTCTAAACTGTTGCTTCAAGAGTTGAGACTTTCATAGGGATGAAAGGTCCCTCTTTGACTATTACAAAGATCCTTGGGTCAGATGTCTCCATGAAGAGTCTCACCCTTTCCTTCCAAATTCCAAAGCCTTTTGTTCTACAGGTAGGAATCTTCATGGAACCAAGCTTCTTATGGTTCTCTCCTGAACCCATAATTATACTCTGACTAGTACACTTGGAGATCTACTCAGTCAGTTAAGTATTTCTTGAGAAACCTCCCTCTGATACCACTTGAAAGTCTTTGATTCTAAGGGTAGCTAAACATCTAGAGGGGGGGGGGTGAATAGGTTCTTAGGTCTTTTGTAATTTCTTTTGACCGTTATTTGTTTTAGGGTCTGATGTGATTATATTAGTTTTGCTTTCAAGAAAATCACACATATGACACGCAATATTTATAGTGGTTTCCCAGATTATGGGTACGTCAACTGTCCCTCACCTTTTTAATAGTTTCTTAAAAAGGCCCCTTCTGCAAAACTCGGCTCCTAAGATCTTACAACATGATCCCGCAGGACCACTCAGTGTCCTCCAAGACCTACAGCTCAAGCACAAATCCCTATAACTCAGTTATCCAAAAGAACACCTAACTTAGGCCAAAAGGCCCTACCTCTCAGGCTAGGAGGATAACCCTACCACAGATCCAAAGGATCCTACCACTCAGTCAGAACTTCCCTACAACTCAGGCCATAGCCCTACACTCATATTCTTAACAGAATCCTACCACTCAGATCTATATAAGATCCTACACTCAGCCTTTATATGTATGGTTACAACTTATATCTTGAAAGATCTTATAGAAAAGTAGATTTGTTGATGTTGAATAGACAACAAAGAAATGATCTCTGTGTCTTCCTCCTTCTGTCCTGATAAAACTCAGTCATGATACCTTCTTCACAACTCTAGAAAATTGTCTTCAGGAAAAGCTCTGCTTGAGTTGTGAAGTAACAACAACAGCGGTAGGCCTTGGCTACTTTTCTCTCAGAGCTCGGTAAAAGTCAAACTCTGCTTTGAGCTTGGCAACAATGGCGAGGAAGAAGAAGAAGTTCCGCTGCTTTGCGAAAAGACAAACCCTAGAAAAGATCCTTTTTTTCTCCACAGATGTCATTCCTTTTATCATCTGTCATCCAATGGCTCTTTAGACCTATGGGCCCCATTTTAATTGCAGATGTATAGCCTTCCTTTTACAGAAAAGCCTTATAGCTGACCGCCGACGCTATTAGTGGTGAAATCCAGCTTTCCCGCAATGATTTAAATTTTGTTGGCTTAGGTTGACTTTTACTGACGTCAACATCTATGGACTTAGCCAAATTTTACGATTCAATCCAGTCGTTGAGTGCGTTGAGTGAACTGACTTCACTCAATGCTTCTAGACTTATCCAAATTATCTACAACATCAAGCATTGAGTGTGTTGAGTGAACTAGCTTCACTCAATACCTCTAGACATAGCCAATTCTTCTGCCTTGCTTAGGCATTGATAGTGTTTAGTGAATGGACTTCACTCAACTCTTTTTGACTTGGCCAAACTTTTTGTGCTGCCAGGCATTGAGGGCATTGAGTGAACCTTCATCACTCAATACCCCTCGACATATCCGCATCACAGACTGCCTGACTTCATGCTGAGGTATTTAGTGAACTGGCTTCACTCAATGCTTCTGTACTTAGCCACAACTCTAAAATCTGCCAGCTTGCTGATTCGTTAAGTGCATTGAGTGAATCTTCATCACTCAACACCCAAGGACTTAGAAAGATTTTTCTTTCTATCTTCATAATGATTTGATTGACCATGGCTCTATCGATGCTTTCCTTTTTGGGCGTTGAGTAAGCTAACCTCACTCAACGCTTCTTGACTTGGTTGATTTTTCTATCTCCTTCCTCTTTGGCTTTGATAGAATTAATGATGAACAGTATGATGGACAGTATGGTGATCTGAGGGAAGATTAATGAGATGATCAAGATGGTGCTTAGTGGGCTGAACCCTCTTGTGTTGATGTTGATAAGATAGTAAGAGCTAGAGGCAACTCTATTGCTGAAGAAGAGGAAGAGATCATACTCAGTAAGAAGAGACTTTGTAGGGTGCAAGGAAGATCTGAAAAGAAAATATGGAACTTATCAATTCCAAGGGATAAGCCTGATTTCATGAAGTAGCAAGAAGCAGACTAGTATGACTATATCCACTGTCGAGTCAGAATACACATCTACATAGAGCTGTTGTGCACAACTTCTGCGGATACAACATCAGCTAGAGGACTATAATATCAAGGTAAGTCATTCACCCTTATATCGTAACTCATCCAGTGCAATTTCTATTTCTAATATTCATAGCTCACATAGCAGGACTAAGCATATAGAAATTAGATATCATTCTATTAGAGAACAAGTAAAAGTGAAGATATTTGCCTTGAATTTGTCCCCACTGACAATCAAGTTGCTGATATCTCCACTAAGTCATTGGATGAGGCTTATTTCAATTCCTCCAAAATTGAGTTAGGAATGCTTAATGTTGAATGACCAATGTACATTAATTGTTTCAAATATAAATCTAAATGTCTATATTTCATTTCTCAAGTCATAATTATGTCCATCTGCCTTATCATTAAAGTATAACTTTAAAAGGGTCGGATGAATAGTTAGGAGTTAATCACTTTAACTAGCTAGGTTAAATTTTAGTGAGATAAGCTGAATCAGCTGAGAAAGATACAATGTAGGATAAAAATAATATTTCTCCAAAAATAATGATGTAGTTGAGCGGGAGCATTCACATGTTACTACTCAGTATAGGGTCATTCCATCAACCTAGTTGGCTGAGGAATTAACTCTTCCTGAGCATGATGGTCAAAAGGACAAAGAGTATATTTCACCCATGATCCTCTATCCACCGTTAATATATGAATGCTTATTGAATAATCCAGAAAGGGGGAGGTGTGGGAGAGTAATGACTTTACATGATGAGTCAGTGCATAACACTTGGAATGATTCAAGAGGTATGCAGTGATCAATGACTACTTGTTGAGTTAGTGCATAATACTTCGAATTATTCAAGTGATATGAGAAGTGCAATGACTTGACATGTTAAATCACTGTATTAAACTAGGGAACATTAGACAAGCTATAGTTGCTAGCTTACATATGCTTAATTGATATGTTTTATGTTGTAATGCATCTTAGTGTTGTTGTGTATTTTGCCTTCTTCAAATATGAGGAGATTGTTGGGAATATTTCCCTTCAATATTCCCTGGATTTGAAGAGGCATCATCATCAATATTAAGTGCATAGGTGTATTTGATGTATGTTCAAGTTCATATATGCAGGTCATTCTTTGTCACATTGATTGGATATGTGTTCTAAGTGATAATGACAGGTGGACACAAGGAAGAATGTTGTAAAGACAGAAATTTGTCTAAGTCTACAGGCGTTGAGTGAAGCCAGTTCACTTAATGCCAGATGTAAAAAAGCGCAGAGTAAAGCATGGATAGTCAAAGCCCGATAGTTGACAAAGGACAATTTTTGTTAATTCCACAGACATTGAGTGAAGGCAGTTCACTCAATGCCATATAACAAGAGGCATCAAGTAAAGCTCAGACAGTCAAAGATTCAGCATTGGCAAGGAAGAAATCTGGCTAAGTCAAGAAGCGTCGAGTGAACACAGCTCACTCAACTCCTGAAGAAAGAAGCTTCGAGTGAAGATCTATGTTATCAAAGCTATAGAAACTGATAAGTAATCTGTCTAAGTCCAGAAGCATTGAATGAAGCCAATTCACTCAATGCCAAGCTTAAAAGCGTCGACAGACCAAGCTTCAGTCAAAGCCTCAGAAGAAGTGGACAGAAATTCTACTAAGTATAGAAGCATTGTGTAAAGGCAGTTCACTCAATGCCTGCTCAACAAGACATTCTTCTAAGTTCAGAAGCATTGAGTGAAAATAGTTCACTCAATACAACCTCAATAATGAAATCAGCTAAGTATAGAAGCATTGAGTGAAGGCAGTTCACTCAACGCCTCATCGGGAAGATAGGAAAAGGCAGAAAGCGATGAGTGAAGAAGACTCACTCAACGCCTTCATACTGATAAAAATCAACTAAGTACAGAAGCATTGAGTGAAGGCTGTTCACTCAATGCCTCATCAAGATCACAGGAAAGTCAAGTAAGAGTTGAGTGATGAAGGATCACTCAACGCACTCAATGCATATCAACAAAAAGTTTGTTTAAGGACAAAAGAGTTGAGTGATGAAGGATCACTTAATGCACTAGACGCCTATTAACAGAAAGTTTTGTCTAAATGCAAAAACATTGAGTGATGAAGGCTCACACAAAACCTAGTGAGACAGAAATCTATCTAAGTGTTTTTGCATTGAGTGATGAAGGATCACTCAACACATATACTAAATTACTTGAATTTTAGTAAGTCCACAGATGTTGACATCAGTAAAATTCAAAATCGTTGTGAGAAGTCTACAGTACGCGACAACGGCATCACACGCCTACTGTACGACATTAACTGATAAAGCGAAGTTGCAGCCAACAACTATTGCGTGTCCTGAGGCTCAAAGTGCCTTTGGACAGTGGAAGATAAAAAGTAATCTGATCAATGAGAAGAGACAACTTTTCAGGATCGATTTTTTAAAATGGGCGGAACTTCATCTTCTTCCTCTCGACATTGTTGTAGAGCTAGAAGAAGAAGTTCATACTTGTTATTTGAGAGTTAAAGAAGGTAGCTTTTACAATTCTCACCTACAATAGCAAGTTCAGAGAAACATTTCTAAGAAAGAAGAAGTAGCTAGGACTAACCTTAGCTGCATCAGATCTTTTGATACAAGATAGTTATTGCTATTTATCACCTGCAATAGCAAGTTCAGAAAGCCTTCTTTCTGAGTTCTCAGAAGAAACAGACAGAGTTTGTCGGTTGAAGAAATAGAGAACTGAAGAATTATTTTATCTTCAGCATCAAGTTCAAAAAGCTTCTCTTTCTAAGTAAGATGAAGAAGTTGAGCAAGCTTACAAGGGTTGCTAATCTTCAAGTCCTCTGTTCTAAATTCAACTACAATCAAGTCTTGAAGAAGCAATGCTCCTCATGTTAATTTACAACACTAGCAGAACCAAATTGAAGATCCACCATCTTGTTGCTGTGAAGAGGATAAGACTAAGCTTTCTTAGTTCAGGAAGAAGAAGGATCAGAGAATCATCTCTATGGAGTCAAAGATAGGGCTGAGTTTTTCTTCTTGTAGAAAGGAAAACTCAGAGAACATTATCTCTAGAGTAAAATATCAACAACAAACTCATTCACTCTATAGGATCAATCCTGATCTGAGTTATAAACCTAGATTATAAATACTGAGAGGTAGGAGATCTATTCTCTGAGTTGTCGGATCTAATTGTGAATCTAAGGTAGGGTTGTGTGCCTGAGCTGTAGGAGATTTATTCTCTAAGGTAGGATTAAGATGTGGATCTGAGGTAGGGCATGTGTGCCTGAGGTAGGATCTGGAGAAGATCTGAGGTAGGAGTATTAAATTCTCTGTATTGTAGGGATATCCTCCTAGCCTGAGTGTAGGACATCTTGTGTGACTAAGGTAAGTGATCTGTGGATCACTGAGCTGTAGGAGATTTTATCTCTGAGTGTAGGGCCTTGGGCCTGAGGTATTACTTGGAGGAGTTTGATAGATCCTGCGGGATCTGTGTTGTAAGGTCATTGAGCTGAGATTGGAGAATTTTGACTTGTCTAACATACTGTTAGAAAGGTGGGAGGGAAAGCTGATGAACCTATATCTTGGAGAACAACTATAAATACCTGTGTGTTGTTGGGTGTCTTGAAAGAAAAGTAACCAAACTAAATCACAACACAACAAAGCAAAAGATATTCATAAAAGACTAAGAAACCTATTCACCCCCCTCTAGGTGCAAAGCTATCCTTAAAACTAAAGACTTTTAGGTATTGAGTGAAGTTTTGTGACTCAATGCATAGAGACATTGAGTGTTACCTTGAGACTCAACGGATCTGAACTTTATGTGTTAAATGGGTGAAGTGTTTAGTTGTAAGCCTTCACTCAATGAAAAAATACTTAGTTGAATAACTGTCTAACTTCTAATGAGTTGAGAGCCCCCTCATATTTCAATGATGTTGAATTTGACAACTTAACTGATAAGACATTAAGTGAACCTTCATCACTCAACGCATTTGTACTAAACAAAATTCTTTTGTTTGATGGCGTTGATTGAACCATCTTAGCTCAATGCATTTGGACTTGTCAGTTATCTTACCTGATTGCATTGAGTGAATCTTCTACACTCAATGCTTCTAGACTTGTACTAAATTTTCGACTGAAGGCATTGAGTGAAATTTCTACACTCAATGCTTCTACACTGAGTTAGTTTCTTTTATAGGGCATTGAGAGAGCCTTCTTCCTCAACGCTTTTGTAGTTGGATAGATTTTCTTTGAGTAAGCATTGAGTGAATGTCCTTCTCTCAATGCTTCTAGACTTAGCCAGATTTGAGTCCAACTCCACTTAGGCTATGAATGACTAAGCTTTTAAAAATGATTTTAGGACTCTGGCATTGAGTGATGAGTACTAACTCAATGCTTCTGGACTTCGGCAAATTTTTACCACTCTATAGTATCATGTCTTGAGTCTAACCAAACTTCTAACCCTATCGACATGTCTAATTAATGAACAGTGGACAGTCTGCTTACATTGAACTAGAACATATATCAAATACAAACATGTTTATAATATTGACTTGTGGGGCTTCTTCAAATCTGGGACATTGTGATCAATGTACCCAACAAGTAGTAAATAGTAGGAGCTATGCAGGCTTATGCCTCGCTCAAACTTCTTTGTCCCTTGTCCTGACCTGGGTTCTCATGCCGAAAGTAGCTGAGTCGTGCTGCCTCATGATTGCCTCATGCGACACCTATCCTGCCAGAGGTGAGAACTTCAGTGTTAGGTGCATGATGTAGGGGATCTCCTAGAAGAGTGCTTGGAGAGGACGCCCGAAAATCACATTATATGCCGAGCTGAAGTCGACTATAACAAATTGGATGTCTCGAGTTGCTTGCCTTGGGAAGTCCCCTAGAGTAATAGGGAGAGTGATTGTTCCTCGTCTGAGTATATGACCATTTTCGAAGCCGTACAGTGGCCTAGTGTTTGTTTGAGCTGCTCTCGAGAGACCATCATGTTGATTAGTGTAGATTTGAACAAGATATCTACCGAGATCCCACTATCAACCATTATCCTCCTGACCCTGAAGTAGGGATCGCTAATTCTTGAAATGATGATGAGGGGATCTTGGTGTTGTGTGCGCACACCATTTCAGTCTTCATCCCCAAAGCTGATGGCGGTATCTTCTTGTGACCTCGAGTCTTCTAGGCTCTTCTCGTGGTCAGCAATGGAGAGGATTTGGAAGGACGATTCGACGATGGTTCCAGCCTCCCCGATGATTTTCCTGCCCTCCTGATTATCATGGCAGGGTGGGGGCAGATCCTGATGTAGGTCCATGGTTTCTACGGGTTAAACACTACATGTTCTTAGGAATGGTAATTAAAATAAATACACAGCGAGCAATATTTCTATAAATTAATACTAATGATGAATCCAACAATATAGCAATGCACAACGCAAAGGGTTGCTACCCATTATAGAGATTAAAAAAAAGGATATATGCAAATGTTCGCTCAAGCAAAAAAAGACCTACCCGATCCGGACAATTAACAATTCTAATTTAGATTTATTCGCTAGCAAATAACAAACCATATGAGAGGATCCGGACAAAAATAGCAATTTAAAATAGAGTCCAAATCAATCCCAAAAATTAATTAATATGAGGGTCTTTCAAATCACTTGAACTCAAGGGGAAATTAAGGGCGACGAACCCAATTTCTTCTAGTGTTCACGAGATCTACCCGCTCTAAATTAAACGAAAAAAATTCGGACAATTAACGCTTAAAATTTAGATTTTAATTAGAACGATTTCTATATAAATCAGGACAATAAACTAGCCTTCTATTCCACTAAATCTCACAAAAATTTCGAAGAAACACACAAAAGATAGAATATAAAATCGTTTCCTAAATCCCAAGAAAAGTCCGTCCATTAGATGAGTGGGGAAGCGCACATGACGGTTGTTGAATCTATCTCCACGCAAATCCTCGGATCTGCACTGGACGATGCAATCGCAAGCCGTTATCCTTTTAATAAGAACCCTAGAAGAGGGCATCACCTTGAATGGCCAAAAATATGTATTTAATGGAGAGAAAAAAGGTGGTGAGGATAATATCAATATTATCAAGAAGGGTGTAGAGGTGGCGGCTATGGGATTTGGCAAAACCCAAAAAGGGAGGATGAAGGGGGTCGGGTTTTGGGGGTGTTGGGGAGGTAGGTGGCTTAAACTTTGGAAAGGGGAGTGAGAGGGTGGGGGCTAGGAGGGTGGCCGGCTAGGTTTTTTTGGGAGGGAAAGTGGGGCTCGGTTTGGGAGGACAGAAGAGGGGCTCTTTAGTGGAGAACTAGAGGAGGAGGAGGAGTAGAGGAGGCTAGGAAAATAGAGAAGGGGAGGGAGGTGGCCGGCGGCCAAGAGAAGGGAGAAAAGGAGAGGCTGAATTTTGCCAAGGAGAAAGGAGGGGGAAATTTCAACTTGAAATCTAGGTTATATTTTTCATTCTTATCTTCATTACAATACTCAACATAAGCATGGCTATATATAGCCTACACCACTCCATCTCCACCATTGAAAATTTAAAATGAAATTATGATGGTTATACGCACCCAACATGAAATAAAAATAATACAAAAATTAAATGCATGAAATAAAAACACTCTTGATGGTTATAGGCACCCATCATACATGAAATGAAATAAATAAAATTGCTTAAAATAAAAATTCTATAATATAAAATTATTATTATTTAATTTATAATTATATATTTTATTTAATGGAGGCGGTGTACGTCGTGCAAAACATGTAGCATCGTTGTCGAAGAACGTTGTGGTAGACTCCCATCTTCGAGCTTGCAGAAACGACCGTCCCAAACCACGAACTCTCTATGTTGGGGTTAAACGACCACATCAGCAACGTCGCCATAAATTCCCCCCCCCCACTCAAAATTACTCATCATCGATGAGTGGCCCATGAGGGGGGAACTATAAAAAGGAGCAGCAACATGGGGCAAATCTGGCCCCGCTATCCATGACGTAGTAGTATGAACATCCATCAACACTTAGAACCTATCTTTCAAAGAAACAAGAAGACTTTTGTGGAAACTCGGAAGGGTGTCAAGCAAAAGAAATAAAACTTGAATCTTACCATCTGGTTCAAGAACCAAGGAGTCCACATGGAAATTAGATATGGTGACACTAACACTCCCCAACCCAAGAGAACATTTAGTGGGAGGAAGAAATGATGGAGAAAGCCACTCAAGTGGAACAGGGACGAACAGTAAAAAGTCCGAAAACATGAAATAAAGTGAAACACCCTGTGCTATATAAAAATTTGAAATAAATCATGAAATCCAACGTTGTTCAAAAGCTTGGATTGGTCGGCATTCCTACATATTAATTAATTAACGGAGCCAGAAGGCATCCGCTCGGGGACTAACCAAACTAAACACAAATCGCTAAATCTAGCATCGAACGGTCTCGAAAAGGAGTGAAAGTGTGTGCGACATAACTTAAAATGAAACACTAACGTCCTAGATACATGAGGACAGAATCCATGTGCTACTTTTCTTGACCAAAATGCGGAGGATAAGGGTGTTAAGTCAGGTGGCACGGGAGCCTTATAATCAGAGGTGATCTTAATGGGCTCGAAAACCGCACTCTTAATTTTAACTTTAATTTTCTTACGCTTGACATGAAGTTATGCCAAGGTGAACCACTCATCATATATAATGGAGTTGGATGCTCCCGGATGTGAAAGGATGTGAAAGCGATACAACTCAAGGGGCATTTCTATAGTCGCTAACGTGTGGAAATGAGGTCATCAAAAGGAGGTGGGTAAATGTGTGTGATCGGGTGTGGTATATATATATGTATAGGGGACACCACATCTTAAGCCACAATTGCTAATGAATCAGAATCATTGATTGTCGAGGATAGAACCGTAGACATACACGGAAAAAAAATTAAAAGTCATATGTGACACGTAGTCAGATCTATGGGGTGAGGTGAACAAACCAAATACTTACGCGCTCAACATACTAATATCTAGGCACTGAGACAACGCTAATGTATGAACTAATAGAGTGGGTGTATCACAAAATCTCAGACTAGGACTACCTATTCCACATCCTAAAGAGTCAACTAATGTGGGCAAATAATCAGGAGGAAGGGTCAGCAAAATCAAACACGGGATAAAATCCAAATCAGTATAAATTTCACACAACGGTGATATCATCACAGAACTCTTATCCGGGTGTACAACAAAAAAAATCGTCCAAAAGTACCCTTCCCTCAGATGACAAATCATCCACAATAACACTAGGGACATCCTCACTCTCAGACACCTCAGATAACTCAGATACAATCTCAGTGGGTGCAATCGTAGACTCTATCACGATGGGGAAGGTATCCTAGAGAGGGCACTCAATACTAGGGTGGTAAGACACAATACTAGAAGTGCAAGTAATAGCTAACAGAGTATTCTCGCATATCAAAATGTAATCATACCATACATCGTCTTCTAAATCACTAGATATTCCCTTAATGTCAGAATCATTAGACTCGTCGGGCACTATCGTAAGTGAAGGAATACTCTCACCTAGGTGGTCATCCTTAGGATCAAGAGATACCACATCTACATTAGAATCCTCAATGGTATCAGTCACTATCTCAAGGAGCTTAGATGTCGAGGCTAAAGGAGACAAAGCTCTAGTAGTAACATCTTTCGAGTCCAAGACATAGGATCAATTAGGAATGGTTTCCCTAAAGGTCGTAGTAGGTACACTATGGGCAGGCCGACCATTGGGGGAATATGATCTAGTGAAAGTGCAGGATATATCTGTAACGACCCCATCCGTTAAATGACGTATAGTAGAAGGTCCGGCCGGGGCCCCACACTATATGCCACAAACAGACGGTGAGGTCACAGGATAATACCAAACCAATTACGAATCCTAACTCAGAGCATTCTAGCGGAAGCTTTAAGTTACAACTTTGAACTCTTAACCGGAATGTCCAATATATATAAAACCACCTTTATATATAAATACCACGGAATGTACACAACCACAAGAGTTTGGCCTTAAGGCCTTACAGTTCCTCTGAACATACATCATGTTTTACAAACCTCGGCACGCAGGCCGGCCATACATGAGTAAAAAGAGAAAACAAAACAATGGCTTAGCCTTCCAGGCTAGCCACAGCAGCAGCAGCAACAACAGTAGGGCTCTCCCGCCCATCACTTACCACTTGGCTCTCCAGCACCTGCACGGGAACAATCCACCCAACCGGTGGCAAACAATGCAACGGTCAGCATTCAGCTGACCCAATTATAACAATCCTACCCCTTTCTCGGGGCATGAGCATTCTTTCCCTGCAAGCATGGCATCATCAACTAGCAATTATGTGCGCGCAGGCACATTCAAGCCATCACAACCATCGGCCACCCGGCCCGACAGTCCGTGCACTCAGGGCACATTTTCGGTGTACCGGAATACCAGGGTCAACACCACCGTCTACACGGTATTTGAGCATTTCAGTCTTTCCGGCGCGCGGGCCTAAGACTCTCATTAGGCGCTCCAACAAAACCTATACCAGGCTTCCAAGTCGGACGGACCTAACGCAGGTACGGATCAGCCACCCCCCGTTGCTCAAGTCGCCGAGCCACCTCGAATACGGAAGTATCCATGGCATTTTATAGGCGCGGGTCGGTTTCACCTTTCCTGTTCGGCAATCTGCCTTTTCATCGAGTTGCAGCCCAACGGCTCAACTACTCACAAAGTGGCAACACACGGCCACAAGAGTTGCCGCCAACCCTCTTCATTTCCTGGACATCGTCCAGTACTTCCTGCCGCACCGAGCAACAGGTAGGAACAAGGCATCACAAGCCATAGGCATCACAAGCCATTATCACGGAGCCTTCTCCGATATGCAAACAAGCATCACCAATCCAGATTACATCCAGATGGGCTTCACACAGCATGCCTAGAGCCGTACTCCAATTCCGGCCTCTAACAAGGGGGACTTCACATATCTACCCCAAGGGACACCACAACCCACCGCACACTCGCGGGGAAGGGTTTTCCCTATGCAATGCAGAAAAGAAGGACTTCACATGTCCAAGGAGGGAGATCGTTACCCTTGTCGATCTCTTCGGTGCCATCGAAAACTAGCCGGTGAGAAAGAACTGCAGCAGCCTTGCCGTCACAACGCCGGCTTCGGATCACGAATCGAACCACGGGAGCTCCGCCGGTGGCTTGCTCTCCTCCTCCTTCTTCTTCTCTCTTTCTCTCTTCCTTAAGGGTAAAGAAGAATGACTTCTTCAATCTCTCTCACGACTTAATCCAGTCCAAGAAATCACCTGAGCCTTTGGATCAAAAGAGAGGAAACTGAACGGCCAAGATCTTCCCAAAAAATCACTTTTTGGCCGACACGGCCTGTGACACGCCCGTGTCACTGGCCGTGTACCCCTTAAGCGGTACACACAGGTTAACCGACTGAATAACACGGGGCATCGACACGCCCGTGTCGGACCTGACACGCCCGTGTCAAACCTGAGACACGCCCGTGTCTCCTGCTCCATCGAGCTGCAGCCAGTACACGGGTCGGAACACGGCAGCCGACACGCCCGTGTCCAGCCTGACACGCCCGTGTTCCCGGCCGTGTTCAAGGCCGTGTCCGGCTCTGACCTGAATAGGCCAATTTCGCAAAATAAATAGAACACGCCCTGGGACACGCCCGTGTCCCAGGCCGTGTACACCCGACACGCCCTGGGACACGCCCGTGTCCCAGGCCGTGTAACCTGACCTGCTACTCAAACTTCATGTTGAGTCTTTTTGGGCCTTTTTGGGGTGTTGCAACCCTCTCCCCCTTATCAAAATTTCGTCCCGAAATTTGCACGGTAAGGAAACAAGAACCAGCAAAGCTATAACACTGTTATAACAAAAAGTACACGGTCTACAGTTTATACAAATAACTCGGGAAACTCAGCTCGCATGGTCTGCTCTCGCTCCCATGTTAGCTCTTCACGGCCACAATTGTCCCATCGGACCTTGACCATCCCGATCACTTTGTTCCGCAACTGTTTCTCGGCTCGATCCTCGATCCGAATGGGTCTAACCCTCGTCGTTAGCCCATATTCGACCGGTACCCGATCATTCTCCACGACTTGAGCTGGATCCTTTACCGCCTTACGAAGGACTGAGATGTGAAACACATCATGTAATCCACCCAGGTCCGCCGAAAGTGCTAGTCGATAAGCAGCTTCCCCAACTCGCTCCACCACCTCAAATGGGCCAAGATACCTCGGACTTAGCTTTTTCAAACGCCGAATCCTGGACACACCTTTGAAGGGTTTGATCTTCAAATATACCCAATCACCCACCGCGAACTCCACGTTCCGGTGCTTGGCATTGTAGTACTTTGCTTGACGATCTTGGGCTATCACTAGCCTCTCCCGAATAGAGCGTATGAGCGAAGTAGCTTCTTCGACTTCCTTTTTCCCATTCAGCTTCGATTCGCCTGCTTCTGCCCAAGCTAAGGGTGTACGGCATTTCCGACCATACAACGCCTCAAATGGTGCCATACCAATACTCGCTTGGTAGCTATTATTATAGGCAAATTCGACGAGAAATATATACTCTTCCCATCTCTTACCAAAGTCTAGGGCGCACATGCGGAGCATGTCCTCCATCGTCCTGTTGGTTCGTTCAGTCTGGCCATCTGTTTGGGGATGAAAGGCCGTACTAAACGCTAATTTTGTACCCAACATTTGATGAACGAGCCGCCAATCATTCGATGTGAACCGCCCATCACGGTCACTAACGATGCTCCGAGGAACACCGTGCACTCGAACAACCTGCTCCACATACAGCTTGGCCAAGGTTTCCACTGAATCGTCTCTTCTGTTTGGAAGGAAGTGCGCCACTTTCGTCAACCGGTCCACAATCACCCAGATTGAATCATGACCGCGTTGAGATCTCGGCAATCCGTGCACGAAATCCATCGAAATATCATCGAACTTCCACTCCGGAATAGGTAACGACTTCAGAAACCCGCCAGGTTCCTGGCATTCTGCTTTCACCAACGCACAGGTAGTGCATTCAGCCACATAACGAGCCACATCTTTCTTGAGTCCGGGCCACCAGAACAGCTTTTTCATATCCCTGTACATCTTTGTGCTCCCTGGGTGAACTGAGTACTTTGCAAAGTGAGCTTCGTACATCAACTCTTCCCTCAGTTTACCCACACTTGGGACGCACACTCGACCATTTCTCCTTAACAACCCGTTATCCCAAGAGAATTGGTCATCCGGCCCATCTTTTGCATAGCGCTGGAGACTTTCATCAAGCTCCGTTGCTCGCCGAACTCTGTCCGTAAGGTCATACTGCACCTCCGTCCAGTTCAAGCACGCATCGGTTGACGCACCCTTGTCAACACACGATATCTCCAATGCTTCCAATTCCTGGATCAAACGCTGATCATGCCTCTGTAACCAGCTTGCCCGTACCGGAGTCTGTCGACTCAAAGCATCAGCGACCACATTTCCCTTTCCGGGAGTATAGTGAATCTCGAAGGTGTAGTCCCCAAGGAACTCCATCCATCTTCGTTGTCGCATATTCAGATCCTTCTGATCCAACAAATACTTTAGGCTCTTATGATCTGTATAGATATCCACTTTCACGCCATATAGATAGTGCCGCCACAACTTGAGCGCAAAGATTACCGCCGCCAACTCCAAATCATGGACGAGGTAATTCCGCTCATGCACTTTCAACTGACGCGAGCCATAAGCAATCACTTTCCCAAACTGCAGAAGAACGCAGCCTAAGCCGCTCCCAGATGCATCACTATAGATCTCATACCCATCGGTACCACATGGCGATGTCAACACCGGCGCCGTGGTCAAACGACTCTTCAAGTCTTCAAAAGCTCGCCCGCACTCCGACGTCCAAATGAACTTTTGATCTTTTCTCGTCAGCGTGGTCAGAGGTAAAGCAATCCGTGAGAAGTTTTCCACAAACCGTCTATAGTAGCCCGCAAGTCCAAGGAAACTCCTGACCTCGGCCACTGAAGACATCACTGGCCAATCTCGGATGGAACTTATCTTCAACGGATCCACCGCGATACCCTCTCCGCTTACCACATGGCCTAAAAAGGCTACTGAAGAGAGCCAGAACTCACACTTTGAGAACTTGGCAAAAAGCTTATTCCTCCGCAGGGTATGCAAGACCAACCGCAAATGATTTGCGTGATCCTCTTCCGACTGAGAGTATACTAAGATGTCATCGATAAACACAATAACAAACAAATCCAAGTACTCTCGGAACGTTCGATGCATTAGGTCCATAAATACCGAAGGCGCATTACATAGGCCAAACGGCATTACCGTGAACTCATAATGCCCGTAGCGTGTTCCAAACGCTGTCTTGGGAATGTCACCTTCCCGAATCCTTAGCTGATAATATCCCGATTTCAAATCCAACTTGGAATAGACCGTTGATCCCGCCAGCTGATCAAAAAGGTCATCAATCCGTGGGATCGGATACTTGTTTTTCTCCGTCAGCTTATTCAACTCGCGGTAGTCAATACACAACCGTAAGCTACCGTCTTTCTTTTTCACAAAGAGAACAGGCGCGCTCCAAGGTGACATACTTGGGCGTATATAACCCTGTTCTAACAACTCTTGCAATTGGACTTTCAACTCAGCCATCTCTTTTGGCGCAACGCGATATGGAGAGAGGGCCACAGGTTTCGCACCTGGCACCAACTCAATAGAGAAGTCAATCTCCCGCTGGGGTGGTAACCCAGGAAGATCTTTAGGAAACACATCGGCAAACTCTGACACAACTGGCACTTCACCGACACTGGCCTTTGGCTCAACAGCCTGAATTAGCGTGAAGAATAACTCCGCGCCCTTCCGAACAGCATTGACGACTTGGAGTGCAGACAACAAAGTCCCACCAACTCCTCGCATACCAGCGAACTTCGTCACAAGCCCGGTATTCTGGCCCAGTGTAATCTCTTTGGAGTTGCAATCAATAAAGGCACGCTGCTCCGAGAGCCAGTCCATACCAAAGATCACATCAAACTCCGATAACGGTAACACAGCTGCACTCAAACCGAAATCCCGACTTCCTATTTGCACATCCACATCGCAAGCCCTATCCACAAGCATCACACAGCCATTCGGCAATAGCACCCTTGTACTATCCACCGTCACATGACTCGGTACCCCAATGCGAGATACGAAATCCTCAGACAGAAAAGAATGCGAAGCACCCGTATCAAACAGGGCTCTCGCTAAAGTATTCCGAATCAGGACAAAGCCTGCAGCACACACACATCATGCACAAGCTAAATATAACCAAAACCAAAAGCACAGCAAGTAAACTACTACAACTCGTACCTGTGACGACGTCACTTTGCTTAATCGCTTCCTGTTGGCCAAGTTGATAGATTCGGGGCTGCGCCTGGGAAGCAGATGAATCCACCACCGCTTTGCCCTTCTCAGCATACGACGCACCCGTCTTCTCTTCCCCTTTGGGCTGCACAACCCGACAGTCACGAGCAATATGCCCCACCCGGCCACAGTTATAGCATGTACGAGCATCCGGCCTTGATGTCGCTCCCGACCCAACGGTCGTAGTCACTTGCCCCGATGGCTTGGACCTCTTGCCCCCTTTCTTCTGGTAAAACGACTTGCCTGGGCGAGGTGCTTGAAACTCTGGCTTAGACACCACCAAGCCCTTATTCCCTTGCACTCGCCTCATGTCCTTCTCCAACGCGCACGCAGTATCAACCAATTCCTGAAACCCTTGGCTCACAGAACTCGAAAGCAGGAATCGTAACTCATCCCGCAATCCTTCATAGAACCGATTCGTTTTCCTTTGGTCATCTGCGAAGATTGTTCCCTCATATCGTCCCAACCTGGTAAACTCGTGCAAGTAGATATCCACACTATCGTCCCCTTGCTTTAACCGTTGGAACTCATATACGTTGCGCCGCTGGGACATGTTTCGCCAGAAATAATCGAGAGAACTCCTCAATCGATACTTGTGTTAATTGCCTGCCCGCCAAATGGTGTAGTTCAACCTCGTCCCACCACAACCGCGCCTCCCCTTCAAGCATGAAGGTGGCTAAGGTGACCTTGAGAGTTTCCTCCGCCCTGATCGCTGTCATTATCCTCTTGACACGCGATAACCAATCTTCCGCCTGCGTTGGGGATCCCATTCCCGCAAACGTAGGAGGACTGAAGCTCATGAATTGCTTCAACTGTCGGTCAGCTGCTCGTGGATCTACAGCCTCAACCGGCTCGGGTCTTACATCAACACGAACTGGCACTACCGCCGGCTGCGCTTGCCCGGTCGGCTGAATCATGGCAAATAGCGCCTCAGCCACTAAGCGAACAGTCTCCGCAGATGGAGGAGGTGTTGGCACCTCAGTTGGTGCCGCACTCTCATCAGAACGCTGGGGCTCAGACTGCCCAGCACCACTACGTGTCACCTATAGGTGGACAAGACACACATTAGCGAACGTATGCAAGCAAAACAACACAAAAAGGAACGCGCAGATTCCTCAAACAAGATTTTGTACATTCCTTAATGGACATTCCAGAGTTCATTAGCGTTACAGCAGGTCGCACAAACACGTGCTCGCCACCCCACAAAAGAATTCGACCACGAATTCGAAAGAGGAAGACCGACGAAAAGCTGATACCAAAATGTAACGACCCCATCCGTTAAATGACGTATAGTAGAAGGTCCGGCCGGGGCCCCACACTATATGCCACAAACAGACGGTGAGGTCACAGGATAATACCAAACCAATTACGAATCCTAACTCAGAGCATTCTAGCGGAAGCTTTAAGTTACAACTTTGAACTCTTAACCGGAATGTCCAATATATATAAAACCACCTTTATATATAAATACCACGGAATGTACACAACCACAAGAGTTTGGCCTTAAGGCCTTACAGTTCCTCTGAACATACATCATGTTTTACAAACCTCGGCACGCAGGCCGGCCATACATGAGTAAAAAGAGAAAACAAAACAATGGCTTAGCCTTCCAGGCTAGCCACAGCAGCAGCAGCAACAGCAGTAGGGCTCTCCCGCCCATCACTTACCACTTGGCTCTCCAGCACCTGCACGGGAACAATCCACCCAACCGGTGGCAAACAATGCAACGGTCAGCATTCAGCTGACCCAATTATAACAATCCTACCCCTTTCTCGGGGCATGAGCATTCTTTCCCTGCAAGCATGGCATCATCAACTAGCAATTATGTGCGCGCAGGCACATTCAAGCCATCACAACCATCGGCCACCCGGCCCGACAGTCCGTGCACTCAGGGCACATTTTCGGTGTACCGGAATACCAGGGTCAACACCACCGTCTACACGGTATTTGAGCATTTCAGTCTTTCCGGCGCGCGGGCCTAAGACTCTCATTAGGCGCTCCAACAAAACCTATACCAGGCTTCCAAGTCGGACGGACCTAACGCAGGTACGGATCAGCCACCCCCCGTTGCTCAAGTCGCCGAGCCACCTCGAATACGGAAGTATCCATGGCATTTTATAGGCGCGGGTCGGTTTCACCTTTCCTGTTCGGCAATCTGCCTTTTCATCGAGTTGCAGCCCAACGGCTCAACTACTCACAAAGTGGCAACACACGGCCACAAGAGTTGCCGCCAACCCTCTTCATTTCCTGGACATCGTCCAGTACTTCCTGCCGCACCGAGCAACAGGTAGGAACAAGGCATCACAAGCCATAGGCATCACAAGCCATTATCACGGAGCCTTCTCCGATATGCAAACAAGCATCACCAATCCAGATTACATCCAGATGGGCTTCACACAGCATGCCTAGAGCCGTACTCCAATTCCGGCCTCTAACAAGGG
The DNA here is from genome assembly GCA_039513925.1 of Platanthera zijinensis. Classification (NCBI taxonomy): domain Eukaryota; kingdom Viridiplantae; phylum Streptophyta; class Magnoliopsida; order Asparagales; family Orchidaceae; genus Platanthera; species Platanthera zijinensis. The sequence goes on from CM077092.1 coordinate 99,719,822, forward strand.
GGACTTCACATATCTACCCCAAGGGACACCACAACCCACCGCACACTGGGGGGAAGGGTTTTCCCTATGCAATGCAGAAAAGAAGGACTTCACATGTCCAAGGAGGGAGATCGTTACCCTTGTCGATCTCTTCGGTGCCATCGAAAACTAGCCGGTGAGAAAGAACCGCAGCAGCCTTGCCGTCACAACGCCGGCTTCGGATCACGAATCAAACCACGGGAGCTCCGCCGGTGGCTTGCTCTCCTCCTCCTTCTTCTTCTCTCTTTCTCTCTTCCTTAAGGGTAAAGAAGAATGACTTCTTCAATCTCTCTCACGACTTAATCCAGTCCAAGAAATCACCTGAGCCTTTGGATCAAAAGAGAGGAAACTGAACGGCCAAGATCTTCCCAAAAAATCACTTTTTGGCCGACACGGCCTGTGACACGCCCGTGTCACAGGCCGTGTACCCCTTAAGCGGTACACACAGGTTAACCGACTGAATAATACGGGGCATCGACACGCCCGTGTCGGACCTGACACGCCCGTGTCAAACCTGAGACACGCCCGTATCTCCTGCTCCATCGAGCTGCAGCCAGTACACGGGTCGGAACACGGCAGCCGACACGCCCGTGTCCAGCCTGACACGCCCGTGTTCCCGGCCGTGTTCAAGGCCGTGTCCGGCTCTGACCTGAATAGGCCAATTTCGCAAAATAAATAGAACACGCCCTGGGACACGCCCGTGTCCCAGGCCATGTACACCCGACACGCCCTGGGACACGCCCGTGTCCCAGGCCGTGTAACCTGACCTGCTACTCAAACTTCATGTTGAGTCTTTTTGGGCCTTTTTGGGGTGTTACAATATCTACTTTACACTAGAGGGGGGTGAATTGTGTATATTAAAAACTTTAATTTATTTATATAGCTGATTTAAAGTAAGTGATATATATAAATGAAGAAGCAATCACAACAAACAAATAAGAATAATAACAATCACAAATGACATGAGGAAATTTATAGTGGTTCCCCAATAAATCTAGGTACATCCACTCTTATACCACCATTGTAGGAATCCACTACAGGTTTTTGATAAAGTGCCCTGCCATCAGAAGATATATTTTCTAAGGGAGATCTAGCAACCCTTTGAGCTTTTGATCCGGTGCCCAAAAACCAAGCTTAAGTCTTTTGATCAGGAGACTTAGGAACCAAAAGATAACTTTAGAACAGAGTTAAAAACCCTGTACACAGTTTATGAAATAAACTAAAAAGGTGATGATGTATTCTCTGTCAAGATTCTCTGAGAAAACTGGTGGATGTTGCAAGCAAAAGCTCCCCTTGATTTGTGTACAGATTAAGATCAGGAGAGGGAGACTTTTCTTTAGGGTGTAGGCCTTCTTGAAAAACTTTACTGTATAGAAAATGTTTCTGAGAGATTTGAAGTTGAATCTCATAATGAAGATTTGTTCTTCTGGAAGAAGCTTGAAGCAGAATATCTTATTCTTTGTAAAAATAAATCTGCACTGTCAAAAAAAACTGTATTATCTATCAGTCTGACCCTGAGGCAGAAAACTTCTATCAATATATATAGAGAATGCCTAAGAGGAATTCAAACATTTGAATACATTAATTCTGAAATGTCTAAAGCATTCCTTGAGAATTGTAACATCTATATTCAAATATTTAAAATTAAAACCATTTCCTTAACTGCCCTAGTAATTAATTAGAATAATAACTCTGTGATAATTCCATATTTAATGCTACCAAAAATGGCTATATTCATTAAGAATATTTAACATTAAATACCAGAGTGTAACTGACTGAAATCACGCAATTCAAAATCAACCTGCCTCTGAATATAAAACTGCCTATAAACTACAAAGGATTAGTCGAACTGAATCCTGGAAATCATCGAACAGACCCTAGAATTAATCGAACTTAGAATGGAGTTCGTCGAGCTGAGCAACTTGTTAATCGAGCTGAGCTGCAGAGTTGAGGTTAGAGTTCATCGACCGGAGCTCAGCTTTCGTCGAGCTGAACTCAGAGATAGAACTCTGAGTTCGTCGAGCTGAGCTCGGCGATTGTCGAACTGAGCTCGACGATCGTCGAATTGAGCTAATCTTTTATCGAACTGAATTTCTTCATTCGTCGATCTGCATTTCTGCTAGAATTACTTCTGAGGCAATAACCCGAAAAATTACCTATGACCCTAAACAATACAAAATGGGTCAAACTAATCAACCTAAATAAAAGATAGTGATCCTAGCCAAAATAAGCAATAGAGTTCCAATAATCTCCCCCTATTTGGTTGAGGATAATATTTATAAAGGGAAAACACAAAGCATAAAATATCTAGAAGAAAAACTTTCAGCAGATAAAAAATTAATTGCTTTAAGAGTTCAAAAGTAAAAACATAGTTTAAGGACATAAAATCAGAAATCAATTATCTTTTAGAAGAATAAGAGAGAGAATTTGAAGATGGTTTAGTAAAGTTCTACTTCTTGTTAGGATCTGCAGCTTCTCTTTGACTCATATTAAAATCCTAAGATCGAATGATTTTCAGAGAGGTAGTCCTTGGAAAAACTACCTCTAGATGCAAGCTCATGTACTTGTCCACATTGAACAAGTTCTTTACCTAATATTTATCAAGCTCCTTATGTTTGGAAGAGGATATGGTGGAGAAGTGTGAGATGTCCTTTCCTTCGGCTTTAGCTTTCTTTATTTGTGATAAAGCAACAAGCTCATTAAATCTAGCCATTCTGAAATTTGGATCCATTTCTGGATCATAAACTGGTGAAGGAGGCTTCTCTTGATCTGATTGTTGTGAGCTGCTTTGTCTTGACTACTAGATGCTTTAAGAACCATACCTTGAAGATCTTTCTTGAGAGGGTCTAGAATGATGAGAAGAAGTAGGCCTTTGAGAAATATTTCCTACTGCTCCTGCTGCTAGAGGAGGAGGAGGTCCTCACCTAGTTTTTGGAGGTGAAGAGTATCTCCTCTTCTTCTTGCTGTTCTTTAGCTCATTTTTAGAGAATATCATCCAGTTGGGGAGATCTAGTGTCAGAGTAATCCCATGCAGAATATAATAAGGGATATCAGCTATTGAGGAAGGTTTAGGAGAAACCTTTGCTTGAGCCTTCTTTTTCTTGAATTTTCTTTTCTTAGAAATAGAATCTTCTGAGTCATCTGATTCTGAGCCATCATTGGATTCATCCTCTGGATGATCATATAAATCATCTAACTGTTTAAGTAAATCAGACTGATCAGGAACTTTAACTTCTGGCTGAGAATTAATAATATCTGTATTGACTTGTATATGTACACTACCATCTTCTAGTTACATGTCTTGAAAAAGAATATAAACAAAATTTGGCATTGGAGATTCATCCCATGCATAAGTAGAAGGGGAAGAAACTTACTCTATAATATCTATTATATTATTAGTTACTATAGTCTCAAGGATTGGATTATTACTAGTAGAAAAATCTTTAAGGTTGTTCCTTAGCCATTTTAATTCTGAAGGATTAACAGGAGCAGTATAGCATATTATAGCTTTAGTAAGATCATGCTCAAAAACTCGAAAATGATTATGTAGAGTATCAAAGTAAGATAATAAAGAATGCAAGTTGAGTGTGGAATGAGTAGAGACATCACTAACAGTAACAACTTCTGGAATCACTACTGTTAACTCTTCTGTCAACTGAAACAAGTGCAAGCATTTCTGAATCCTGATTTTCATCAAAAACTACTGCAACTACTGCTTAAACTACTGTTATTACTGCTGCTACTAGAACTATCTCAAAAACTAGAGCTTCTTCATAAAACATCTCCCCCTGCCTAGATCAAGGGAGAACTGAATCTAGGCCCCCAGAAGAAGGGACAAAGGAGGAAGAGGATAGCTTAGAAGATAGATTAGCTATAGAAGCAACAAGAGGAGCCCTTGCTTCATTTATCTGCTTCTTGAGGGTTGGAGTGATGAAGTCAATAATGTTGGAAGCAATGGAATAGAAATTAATAAACATAGACTCAGGTAGAGCCAAAGTAGATGCAGAGGATGGAATTGAAGAAGAGGGTATGGAACTGTTTGTATAGTTTTAGCAATGATAGAATGCTCTAGGAATGGACGATGGAGGAATAACAGTAGGAATTTCATGAAGAATGATTTGTGAATGTTGTGGAGATATTTGAGATGGAGATAGAGGGTGTAGATTGAAATGAAGTTGATTGGAGAGTAGATGAGATATGGGTGACTGATGAATTGGGGACTGATGAATTGGTGAATCTATATGAAAAGAAGTGAATGTAATATCTTAAGATATAATAGATTTTAATGGTGAATGAGGAAGAGAAGCATCAACATGTGGAGTTTATGATGGAAGTTGTTTAGATAGAGAAGGTAGTGGAGAATGTGAAGATGGTTGCCTAGGAGAACGTGGAGGAGATGGAAGAGGAGAAGAAATAAGAGGAATAAAAACTTCTACTTGGTTTAGGAGAGTGGCTGAAATAGCCCTCGTGCTTTCAGAAGCTGTCCTGGAAGAGGTACCCTGGATGGATTAAAGATTACCCTCTCCCATCTTCCAAAGAGCGTAGAGGTTAGCCTCTTTGAAGCATTGATAAAAAATGGTCTGGGAGACAAACAGTTCAGGACACTTAGCCTGCAAGAATATCCCCAAGATTCTTCCATAACCAACATCCTTTTTGTTAATATTTTTCTTAATTTAATTAAACAAAATTGTTCCCCAGTTAACTAATTTTTGATTAACGAAGGCACACATCAAGAGAAACAGGTGCTTGGTTATATAATCATGAGAAGAATGTTTTCCTAACAAAAACTTACCAACCACATTAGCCAAAAACTTATCCTCTATGGAAAAGTTCTTTTTCAAGAGATGGTTAAGGTTTCCTTGAGAATGACCCAACCATTCTAGCCTTTCATTAATCTAAGAACTAGATAATTCAATATCATCTTCACCATTGACGAAACAAAAAATTTCAGATAAAATATCAGGTGTTAGAGAAACCTCATATCCTGTGACTGATCGAGTAATAGTTGTAAGGTCTTGAATCTTTGCTGTATAGACCCATTCCTTAATTTCCTTGACGAGGAGCTTGATTTTGGTAGACAGAAAGTTTCGCAGATGTTGCGCCTCGAACAGTTGCAAAATATCCTTAAAGATTTGATCTGAATGACTGAAAGAATCTATGTTTATCTCAAATCCTTTATCAAACTTCATTGTTGTGAGAATCTCCTGTGACACCACCATTTTCCTACAAAACAGAAAAGATTAATCGCAAGAGAAGGGAAATGGAGAATGTGCGGGATAGAGTTCGATGAAAAACTAATTATATGTTTTCAGAAGTTGAAAAGACGAACTTTATCCGACGAAAAACAAAACCTCAAACTCTTATTCGATGAAAATTTCTCAAAAGAAATACATTTCGTCGATCTCCGATCGACGAAAGTTTTGAGAAAGAAATATATTTCGTCGAGCTCCGTTCGACGAAAAATACTTGAAACTAATCCATCGATCTCCGTTCGACAAAAATTTCACAAAGACAGTTCGTCGATCTTCGTTCGACAAATGTCTAAAAAAAAGTTCACCGTTCGTCGATCTTCGTTTGATGAAAAGTTTCCAATTCATCGAGATCAGAACAAAAATAAAATTAATGTCTATCCATTAATCATTCCTAACTGATTTAAGAAGAAGAGATGTTTCTTTTCATCTAAGGGTTTAGTGAAAATATCTGCTCTTTGTAAATCAGTAGAAATGAAAATAAGATTAATTTTATCTTTGTCTACATTATCTCTAAGAAAATGATGTATTATTTCTATATGCTTAATCCTACTATGATGGACTAGATTTTGTGAAATTAATATTGCACTGCTATTATCACAAAATATGGTTGAATTATTTAAGTTGTATCCATAATCTAGAAGTTGATTTTGAATCCACAAAATCTGTGAACAACAACTACTAGCTGCAATGTATTCAGCTTCAGCAGTTGAAGTAGACACAAAAGTTTTCTTCTTATAAAACCATGACACAAGCCTATCACCAAGAAACTGACAAGTTTCTTATGTTCTTTTTCTGTCAACTCTACATCCAGCATAGTCAGCATTTGAGAATCTAGTTAATTAAAATTTTGACTTTATTGGATACCAGAGTCTTAAATTTGGTCAACCTTGTATATATCTTAAAATCCTTTTTACTAATATTAGATGAGATTCTTTGGGATTTACTTGAAACCTAGGACAAATACAGGTAGCAAACATTATATCTAGTCTACTAGCTATTAAATATTATAAGGACCCAACAATAGTCCCATATGTTTTCTTATCAACAGGTTTGTCATGTTAATCATTATAAACTACAACATTAGAGGGCATGGGTGTTTTCATAGCTAAGATATTTGATATCCCAAATCATTTAATTAGCTCTTTAGGATATTTAGATTTGGATATGAAAATACCATCAGGAGTTTGCTTCACTTGTAAACCAAAGATGTAGGATAATTCACCCATGCTACTCATTTCAAACTTAGAATTCATTAGGTAAGAAAACTTTTTGCATAGTTTGGAATCAGTAGAACCAAAAATTATGTCATATATATATATTTGAGCCAGTAAAATTTTAGATTTATGATGTCTAACAAATAATGTTTTATCTACTATGCCCCTACTCAATTTATTTTCTAAAAGAAAAAAAAGCAAGGGTCTCATACCAAGCTCTTGGAAATTATTTAAAACCATAAAGATCTTTATTAAGTTTAAAAACATGAGAAGAGTGAGTTGGAGAGATAAAACTTGGTGGTTGTTCTACAAAAACTTCCTCTTTAAGCTCTCCATTTAGAAAAACACTCTTCACATCCATCTGATATACCTTGAATCTCTTGAATGTTGCAAATGCAAGAAAAATCCTTATAGCCTTTAATCTTGCAATAGGATCAAATGTCTGATCATAGTATATGCCTTCCTCCTATGAGTATCCTTGTTACCAATCTTGCTTTATTTCTTACAATGACTTCTTGAACATCCAAATTATTCCTGAAGACCCACATGGTTCAAATAGCTGGATAGTCTTTTGATCGTGGAACTAAGTCCCAAACTCTACATCACTCAAACTGATTGAGTTCCTCTTGCATTGTAATGATCCAGTTTGGATCTTGTTCTGCATCTTTGATGGATTGAGGTTCAATCTGAGAAATAAAGTAAGCATGCATCTGATATTGATTCAATTGATGCCTTGTTTGAACACTAGTTGATATGTCTCCAATCACTTGAGATCTAGGGTGATATCTAAGTGTGACAAGATCACAAGTTAGAGTTGGTTGGTCAAATATTTGTTGTGCTAATTCCTCAGGTAGAATTTCTTTAGCCATAATATTTTCAGCATGAATTTCAAAATTTTCTTCATCACTGTCTTCAGCAATATGTTGAGAAGGATGTAATGTAACCTCTTGTGTTAGGACTCAATCATCTGGTTTCTCACACAGATTTGGTACCTGAAATGATTCTATGGTAGAAATATCTCTCTCCTTGTAAAATATATTAGTCTCATCAAAAGAAACATTCACAGACTCTTCCATTTTAAGGGTAGATCTATTAAAGACCCTATAAGCCATGTTGACTTGAGAATATCAATGGAAAATTCCTTCTGCAACTTTGGCTTCAAATTTTCTTAGATGTTTCTTATTATTATTATTATGATTGTAACACTTACAACCAAAAACATTAAAATAATTTACTTTAGGTTTCTTTGATTTAAACAATTCATAGGGAGTCTTACCCTTTTGTTTATGTATTAGACTTCTATTAAGGACATAGTTTGTTGTCTTTATTACCTCTGCCCAAAAGGATAGGGGCAAGTGAGCATCCACAAATAATATTCCAGTAGATTCAATTATGGTTCTAATTTTCCTTTCTACTACTCCATTTTGTTGAGAAGTTCTAGGAGCAAAAAAACAATGCCTAATACCTTCCTTCTCACAAAATTCTTTCATCAGAAGAGATTCAAACTAAGTGCCATGATCACTTCTGATCAATGCAATCTGAGTAGAGTACTCAATCTTGATGTTCCTAAGAAAGGCTGTAAGAACTTTAAACTTATCTGACTAGTTTCTAAGAAAGAACACCCATGTGAATTTAGAGAAATCATCTATAATAACTAAGGTATATGACTTTCCTCCCAAACTCTATACTGCAATAGGTCCAAAAAGGTCCATATATAGCAAATTGAAAATTCTAGGTGAATCACTCTTAGAAATGGATTTAAAACTATTTTTGGTTTGCTTGTATAATTGATAATCCCTACAAAGTCCTTCCTTCTTATAAGAACTAGAAGGTAGTCCTCTAACAAGGTTGCCCTTAGATAGTTTAGCAATAGTCCTAAGGTTTAAATATCCAAACCTTTTATGCAATAATTCATTTGTTTTACCGATTTGATTAAACAGGCAAATTTCTTAATTAGCAGAATTAAAATTAACTAAGTATATATTACCTTGTCTAATTCCAGTTAAAACAGTTTTTTTTAATCAGAAGTAATAAAACATAATGACTTATTAAAAGATACCTGATAACCTTCATCACATAACAACTTATGGAGATGATATTATGCTTGAGACCATTCACATAAGCTACCTTCCTGAAGGTAACTAATCCGATCTTGACATTATCATAGCCTTCTATCTGTCCACAGTTAGAGTCTCCAAAAATTACTTTTAGTCCAAGCTTAGCTTTGAAGTCACTTAAGTTTGCTTTGCTTTTTATCATATATTTTGAGCAACAACTATCCAAATACCACTGTCCCTGTGTGGTGGGATAGTTCCTTTCCTATACCGAACAAATAAGATGTTCTTGACCTAGGTTACCTTAGGTCCTAGCTTTATTTCATAATAATAATTAGAAATGTAAGTATATTCTTGTTGATCCTTATAACCAATTGGATGAAATCTCTTAGGAGGGATGATCTACTGAGTAAAGAGATTTATAAATCTTTGAGTTTTATTATAATTTTGAAAAGAATTAAAATTTCTATTTTGAAATTCTGAGTTCGATGAATTATAATGAGTTGGTCGAGCTGAGTTCGACGAATAGGAGTGAGTTTGTCGAGCTCCATTCACAAAATGATAATATTCACTTTGTTGGAACCCCTAGTTGGATTTGGGCTAGGTTCACTGAGTTAGGATGTGACCCAACATGTATAGATCAGGGTTATAGTTGTGTCTTAGAGTCAAGGTCTAGTCCCTTAAGGCAACAGTTCAAAGGACAAGCCTCCAACACTGCCACAGACTCAAGACTTAATAAAAAGGAGATCTGCATTCATCAAACTCCGATCGACGATCGTCATGCTCAGCTCGACTTATCCAGAGACAATTCTCTGAGCTGAGCTCGACAAACTTAGATCTCAGCTCGACGATCTCTGAACATAGTAATAACTCCTCTATCAAACTTTAGTCGACGAACAAAGAACATCAGGTCGACGAACTCTGTCCTAAGGTCGACTAACACTTCAACTCTCAACACAAAAATTAACTCAGTGCCATAGTTCACTCAAAGCCAAAGATCTCTCAATGCGAAAAATTTTTTAAAGACAAAGTTCAGTCAACGTCTCAACGCCAAGATCAATACTTCAATACTCAACAGCAGAAAATATTCTAAGTCCAGACTTCAGACTCAGCTCAACGATCTTGGATCTCAGCTCGACGAACAGCCGTTCTCAGGTTGACGAAATCACAGGTCGACGAAAGCCATTCTTAGGTCGACGAAAGATGTTCTCAGGTCGACGAAAACTGTAAGGCATATTGTCATTTATTCATTCCTTTTCTGTCTCCTTGTCTTATACTACTATAAGCCGTTAATTTACTGGATAATCAATGCTCTTATATCTTTTGAATTGAGTCATTACTAGCAGCAATGATTATAAATATTCTTCATGAAATTAACTACTTATATCTCGGGACAGACATAGAATAGAATATATGACAGCATACTTGCCGTTTTTCATTTCCAAGATTCCGGCTAAGCATTTATTGTAGATTTTTGAATTAGACCAAGCCACATATATGATTGGAGGATCTCTCAACAAACAAGATACACTGAGAGCTAAGAAAAACAGAGAAGAAAAGTGATACACAAAAACTCGTATGCCATAAACAAGCAACACACAGGAAAAAGCTTACAGACATCAAAAGTACAGTGAAAAAAGTTCTCAGAAAAACTACTACTCTCAAGAGAAGAAGAAGGAAAAACCATCACCATCAAGAGTCCTTCTTCCTTTCTCTCTATGCTTTCAGGGATCTCAAGTGACAAGCTATTCAAATCAGTCAAGGATCTCTGAAGAGCCAAAAAGGCCAACTCACCCTTTCTCAAAGCTTCCACTCCTGAACCAGTCAAGATCTCAGGGGGGAGCTTTGACAACAACACAAATCCACTAGTCTTATCTCAGTTGTATTTGAGAAAGAGAAGAACACTATCACTCCCCACCTCTGTACAGGGTTTTAATTCCCTTCAAAATTATTCCTGGTTGCAAGTCTCCTAACCAAAAGGCTTGAGGATTGGTTTTTGAGCACCTGATCAAAAGCTCATTGGTGGCAGTCACCTGATCAAAACCTGTAGTGGATTCCTATCTAGGTTGGCAGAAGAGTGGATGTACCCTAGTTTGGGCAACCACTATAAATTTCTTGTGTTTTCTGTGTGGCTGTGTAGTTTTTGCTTTGTGCTTTTGCTGTGATATATTCTTATTGTATAGCTTAGTTTATCAGTTGCACTTGTGCACCTATACACTTATATTATAGTAACCTACTTTATTAAAAGATTTTTTATTTCAGTAAAAATCAAAAGATTTCATTAACTCTATTCACCCCCCCTAGAGTTTTTCAGAGCTTACCCTAACTTTCAATTAGTATCAGAGGGTGGTTAATCACATCATAATGGCTTACACCTGGATTATCTAAGATCCTCAGGATAATCTCTGAATAAATCTTATTAGACTCTTTGATTAGATTTTATTTTTATGATATCATGGCACAGAACAAGGACTATGCCAGCACCAGACCTCCAGTTTGCAACTTGCAAAAGTTTGGGATATGGAAGGCAAGAATCAAGCTTTAGATGAACTCTACTGATGAAATTTTTTTAATTCCATTATGACAGGACCACCAGCTCCAGTGCCCTCCACTTCAACTTCAGTAAATCTTAGTGCAGTTCCTCCTCCAGATAAAATTGATTCACATAAGAAGGCAAAGATTGCAAATGCCAGAGCTATGAACATACTGGTTCAGACTATGTCAGATGATATATTTCAGAAAGTTGCTGAATTTACATCTGCCAAAGCCATTTGGGATTCCCTCAACCAAATGGAAGCAGGTTCTACTGATGAGAGGAAGGATAGAAGATCCAACCTCTTATCTCAATATGAAAATTTCAGGAAAGATGAAGTAGAATATGTGGAAATAATGTACAACATGCTCAACTCAATTATCAGGGAGCTCAGAACATTGGATAAGGAAATTACTCTGACTAAGGTCAATGACAAGATCCTCATTTTCTTCCCTAGCACTTGGGATTCCAGAATATTGCCCATCAGAGAAGCCAGAAGCATGGCTGAAATCTCACCAAAATCTCTGCTTGGAAAGCTCAAATCTTATGAGCAATTGATCAAGTCAAGTGAAGCTGCAGTTGAACCAAAGGCTTCAACACCTACTAGAAAGGAACAGAACTCGGCACTCAAAGCTGTAGAGGAATCTTCCAGCTTATCAGCAAATGAAGAACTTTTGAGTCTCTTTGCTAAGAGATTCTATAAAATGGCAAGGAAGGACTTCAGAAGAAAGCCCTCAAGGAAGGAATATAAACCCAGGTATGACAAGACTCCTTCTAAAGAGGTTGTCTATTTTGGATGCAGGAAACCTGGACATTTAATCTCAGAATGTCCAGAAGTTCAAAAGAAAGACAAAATGCAAGAAAAGGAGTCAAGAAGACATCAGCACAGCAAAGCCTCTTCCAGCAAGTACCAAAAGAAGGAGAAGGGCTTTGTGGCTGAAACCTGGAGTGATACTGAAGATGAAACATCCTCATCCAGCTCTAGTGAAGATTATGAAGAAGAAAAGAAGTCAAGAGAAATGTGCCTTATGGCAATTGATGCTGGAAGCAGCAGATAAGATTCAAAAGAATCAAGTGATGAAGAATTCCTCTCAGAAGAGGATCAGGTAATTGCTTCATATGATTTTCAGTCTAAAGAATTTCAATCTAAGTTTAAACTCTTATATTTAGACCTAATAGGATCTGAGAAGGAAATCAAACATCTCAGGGAAAAACTGTTAGAACAAGAAAAATTCATTGTTGACAATGAAAAATTAACTGAAGAATTAAATCTGGCTAATCAACAAATAGTATTTCTAAAATCTTAATTAAGTAAGGCTAAGGAATTAGAAGAAACCTTAAATGGTAGAAGTTTACAACTGATAGATATAACTAGCACAGTTAACACAAGATCTAATAATAACAAACTAGGATTAGGAGCCTCATCTAGTGAACAAATCCTAATTCAGAAAAATCAACTATCAAAACCTATTAACTTCATTTCTAAAAGTGGAAAGAAAAACACTGAGCAAGTAGAGAAAGTTAATGAAGTTCTTAAACAATTAGAACTTAAGAAAACTAATCAGAAGAAGAAAAACAAATAGCATAACTATGTTCAGCAAATATCGTCGAACTCAGAACGACGAAATGGGTATGGTTCGTCGAACTCAGAACGACGAACTCTGAACGCAAATAATAATGTAATATATTCTTCGAACTGGGATCGACGAAACCAGTATGGTTCGTCGACCAGAGATCGACGTTTTTGGGGCTCTGAGAATGGATATTTCCATTCTTCGAGCAGAGATCAATGAACTCATTCCCGATCGTCGAGCTCAGATTGACGAACATACTCGAATTTGTCCAACTCAGATCATAACCAGTGTAACCTAAAAACTGATAAACCTGTTAATCCCTTTAGTTAGTTGGTCATACCTCCCAAGAGTTATCATCCTTTAGGTTATAAGGATCAACTTGAATGTTCATTCATTTCAAGCTTTAGTTATGTCAAACATCAAGGACCCAAGGTAACCTGGGTCAAAAACTTATAATCCCTTATGCAGGTAGAAGATAAACCTGTCACTCAAAACAAATGGTACCTGGACAGTGGTTGCTCTAAACATATGACAGGTTGCAAAGAATGTCTAATCAATTATAAAGCCAAGATTGGACCCAAAGTAATCTTTGGGGACTCAGTCTTTGGATTGACAGAAGGCTATGGTGACTTCAACTGTTGAGCTGTCACATTCAATAAAGTGACCTATGTGAATGGTCTCAAGCATAACATGATATTAGTAAGCCCAATATATGATACAGGTTATCAAGTAAGCTTTACTAACTCATTATGTCTTATCTCTTTAAATAACACAACTGTTTTAACTGGAATTAGACAAGGCAACATCTACTTAGTAAATTTTGAATCAGCAAAATTTGAAATTTGCTTATTCAATTCTGTTAGAATTCAAACTAACTTATGGAACAAAAGACTAGGACATGTAAACCATAAAAATATAACTAGGTTATCTAAAGACAATCTTGTTAGAGGTTTACCTTCTGGTCCCAACAAGAAGGCCTCTACAGGGCTTGTCAGCTAGGAAAGCAAACTAAATCTAGTTTTAAATCCATTAATAAGAGTGATTCACCTAGAATCTTGTACTTGCTCCATATGGACCTTTTTTGCCCTATTGCAGTACAAAGTCTAGGAGGAAAAACTTATACATTAGTTATTATAGATGACTTCTCTAGATTCACATGGGTTTTCTTTTTGATAACTAAGTAAGATATTTTTAAAGTTCTCACAGATTTTCTCAAGAACATACAAATTGAGTACTCTACACAAGTTGTATTGATTAGAAGTGATCATGGCACTGAGTTTGACTCTTTTCTTGTGCTAGAGTTCTGTGAGAAGGAAGGTATTATACATTGTTTCTCAGCTCCAAGAAATCCTCAACAAAATGGGGTAGTTGAAAGGAAGAATAGAACACTCATTGAAGCTGCAGGTACATTGCGTGCAGATGCTTACATGCCTCTTTCCTACTGGGCAAAAGAAGTAAGCACAACAAACTATGTTCTGAATAGAATTTTAATACATAAAATAAAGCTTAAGACTCCCTATGAACTACTTAAAGGGAAGAAACCTATAATAACCTATTTTAAAGTATTTGGATGTATATGCTATATTCACAATAATAACAAGAAACATCTTAGAAAGTTTGAAACTAAGGCTGCAATGGGAATTTTTCTAGGATATTCTCAAGTCAGCAAGGTATATAGGGTGTTTAATAAATCAACACTAAACACTGAAGAATCTATGCATGTGATATTTGATGAATCTAATATGTTTTACATGGAGAGAGATATCTCTACCAACAACAATCTATAGGTACAGAATTTGTGTGAGAGCTTAGATGATCTAAACCTTATCAAAATGGTTGAATCACATCCCTCTCCACAAGATATATCAGAAGTTGAAAGTGAAGAAGAGATTGTGGAAGCAGTTCAACTTCCCCAACAGTTGATGCAATTCCACAAGAGGAATTAAATCAAATAACTGTTGCTGAATGAACTTCTCCTAATAATCTTGTCACACTTAGGGATCACCCTAGATCTCAAGTAATTGGAGACATATCATCAGGAGTGCAGACAATACATGAACTCAACCCTGATGTGATGCTTGCCTGCTTTCTCTCTCAAATTGAGCCTCAATCCAAATCTAATGCAGAGCAAGATCCAAATTAGATCACTGCAATGCAGGAGGAACTCATCGAGTTTGAGAGGTGTAAAGTTGGGACTTAGTTACAAGGCCTAAAGGCTATCCAGTAAATGAGACTAAGTGGGTATTCAGAAATAAACTTGATGCCCAAGGTGTGATAGTGAGGAACAAGGCAAGGCTTGTTTCTCAAGGATACAAGCAAGAGGAAGGAATTGATTATGATCAAACCTTTGATCCAGTTGTAAGACTTGAAGCTATAAGGATCTTCTTAGCTTATGCAACATTCAAGAAGTTTAAAGTCTACCAGATGGATGTAAAAAGTGCATTCTTAAATGGAGAACTGAAAGAAGAGGTGTTTGTTTAACAACCACCAAGTTTTATCTCTCCAACTCATCCCTCTTATGTCTTTAAATTGCATAAGGCTCTTTATGGTTTAAAGAAAGCTCCAAGAGCTTGTTATGAGACATTAGTTAGCTTTCTCTTAGAGCATGGTTTTTCAAGAGGCATGGTTGATAGAACCCTTTTTACAAAATTGCATCATGATAAAATTCAATTAGTACAAATATATGTAGATGATATTATCTTTGGTTCTACTAATCCAAATCTGTGCAAAAGATTTTCTGATCTAATGCACTCAAGGTTTGAGATGAGTAGCATGGGTGAGTTATCATATTTCCTTGGTCTCCAAGTGAAACAAACCCTTGAAGGAATCTTCATCTCTCAGTCTAAATATGCTAAAAATCTTATTAAGAAGTTTGGGATGAATGATGCCTCTGTCATGAAAACTCCCATGGCTTCCAATGTTGTTGTAGATGCTGATGAATCTGGAAAACCAGTTGATCAGACCAAGTATAGGGCCATTGTTGGATCCCTACTGTACTTAATAGCAAGAAGACCAGACATTATGTTTGCCACATGTCTTTGTGCTAGGTTCCAGGTGAACCCTAAAAAATCTCACCTTATTTTCTTAAAAAGGATTTTGAGATATATAAAAGGTTTTCCAGATCTAGTCCTCTGGTATCCAATAGAATCAGCATTTATGTTAACTTGATTCTCTGATGCTGATTATGCTGGATGCAGAGTAGACAAGAAAAGCACCTCTAGAACATGTCATTTCCTTGGTGACAGACTTGTATCTTGATTCTGTAAAAAGCAAACATCTGTTTCAACATCAACTGCTGAAGCTGAATATATGGCTGCAGGCAGCTACTGTTCACAGATCTTGTGGATACAAAACCAATTACTGGATTATGGTGTCAACTTAAATAATTCAACTATTCTATGTGATAATACAAGTGCTATTTCCATTGCACAAAATCCAGTTTTGCATTCTAGAACAAAGCATATAGACATTAGACATCATTTCATTAGAGATTGTGTTTACAAACAAAATATTAAACTGAGTTTATCTCTACTGATTTGCAAAGAGCAGACATATTCACCAAACCATTGGACTCATCCAAGCATCTGTTCTTTGTCAATCAGCTTGGTATGATATATGGTCAAGACTTAATGTAATGCTATGTCACTAGTCAAAGAATTGTCTCTGTTCGTCGATCTGAGATCAATGAACTGATAACAGTTCTTTAGATTTCTCGTCGACCTGTGCTCGATGAAATCTCCTGGTGAAGTAATTTTCGTCGATCTAAGTTCGACTAACTTACTTCAGAAACTTTTCGTCGACCTGAGATCGACGAAATGCTTTTAAATCTTTTGCCTGATATCGACGAACTTGTTGACTCTAAATTATTTCATCGACCTCAGATCGAGGATCTTCTAACTTTTTCGTCGAACGAAGTTTGTCGGTTCATATTCTTGAAAACCTTATATTTTAGGTTTTCTTCGACCTCCGTCCCGCGCTTTCAGTTCCCCTTTTCACTTGATCTTCGTTTTCTCTCTTGCTGGTGCATTCATGGCGATTCCAGCACGCGCCCTTTCGGAAATGAAATTTTACACAGGATTCGACATGGATTTTTCCTCATTCTAGCATTCAGATCTAATCTTTCTTCCCATCCTACAACTGCTAGAAGACCAACAACTGAAACAACTGTTGACCATGAGAATCAAAATACCCAGCACAGAAATCAGAGAATGGGTGTACACAGCTACCGTCGATGAAAACAAGAAGACTGGCACCATCGCAGGTAACAAAATCTCTCTTACCCCCAATATTCTTTCTGCACTGTTTGGATTGAAAAATTGTGAGGAAGAGTTAGAAATTGATTCGGAAGAGTCTGATATAATGCTGAATACAATAGGACACTCTGGAGATAACCCTAATAAACTACTGAAGAAACACCTATCTACCGAGTTCAAATTTCTCGCAGATATAGTTAGGAAAATCTTGCTGGGCAAGCACACTGCACATGATTACATAACCAGGCATCTATTTCTGGTCATGTGTGCAGTGGTAAACAAGAAGCAGGTGGACTGGGCTCAGATCATCTTTGATCTTATTAGGGAAAAGAACAACAAGAAGGAAGTGAATTTTGGATGAATCTTAGGAATCTTCCTGACAACAAAGGCTGCTGAATCACTGGTCTCCCCGACCACATTCATCAATGCCAGCAAGAAGCTCACATGCACCTTGTTTGGCAGGTGGGAGAGGACAATCACTAAGCCCTCCAAGGCTTCATCCTCTGCCACCCAGACTTCTAAAGGTACTAGGGATGTTAAAGCCACTCCCCACCCGACTGAAGAACTCCTTTCCACTCCTCCACCATCTCCTATCCCTCCAGTTCCATCCCAACAACAAGTCTAGTCATCTTCCACTACCATCCACATCTATACCCAAACACCTCCAGCCTCTCCAATTCCCTCTTCACCTACACATCTCCCATCTCCTCCTCCTTCACATCAACATGACATTTCCATCCCTACACCACCTCTATCCACTCTTCCATCTCATTTGGTTGACTTTAACCTCTCCTCCCTTCCTTCCTTTAATTTGCTTTCCTCTCCCCTGAACTCTCCATCACCACAACATGACTCTCACTTAGAAACTCCACCTCCACCTCCACCTCCACCTCCACCCATTCATCCTCCAACACCATCTACTCAATCAGCTACTCCTCCAGTTTCTGCCTCCCCAACCCTGGACCCCTCTCTTACCCCAACCATCATCTCTCTTCTCACCCCCTTACTCAAAACTCTTATAGCAGAGGCTATTTCCCCTCTTGTTGTTTCCATCTCATCCCTTGCTACTTAAATCTCTTCCCTAACCTCTGCTCCATCTTCAATTGGGGTCTGGCTTCAGCACCTGCTGAAACCAGGCAGGGGGAGATACTTGATGATGAAGCACCAGCAGTAGCAGCAAAAGCACAACCAGCAGCAGGACCAGTTGTACTTATAGTAGATATAACAGAAGCAGCAGCAGAGAATGTAGATTCTGATTTAATTGATCTATTTAAATTTATTGAAACTGACATGGACATTGATGAGTCAGTGATAGCTAAAATAAAATCTGTTGGTGATGTTGTCATTCATCCCACAGTAGACTTGATAAGTCTATTAAAGACTTTTGACACAACTTATCTAAGTTTCCCTCCAGATGAATCTACTAAGCCATCCATGGCTAATGTACCTTATTCCTCCCCAATTAGTCCTGAAGTTGCTAAGCAACTTAAAGACAGTTTTGACAAGCTTCCTGACACTCAAACAGAGACAATAAAGGCTGATTCAGTCAGATCATTCTCACCACCAGAAACATTTTCTATCCCAACATTTGTCATGGATGATTCCCCAATGCCCGATCTTGATGCTTTGATCATGGCTGATATTGAAGAAGAGAATAAGGCAGTTAATGAAAGCACTATCACAAGTCACTCTCGAATATCAATTGATATTCCTCCCCCAGCTCCCTTCAAGCATGGAAAACCCTCCAATTCCACTGAGCTCCTAAAAGAAATAGATGATTTGTATGTCAATCCTCAAGGATCGTCTGATGATGATGATGAGGATGATGATGACTCTTATGAGGAACCCAAGAAAAAGAATGTCTCAAAGAAAAGGAAAGCTCTACCTCCTCCTGCTCCCAAACCTCGTAACACCAATGATACTCCATACTACATTCTACAGAATATAACTCCATACAAGAGTATGCCGGCTTGGATGTGGCTATCCATAAATGAGCAGAAAGCTAGAAAGAAGAGCATGAGATATTATCCACCTCCTCAGAAGTTTAGAAGAGGTCCACCTCCTCGTCCTCCTCCTTCTGTTGGTGCTTCAAGTTCTACCTCTCAAGCCTCTGGTGCATCTTCCCAGCCTTCCTCCTACTCAAGAACATATCAAAGGCAGGAAGATCCTCCAAGACTCTATTCCAAGGAAGTAGTCAGCATCACAGAAGTCAGAGTCTCTCAGAACAAGTGAAATAAGTCATTTTTCAAGATCCCTCTCCTCCTCCTCATCAACAAGTTACCTCAAAAACTCAGAAGACAACTGCTTATCAAGTCAAAAAATCTGATGCATCCTTCAAACCTAAAGGAAAATATAGTGAGGCTGCCCCTACAAAATCTCTTTATTCCCTAAGTGATGATCAGCTCAGCTCTACATGCTTTCAAGCTCAGTCCACTCAGTTTAAAGAAGTCACTGTATTGCCTCCTTAAGAAGATCAGCCACCTATTGAAAAAGAACTTGATCCAAACTTTAGGATGGCTAGGCTTCAGGAACTGATTGGTCTTTCTCAGATAAGAAAAGCTATAGATGAAGGAAAAGATCCATCCTCATTCTCAACTATGTCCTCCTTCAGAGAAAAAGAGCTGGATAAGATTCAAGTGAGCAGGAAAGTCTTCAACCCAGCTGAATATAGACATTGAATCCTGAAGAAGTTGTGCCCAGGGTAAGCACTCAGACAACTCTAGGTGAGCAAGACTTGATGACATCCAAGAAGAATGTACAAGACAAGAGCAGGAAGATAACCTTCTGAAAACCTTCATCTGGCCCTTCAACCGATAAACCATAGTCTATGTTATTAGTTTAATGATTAACTGATTATGTACAATACACTGCTATAACATATCTGCTGATGTTATTTCATCCCTTCAGATATTTATGGTCCTTGTATTTTATTTCTTTTCAGTTTTGTTATTAGTGACCTCACCCAAATAGTGGGAGATTGTTGGAACCCCTAGTTGGATTTGGGCTAGGTTCACTGAGTTAGGATATGACCCAACATGTATTGATTAGGGTCATAGTTGTGTCTTAGAGTTTATGTCTAGTCCCTTAAGGCAATAGTTCAAAGGACCAGCCTCCAACACTGCCACAGACTCAAGACTTAGAAGATTCAAGACTTAATAAAAAGGAGATCTGTGTTCGTCGAACTCCGGTCGACGATCGTCATGCTCAACTCGACTAACGCAGAGACTATTCTCTGAGCTAAGCTCGACAAACTTAGATCTCAGCTCGACGATCTCTGAACATAGTAATAATTCCTCTGTCAAACTTCAGTCGACGAATTAAGAACATCAGGTTGACGAAATTTGTCCTCAGGTCGACTAACACTTCAGCTCTCAGCGCAAAAATTGACTCAGCGCCATAGTTCACTCAAAGCTAAAGATCTCTCAATGCCAAAATTTATTCAGAGCCAAAGTTCACTCAATGCTCTCAACGCCAAGATCAATACTTCAATACTCAACAGCAGAAAATATTCTAAGTCCAGACTGCAGACTCAGCTCAATGATCCTAGATCTCAGCTTGACGAACAACCATTCTCAGGTCAACGAAATCACAGGTCGATGAAAGCCAATCTCAGGTCGACGAAAGCCATTCTTAGGTCGATGAAAGCTGTTCTCAGGTCGATGAAAACTGTAAGGAATATTGTCATTTATTTTTTCCTTTTCTGTCTCCTTGTCTTATACTACTATAAGCCGTTAATTTCCTTGATAATCAATGCTCTTATATCTTTTGAATTGATTCGTTACTAGCATCATTGATTACAAATATTCTTCATGGAATTAACAACTTATATCTCGGGACAGACATAGAATAGAATATATGACAGCATACTTGTCGTTTTTCATTTCCGAGATTCCGGCTATGCATTTATTGAAGATTTTTGAATTCGACCAAGCTGCAGATATCATTGGAGGATCTCTCAATAAACAAGATACACTGAGAGCAAAGAATAATAGAGAAGAAAAGTGATACAAAAAAACTCGCGTGCCATCAACAAGTAACACACAAGAAAAAGCATACAGACATCAAAAGTGCAGTGAAAACAGTTCTCAGAAAAACTACTGCTCTAAAGAGAAGAAGAAGGAACAACCATCACCATCAAGAGTCCATCTTCCTTTCTCTCTTTGCTTTCAGGGATCTCAAGTTACAAGCTATTCAAATCAATCAAGGATCTCTGAAGAGCCAAAAAGGCCTACTCACCCTTTTGCTAAGCTTCCACTCTTGAACCAGTCAAGATCTCAGGGGGAGCTTTGACAACAGCACAAATCCACTAGTCTTCTCTCAATTGTATTTGAGAAAGAGAAGAACACTATCAATCTCTCATCCCCACCTCTGTACAGGGTTTCAATTCCCTTTAAAATTATTCTTGGTTGCAAGTCTCCTAACAAAAAGGCTTGAGGATTGGTTTTTGAGCACCTGATCAAAAGCTCATTGGTGGCAGTCACCTGATCAAAACCTATAGTGGATTCCTACCTAGAGTGGTAGAAGAGTGGATGTACCCAAGTTTGGGGAACCACTATAAATTTCTTGTGTTGTCTGTGTGGCTGTGTAGTTTTTGCTTTGTGCTTGCGTTGTGATATATTCTTATTGTGTAGCATAGTTTATCTGTTGCACTTGTGCACCTATACACTTATATTATAGTAAACTACTTTATTAAAAGATTTTTTATTTCAGTAAAAATCAAAAGATTTCAATAACTCTATTCACCCCCCCCCCCTCTAGAGTTTTTCAGAGCTTACCCTAACTTTCACACTTTTTGTGTTCCACGTTCATCGATCGCAGTTCGACAAATCATATTGATTTCGTTGA
This sequence comes from Platanthera zijinensis, assembly GCA_039513925.1. Taxonomy (NCBI): domain Eukaryota; kingdom Viridiplantae; phylum Streptophyta; class Magnoliopsida; order Asparagales; family Orchidaceae; genus Platanthera; species Platanthera zijinensis. The sequence goes on from CM077092.1 coordinate 99,741,565, forward strand.
GCATAATTTTAAAAATTATACCCAAATTCTTCATTCATAGTTCGTCGAGCTCTGTTCGATGAATGATGATTATTTTGTCGAGCTCGGTTCGACGAATTATTTTGAGCATAATTTTTCTTAAAATTTTAATTTTTATTTTGTTTATTCTTTTGTAAAACTTGAGTGGCTTTATCTATAATTTGTAATACTTCTTTTCCTTTGGTAGAAACAAATTTTACAGGTCTAGATAAAATGTTTTTCTATAACAGATGAGGTATATTTGATGAAGCTCCCATGCCTAGTTTGTCATGTAGCCTGTGATAGTGCTTTTTATAGTGTAAAACTATTAGGACATTTTTAGTTCTTTTTGTATGAAAATCATGTTTTTATACCTTTATTTTGTCTCCTTTTGTATATATTTTAATACCACTAAATATTTCCTCTTTTCTTTGCAGACTTGCAGAAACTCTGCAAATTTAGTCCAACTCAACAAAATCGTCGAGAAGAATTCGTCGAGCTTAATTTTGCCGAACGGCCCAGTTTTGTCGAGCGCAATCAGCCTAGAGTTCGTCGAGCTCGCCTCCTGCTTCCTTTTCGTTGAACGCACTTTCTACATTAGACGAATTCCTTGATTTTGTCAAACTCTCCTTCTGCAATCTCCGCTCGACAAAATCTCCTCATTTTGTCGAACTCGCCACCTGCTTCCTTTCCGTCGAACACATTTTCTGCATTCAACGAAGTCCTCATTTTCGACGAATTCCCCTTCTCCACTATTTCATCGAGCTCTTCCCCCTTCTCCTCTAATTCATCAAACTCATCGTCAATTTCGTTGAGCTCTCCGTGCTGCCAGAGATAAGTCCAGATTTTTAACAAAAGCCTGCTGACGCCATTAAATACACGTCACTCAGACCAAGGAAATCATCATTTCCCGCCAGAACCCATACCAAGGTCAACTCCCTTGCATGGTTGAATGCATGGGCATTTCCTGCTCCTTAAAAATTTATAAATAGAGCCCCAACCCTTAAGAAAAAATATAGATTTTTGGAGAGAAGGGGAAGTGATGCCAGTTTAAGTTCTTCCTAGCGTTCTTCCACTCTCCTACTTTTATTTTAATTTTTCTGTTTAGTTTTAGTTATTGTTTTAATTTTTAGTTTTCTGTAATAGCTTAGTTCTTTACTTCTGTAATATTTTTTATTTCTGTCTTTACTTCTCTGCTTAGTTTTCTTTTCAGTGTAGCTTAGTTTTATTTTTCCAGCAAGTGTATTTATCTTTTATTGCAAGTTGTAATTCTCTGTTATTCTAATATAAAGATTGTTCACTGTTTGTTTTTGTCTCTGTTCCATTTTTTATACTCTCCTACTCATCTCTCCTCCTCAATTTCACCATGAGTAACTAATCCTCCTTCTACTCGATTTTGATGATTCGAGGTTCGAGTTCAATAAGTTATGATGCTGTAGTTTGCGTTTTCTTGTAATGTTTAGACCTTGAATTACTCTTGAATAATCATGTTTGGAGATATATCTTCGAAGTATATTTTCCATCTTTGTTTCCACTTTTAGCTAGCCGAGAGGCTCATAGTTGTGAGTGAACACTCAAGAGTAATGAGAGTTTCACGCACCCCTCGAGAGAGGCAGACGTCCAAATCTCCCGGATTGGAGTGAAATCCAATAGCGGGGTTCACAGCGTAAATCGAGCATTAGGCCTCCGATTTGGATGAGAGTTCGATCGGACCTTCCTAAACTCAGGTGGGAACGACTTCGAGAGAAGCGTGTTCATGATATAGGAACCTCCATGGTCATGGTCCTTTGCCTCATTTAGTTAGAGTTCATTATCGCATTTTTAATCAACTTTTGCCGAGGTGATTCTCGATCGAGTACTTTACTATTTCATCATTTCAAACCCTTGTTATCTTTTTTAGTAGTTCTTATTTAGCTGCAAGTAGTTCTCTTTTTATTGCAAATATTTCCTTTCTTAATAACAATTAGTTTTCTTTTAACAAACCCTAAAACAATCCTTCAATAAGATAATAGTTTTCGTGTGAGTAAGATTACTCAACGGTTCCCGGATTTTAATAATACACTTGTGTCCCCTAGCAACAGTTCAATAGGTATACTTGCCTATTTGGATTGCTAGTTCGACTCTCTTTTCTGTAGTACGAAAAGCAATCACTAGCCTGACATTGACTGTGCTTGTAATATTCAGCAGTTTGATGCTTCTCCCATTAAGGGATTCTTCAAACATTTTACCCTCAGATACTGTGTTTTCTAATGATACTTTTTGTTCAGAAGCAATTCTCAAATCATTTTTGAGTTTTATGTTTTCAGAAAATAAATTATCTAATTCAGTTATTTTCTCTCTGAGAAGTTTTATTTCCTTCTCATATTTTATTAAATTTTTACATAGTAATTTAAAATCTATTTTAAACTAATCTGAAGTAAAATCAAAAGAAGAAATTACTTGATCTTCTTCAGAGTCTGATTCAGACTCAGAATTACTACATGATGAATTGATTGACATCAACAAGACTTCCTTAGCCTTTGCTTCTTCTTCATCTTCAATTGACCTAGATTAAGACATCTAATCATATTCACTCTAGGATTTAGCTACAATACCAATCTCCTTCTGTTTTTGTTTACCAGAAAAGGGTTTGTTAGAGTGTTTCCAATAGTCTTTTTCATTCTTCTTATCCTTCTTCTGATTCTCAGGACATTCTGGAAAAATATGTCCTGGTTTCCTGCAACCATAACACACAATTTCATTAGTGGGTGTTTTGTCATACCTTGGTTTGTCATTATTTCTAGAAGATCTTCTCCTGAAGTCTTTTCTTGCTATTTTGTAGAATCTCTTAGCCAAGAGAACTATAAGATCTTCAATCTCTAGAATGACTTCTGCTTCTTCTGTTGCTTGGAAAGCAATACTTTTCTCTTTCCTTACTAAAGTTGAAATCCTTTGTTCATCTTCCATTATTCTAATGAGCTGCTCATAAGATTTGAGCTTGCCAAACAGGGCCTCTGTTGTAATCTCATTTAAACTTCTGGCTTCTTTGATTGGCAAAATCCTTGAATCCATGTGCTAGGGAAACACATAAGGATCTTATCATTGACTTCTTTCAATGTGATGTCCTTCTCCAAGGTCTTCAGTTCATTAATAATGAGACTTATACTTGTGTACATTTTATCTACAGATTCAGATTCTCTGTAACGCCCATGATTTTTCTGCCATTATTTAAATTCTCGTTTGGCATTACGTCGACGCATTTTATTGTCTTGCACCATCTGTGGAGTGTGGTCTTAACTCCTTAGAACTGGGTGCCCTATTTTGTAGCATGTTGGCAAGATCTCCCTATCAAGCCGAGTCGTTTTGGGTGACCCGGTGTGGCCTCTCGGGGGATGCTTGTGTTCTTGCTTCGGGAGGGTATAAATCGAGTTATGTTCGTCAAAAGTTAGTTTCTACTTCGCCGTTGTGTTCGTAGCGTGGATATTTAGCTACGGTGCGAATTTCGTCGAATTCCGAGGTGGTTCGGTTTTCAAGTCGTTTTGGGTGTGCTATTAGTAAAAACAAATTGGAAATCTGTTTGCTTAAGTGAACCGACGGCTTAGGAGGCGGTTAAGATTAGGCGTTATTAGAGTTATTTAAAAAGCCTTAATCAGTAGATGGCGGGCCCACTTTTCTTCTTCTTCCCGAGACCGAACCCGCCTCTCCTGTACGCGGAAAAGCAGCGGAGAAACCGCCGACCTGCTACTCTTCGAACGACGATTCTGGGAGCGTTTGTGGACGGAATTCAATTCCGAAAGCGGATTTGGGTTGCTCTCTCTTTGACCTACGTTTCTACCGTAAGAGATTTGATTTTCGTGGAGTGTTAGGAGGCTTGGATTTTCGGTTTCTTGTGGTTTTCCGCCATTAAAGTGCGGGTTTGCTTGTTAGGTGCTGCTCCTTCTAGTGCAGAACGAAAAGGAGGGAAAGTCGACCAAGCTTCGCCGGAAATCGAGGCAAGTGGTATTCTTGCCCTTGACATTGTTGTTCTTTTGAATTTTGAAATGTTTCCCGGTTATCCCTAGGGTAGAAACCAAGCATATTCTCCTTTATTTTGCTAAATTTTAGGGCTTAGATTCTCCTATGAGCCCCCTCCTTATGCTGTTTGCTCAACCTGCTAGTTGTGTTCACAATTTAGACTCCAGATTTGTAATTCTAGTTGGGTACTTTTGCGGGTGGGGCCGAGAGAGAGAGTGAGGGAGGAAGTTGTGGTAGGGCTCTGGTTAGAACCAGCCTTAGTAGACTCTCGGGTTTTGGTGTTGAGTGTAGTGCACACACTCAAAGCAAAAAGCCGCAAAGACTTGGCGTTAAGTGTGGTGGACACACTCAAAGCCATAGTTTGGTCTGTTCCTTGCGGCTGAGTGGTGGGGTGATTGAGTGATAATTTTCATCTAAGTCAAAATCGACGGGAATCACCAAGTGATTCCCGCCGATTTCGACATGTATCGCCAGTGATTCCCACCGTTCGGCGAGAATCATCCTTGATTCCCGCCGATTCGGCAAGAATCATTCTGGATTCCCGCCGATCGGCGAGAATCATCATGTATTCTCTCCGATTCGGCGAGAATCATCCTGCATTCCCGCCGATTCGGCAAAAATCAGTCTGCATTCCCGCCGACCTCCTCTTGTTGGCGATGGTTTAGGGTTTTCCTGCGGGAGTGAACATTGGAGTAGAGTGAGTTGACCTCACTGAACGCCAAAGCTGCTTTGGCATCGAGGGAGGTGGACTAACTCAATGCCACCGTTGAGTTTTGTGGTTTTGCTAAAGGCGTTGAGGGAGTGGACCTCACTCAACGCCATGGCTGTTCTGCCGCTGAGTGAGGCTAACTCACTCAACGCCAAGGTATGGTTAGGCACTTAGTGGGTTCCACTCAACGCCAAGCTGTGTTGAGTAACTTCAACACTGTTTCTCTTTCCTTATTTTTCGTTCCCGAGTGAATTCCTTTATTTTATGTTGAGTTTCCTTGTCGGCCATGTTTTTTTTATTTCCTAAAGGCTGAATCGTGGGTCATGGTTAGTAGTGGTGGTTTGAATCTCTTTATGGGGGAGGTATTGTGTAATTTAGCCAAGGCCATCCTTATTCTTCTATCTTGCTCCAGGTACGGGCTGGGCAAGGGGGTGGAAGGTCCCTTGTGCTTTCACATGTAGACCCTTGAGCCTGTTGGCTGGGAAATGGTGGTTGGGGGATTGAGATTGGCTCTAACACCGGGTCCATGTTGTTTGTTTTTGCTACTACCATCTCCCACATCTTAGGGTGTTAGAAGTTTCTCCCTTGGTAGATTGCAGCACTTTGGGCTCATAGTAGCCTAGTAGACCCTGCAGGATGTAGTTTCTGGGCAGGGTTGGTGCTGATTCCTCACACGTAGTGCATTCCTTATTGTCTTTCCTTGGGCAGTTGTGACTTTTTCTGCTGTGTGTTTTCCTCTTTTATTTATTCCCTGGTTGACACTTCCATGCAGTTTTTCCTTGTTTTGCTTGTTGAGGTATTCCTTCTTCTTTTGAATATCTCAGGTTCTGAGCAGTAGCCAATTTGGTGGCTAGGTTGTGGTGGTGTTGTTGGTGGTCTCTTGGACTTTGGAGATCTTGTTGCTTTGTTAGTGAGGTAGTTTTTTTGTACTTTTCTTACAGACATACATATTTGCCTGTGGGTTCATGTCTGGTTGTTGGCGCCCACTGATAGTTTTTACCTTTGTACTAGATATATTACTTTTGCTGCTACCATTTTATAGAAATAGTTTACTTGCTCTGGGGAGGATTTATGCTAGGTTACTAGTTATTTTAAAACTACAATTATTATTATTATAAGATTATTGCATGATCAGCATGTTTTATAAAGGTAAATCACTATTTTCCAAACAACGTATAAAGATGGTTTCCTTATATATAATATAAATTAAATGTAAAGTCTTGCATAGCATAAGTGGTCCTCTTGGGGCTCTTATGCACTTCTTAGGATGTCAAACCTGAATAAAATATTTTTCCGCAGCGCTTAAGTATAGTTTTAAACTGTGGACTAGGTGATCCACCGAGCTGAGGGATACGGCCTCTAAAGTATAACTGATTTTCTAATCATTAAACTCATTAATTTCTTTCATAAAGTGTAGTAGATGGTTTTGCTTGAGCGTCAGCAGTTATCCCTTGCTTGACGTGGCATCATGACGCGCGTTTTCTCATACTCTGATAATTCTTTAATTCAGAGAAAATGCGGATTGTGACAGTTGGTATCAGAGGGAGGTTGCTTGACAAGTTAGTCAGGCAACCTTCCTTTGATTGCTTTAGTAGTTCAACATCATGTCATTCACACACCAATATGTCATCAACACGTCTTGGCAAAAGCACGAACACTACACTCATAGCATAATATAAAGTATACGGGGCATATTATGTAGTATGGGATGCATAATATGTGTTCGTATATGGATCCACCATAGGGGCAACATGTGAGGGTTATTTTGTATGGGATGCATAACCTCACAACATGGCTGCGACTAGCACATTTTCTTTGCTTCATTGCATGTGAATGTTATGTAGTATATGATGCATAACATTTTCATGTGTACGCCGCTCATAACATGCATTAGGGTATGTTTAGAATGCATAGCACAAACATGCATAGCATAACATTGCTTAAGCACAACGTGCCAAACAAAAGACTGGCATGATGACATATGTACACACATAAGTTCTCGAGTCAAAAATAATATAAAGTCATGCATTCCCGATCTAGGCATAAGAATTAGTATGGTTGTGGTTAACCATCCTAGGTTAGGGCATAACATCAATTTTTGTATATAAAAAAAACTCCCAGAGCAAGTTTAGCAGCTTTAAGTTCATATCTATATATGTATTGTCTGTACTTGTAGTTGGGTCTAGCCGTTGTACTAAGATATAACTAGTGTAGCTTTGAATTTAGGATGGCGACAAGTCCTTCGACTAGATCGACTCCCCTCTCTGAGGGTGAGTCATCTGGAGCTCAGAATGATGCGGTAATCGAAAGCTTGCGGCAGAGTAGCGATTCCTTAACCAGGTAGTTGGTGGAGGTGCGAGCCCAGATCCAGTCTTTGGTGGCAGTTATGGCAGGTAAGACTCAGGGAGTGCAAGGCCCTGTAGGGGGGATTGCTGTTCCTCCCCTTCCTGTACCCTTAAGACCTCCAGTGGTGGTGCCAGCAGAGATGGCCTTCATCTCGCAGTTTCAGAGGCTGAGCCCTACCACTTATGACGGGATGGCAGATTTCATGGTGATAGACGACTGGCTGATCTCCATGGAGGAGATGTTCACGTACTCAGGTACTGCAGATGATCAGAGGGTGATGTTAGCCGCCTATCAGCTTAAAGGTTTTGCTAAGAATTGGTGGCTCAGAGAGAAGGAGAGCTTGGTAGCTAGATGCTCTTGGGAGGTGTTCAAGGAGATGCTGTTGAGGAAGTTCTTACCCTTGGTCGAGCGTGACCTCCTTATGAACGACTTCCTCCATCTAAAGCAAAGGCAACTCACGGTGGGTAAGTATGAGATAGAGTTCAGCAAGTTGAGCCGTTTTGCCCCTTGATTGGTCAGCATTGAGGCAGATTGAGTTAAGCGATTTCTCGGTGGTTTGAGGAGTGAGGTGCAGCAGATGATAAGTGCTTATGGGTCAGAGACTTATGTAGGAGTAGTGGAGGCTGCTCTGAAGGTGGAGGCTATTGAGACTGCGAAGAGCAGAGGACAGCAAAGTAGGAAGGATAAGAGGAAGTCTGTGGAGGAGAAGAAACCCCAGGTACCTTAGGCAGCTCCGGGAAAGAAGAGCAAGGTGGTGTGCAGCTTCTGTTGCCGGTCAGGCCACCCTATCGAGAGATGTTTCAAGAGGGCAGCAGCTCAGAGGAAGGATCAGGTTCATGCGATTCAGGGTGCTCCTAGGAGAGATGTCTCCTGTTCTGTTTGCAAGCGAACCGGGCATGATGCTGCCTACTGCTGGTCTAAGGATAAGGTCTGTTTTCAGTATGGGACGAAGGGACACATCAAGTCTAGGTGTCCTCAGGTCTAGCCTGCTCTTCATGTAGTTCCTCTTCAGGCATTACCTCAACCTCAGCGTGTGGACAAAGGAAAGGGAAAGCTGAACGTGATCTCTTCCGAGGAGGCTCAAGCTTTGACTCAGGTCATCTCTGGTTAGTTGTCTTTCCAGCCTGAATGTTTTGTTCTTATCTTGCTAGAATGTTTGTATTATTGTTGTGGTAGTTCCTTAGTTATATATGTTCCTATAGGGAAGTTTAAGGTGAAGAACTGCTGGGCGCGGGTTCTGTTTGACTCTGGCGCTACCCACTCGTTCGTGGCTAGAGCCTTTGTAGAGCGACATCGGTTGACTTTAGATCGAGTTCGGGATACCTTTCATGTCAAGTTCCCCTCTGGTGAATCTGTGTTGTCAGATTTGGGCATGTTAGATTGCCCTGTTTTGTTGGGGGACTTCCTTGCGAAGGCAGACCTGAAGATGATTTATCTGGAGGACTTCGATGTTATTTTGGGCATGGACTGGCTGTCTAGGTATGATGCAGTCATTTAGTGCAAAGGGAAGCGCTTGGACTTCATCAGGGACGACGGTAAGCCCGGAAGCGTATATGCAGATCTGAGCCAGGATTCTCCTATCATCTTTGCGGTATGTGCTCAGAAGTTTTTTCGTTCGGATTGTTTTGCTTGTTTGGTCTCAGTGGTTGGGACCGCTGTTAGTGTACCGCGCTTAGAGGAGATTCCAGTTGTTCGTGATTTCGCCGATGTTTTTCCTGATGAGCTACCTAGCCTTTATCCCGAGCAGGATGTTGAGTTTGTGATCGATTTGGAGACGGGTACGCATCCTATTGCTAAGGCGCCGTACCGGATGGCCCCTCGAGAGCTAGAGGAGTTGCGAGTCCAGTTAGATGGGTTGTTGGCGAAAGGGTTTATCAGGCAGAGTTTGTCGCCTTGGGGTGCTCCTGTTCTATTTGTGAAGAAGAAAGATGGGTCAATACGGCTTTGCATCGACTATAGGGAGTTGAACAAAGTCATAATTAAGAACAGGTACCCTCTGCCGAGGATCGATGATTTATTTGACCAGTTGCGTGGTAGCACGGTCTTCTCCAAGATTGATCTTCGTTCAGGCTATCATCAGCTTAGGATCCGTGAGGCAGATATTCCACGGACTGCGTTTAGATCAAGGCATGGACATTTTGAGTTCTTAGTGATGTCGTTTGGATTGACCAACGCTCCATCAGCGTTCATGGAAATGATGAACCAGGTGTTCAAGGATTTCCTAGACAAGTTCGTGGTGGTCTTCATCGATGACGTGTTGGTCTATTCTCGCAGTGCTGAGGAGCATGAGCAGCATCTTCGCTTGGTTTTATCGGAGTTGAGGAACCATAAGTTATTCGCCGAGTTAAGCAAGTGCGAATTTTGGTTGCCTCAGGTCTCGTTTCTGGGCCACGTGGTGAATAAGAATGGGATCTCGGTTGACCCGGAAAAGATCACAACAGTGATGGATTGAAGTAGGTCGGGCACGCCCAAGGAGATCAGGAGCTTTCTAGGATTGGCCGGCTAATACAAGAGATTTGTGGAGGGTTTCTCTACCCCTAGCTGCACCTTTGAATAAGCTGACTCAGAAGAACGTGGCTTTTGTTTGGAGCGAGATGTGTGAAGAAGCCTTCCTGGAGTTAAGGAGGAGATTGTGCACTGCTCCCATTCTGACCCTGCCTGCTGAGGGTGTGGATTATGATGTATACGTGGATGCTTCGCATGTAGGTCTGGGATGCGTATTCATGCAGGTTGGTAAGGTGATTGCCTATGGGTCAAGGTAACTGAAGACTTATGAAAAGAATTATCCTACGCATGACCTCGAGTTCGCAGCGGTTATTTATGCGTTGAAACTGTTGAGACACAAACTTTATGGGGCTCAGTGCAAGATCTTCACCGACCATAAGAGACTGAAGTACGTGTTCATGCAGAAGGAGTTAAATCTGCGCCAGCGTCAGTGGCTAGAGTATGTGGCCGATTATGACGTAGAGATCCAGTATCATCAAGGCAAGGCCAATGTGGTGGCTGACGCCCTGAGTCGTAAGAAGGGAAAGATCTTTAATCTCACCACCGATCGTTTAGTGGAGGAGTTCCTCCTTATGGATATATCAGTGGGATGTTGTGGCCTGCAGAGTAGTTTGTCAGTGGCAGAGCCGTCTTGGATTTCTTTGACCAGACTGCACCAGAAGGATGACCCGGATCTTCTACACTTATTCTCCAGGACTGAGAGAGGAGAGTTGCCGGATTATTTCATCGATGATGCGGGAACTTTGAAGTACCGCGACAGATTTTGCATCCCCGCGGTTGGGGACATTCGGGGTATGGTTTGCAGAGAGGCTCATGGATCCAGCATTGCCTACCATCCAGGATCTCCAAAGATGTATCGTGACTTAAAGCAAATTGCCTGGTTGTATGGCATGAAAGGAGATATAGCCCGATTTGTTGCAGAGTGCCACACTTGCAAGCGGGTGAAGGCCGATCATGGAAGGCCTAGTGGCAAGTTGACTCCGTTATAGATCCTAACTTGGAAGTGGGAAAGTATATCAATGGATTTCATCACGGGTTTACCGCGATCCCTGAGGGGATTTGATTCCGTTTGGGTAATAGTGGATAGGCTGACGAAGTGTGCTCACTTCGTGCCATATAAGATTGATTACCCGATGAATAAGATAGCGGAGTTGTACTTGAATGAAGTCATCCGACTGCATGGTGTGCCGGTTAGCATCATTTCTGATCGAGACTCCCGGTTTACTTCTCGTTTTTGGCAGAGTCAGCTGGAGGGTTTGGGTACGGATCTGAGGTATTCTACTGCGTACCACCCACAGACTAATGGGCAGACGGAGCGGGTGAATCAGATATTGGAGGATATGATCCGATGCTACATTTTAGACAACGGTGGAGCGTGGGACGAGCGGCTGCGACTTATGGAATTTGCATACAACAATAGTTATCAGGAGAGCTTGCAGATGGCTCCGTTCGAAGCCTTGTATGGGAGGCGCTGCAGAACTCCGTTGTTTGGGGCTGAGGCTGGAGAGAGGCCTTTGTTGGGTCGTGATGCGCTTGAGGAAATGGAAGTAGCAGTGAAGCTTATTCGAGAGAAGCTTCGTATAGCTCAAGAGAGGTACGAGAAGAACGCCAATCAGCGTAGGTCTGTCTTGGAGTTTTCTGTAAGGGACCTTTTATTTCTTAAGGTTTCCCCGATGGTTGGTGTAAAGAGGTTTGGTAAGAATCAGAAATTTGACCCGAGGTATGTGGGCCCGTTTAAGATTTTGGAGCGGATTGGCGTGTCAGCTTACAGGTTGGATTTGCCAGCAAACTTCCCAGGTGTTCATAATGTTTTCCATGTTAGCCAATTGCGGAAGTGCGTGCGGAGCAGTGGGCAAGTCTTGGACGTTGTGCCCGAGTTGGAGCCCAACCTCTCTTTTGTTCAAGTGCCGTTCCGTATTTTGGATACTCAGGAACGGGTGCTGCGAAAGAAGTCTATTCCGATGGTGAAAGTTCTTTGGAGGAATCAGGATTTGGAGAGCGCGACTTGGGAGTTAGAGTCGGCTATGAGGGAGGCTTACCCTCAGCTGTTTCCCTGATTAGTTTGGTTTGTTTTTCTTCTTGTAATGTTTGGATTATTACTTTCCTTCTATAGTAGAAGTGTAGTGCGTAAAGTTTCGGGACGAAACTTTCTTTTAGGGGGAGTGACTGTAACGCCCCGATTTTTCTGCCACTATTTAAATTCTCGTTTGGCGTTACGTCGACGCATTTTCTTGGCTTGCGCCATCTATGGAGTGTGGTCTTAACTCCTTAGAACTGGGTGCCCTATTTTGTAGCCTGTTGGCAAGATCTCCCTAGCAAGCCGAGTCATTTTGGGTGACCCGGTGTGGCCTCACGGGGGATGCTTGTGTTTTGGCTTCGGGATGGTATAACTCGAGTTCTGTTCGTTAAAAGTAAGTTTCGACTTCGCTGTTGTGTTTGTAGCGTTGATATTTAGCTACGGTGCGAATTTCGTCGAATTCCGAGGTGGTTCAGTTTTTGAGTCGTTTTGGGTGTGCTATTAGTAAAAACAAATTGGAAATCTGTTTGCTTAAGTGAACCGGGGGCTTAGGAGGCGGTTAAGATTAGGCGTGATTAGAGTTATTTAAAAAGCCTTAATCAGTAGATGGTGGGCCCACTTTTAATCTTCTTCCCGAGACCGAACCCGCCTCTCCTGTACGCGGAAAAGCAGCGGAGAAACCGCCGACCTGCTACTCTTCGGACGGCGATTCCGGGAGCATTAGTGGACGGAATTAAATTTTGAAAGCGGATTTGGGTTGCTCTCTCTTGGACCTACGTTTCTACGTTAAGAGATTTGATTTTCGTGGAGTATTAGGAGGCTTGGATTTTCGGTTTCTTGTGGTTTTCCGCCATTAAAGTGCGGGTTTGCTTGTTAGGTGCTGCTCCTTCTAGTGCAGAACGAAGAGGAGGGAATGCCGACCAAGCTTCGCCGGAAATCGAGGCAAGTGGTATTCTTGCCCTTCCCATTGTTGTTCTTTTGAATTTTGCAATGTTTCTCGGTTAGCCCTAGGGTAGATACCAAGCATATTCTCCTTTATCTTGCTAAATTTTAGGGCTTAGATTCTCCTATAAGCCCCCTCCTTGTGCTATTTGCTCAACCTGCTAGTTGTGTTCACCATTTAGACTCCAGATTTGAAGTTCTAGTTGGGTGCTTTTGCGGGTGGGGCCGAGAGAGAGAGAGTGAGGGAGGAAGTTGTGGTAGGGCTCTGGTTAGAACCAGCCTTAGTAGACTCTCGGGTTTTGGTGTTGAGTGTGGTGCACACACTCAAAGCCAAAAGCTGCCCGGACTTGGCGTTGAGTGTGGTGGACACACTCAAAGCCATAGTTTGGTCTTTTCCTTGCGGCTTAGTGGTGGTTTGATTGAGTGAGAATTTTCGTCTAAGTCAAAATCGACGGGAATCACCAAGTGATTCCCGCCGATTTCGACGTGTATCGCCAGTGATTCCCACCATTCGGCGAGAATCATCCTTGATTTCCGCCGATTCGGCGAGAATAATTCTTGATTCCCACCGATCGGCGAGAATCATCCTGGAATCTCGCCGATTCGGCGAGAATCATCCTAGATTCTCGCCGATTCGGCGAGAATCATCCTGCATACCCGCCGATTCGGCAAGAACCAGTCGGCATTCTCGCCGACTTCCTCTTATTGGCGATGGTTTAGGGTATTCCTGCAGGAATGAACTTTGGCGTAGAGTGAGTTGACCTCACTCAACGCCAAAGCTACTTTGGCGTTGAGGGAGGTTGACTAGCTCAACGCCACCGTTGGGTTTTTTGGTTTTGCTAAAGGAGTTGAGGGAGTAGACCTCACTCAACGGCATAACTGTTTTGGCGTTGAGTGAGGTTAGCTCACTCAACGCTGCTGCCTCTTTTGCTAAAGGCGTTGAGGGAGTGGACCTCACTCAACGCCATGCCTGTTTTGGCGTTTAGTGAGGATAGCTCACTCAACGCCAGAGCTTTTCTTGCGGAGGGCGTTTGGTGAGTGATTCTCACTCAACGCCATGGATTTTCTGGCTCAGAGTGAGGCTAACTCACTCAACGCAAAGGTCTTATTAGGCGTTGAGTGGGTTCCACCCAACGCCAAGCCATGTTGAGTAACTTCAACACAGTTTCTCTTTCTTCAATTTTCGTTCCCGAGTGAATTCCTTGATTTTATTTTGAGTTTCCTTGTTGGCCATGTTTTTTTTTTCTTTCCTAAAGGCCGAATCGTGGGTCGTGGTTAGTAGTGGTGGTTTGAAGCTCTTCATGGGGGAGGTGTTGTGTAATTTAGCCAAGGCCACCCTTATTCTTCTATCTTGCTCCAGGTACGGGCTGGGCAAGGGGGTGGAAGGTCCCTTGTGCTTTCACATGTAGACCCTTGAGCTTGTTGGCTTGGAAATGGTGGTTGGGGGACTGAGTTTGCCTCCAACCCGGATCCATGTTATTTATTTTTTCTACTACCATCTCCCACAGCTTAGGGTGTTAGAAGTTTCTCCCTTGGTAGATTGCAGCACTTTGGGCTCTTAGTAGCCTAGTAGACCCTGCAGGATGTAGTTTCTGGGCAGGGTTGGTGCTGATTCCTCGCACGTAGTGCATTCCTTGTTGTCTTGCCTTGGGCAGTTGTGACTTTTTCTGCTGTGTGTTTTCCTCTTTTATTTATTCCCTGGTTGACAATTCCATGCAGTTTTTCCTTGTTTTGCTTGCTGAGGTATTCCTTCTTCTTTTGAATGCCTCAGGTTCTGAGCAATAGCCAGTTTGGTGGCTAGGTTGCGGTGGTGTTGCTTGTTGTCTCTTGGACTTTGGAGATCTTGTTGCTTTGTTAGTGAGGTAGTTTTTCTGTACTTTTCTTACAGACATACATATTTGTATGTGGGTTTGTGTCTGGTTGTTGGCTCCCACTGGTAGTTTTTACCTTTGTACTAGATATATTACTTTTGCTGCTACCATTTTTATGAGATAGTTTACTTGCTTTGGGGAGGATTTATGCTAGGTTGCTAGTTATTTTAAAACTACAATTATTATTATTATAAGATTATTGCATGATCAGCATGTTTTATAAAGATAAATCACTATTTTCCAAACAACGTATAAAGATGGTTTCCTTATATATAATATAAATTAAATGTAAAGTCTTGCATAGCATAAGTGGTCCTCTTAGGGGCTCTTATGCACTTCTTAGGATGTCAAACCTGAATAAAATATTTTTTCGCAGCGCTTAAGTATAGTTTTAAACTGTGGACTAGGTGATCCACCGAGCCGAGGGATACGGCCTCTAAAGTATAACTGATTTTCTAATCATTAAACTCATAAATTTCTTTCATAAAGTGTAGTAGATGGTTTTGCCTCAGCATCAGCAGTTATCCCCTGCTTGACATGGCATCACGATGCGCGTTTTCTCATACTCTGATAATTCTTTAATTCGGAGAAAATGCGGGTTGTGACATTCTCCCTTCTTGAAGTTATCATATTGAGAGATAAGGTGAGATCTTCTGTCTTTTCTCTCATCAGTAGATTTAGCAATAATTGTATTGAGGTAGTTCCAGATGTCCCTTGCTGAAGTGAATTCAGCAACCTTTTGGAAAATGTCATCTAACATTGTTTGAGCTAAGATGTTCATTACTTTTGCATCAGCAATCTTTGCTTTCTTCTAGGTTTCTGTCCATTCTGGAGGTTGTACAACACTGTTACTGGTTGTTGCAACTGGTAGAGGTGGACCTGTCAAAAAGGAGTTATAGATAACTTCATCAATAGAGTTAATATAAAGTCTAATCCTTGTCTTCTATAGTGCAAACTTATTAAGGGTTCACACAGGAGGTCTAGTGTTTGAATATTCCTTATTTTGTGCCATGATAAATTTCTAGTTAAAAATAAAATCTATCAGATCTTATGGTTTAGGTGTTAGCCTGTAAAACCATAGAACCTCCCTCTGATAACAATTGAAAGTGAGGGATAGATCTACTTTACACAAGAGGGGAGTGAATAGTGTATTTTAAAAACTTTAGTTAATTTTTATAGCGGATTTAATGTAAGTGATATATATATATAAAGAAGCAATCACATAACACAAATAAGAAGAATAACAATCATAGATGACACAAGGAAATTTATAGTGGTTCCCCAATAAATCTGGGTACATCCACTCTTCTACCACCAAGGTAGGAATCCACAACAAGTTTTTTATCAAGTGCCTTGCCACTAGAAGATATATTTTTTAAGGGAGATCTAGCAACCCTTTGAGCTTTTGATCAGGTGCCCAAAAACCAAGCTTAAGTCTTTTGATCAGGAGACTTAGGAACCAAAAGATAACTTTTGAAGGGAGTTAAAACCCTGTACACAGTTTATGAAAGAAACTAAAAAGGTTATGATGTCTTCTCTATCAAGATTCTCTGAGAAGACTAGTGGATGTTTTAAGCAAAAGCTCCCCCTAATTTGTGTAGAGATTATGATCTGGAGAGGGAGATTTTTCTTCAGGATGTAGGCCTTATTGAAAAGCTTCACTCTCCAGAAAATGTTTTTGAGAGATTTGAAGTTGAATCTCAGTATGAAGATTTGTTCTTCTTGAAAAAGATTGAAGCAGAATATCTTATTCTCTGTAATAATAAATCTGTACTATCAAAAAATACTATATTATTTATCAGTCTGACCCTGAGGCAGAAAACTTCTGTCAATATATATAGAGAATGCCTGAGAGGAATTCAAACATTTGAATTCATTAATTCGGAAATGACTGAAGCATTGCTTGAGAATCGTAATGACAATATTCTAATATTTGGAATTAAAACCATTTCCTTAACTGCCCTAGTAATTAATTAAAATAATAACTCTGTGATAATTCCATATTTGATGCTGCTAGAAATGGATATATTCATTAAGAATATTTAGCATTAAATACCAGAGTGTAACTGACTTAAATCACGCCAATCAAAATCAATCTGTCTCTGAATATAAAACTATCTGGACACTACAAAGGATTAGTCAAAATGAATTCTGGAAATCATCGAACAGACCCTGGAATTCGTCGAACAAAGAATGGAGTTCGTCGAGCTCAGCCTCTAGTTCGTCGATTTGAGATGTAGAGTTGAGGTTAGAGTTTATAGACCAGAGCTCAGTTTTCATCGAGCTGAACTCTGAGGTAGAACTCTGAGTTCGTTGAGCCTGAGCTCGGCGATTGTCGAACTGAGCTAAGCTTTCGTCGAACTGAATTTTGTTATCGTCGATCTGTATTTCTGCTGGAATTCCTTCTGAGGCAATAATCCTAGAAATTTCCTATGACCCTAGACAATACAAAATGGGTCAAACTAATCAAACTAAACAAAAGATAGTTATCTTAGCCCAAATAATTAATAGGGTTCCAACATTTAGCGTTAGGAATATAATCATTCCTAAAGGAAGGTATGGGATTAGCGCCATAACAATACTCACTCACAGTCGTGGTCTTAGTAGTGTGGATATAGGCAGGATCAAATTAGTCTTAGAGTAGGCTACGCATTGCCAACCAAGCATGTTTATAACTACCAACACGACGCTCTTCTTTTAGCCAAAATACCTGGGCTTGACCTACTAATCATTTTCGGGATACGATAACCTTGTGGTGGTCATCCCTTAAGCCAGTCTCTAAAAGTATTGGAACAACCATAACCGTCATAAGTGGGTACCTGTCTTCTAGTGTCAAGATAAGCGTGGGGACGGTTGGTATTCCAACGGTATGAAGGTAAGGCTGGGTGTGTTTAGCCATAGATTTATCATAGCAATAGTCTAAATGGGAAGCATACACGTCATAAGACATATCAGCGAGAATGGGAGAGATAAACTCACCCGAATTTGGTGCACATGCAATGAATAAAAGATTCTGACTCAAATAATTTTAGGAAAGATATATTTATTCGCGCTTAATAACTAAGGTAATAATTCTTTTTTGATTTTCTGGATGAAAATAATATGGAGATTATTAAAAAAACTATATTTTGATTTTTTTGCAGGAAAAAAATATTTTAGGCTGCTAATGACAGACTTGGAAATTTTTTTTATTATTATTTTCACAAAAAAACCTGCAAGATATGTGCGTGTCAGCATACTAATAAAAGGAGGAGGGTTCCAATTAGAAAATTTACGTGAACCTCCCTCTTATACAAAATTGATGCAGGCCCATGGTTTCTATAGGTTAAAAACTACGCGTTCTTAGGATCAGTAATTAAAATAATTACGCAGCGAGAAATATTTCTCTAAATTAATACTAACGATGAATCCAGCAATATAACGATGCACAATGCAAAGTGACGCTACCCCCTATAAAGATTAAACAAATGGCTATATGTCAATGTTCGCTCAAGCGAAAAAGGACCTACCCGATTCGGACAATTTGCAATTCCAATTTAGATTTATTCGCTAGCAAATCACAAACCAATACCAGAGGATTCGGGCTAAAATAGCGATTTAAAATAGAATTCAAATTAATCCCAAAAATTAATTAATATGAGGGTATACCAAATCACTTTAACTCAAAAGGAAATCAAGGGTGACGAACCCGATTTCTTCTAGTGTTCACGAGATCTACCCGCTCCAATTTATACGAAAAATATTCGGACACTTAACGCTTAAAATTTATATTTTAATTAGCACAATTTAAATATAAATCAGGACAATTAACAAGCCTACTATTCCACCAAATCTCACAATATTTTAGAAGAAACACAAAAAAGAAAGAATAGAAAATCGTTACCCAAATCCCAAGAAAAGTCCGTCCACGAGATGAGTGGATGAAGCACACACGACGGTTGTTGATTATATATCAACTTAAATCCTTAGATCTGCACCGGACGATGCAATCGCAAGCCGTTATCCTTTTCGCAAGAACCCTAGAAGAGGGTATCACCATGAATGGCCAAAAATATGTATTCAATGGATAGATAAAAGGTGGTGGGGATAATATCAATATTATCAAGGAGGGTGGAGAGGTGGCGGATACAGGATTTGGCCGAACCCTAAAAGGGAGGATGAAGGGGGTCGGGTTTTGGGGTGGATGGTGAGGTAGGTGGCCGAAAGTTTGGAAAGGGGAGGGAGAGGGTGGCGGCTAGGAGGGTGGCCGACTATGTTTTTTTGGGAGTGAAAGAGGGGATTGGTTTAGGAGGTGGGAAGAGGGACAGTTGAGTGGAGAACTAGAGGAGGAGGAGGAGGAGAGGAGGCCGGGAAAATAGAGAGGTGGAGGGAGGTGGCCGACGATCAAGAGAGGGGAGAAAAGACGAGGGCCGAATTTTGCCAAGGAGAAAGGAGGGGGAAATTTCAACTTGAAATCTAGGTTTTATTTTTCATTCTTCTCTTTATTACAATACTCAACATAAGCAAGGCTATATATAGCCTTCACCACTCCATCTACACCATTCAAAATTTAAAATGAAATTTTGATAGTTATATGCACCCATCATGAAATAAAAACAATACAAAAATTTAATGCATGAAATAAAAACATTCTTGATGGTTATAGGAACCCATCATACATGAAATGAAATAAATAAAATTGCTTAAAATAAAAATTGCTATAATATATAATTATAATTATTTAATTTCTAATTATATATTTTATTTAATGGCTGCGGCGGATGTCGTGCAAAACATGTAGCGGCATTGGCGAAGAACGTCGTAGTAGACTCCCATCTTCAAGCTTGCAATAACGACCGTCCCAATCCACGAACTCTCTATGTCGGGGATCAACGGCCGCATCACCAATGTCTCCATGAGATCTCGTCCTAGTTAGTGTCGCGGGGGCTGATTGGGTACTTGATTTTAAAAGTATCTCACCAAAAGACACTGTCCGGATGAGGCACGCTATCTCCTTCATCTACCAAGTGCAGATCTTCGTGTTATGCCCATTCCCGCGATGAAATTCACCGTACTGCATATAGTTTCCTCCGTTTAAGAGTAACGACATCGGGCATCAGATCATGTTGGAGTCTTGGATAACCATGAGTACCTGCGCTAGGGAGGTATTTAGTGGGGTGAATTCCAGGTGTCGGCGGGGGCCTTGGCCCTTGAGAGAATTTTCGCAGCAGTCGTCATTTCTTTGGTGTGCTAAAGGCACAGGTTCTGACTGCCTCTTTTGCTTGGAAGACCCTTCAAATTTCTGGCAGTGGGCTTTGATGGCCTCGTTGATAATGATTTGTGCTTCTCAGTATAACTGCGGACAGCTTCCCTCATCAGGGTGGACTAAAATCCACTCGGGTGTAGTCCTCCGAGGAAGAAGTCACGAAGAAGTTCTGGGTTGACCCCCGGGATCTGCCATGCCTCGGAGGTGAAGCGACAAATAACTCCTTTAGTGAGTCTACCTCGTTGTGGTAGATGCCAAATAATTATGAGGGATATCTAAAGATCTGTAGTTTAGCTATGAACTGTTCGATGAAAAGACGGGTGAGCTCTCCAAAGTTGTCTATTTCCCCCTCCCGCGGGGAGCAGAACCACGTGTGTGCTTGTCCCTTCAGTGTCATGGGGAACACTTGGCGCAGTAAGTTATCGTGCGCACTGAATAGGTGCATGAGACTCTCGAAGCAATTTATGTGCTCTAGGGGGTCCTCTATACCAACAAAGCCCTCGAAGTGTGGTAGTTTGAATTTGTATAGTACAAGGTGCGTCATAACTTGAGGGGCAAGTGGTACCCGTATTGGAAGGGGCGTCGTGCGTTCACGGGGCTGCAATTCTCTTGGGTGTATCTTGCTTGATCATCTCCCCTACTTCTTGGAGGGTGAGTCTATGGTCACCTCATTAGGGGTCCACTTCCTTTAGACGAGTGCTAGGATGAGTATTGTCCTGGGGCTTCGGCTTTCAGACAGGCTGCATCGAGATTGCTTCTTAAGAGAGTTCTTTAGAGGGGGATCTTCAAGGTGATCCGCGCCCGACGAAGGATGAATCTGGCTATATCATTGGTCATGCCTCGCACGCATTGTCTGGGTAGAGAGGGTTGGACACTACCATCATCTATCAGAAACTGAGCATTTTCGTCTGGCACTCCTCCATTAGTCATACGCGCTCTTCTACTGCATTGGTTAAGACTGCAGTGACGGTTGTTCCATTGGGTAGGGGAGCGTTGTCTATGAGTGAGATGTTCGAAGCCATTTCAAGGCGCTCTTTTGGGGTCATGCCATTTGTAGTGTATGTAATCCTTGTCATTAGTGCTGGTTGTGGAATGCTAAAATTTTTAGAGCTTTTGGGAAAACCTTCCCACAAACATCGCTAAATTATTACAGGTGGATCGATCTTTTCCCGGTATGGAGAAATCAGACCGCCTTAGGTCGAAATTGGGACAGACACACTAACATTCAAAATGAACAGTAGCAAATGGCAAAAGCTATTTTTATGTGGAAAACCAAGAAAGGGTAAAAAACCATGTGTCTAGAACTATGTCGAGCCAAAATCCACTAACTTCTTAGAGTTTTACAAAGTTTGGTTTGATCTTGAAGGGCGATAGGTCGCTACTCCATTACAGGTGCAGAAAATGTGGGAAAATGGCTAAGTTGTCGGGGCTGTTGGAATACCCTATTACTATTTGGACCAGGATGACTATATTTCTATAGGGATTGTGTGCTGTGACCTCCATGTTGTTATAAAGGTCACATAGGCTAGTTAGAGTAGTCTTCAGCTCGACGCAAAGTCGATCTCAGCTCGACGCAGAGTCGACCTCTGCTCGACGCAGAGTCGACCTCAGCTCGACGCAGAGTCGACCTCAGCTCGACGTGGAGTCGACCTCAGCTCGACGTTCCGTCGAACCCAGTTCTGCTTACAGAAAACACTCTCTGGCCGATGTGTGTCGTGCTCAGATCGACGTTTTTCTGTGAGCTCGACGCCTTCCAGACTTCCGTCGATTTTGGATAGGAATTCAAATTCCTTCTGACAGACAATTAATGCTGAAGATTTATTGGCCGTTACAGCATATCTGGTGCATGGCTCAAGGAATTTTCTAAGGAATGTCTGCCTGTCATTTCCTTTGAGGCATGGACAGTTAAGGAAAGCAATTAATGCTGTCTTCCAACGGCTATCAAAGTAAAAGGAAGAAGAAGACTCAGATATTCATTCATTTTTATTAAAAAACAAGAACAGCATACAGAATACAGAATAACAATACAGGACTTTAGTTGCTCTCTGTGACATTGTGTTGAAAAGCTAACTCACAGAAAATCTGATTGCTTCAGACACCTCCATCCAACTCTCTTGGATCATCCTTTGCTGGAGCAAATCAGATCTTTGAAGACCTGTCACCCTTGTGCAGAGCTCTCCTTCCTGAACCTCATCTTGATCTCAGGGGGAGCTTTGACAACAACTTCAGATCCACTTCTGCTTCTCTTTGCTTGTTGAATAGAGAAGACAACATCATCTCTTTTTCTTTTTTCTTTCTATAAAGGGTTTTAACTCCCTTCAAAAGTTACTTTTGGTTTTGCTGAAACCTGATCAAAATCAGCTCTGTTGGTTTGTGAGAACCTGATCAAAAACTCTCTGGTGCTCAAGACACCTGATCAACTCATCTTGAAGTGGATTCCTATCAAGGGTGATAGAAGAGTGGATGTACCCAGATTTGGGGAACCACTATAGCTCCTTGTGTCGTCTGGATTGCTTATGCTCCTTGTGTTTTGCTTTGTGCTGTGAATACCTTTTTACTCTGATCATTTACTCTAGCACCTTACACTAAGTAAATTCAAACCTTCTCTACACACAAGTTTTTACTTGGAAAATTATTTTAAATAACTCTATTCACCCCCCTCTAGAGTTAGGAGTGATCTTATCCTGCACTTCCAATTGGTATCAGAGGGAGGTTGATCATTTATACAGGCTAACCCCTGGATCAAAAGATCCCTGATAAGATCATTTCTCTCAAAGGATTATTTTCCTTAGTTTTTACTTCTCTTTAAAACTCATGGCACAAAACAAGGACCTTGCTAGCACCAGACCTCCTATGTGCAATCTATCTAAGTTTGCACTATGGAAGGCAAGGATTAGGCTTTACATGAACTCTTTTGATGAAGACATTTTTAACTCTGTGTTGACAGATTGTCCAAGACCTCCCACAGGAACAAGCACATCAGCTGTTCCTCCTCCTTCAGGAACTGATGCTGACATAAAGAAGTGGAAGGCAGCAGATGCTAAAGCCATGAACATCTTGGCTCAAACCATGTCAGATGACATTTTCCAGAAGGTAGTTGAATGCACTACTGCCAAAGCAATCTGGGAAAAGCTGTCAGAAATTGTATCAGGTTCTGCAGATGAAAGAAAGGATAGGAGATCCTACCTGATCACCCAGTATGAGAATTTCAAGAAGGCAGAGTCTGAGTCAGTTGCTGACATGTACAACAGACTGAGTCTGATCATAAGTGAGCTTAGATCACTAGAGAAGGACATATCTCTCACTGAGATAAATGACAAAATACTGACTTGTTTCCCTAGCTCTTGGGACTCAAGAATATGGTCAATTAAAGATGGAAGAAATGTCTGTGAGTTATCCACAGAAGCTCTTCTAGGGAAGCTCAAGAGTTATGAGCAATTCATTAAGAAGAGAGAAGAAGAGCAGAAGACATCCACACCAACAGAAAAGGTTGAGAAAACCATTGCCTTCAAAGCACAGGAAGAAGAACCTAAAGAAAAGGTGTTGGGAAATGAAGAGCTTATGAGCCTACTGGTCAAAAGGTTCAATAAGCTGAATAAAAGGAACTTCAGAAGATGGTCATCCAAAGACAAAGACAAGCCAAGGTATGACAGATCTACTAATAAAGATATTATCTGCTTTGGCTGCAGGAAACCAGGACACATTTTCCCCAACTGTCCAGAAAATCAAGATAAGGACAGAAGGGACAAGAAGGAAAGAAAAGATAAAAGGAAGGATAAGGAGTCAAGGAAGCACCATGACAAGCCTTCCTCCAGCAACAGCAAGCACACCAGAAAAGGATTTGTGGCTGAATCCTGGAGTGACTCAGATGAGTCTGATTCATCATCCAGCTCTAGTGATGATGAGGATGATGCAGAAGAAAAAGGATTCTGCATGATGGCCATCAGTGCATCTCAAAAGAACACTAATTCAGAGCCTGATGCTGACTACCTATCTGATCAGGAACTTACTGAGGATCAGGTAATAGATTCATTTGATTTTACTTCTGATGAATTTAAATCTGAGTTCAAATCTATGTGTATTGACTTGATTGAATCTCAAAAGTTGATTAAAACTCTCAAAGAACAATTAATTGAATGCAAATCCATTAACTCAGATAATCTTAGACTCTTAGAAGAGTTGAAGCAGTGTGGGGAGGAGATAGCTTCACTGAAAGGTGAGCTATCTAAGGCCAAACAATTTGAAGAAACCCTTAATGGGAGAAGTATCAAATTGATGGACATCACAAGTACAGTGAACTCAAGATTGAATGGTTCACTGGGCTTGGGTGCTTCATCCAGCCAACCCATAGTGCTGACAACTCCAATCAAATTTACCAGTGAGAAAGGTAAAGGAGTCTTGATAGTGGCTAGGAAGAATGCTGACTTAACCCAGGAAACTGGACAAAAAGCGTCGAACGAAGCTCGACGGACGTCGACCAGAGCTCGACGTAATCGCAAGAAAACGTCGAACTCAGGTCGACGCCCTCTACCCTCTGAACAAAGCAAGACCTTGCCGTCGAACGGAGCTCGACGCACTCACTTGAGTCCGTCGACCGAAGCTCGACGTGCGTCGAGCCGAGTTCAGAGCAAAACCCAGTTCTCAAGGGTTAATTCAAATTTCAATTCTAGCTCCACATCTCATTACCTTTAACCCTTATGCTGAATGGATCATACCTCCTAGGAGATATCATCCTGTAGGCTATAAGAGTCAACCTGAGATGTCCTTCATTTCAGAATTTAAGGGATATCAACCTAGGCCCAAGGTTAACTGGGTCAAAAACAAATAAGCTGTTTTTGTGCAGGTGAAGACCTATCCAGCATCAAACCATCAATGGTATCTGGATAGTGGGTGCTCAAAGCACATGACAGGGGACAAGGATAACCTCACTTCCTTCAAAGCCAAGCTTGGACCCAAAGTAATTTTTGGAGACTCAAGCTTTGGAACTACAAAAGGATATGGGGCAGTCCAAATTGGCTCAGTCACTTTCAAAAAGGTGGCATATGTTGAAGGACTCAAACACAACCTGATAAGTATCAGTCAATTGTGTGATGAAGGATATCAAGTAACCTTTAACAAAGCCATATGCAAAGTCGAGTCAGTGGACAACACAACTGTGTTGACAGGTAACAGAAGAGGTAACATTTACTTAGTGGATTTTCATTCACCTATAGTAGATATTTGCCTGTTTAACTCCATTTCAAAACCAAACATCTTGTGGCATAAAAGATTAGGACATGTGAACCTTAGAACCATTGCTAAGTTATCCCAAGACAACCTTGTTAGAGGACTACCTTCTGGTCCCTACAAGAAGGAGGGACTTTGCAAGGCATGTCAATTAGGCAAGCAAACTAAAAACAGTTTCAAGTCACTTAATAAGAGTGACTCACCTAGAATTTTGTACTTACTGCACATGGACCTTTTTGGACCAATTAATGTACAAAGCCTAGGAGGGAAATCTTATGCTTTAGTAATTGTAGATGACTTCTCAAGATTCACTTGGGTGTTCTTTCTGAGGAAGAAGTCTGATAACTTCAAGATTTTGACAGATTTTCTCAAAGGCATACAGATTGAGTTCAATACTCACATTGCCCTGATCAGAAGTGATCATGGTACAGAGTTTGATTCTCTTCTTATGCTAGAGTTCTGCCAGAATGAAGGTATCAGGTATACTTTCTCAGCTCCCAGAACTCCTCAACAAAATGGGGTAGTTGAAAGGAAAAACAGAACCCTTATTGAATCTGCCACAACATTGTTGACAGATGCTCACCTTCCTCTAACCTTTTGGGCAGAGGCTGTGAACACCTCCAACTATGTTCTGAATAGAAGCCTGATACATAAGCTAAAGGGTAAGACTCCCTATGAGTTACTCAAAGGGAAGAAACCTAAAGTAAACTACTTCAAAATTTTTGGTTGCATTTGTTTCATTCACAATAATGACAAGAAATACCTAGCTAAATTTGAAGCCAAAGCTGATGAAGGAGTGTTTCTGGGGTACTCCTTGACTAGCAAGGCTTATAGGGTTTTTAACAAGTGCACAAATAAAATTGAAGAATCCATGCATGTTACATTTGATGAAACTAACATGTTTTATAAGGAGAAGGAGACTTCTACCATAAGCAATTTGCAGGAACACTCAATTTCAGAGAATCTGAGGCAGCTTACCATCACAGACAAAGGGTCATCACCTTCACCAATTCAACAAGTCACTGAACTTAGTGACAATGAAGAGGAATTTCAAGTTCTGGAAAGTTCAAAGGGCCAACAGAGTGAAGAACCAGTTGTTGTTCCACAAGAGGAAACAACAACACAGGTTGGTGCATCATCAACACCCCTTGTTGATCTAGCAACAACAAGAGATCACCCAATCTCACAAGTAATTGGAGATATCTCAGTGGGTGTGCAAACAAGGAATCAAGTCAATCAAAATGTTATGCACACCTGCTTTCTTTCTCAAATTGAGCCTCAAACCATACAAGATGCAGAGCAAGATCCAAACTGGATCATTGCAATGCAAGAAGAGTTGAATCAATTTGAGAGGAATAAAGTTTGGGAATTAGTACCAAGACCAAGGAACCAGCAAATTGTTGGAACAAAATGGGTATTCAGGAACAAATTGGATGATCAAGGAATAATTGTGAGAAACAAGGCAAGACTTGTTGCACAAGGATATTGCCAAGAAGAAGGAATTGATTATGACCAAACCTTTGCACCAGTTGCAAGGTTGGAGGCCATAAGAATCTTCCTTGCATATGCAGCTCACAAGAGATTCAAGGTATATCAGATGGATGTCAAGAGTGCATTCCTCAATGGAGACATCAAGGAAGAAGTCTATGTAAAGCAACCTCCAGGTTTTATCTCTCCAACTTTTCCTGATCATGTATTCAAACTGCATAAAGCTTTATATGGTCTCAAGCAAGCTCCTAGAGCATGGTATGAGACCTTAGCTTGTTTTCTGTTGGAAAATGATTTTAAAAGGGGTAGAGTAGACCAAACTCTTTTTGTTAGAACCCATAGGTCCCACACCCTACTAGTACAAGTTTATGTAGACGACATCATATTTGGGTCTACTGATTCAAACTTATGCAAAAAGTTCTCACAACTTATGCACTCAAAGTTTGAAATGAGTAGCATGGGTGAGCTTGCTTTCTTTCTTGGATTGCAAGTTAAACAACATGTGGATGGCATTTTCATTTCTCAAACCAAGTATGCAAGAGAACTGGTTAAGAAATTTGGAATGTCTGAAGCATCCTCCATGAAAACACCTATGCCTACAAATGCTGTTTTAGATGCTGATGAATCTGGAAAACCAGTTGATCAGACAAACTATAGAGCAATCATTGGCTCATTACTTTATCTAACAGCTACTAGACCAGATATAATGTTTGCTACATGCATTTGTGCTAGATTCCAAGTAAGCCCTAGAGAGTCCCACCTCACATTAGTTAAGAGGATTCTTAGGTATGTAAAAAGTTGTCCTAATCTAGGTCTCTGGTATCCACATGACTCAGGATTTGATCTAACTGGATTTTCAGATTCTAATTATGCTGGATGTAGAGTAGACAGGAAAAGCACCAGTGGAACTTGTCAATTCCTTGGTGATAGACTTGTCTCCTGGTTCTGTAAGAAACAAACCTCTGTGTCCACATCAACTGCTGAAGCTGAGTATATGGCTGCAGGCAGTTGTTGCTCACAGATTTTGTGGATTCAAAACCAGCTCCTAGACTATGGCTACAACTTAGAGATGTCTAAAATCTTTTGTGATAATACCAGTGCAATATCAATTGCACAAAATCCAGTTCTCCATAGTAGGACTAAGCACATAGAAATCAGACATCACTTCTTAAGGGATAATGTAGAAAAGAAGAAAATTGCACTAGAATACATTTCCACTGAATTACAGAGAGGAGATATTTTCACCAAACCCTTGGATGAAAGAAGCACCTCTTTTTCCTCAATCAGTTGGGAATGCTAGATGGAGACAGCTTAAAATAAAACTCCAAGATTTTGAAACCCATAACAAACAGGAATAGGAAAAATTTCATTTCAAAATTTCCTGTCTGAGTGGTTGTTCTGAGCTCTGAACTAAGCTCGACGCTGCGTCGAACTGCGATCGACGGTCCGTCGAACTCCAAAGCGTCGAACGTCGAACTCAACTTCTAGCGTCAAACTAAGTTCACAGCTCCCTGGCTTCTTGAGTTTCTCTCTCCCCGGTCGACGTCTTCGTTCAACGTCGACCTGAGCTTGACGTATAGCATCAGCCCAAACGTCGAACGTCGACCTAAGCTGGACACTGTTGAGTCGTTTCAGTTCTCCTAGAGCCCTTGACGTCGAACTGAGCTCGACGTTCTTTCCTTTTCTGCGTCGAACCCTAAGTATAAAATCATTTTTTCTCCGTCGTTCGCAGTTGCGCATTCATATTTCTCTGCTCAAGCTTTCTCCCTCCAAATACTATACTTTTGATCTTGGAAGGTATTCTTTCTTTTGCAGGAAAATGGCAATCACAGCAGGAGCTCTGGCGGCCATGAAGTTCGACTCTGGTTTCGACATTGACTTCGATTCTTTTGATGGATCTCCACAACACTTTCTGGATATACTGAATCTTTTCAAGGAGCAGCAACTAGTCCACTTTATGTCTACCAGGATACCCCTTCCAGAATCAGAAATTAAAGAATGGTGTCTTACAGCAATCGTTTCAGATAACAACTCTTTGACTGGGAAGATTTCAGGAAATGAGGTAGCCATCTCACCTCAAGTCATTACAGAAGCTTTCAACTTTGCTGCTGGAGATGATGACATAGAACTATCAGTGGAAGAGTATACTTTGATGCTGGACAGGATGGGGCATGCTGCTGGTAACCCTCTAAACTCCTTAAAATTAACCTAGCAATTGAGTATAGGTTATTAGCAGATATAACTGGAAAAGTGATCTGTGCAAAGAGGACTGCACATGATGCAATAACAAGGCATCAGTTTTGCCTTATGGCTGCACTAATGGATAAGAAACATCCCAACTGGGGATTAATTGTGTTTGAAATGCTTAAGAAAAAGTTGGATAAAAACTCTATCCATTTTGGAAGAGTTCTTGGGTTGATTCTCAACCACTGCTACCCCCAACTGCTTGTGTCCTCAAAGAAGCACATCAATGCTTCCAAGAGGCTCACATGTGCTCTAATTGGCAAATGGGACAGGAGAATTGTGAATCCCAGGGCTGCTGCAGCAATGAAATCCTCTGCAGACACCAGGACTGTAGAGGTCTCTCACCCTCAGTCCACTGGTCCAGAAGTAGGGACCATGCCAGCCCCCTCTCTCACCCTTCCATCCACCTTCATCCCCTCAACCACAATTATCTCATCCACTCAAACTCTCCCCTCCTCCATATCTATCATTGCCTCCTCTCTTCCACCTCACACTACTTTCCTCCCCATAAACTTGGATTCCACCCCTCATGAGGATCTCTTTTCTTTTGACATGCATGAAGACTCCTTCATGGATGCCTCTACCTCCTCTCCTCATGACTTCTCCATCCCTCTACTTTTTCAGACTTACTCTTCTCCTCCATTCAGGAACCAGTTACACCTCCACTGTCTACACCACCCTCCACCTCCTCTACATTCTCAGTTTCTGCTACTCCTCTACCTCTACTCAAGTTCCACTTGAGCAAATAGCTCTCTTGCCCTTGGCCAATCAGATCTTTGATCTCTTGGCCCCTAGGCTCTCCTCCCTTTTGGATGCCAAGCTGGCTCCTCTCCTTCTTTCCTTGAGAACTCTTTCTGCCTCTGTCTCCTCCCTTTCCTCTCAGTTGGCATGCTCTTCTTCTGGGGGCCTAGAGTCAGCTACCACTGATTCTAGGCAGGGGGAGATGTCAGCAGAAGAAGAGCTGCCTCCTTCTTCAGTTCAGCTTGCTCAGACTTATTCAGAGACAGTATCAGTTGCTTGTTCAGAGACAGTGTCTGTTGCAGAAGATCAAATAGTTTCAGCTCAGCAAATCAGCAGTGCCTTAGACATTCAGTCTTTGGCAGCTTCTGTTCAGAGCTTCTCTCCTCCAGCTTCAATACAAGAAGACCTACCCATGGCACCTGAGGCTCCTCCTCAAACAGAAGAACAACTTCAAGAAGATCTGTCCAGGGCTATTGTCCCTTTTCAGAAGGCCTTGACTTCTGATATAGCAGTGGTAGCAGTGGCTCCTGCTAGTGTTGAAATTGATTTGTTAGCTCCTGTTGAGACTTCAAGTGAAGTGATTGAGACACCTGATGCTGCAGAGGCCCATATCTCCCAAGCCCTTCAGGAACCAGCCTCTTCAGCCTCTATGGCTCTTGAGGCTGTGCCCTCTCCTGCAGTGGTTGCTTCCTCCTCCCCACTGACAGCAGAGCTTCCTTCAGTCTCCTCCTCAGCAGCTCCAGCCTCCATCAGGTTTCCCATCTCCAAAAGAAAGTATATAGATCCATATGAAGAATCACAAAGTTCTGAAGATGAGTTTGCTACAGATTCTGATGACTCCTCTGCAACTATTGCAAGGAAGTGGAAAGCCAGATCAAAAGCCATGAAAAGAGTACCTCCTGCCAGAGCTACAGATCATGACATTCCCTATTACATCAAATATAATTGTGAAATCACAGAGCCATGGATGCAGTACTCTCAGAATCAGAGAAAAGCTATGAAACAGAAGAGAAAATTCAATGAGGGACCAACTAAACCAGTCCATCAGCCTCCACCTCCACCTCCTCCAGATGCAGGTGCAGGTACTGGTCTATCTTCCTCTTCAGCACCTTCAGCTCTACATGGAAAGACTTATCAAGCCAGAAGACATCAAGGAGATAGCCAGCAAAGGGGAGGTCAACAAAGAGGAAATTATAGAGGCAGGCAGTCCAGAGGAAGATCAGGCTCTCAACCTTATCAAAGGGGAAGATCCATTGATCCAACCTCTGGGCCCTATCCTTACAGGCCTAGAGTTGACCTCACCCCAAGAACTTCTCAAGAAACATCCTCTAACAAATTTGAACCTGCAGTACCTTTTGAAGATCCCACCAAAACTCCTGCTTACTGGAAAGCTAGGATGACAGAGATGGCTGCTCTAAATGAAATTAACAAAGCCAGAGAAAGAGGACTGGACACCTCTCATATCAGTACTATGTCAGAACAAAGAAGAGAGGAATTGGAAAAGTATAGCTCAAAGAAATTTTTTGATTCAGACAGATACATGGAACTCCACCCTGCAGCTGTACCACCCAGTGCTAGAGATCAAAAGTCTTTAGGTGCAGCTGATGACTACAGATCCAAAAAGGAAGCTTCCAATCCAAACAGAGAAATCATCTTCAAAAAGAGTGATCAAGACAAAGCATCAAAGGACAAGTAAAGTAAGGTACTCTAACACTTTCTATATACTGGACTCAGGACATTTGAACAATTCTGCTGCTATATAGTGTTTTATATATGCTGCTTATTATTCTGTCATGTCTGGCTGTATATATTGTGTTGTATCTGCTTTATTTTTTTCTTTGAATCCCTAAAATTCATGTAAATAGTAATCCTAATCCAAATAGGGGGAGATTGTTGGAACACCCTATTACTATTTGGACCAGGATGACTATATTTCTATAGGGATTGTGTGCTGTGACCTCCATGTTGTTATAAAGGTCACATAGGCTAGTTAGAGTAGTCTTCAGCTCGACGCAAAGTCGATCTCAGCTCGACGCAGAGTCGACCTCAGCTCGACGCAGAGTCGACCTCAGCTCGACGCAGAGTCGACCTCAGCTCGACGTGGAGTCGACCTCAGCTCGACGTTCCGTCGAACCAGTTCTGCTTACAGAAAACACTCTCTGGCCGACGTGTGTCGTGCTCAGATCGACGTTTTTCTGTGAGCTCGACGCCTTCCAGACTTCCGTCGATTTTGGATAGGAATTCAAATTCCTTCTGACAGACAATTAATGCTGAAGATTTATTGGCCGTTACAGCATATCTGGTGCATGGCTCAAGGAATTTTCTAAGGAATGTCTGCCTGTCATTTCCTTTGAGGCATGGACAGTTAAGGAAAGCAATTAATGCTGTCTTCCAACGGCTATCAAAGTAAAAGGAAGAAGAAGACTCAGATATTCATTCATTTTTATTAAAAAACAAGAACAGCATACAGAATACAGAATAACAATACAGGACTTTAGTTGCTCTCTGTGACATTGTGTTGAAAAGCTAACTCACAGAAAATCTGATTGCTTCAGACACCTCCATCCAACTCTCTTGGATCATCCTTTGCTGGAGCAAATCAGATCTTTGAAGACCTGTCACCCTTGTGCAGAGCTCTCCTTCCTGAACCTCATCTTGATCTCAGGGGGAGCTTTGACAACAACTTCAGATCCACTTCTGCTTCTCTTTGCTTGTTGAATAGAGAAGACAACATCATCTCTTTTTCTTTTTTCTTTCTGTACAGGGTTTTAACTCCCTTCAAAAGTTACTTTTGGTTTTGCTGAAACCTTATCAAAATCAGCTCTGTTGGTTTGTGAGAACCTGATCAAAAAACTCTCTGGTGCTCAAGACACCTGATCAACTCATCTTGAAGTGGATTCCTATCAAGGGTGATAGAAGAGTGGATGTACCCAGATTTGGGGAACCACTATAGCTCCTTGTGTCGTCTGGATTGCTTATGCTCCTTGTGTTTTGCTTTGTGCTGTGAATACCTTTTTACTCTGATCATTTACTCTAGCACCTTACACTAAGTAAATTCAAACCTTCTCTACACACAAGTTTTTACTTGGAAAATTATTTTAAATAACTCTATTCACCCCCCTCTAGAGTTAGGAGTGATCTTATCCTGCACTTCCAGGGGCCTCGATTAAAGCGCTCCGATGTTGAAATGTTGTTGATGAGTCCTATTTATATACTTATTTTTGGACTCGTTTGGGATAGTTTTCACATTGATGCACTACACTTTAGAGCCATAATTGTTCATATTTGTTATTATGCCCATTCTATGTTAAGGTGCACTTTTGACCCATTTTCTGTGTGATTTCGTAGTTTTTGCACTTTTTCCCTACTTGGTGTTTTTCTGTGTATAGAAAATATGGTATGCCCGTTTTGGTGGCTCTTCTTTTTTCATTGTAGGTAAAAGATCTTGTGTGTGTCCTGGGATTGTTTGGGAATGTTTTTTTGCCTATAGTCCATTGATTGTGCGTTTTTACACGAGCACAGTCAGTGTACTCCTTTGCGTACGATTGCTGGTCATGCGCATCCTTTTTGTCGAACCCCAAACAGTACAGGAACACTGCGTACGATCATTGGATCTATAGCACACGACCACAGGTCGTGAGCCACTGACCGTGCTCACTATTCTACATTTTTCCAAGTTTTGTCTGAGGAATTCGCATGAGCATTGTGCATAGTGCGCACAACCATCGGTCGTGCGCCACTGCTCGTGCGCGTTTATTACTTTTTTTTGGAGGTCTATCTGAAGCAATCGTATGACCATTGGACATAGTGCGCACGACCTTTGGTAGTGCACCACTGCTCGTATGCGTTATCCCAGTTTTTCTTTGAGTTCTTCCATGCCAATACAGCGCACGATCATTGAATCTATAGCACACGACCACTTGTCGTGAGCCACTGCTCGTGCGCGTTTGCCATTTTACATTTATTCATATCATGTTTCTTCATTGCTTTAGTTTTAAAGTTTTGTTGCTTATTTTTCTTTGTTCCTTTTCTTGGTTTAACTTTTCTGCAGCAGGCATTCCTTTTCTTTTATTTACTAGTGTGTAGTTAATTTTTGCTTAGAATATTTCTGTTGGTGAATTCTTTCTTATTGCACCATGTTTTCTTATATGAATATCCATTGCAAATGGTGCGGGGATTATAGGCATGGTAGTGATGAGTGCCCCATAGAAGATAGTAAGCATAATTCTCATGGTTCAGTGTTTGGAGCACTGTCCACTTATGGTACTTCATACACCATACCCAAGTTTTATGGTCACTTCTCTTCTACGATTTCACCTTTTTCTTATTCCTCTTCGGTCCCACCAGGACTGAGGAGTAATGGAAAATGGTGTTTGTGTTGTCATAGCACCGAGTACGTGTTGAATTATTGCGCAGAATTTTACCACCAGTTGGAGGAGGATGATGAACTGGGTATCCGATTCGTTCCATCCACATCTCAATTGGATGTCCATTCTGATTCTGATGATATATTCGCAGTACCACCTTATATATGGGGGACTGCTACGGATATACCCATCAGACTTTCTGTTGATCGGTGTGACAACATTATGGTGTCGTCTCTCCCTATGCATTATTCCCATCTTTTGGACTCACCCACAGAGGAACCCACACATATTTACATTGATGTTGTTGTTCCTCCGCTTTCTTTGCAAGAATTATCTACTCCATTTTTTAGTGAGTCAGTTGATGATGTTATGCCGGATAGTGATTCTGATCCTGAGGTCGTGCCAATGTGGGACGAGGACGTTATTCTCTCCAATGGAGAGTGTGACTCCTTGGAACTTGATGATGCACTGAGGTGGGATGATGTGGAGATCCTTTCTGATGCAGAGATTTGCACCTCCTTATTGGATGAGCTGGTCCCTCTTAACCGAGGACCTCGAGCTCTCGGATTCCCCTTATTATGACTCATATAACACCAACGATGATCTATGCTTGGATCCTGCTGGGAGTTAGACAGGGACCACTCCCCCTATTTTTAATTATTTTAGTTTTTCATCTCCTTTATTTCCTGATCCCCTTTCTAAATCTGAGCTTGTGCGCGTTGAGTCTTCGCAGGTGCTTCAGGAGGAATTAGAGCTTTCAGTTTGAGTAATGGATGATAACATCCAATTTCGTTAGGAGGGTGATGCCTCCTCTGTTGAGGAAGCTCCATTTATTGCTTTCTCCTCCTGCCGTCTCCCTATAGACGATACCTTACTAGGCAAGGATTAAGCTTGTGATGAGATGAGCGAGGACCCTTTCTCCTCCTCTTCTTATTTCTTATTTCCTCTACCTGTGTTGGGTAGGTATTATTATTTAGGTAGAGGTGTAACTGCTCTATCTCCATATCGGTACACGCTACTGCAACAGATAATGGAACAGTTACCTGTGCACTTTTCTTTACATAGGACCATTAGCTAGAAATTTATAGAATTTCATGAGTCGTGTTGGGAGGACAATAACACCAATAGTTATCTTACATTTCCTGCATTTTTATTATTCATGTCTAACTTAGTTTTAGTATTTCTTTGTATTTTGTGTATTTTTCTTTTGTTTTTGTGGAGCTCACCCCTACAGGTATTCATGGAAAATTCGTATTGGCAGGGTTGTGATTCTTCTTTTGGCAGACCTGCTTCTATTTTTTCACGCGTCTTCTGCTATGCTCACTAGCTGAGCATTGGGTAACCTCTCCCCTTGTCTCTATATATTTTTAATTTCACTATCATATGTTGTGTAGCTTAGTTTAAGTCTAGGGGAGAGCCAGTATTTGTTACCTTTTGCACGCGCGCATTTTATTTGCATACTAGAAGCTTTTACTGTTTTATTTTTATTACTTCTTTGCATCGTACCCCACTGCACCCACATGAGCGCGTACTTAGCTGTAAGTGTGCTGCAAGTTAAACTCGTTTCTTTTGTATGATTTGGGAAAATTATTGTGCTGACAGAGGATTGTGAGACGGAGTAAAATGTTGACTCCTGCAGTGCTCCTAGTAGAGTGCTCTCATCTCGTGTAGAAATTGGAGTAGACTTATTTTTTCTTTTCGCTTATAATTTTTTTTTCTAATTACGTAAATACTATTTATTCTACTTAAAAATTGGTGAATCCGGTGTGAATTGAACGGTAGTGTAGGGATGTGTGTAGCCATCACTAGACTCGTTTTGCTCGAGTTGGGATGAAGGATCATCTTTCTCGGTGTCTATGAACTTGCCCCATGCTACACTCGAAGTATTGGTGCATGGTTAGTCAAGTGTGAGCGTGATGTAGGCCATTATTTTGGCCTGGTTGAGCTTTGTACCGTTTCTAATGTCTTATCCTCGCTAGCGCCGGTGTGCCTACCCTTCTTTTTATTCAGCTCCACCATTATTTCACCAAAGCCTCATAGCCGATCCTTGTCGCACACTTAAGTCGAGCTTTAGTGTTTTACATTTTCATTTTGGGGTGTTGATGTGGTGATATTCTTTGTGAATATGTGGATGTGCTCCAAGGTTTTTATTTGCTGAAATTGTTAAAATAAAATGATGATTTGAAAAAATATATAAAAATGAATTGTGAAAAAGAAAAGTGAAAAGAAAAAGTATAATTGAAAATTCTATTTGAGATGGAATTGTATTTGGAGTAGGCAGTGGACACACCCATATTTTAAAAATTAAGTATGGGGGTGTGGTGTACCCGCTTGTATTTCGGTTAGCGGATAGATTCTTTTCTTTAAGCTAGCTCTTTTGGGTTAGGTGCATAACCTTCATATTTATCTTTGTTTACCTCACCGAAACCCAAGCTCCATCTCTTCACCTAAAGTCCTACAGATTCACGCTGGAGTAGAACTAGTACTGTGGAGAGAGTGTGAACGGGAAAGCGTATGGTCCCCGACATTGATGGATTTCTTTGGAGGTGACCCAGAGCCCCAGTCTTTGGCAATGCTCACCTAAGTGGCCTTCGTACTTTCTCCCTACGCGTGACAGGAATATTAATCGTAATTCCATTTTTGAGTAGTAATAAAATATTGATACGCATTGTGAAAAGTATAAACTCTTTTGTATACTTAGAAATTTCCTCTATTATATTTTTACGTGCGCGAGCATTTGACTTCACATGGAACTCTATATCTAAATTACTTTGTTCTCTAGTTTATTTTCCCTATCTGTATAGATTTTCTTTGCTCGGGACGCACAAACAGGTAAGTCTGGGGGTGTGATGAGTCCTATTTATATACTTATTTTTGGACTCATCTAGGCTAGTTTTCTCGTTGATGCACTACACTTTAGAGCCATAATTGTTCATATTTGTTATTATTCCCATTCCATGTGAAGGTGCACTTTTGTCCTGTTTTCTGTGTGATTTCGTAGTTTTTGCACTTTTGCCCCACTTGGTGTTTTTCTGTGTATGGAGAATGTGGTATGCACGTTTTGGTTGCTCTTTTGTTTTCGTTGTAGGTACAATGGTCGTGTGCGTGTCCCGGTATTGTTTGGGAATGTTTTCTACCTAGGGCCACTGATCGTGTGTTTTACATGCACACGGTTAGTGGACTCCTTTGTGCACGACCACTAGTCGTCCGCGACCTGTTCGTCGAACCCAAAACAGTACAGGAACACTGCGCACAATCATTCGATCTATAGCGCACGACCACTGGTCGTGAGCCACTTATCGTGCACACTATTCTCAATTTTTCCAAGTTCTATCTGAGGAATTCGCAAGAGAATTGCACATAGTGCACATGACCACTGGTCGTGTGCCACTGCTCATGCGCGTTTATTCCTTTTTTTCAAGAGTTCTGTCTGGGGCAATTGCACGACAATTGGACATAGTGCGTACGACCTTTGGTAGTGCTCCACTGCTAGTGCGCGTTATCCAAGTTTTTCTTTGAGTTACGCCATGCCCATATGCACGATCACTCGACATAGTGTGCACGAACACTGGTCGTGTTGCACTGGTCGTATGCATTATAATTTCTGACAATTTATAAATTCGCAGGTTTCGCCCTAACTCGACATTCTGGACTTTTTCTCCTCTGTTTTCATCTCCGAGGTGGGTTCCGCCGTTTTCCTTCTTCCTGCACTGTAGGGAGGGACTCTGGGAAGGCTTTCAACGCCAAATTCAAGCTGGAGCTTCCTTTTGGCCTCCTCCTTCATCCTTGAGCTTCAAGATGGGTTTGAACTAGCTTTCACCATCAAGCTCGGAGGAGTTTGTGTCATACTCAACCACATCATGACATGAAGAAGACAAGTCCATTCGGAGTTAGTGACAGCCTCCTCTACCCCGGACATAGTTGAGGACCGATATAGGACGCTGATTGACTACCGGGGGATTCCTTCCATAAATCCTCAACAAGACTTCGGATTCAGTCGATTTCGCACTTTCTTCTTCTATTATTTGTTATAATGTAGTTTTATCTCTTTATATTTGATGAAGTGTGTTTAATTTGATATACGATTTGTGTACAATCATGTATATGTGATTTCATATTCACATTATTTTCTTTAGGTGCGCCATTATCAATCCTCCACCACACAGTGCCGCACTAGCAATTGCTAGGGGCGAGCGTTGAGAAGAGGTGCTCACGACCCATATTCCGCCATTCTCACCACCTCATCCGCAAGCCTACTCATCCATCCGTCTAGTGATTTGGTGCATAGCGTTCCGTGTAGTTTTCCATCCGCCTGGCGAAGCATAGCATAGCGGCGTTGCATAGGAGTAGTTTATTAGGGTTTTACTTTCTTTTCCGTAAACAATCAAAACCCCCTTCGTAAACACCGACCTAAGGACTTCAATCTCAAGTCCTCCTCAAAATTAACTCCACCTTATTGTGTTCCTTGAGAGATTGATACTTGGGAAAATTCGCCCATTTTATATTACTTGAGCGACCGGTACACTTGTTGTAGACTGTATCAGTTGTTCAGCTTGCGGTACCTGGGTGGGAGCGTTTCGACTGGAAAACTCTTTGTCCATGGAGCTTCTAAAGGGGGCGCTCTCGTAGAGGCGGTTGACATGAATATGAGCGTGTTCAAGCCATAGCGCAAGGGGAAGTGCGGAGTGAATTCATGAGAAGAGAATCGGCCAAAGTCCATGATCTAGCTGAAAAAACTCCGAGCTCTTTCTTGTCTCTAGAGTTGATTGTCTTCAAATGAAGGCCTGGGGGACTATTTATTATTTTCTTGAGGTTCATGGTGGAAATTTTTCCGGTGAGTGATTTGTGCAGGAAAATTGCGTCGCTCAGTTTCAAACACCTGGATCATAATTTTTGCAAAAATGATGGGAGTGCCCCACTTACCCTTCGGCGAGCAATTCGGGCGGCCCGAGCATGGTTCCCGGAGGAAGCGGCCGGAGGAGGAAGTTGGAGATGGAGGAAGTCATTGGCGGAGGAGGCGATCGATGCTAGTGCACACACGTGCATGCGGCCCGTGTGGGGCACGACCACACTATGTGAACGTAGGGGAGCTGCCGTGCGGGCTGGCCGCACATGGCCCGCATCTATATGAGGCGCGGGGCACGACCAAAAGTATTGAATACCTAGTTTGGATTTGGTCTAGGATCACTATTAGGTTATTGACCCAACATGTATAGCTTAGGGTCAAATTTGTTTGGTTCTAAGGTCTAAGACAGTCTGACTAGGTTAGACAATCTTTGATCAAGCCCTCAGAAGATTTCGGAGATTCAGACTTAGAAGAAGTACAGTTTTAAAGAGTTTAGAGAACTAGTTCGAAGTTCTTCGAAACTTAGCTCGACGATCGTCGATCGCTAATCGATGAGCTCAAAATTTTTACTCTGAGCATAGCTCGACGAAATACGAGCTCAGGTCGACGATCTTCCCTCTTCTACTCAGATTCTTTATTCGACGAAAGTCTACCTCAGTTCAACGAACATGGAGCTCAATATTTGCAGTTTTCTCCAGATCAATTTTCTCTGAGCTCAGCTCGACGAATACAATTTCTCAGCTCGATTAACTTGGAGTTCAGGTTGACGAAATCTGTCCGGAGTTTGACGATTTCTTTCTGTATCAGTTTGATGACTTCTCTATCATCCTGATTTCAATTGGTATTATTCAAAGACAGTAATTCTCTGATAATTAATGCTTATATTCTCAAGAATATAGCCATTTCAAGGCAGCATTGATTATGGATTTCGTAGAGTTAATTAATTGACTTATTTACTTGGACAGTTTAGGAAACACATTAAAGACATTTTCCAGCCGTTTCAACTATCAGATTCTGAGTAGCAAGTCAAGGATAACATTCAAAATTCAAAGGCAAAAATCCTCTTAGAATTTAAAAAGATCTTTTTCAAAAGAAGAACAACAATTTTACAGATAAATGATATAGAGAAAAGCATTGCTATCTACAGGAAATTGAAGAAAAACAACAACACATAGATCTTTAGTCTTCTTAAGTTTCTGCTTCACGCTTCAAAGGGACAACCCATCAACACCAGTCCAAGAAGTTTCTGAAGATCTTCATCAAGGCCTACACTCTGAGCAAAGCCCTCATCTTTCTGAACCTTTCTTCATCTCAGGGGGAGCTTTGACAACAACATCCACTAAAGTCTTCTCAGTTGTTTTAGAAAGAGAAGACAACATCAATTTTCATTTCCCACTATAAAAAGGGTTTCTAACCCTCTTCAAAGGTTATCACCTGGTTGACAAGTCTCCTTATCAAAAGACTTGATTTGGTTTTTGGGTACCTGATTAAAAACCTAAAGGGTTGTGAGATCTCCCTTGAAGTAGATCTTGTGGTGAAAGGGCACCTGAGCAAAAACCTGTGGTTGCAGGGCACCTGATTAAAAACCTGTTAGTTTATTCCTACCAGGGTGGTAGAAGAGTTGATGTACCTAGTTTTGAGGAACCTCTATAATTTTCTTGTGTCATCTGGTTGTTCCTTTCTTTATTTCTGCTGTGTTGTGAAAGTTTTCTTTTTCTTACTTCTCTTTATATATATACTGATATCACTTATTTTAATTCCGCTATTAAAACTAATCAAGTTTTTAAAATACTCTATTCACCCCCCCCCCCTCTAGAGTTAGTCAGATCTATACCCTCACTTTGAATTGGTATGAGAGGGTGTGTTTTTTTTGGTTTCATAGGCTAATACCTAAACCAAAGGTTCTTTTGATAAATCTTAATATCTCTAGTGTTTCTCTTATATCTTGGTATAGAATAAAGAATATTCAATCACCAGACCTCCAGTCAAATCTGCATAAGTTTGCAATCTGGAAGGCAATAATCATATTATATATGAACTTTATTGATGAATATATCTACAACTCAATTTTAACAGGTCCTCCAACTCAAGAGGCTAATACTTCAACAAGCACAAATGCAGTCCCAGCACCTGAGTGGACTAATTCTTAGAATAAGGCAAAGGTTGCTGATGCAAGGGCCATGAACATTCTGGAACAAACTATGTCATATGACATATTCCAGAAAGTGGCTTAGTGCACTTCAGCAAAATCCATTTGGGACTCTCTAAAACAAATGGTTGCAGGATCAGCTGATGAGAGAAAGGACAGAAGATCCCATCTCATCTCTCAATATGAAAATTTCCAGAAAGATGAATCTGAGTTAGTAGCTGACATGTACAACAGACTCAGCTTAATTGTTAATAAGCTGAAGAACCAGGATAAAAACATCTCACTAACTGAGATAAATGATGAGATTCTTATATGCTTCCTGAGCACATAGGATTCCAGGATCTGGCCAATCAAGGAGGCCAGAAGCCTGAATGAAATATCCATTGAGTATCTACTAGACAAGCTCATGTCCTATGAGCAGCTGATAAAGACAAGAGAAGCAGCTGAGCAGAAGACCTCCTCATCAGGAAGAAAAGAGCAAAACACTTCTTTCAAAGCATCTGATGGACCAGAAGCTCCACCAGCAAATGATGAGCTCATAAGCTTTCTGGCCAAGAGATTTTACAAGATGGCCAGAAAAGATTTCAGAAGGAAGTCATCCTTACAAAAGGACAGACAAAGATTTGACAAAACTCTTACTAAGGAAATTGTATGCTTTAGTTGTAGAAAACCTGGACACATTCTTCCAAGATGTCTAGAGAATCCGATCAAGGAGAAAAGAAGAGACAAGGACTCCAGAAAGAAGTACAACAAGCCCTCCTTAAGCAAGCATAAGAGAAAGGAGAAAGGTTTTGTTGCAGAAACCTGGAATGAGATAAAAGAATATTCTACATCTTCTAGCTCCTGTGAAGATGAGGAAGAAGCTAAAGCAAAAGAAGTTTTCTTTATGGCTATAAATGCATCAAGCAGCTTTTCAAAAGCTGAGCAATCTAAAGAAGAATCTGAATCTGAAGAGGATAAGGTAATATCTTAATTTGATTTCAATTTAGAACATTTTAGAACTGAATTTAAATTGTTATGTAATGACCTAATCAAATCTGAGAAGGAAATCAAACTTTTCAGAGATAAGCTAACTGAACATGATAATCTCTTATCTTAAAATATTAAGTAAAAAGATGAATTAGCATTAGCAACTGAACAAATCATTTCTCTAAAAACTAAACTAAATGAGGCTATGCAACTTGAAGAATCCTTTAATGGGAGAAGCATCAAATTGATGAACATCACAAGCACTGTTTATGCCAGGATCAATGGCAAGTTGTCTTAGGTGCTTCGTGAAGCCAACCTCATGTAATTTAGAAAAACATTCTTTATACACCTATTAAATTCATATTAGAAAAGGGAAAAGAAAAAGTAGATGAAAATAATAAACCAACTGAACTAAAACAGAAACCTAAGAAAAAGAGAAAGAACAGGAAAAACCTTATCATAATAATGTTCAATAGATTTCGTCAAACTCAGATCGACGAAATGTATACAGTTTGTCAAACTCAAGTTGACGAACTCCGAACGTAGATTTCTATTATAATTATTCTTCGAACAGTGATTGGCGAAATAAA
Organism: Platanthera zijinensis; assembly: GCA_039513925.1. Classification (NCBI taxonomy): domain Eukaryota; kingdom Viridiplantae; phylum Streptophyta; class Magnoliopsida; order Asparagales; family Orchidaceae; genus Platanthera; species Platanthera zijinensis. Next base: position 99,783,810 of record CM077092.1, read on the forward strand.
TATGGTTCTTCGCGCCGAGATCGACTATATTGGGGCACAGAGAATGAATATTTCCATTCTCTGAGCGGAGTTTGACGAACTCATCCCTATTCATCGAACTCAGATCGACGAACTTATCAGAATTTGTCGATCCCAATTCTTTTTAACAAATGTAAAATTAGTCCAGAACATTTAATCATTCTAAAGAATCTGTTAACCCCTTTGCCAGATGGATAATTCCAACTAGGAAATTTCACCCTCAAGGATATAAGAACCAACCTGAATGCTCTTATATTTCTAGCTTTAAATTTGAAAAGAATTAAGGACCCAAGGTTAATTGGGTCAAGAACACCTAATTTTTTTGTTTGCAGGTGAAAGACTATCCCACCACAGAGGAACAATGGTACCTGGATAGTGGGTTTTCAAAGCACATGATAGGAAGCAAAGACAACTTAACAAACTACAACTCCAAGCTTGGTCCAAAGATAATATTTGGTGACTCCAACTGTGGCCAAATTGAAGGCTATAGGATTGTCAAGGTTGGAGCTGCATTTTCAGAAAAGTAGCGTATGTGAGTGGTCTAAAACATAACCTAATATCCATAAGCCAATTATGTGATGAAGGTTATCAGGTATCCTTTAACCATTCTTCTTGCATTATTTCTTCTGTAGATAATAAAAAACTGGCTTTAGGTAAGGAAACATCTATGTAGTAAACTTCAAATCTACTAGGTCAGAAATTTGTCAATTTAATCAAATTAGTAACAATAATGAACTATGGCATAAAAGATTAGGACATTTAAATCTTAAATTTTTTTTAATCTCTTTAGGGACAAACTTGTTAGAGGATTGCCTTCTTGCCCCTACAAGAAGGAAAGCCTTCGCAGGGCTTGTCAATTAGGAAAGCAAACTAAAAATAGTTTTAAATCTTTTAATAAGAGTGATTCACCCAGGATTCTGTATTTGCAACACATGGATCTATTTGGACCCATTATTTTACAGAGCTTGGGAGCGAAATCTTATACCTTAGTCATTGTAGATGACTTCTCTAGGTTCGCTTGAGTGTTCTTCTTGAAAACAAGTCAGATAACTTTAAAGTTCTTATAGATTTTCTTTAAAGCATAAAGGTTGAGTATTCTACTTCAGTTGTATTGATCAGAAGTGATCATGGTACTGAGTTTAAATATCTTCCTATGCAAGAAATTTGTGAGATGGACGGTATCAGACATTGCTTCTCTGCTCCTAGAACACCTCAACAAAATGGGGTAGCAAAAAGGAAAAAATAGATCCCTGATTGAAGCTACAGGAACATTGCTTGCAGATTCTCACATGCCCCTATCCTTTTGGGAAGAGGCTGTAAGCACAGCAAATTATTCCTTGAACAAAAGTTTGATACATAAACGTAAGAACAAGACTCCCTATGAATTACTCAATGGGAAATAACCTAAAATAGACAATTTTAGAATCTTTGGTTGTGTATGTTATGTTCATAATAATAACAAGAAACAACTAAGAAAATTTGAGGCCAAAGATGCAATGGGAATTTTCTTGGATATTTCAAAGTCAGCAAGGCTTATAGGGTTTTTAATAAATCTACTTTAAAAATAGAAGAATCTGTTAATATTCCTTTTGATGAAGCTAACATGTTTTACAAGGAGAAGGATTCTTCTACTGGTAACTTATTGTATGTACCCAAACTGTGTGAGAAATTGGATGATCTAAACCTCACCAACGAGGCTGAAACACATCCTTCTCCATATATTTATGGAGATAGTGAAGAAGAGGTCACTGATATAATTGCTGAACCTTAAAAAAAAATTAATTACACAAGAGGAATTAATTCCCAATGTTGTTGTTGAACCAACTCCTCCAACTGATCTTGTCACACTTAGAGATCACCCTATATCTCAAGTGATTGGAGACATATCAGTTGGCGTGCAAACAAGGCATCAACTTAACCAAAATTTGAAGCATGCTTTCTTCATAACTCAACTTATGCCCCAATCCATAAAAGATATAGAGCAAGATCCCCACTGGATCACTACAATGCAAGAGGAGCTCAATCAGTTTTAGAGATGCAGAGTTTGGGAAAGAGTTCCTAGAACCAAAGGCTCACAAGTTATTGGAACTAAGTGGGTATTCAGAAGTAAATTTGATGCACAATAAGCCATCAAAAGGAACAAAGCAAGGCTGTTAACATAAGGATACATATAGGAATAAAGAATAGACTATGATCAAACCTTTACACCTGTTGCAAGAATGGAAGATATCAGAATTTTTATTGCATATATAGCCTATAAAAAGTTCAAAGTCTACCAAATAGATGTCAAGAGTGCCTTCTTAAATGTTGAACTCAGAAAGGAAGTATATGTTGAACAATTACCAGGTTTTATTTCTCCAACTCATCCCTTTTTTGTTTTCAAATTGCATAAAGCTCTTTATAGTTTAAAGCAAGCTCTAAGAGCTTGGTATGAGACCCAAACTTGGGGCATTGTAGATAGAACCTTGTCTACTAGGCATCATCATAATAACATATTTTTAGTACAAATATAAGTAGATGACATCATTTTTGGCTCAACTGATTCCAAGCAATGCAAAAGGTTTTCTGACCTGATGCATTCCAAGTTTGAGATGAGTGGCATTGGTGAGCTTTCGTTCTTCCTTGGCCTCCAAGTGATGCAATCCCCTGACGGAATTTTCATCTCCCAATCCAAATATGCTAAGGAATTAGTTAAAAGATTTAGGATGACTGATGCCTCAGCAAAGAAAACACTCATGGCTTCCAATGCTGTGATTGATTCTGATGAACATGGCAAGCCAGTTGATCAGAAAACATATAGGGCTATTGTTGTGTCCTTATTATATCTCACAGCTAGTATGAAAGATATAATGTTTGTTATATGTCATTGTGCTAGGTTCTAGGTGAACCCTAAAGAATCTCACCTTATTTTCTTAAAAAGAATTTTGAGATATATAAAGGGTTGCCCAAATATAGGATTCTTTTATCCAACTGAGTCAGAATTTGAATTAACTGGATTCTCAGCTGCTGACTTTACTGGATGTAGAGTTGATAGGAAAAGCACATCAAGAACATGTCAGTTCCTTGGTGATAGGCTTGTGTCATGGTTTTTTAAGAAACAAACATCTGTGTACACCTCAACTGCAGAAGCTGAATACAATGCAGCTGGCAATTGTTGTTCACAAATATTATGGATTCAAAACCAACTCCTAGATTATTGTTACAATCTAAATAATTCAACTCTATTTTGTGATAGTACCAGTGCAATTTCCATTGCACAAAATCCAGTACATAAGAGTATGACAAAGCATATAGAAGTAAGGCATCATTTCATTAGATATTGTATGGACAAAAAGATAATTAATCTTATCTTTATCTCTACTAATTTCCAATGAGTAGACATCTTCACTAAACCTTTAGATGAGAAGAACCATCTTCTAGGTATGATCAATGGAGAAGGTTAATTTAATTTTCGGTCTGAGGTCGAAGAATTGGTCACAGTTCGTCGAATGGAGATCGACAATCTGGGAACTATTTTTTAGAAATTTCGTCGACCTGAGATCGACGAACTCTCTATGTGAAGTTATTTTTGTCGAGCGGAGATCGATGATCTTGCTTCAAAAAATTATTCGTCGACCTGAGAACGATGAAAATTTTTCCCCTCTTCAAACAGAGATCGACGATATCATTTCTTCATGAAATTTTTTGTCGACCTGAGAATGAAGATTTTCTTTTTCTTTCGCAGGATGGGGTCTGCCGCTTCCTTTTTCGAAAACCTTTATAACTAGGTTTTCTTCGAGCTCCATCTCGCGCATTCTATTTCTCTTGCATTTGATCTCTCTTTTATTATTTAGGAAAACAATGTCAATTCTGGTGACTTCCCTCTCCAGCATGAAGTATGACACCGCCTTCGACATCGACTTCGATTCTTTCCGTCATTCCGAACCGATTTTCATGGACATTCTACAACTGTTTGAAGAACAACAACAGAAGAAAATCATGACCACCAGGATCAAGTTCCCAGCAACTAAAATAATGGAATGGGTTTATACTTCAACTTCTTCAGACACAAATTCTATGATTAGTACCATTGCAGGCAATCAGTTTATCCTAACCCCTGCTATTTTAACTGAAATTTTTGGTTTGGTTAATGGAGAAGAAGACATTGAAATAGACAGTTCTGAGGATGAGTCTATGTTGATTAACATGGGTCACTCCGAGGGAAACGCTAATAAATTGTTGAAAAAGAACTTATCAACAAAGTATAAATTTCTTGATGATATTGTTGGGAAGGTGTTGTTGGGCATGCACACAACCCATGACTACATAACCAGGCACCAATTCTTGGTGATGTGTGCTCTGGTAAAAAAAAAGCTGTAAATTGGGGAAAGATATTGTTTGAGTTAATTAAGAAGGAGAATTCTAAGAAATAGGTTTGTTTTAGGAAGATATTAGGAATTTTCCTCTAGGCCAAGGCACCTGAATTATTGGTCTCCCAGACCATATTCTTAAATTCTCCAAGAGGCTTAAATCTGCCTTGTTTGGGAGATGGGAGAGGACCATCCCTAAGCCATTCAAGGGTTCCTCCTCTTCTAGGACTTCTAAGGACACAAGGGAAGTTATTTCCACTCCTCCACCTTTAGAAGAAATTACTCCTTCTATCAGAATTCAAACTGATATTTCTTCGGCTCTTCCACAACAACAATAATCCTAAACTACCCCCTCCAACTTCACCTCTTCCACCACCATCACCTCCTCAATCAACAATCATCATTCATGATGATGAAATTATGACTGATTTCATTCCTCCTCTATCTCCACCTCAAACTCATCTGGATGACATTCCGTCCACATCCCCACAGCCCAACTTCAAACTGCTATCTCCACCTCGACCATCTCCACATCAATCCCTAGTTCAATCACCCATTTGGGAAATCACCACCACGAAAATTTCTACCACAACAATTCCTACTACTCAAATCTCTTCTACCACAATTCCAACCACGTCTAATACCATTCCCTCTAACCCTACTTCCACATTCCCTTAATATTCTCATACAGACTTTCCCGATGCTTTTTTTGTATGTTCCAATTGTGGCCCTCACACCTCTTACACTCCCTCTGCTCCTAAACCTTTATGTTTAAATTTATATGATATTACCAAAGATCTTCTTACATTTATTACTTAATCACTTAAGCAGCTAATAGCTGAAGCTATTGCTCCTCTATCTGCCTCCATCACTTCTCTCTCTACTCAAATTAGTGCTCTCCTTTCTGTCCCTTCTTCTGGTGGCTTGGCTTCAGGACCCTCTGAAACCTGGCAGGGGGAGATGTTAAATGAAGAAGCTCCAATTCTATCAGCTCCAGTTCTAGCAACAGCAACAGTTTCTCCTCCAGCTCCTCCTCCAGCAGTTTTTCAGAAATTATAAATTTTGGTGATTTCATTATAAATTCCACAATTGACTTTGATATTTTACTCGATTTTTTCAATTCAGTTTACAGAAATGTTCTACCAAGTTTTGATGTTGATTACTCGAAGTCTTTTGTATGTTATACTACTCCAATAAGTCTTGTAGTTGTGGATCAACGAAGGGTAAGTTTTGTAGTTCCAGTGGTTACAGAATATTAGTAACTGAAGATTTTTGTGAGCCAGTCTATGTTTCTGAGCCAAAGGCTTTCTCTCCTCCACCTCATATGTGGGCTGAGTCCCCTTTGCAATACTTGGATGATATTATGTTTGCAGACATGGAAGAAGAAGAAGAAGGCAATTAAATATGTACTAAAAGTTCTGCAGAGCCAGCGATTCTAGAACAGCCTCAGACTGAGAAGCAAATTTCTAAAGAAGCTTTAAAAGAAATTGATGATTTACATGATAATCCTCCTGAATCATCTGATAATGAGGAGGATTCTGTTGATTTTGATGAATTTGATTAATCAAATTCCAAGAAGATAAAATCTAAGAAGAGAAAGGCTTCTCCTAAGGATGTTCCTAAGCCTAATCCTACATTTGACACACCTTATTATATTTTGAATAATATTACTCCTTATCCAGGAATGCCTAAATTGATGTGGTCCTCTAAAAATGTGCAAAAGGCTAGGAAGAAGAGCAGGAGATACTCTCCTCCCTCTCAAAGGAACTGTAGAGGACCTCCTTCTCCTCCTCCTCCTGCAGGTGCTTCAAGGAATATTTCTCAATCCTCAGGAAATGTCTCTAATACTTTAGAATCCAGCCTTAAGTAGTTCTCAATCTCAAAGGCCAGCTTCCTACAAGTCCTCTCGACCAGCTGGGAAATTCAGTCAATGCAGTCCTCCAAAGTCAAATTATCAAAGCAAACATCAACAGAGATCTACTCCAACAAATTTTCTACAATAATCTATTTTATTAAGAAATACACAAAAGTCTTCTTAGGATTCTCCAAAAATTGATCTAGAAAGACCTCTCTCTTCAACTTAAGAACTTGAGTTAGATCCAAATTTTAGAATGGCTAGATTTCAGGAGTTGATTGGTTTATCTCAGATGAACAAAGCTTGAGCAGAAGGATCAGATCCATAAAAATTCACTACAATGTCCACCTATAGACAGAAAGAGTTCGAAAAATTTTTGGTAGACAAACAATTATTTGATCTAAATGAATATATACAAGGACATCCAGAAGCTGTAGTTCCCAAAGCTTCATCTGTGACAGTTCGAGATAGTACCATGAAAACTCTTTGGGAAGGAAAGCTAACAAAGATACATACAGATGTTCAAACACAGATTGATGGTGTCAAATTTCATACCTATGATATAGTAGTTTGGATGCATAACCAAATATTTCCTTAATTTCAAGTTGATCCAAATGTTGTTCCTCATCATCTCAATCCTACTGCCCAACATCTTTCTGCCCAGCAACCCTCATTCTCTCCCAGATCTGAACATTATGATGCTCCACCTCCTGAAACTTATGCTCATGTCTGGAATTCTGAACAAGTTGATGTTCCTCCTCAATTACCTCCTGATTTACAAATTCCAAAAAGAAGAAAGTATGGTGATGGTGCTTTTGCAATTTGATCCACACCTATGCCAGAACATGCTGTAAGAGAACATGTTGAAGTTTGCAGCCCCACTTCTAAGTCAATCATTCTGGATACGATAAGATTAGTTGTGGAATTTAGAGAAAACAAGGATAACTATTACTCTCACTCTGAATGGGAACAGTATGAGAAGTCTATTACTATGAGAAGGCTTTATAATATGAAGTATAGTCGTGAAGACCCCTCTGCTCCTCCCAGGCCAGCCAAATATTTTCCAAAGCCATTCTTGTATTTCAATAGGCAGGAAGAAATTCACCAGAGACACAAACAACAACAGACCAAGAAGTAATAGAAGAAGATCAGAAGTTTCTTTATGAGATTTTGCGGAATTGGGTTTTTCTTGGACAATATATAAAAATATAAATATTTTAATTTTGATGATTTGATTTTTCTATAACATAACATTTCTCATTATTACATTGTTTACTAGTTATTTTATTTTTTTATCTTGATGTAATTCACCTTAGTGTAGAGGGTTCTGACTTCTGCAAATAGGGGGAGATTTTTGGGTATTGTATCCACCATAACCTAGATTTGTATGAAATTACCCTTGAACTAAGATGAATTAAGTTTTTATTTGATACTCTTTTCAGGTTGAGTGCTTGCAGGTTATAATTTCCAAGTGTTGATTAATGTCAGTATACAATGAGTCACCAAACACAGGACCATACAATGTAATCCCTAATTGTGTGGTCCATGGTGTTGACTCGTTTGTAGCCTCTCTATTGAGACACACTTCTTTTTCAAGTACTAAAGATATTGAAGATACTATGGGTTGCTGATCTCCAAGAAGAAGAATTAAAATCTTGTTAAGAAATTTTACTAAGTCAAATTCTCGAGAGGTTCAAAGTCTAGTACTCGAGAAGAAAGGTTCTTGTCTCGAGAAGCAGAAGTCATTACTCGAGAAGGTCAATCTTTGTCTCGAGAAAGCAGAAGTGATTACTTAAGAAGGCCAAGCTTTGTCTCGAGAAAGCAGAAGTCATTACCCGAGAAGCCGAAGTTATTTCTCGAGAAGTCTAAATTGTTCTCGAGAAGTCCAGTCAGCTCCCGAGAAGTCATTACGTATTTCTTTAGTAACAAAAATTATTTCTTATGTAAAAGTCTTTTCTTTCTCGAGAAGCCAGAAGTTATTTTCAGTGTTTTCCTTAAGTACTTCTTCTCAAGAACCTTATACCTCTTCTCGAGAAATAGATGTTGTTTTCGAGAAGTCAATGCTTCACTAGAGAAATGAAATTCAATTATTTGAATTTTTTATTAAGTCCTGACGGAAGTAATTTCAAATTGATCTTGTTTCTTATTGGTCCACATATTCTGACATTAATGATTATGATTGTTAGGCATGTCCTATAAAAGGTCTTATCATAATCGACTAACCCCAATAAGAAAATTAAGTATTCTGAAATGCATATTTTTAATTCTAAATCGGGAAGTGTCGTGGTTGTTCATCGTCTTCTTCGCCGCTAACCTTCTCCGATCCAAGAGATTCAGAACAAGAAGGTTTCAACAGTTCAAGACTTTCAACATCGACAGATTTATTCCTTGATTGTGTTGATCCAAAGTTTTCAGATCCAGAGATTTTGCCTTTGTCTTCTTTGATCCATTTCTGACAGAGATTCAAATTTTAAGAAGGAAGAAGGGCTGAAGACTCAGATCTGAAATATTTTTATTTTTATATTTTTTGTAAAACACTTTATTCTTGTAGGAGATTTTTCTCCGAGTTGTAGGAGCTTTTTTCTCTGAGATTTTTGTAGGAGTGATTTGACTTTGAGTGGTTGGGGCGTTGTTCCGAGTTATAAGATTATTTTCCAATCCGAGCGAATAGTGAAGTAGTTGAGTCAAGCATGGTTCTAGATCGGTGAGGTGGAGAGTGGACGTACCCAAGTTTGGGGAACCACTATAAATCTTATGTTTTTTGTGGCTTGCTTATTTTTTTTTTGCGCTCTATCGTTACATGTTTTTATTCCGCAAAAATACCCAAACATCACCTATTCACCCCCCCTCTAGGTGATTTAGGTAGACAACTAAAAACATCACACAACATACTCTATCCTTCGGTAGGCAAGGCCAATACTTGAGCAGTGCACAATTTTGTTTTTAACTCCTGAAAAGCCTATCCGCACTTAGCACTCAAAATGAAAGCTATGCTCTTCTGCGTAATCTTAGTCAGCGATGAATACAATGTAGTGAAACCCTCCACAATCCTCCTATAATATCCTGTCAATCCTAGGAAACTTCATATCTCTTTGGGTGTGGTAGGTTTATTCCAATCCATAACAACAACTATCTTTTCTTTGTCCACAGAAATACCATCCTTATTAACCACAAGACCCAGAAAAAATACCTGAGGAAGCAAAAACTCACATATGCTTAGCTTGGCATACAACTTATATTCCCTTAATGCAGACAAAACTAATCGCAAGTGCTGGTCATGCTCATCAGCACTACTGGAGTATACAAGAACATCATCTATAAATACAACCACAAAATGGTCAAGGATATCCTTAAACACTCTGTTCATCATATCCATAAAAATAGAAGGTGCTTTGGTCAGAACAAAGAACATCACTAAGAACACAAAATGACCATGTCAGGAATGGAAAGCGGTCCGCGGAATGTCCGTCTCACGAATCCATAAAGGATGGTATCTTGAACGAAGGTCAATCTTTGAAAACATAGTGCTACCACACAACTGATTAAATAAGTCGTCTATTCTCGACAAGGGATACCTATTCTTGATGATTACCTTATTCAGTTCTCTATAATCAATGCACACCATCATCGATCCATCATTTTTCTTCATAAGCAGCACAGGAGCACCCCATAGTGAAGAACTTGGTCTAATGAATCCATTCTACAGTAATTCATCCAACTAGGTACGCAGCACCTCCAGCTCATGCGGGGCCATAATTTACAGAGCCTTAGCAATAGGGTGGGTTCCCGGCTCCAAATCTATGACGAACTCTGTAACACCCCTATCCGTCACTTAGCATATAGCAGTAGGTCCAACCGGGGCCCGATGCCATATACCACGGACAGACCGGTGGTTACTTATTGAAACCAACCAACCAATCACAATGTCCTTCACAGAGTATCTAGCGGAAGCAGTTTATTAAGTTGCACAGAATAAAGAACCCAGCAAAGCATGAATGTCAACTACTCAAACCAACAGGAATGTACAATACACGAGAACTGGCCTTATGGCCTTACAATAATTTGCTCAAAACTAAGTGTCTTCCACACCTCGGCACGCAGGACGGTCATACATGAGAATATAAGAATAAAGCTCAAAATTAAGCCTTCGAGGTCCGGCTCAGCAACTTGGTCTTTAGCCCGCTATTTACCGCTCGGCTCTGCAGCACCTGCAAGCAACAATCCACCGCACGGTGGCAAACAAAAGCAACGGTCAGCTATACTGACCAAATTATAACGACCATGCCCCCAACACGGGGCGGCGATGTTCTTTCCCTGGATTTTGTTAGCATAATCAAGTAGTATAGTGTAAACACACTTCATCATATGTGCAGGCACGCACGACCACACACCCCGTGCACTCAGGGCACATTCACGGCGAACCGGCCAACGTCACATTAATTTAAGCCATAGACGTTTCCGTCTCACCACCATCCCTTGGACGGCCAACCTTATGAGCATTTTGTCTTCCTGGCTTGGGTCACGTCAATTTAAGCCATAGACCGCCGGAGACACTCTTCTATGTCAACAGTCCCACCGAATGACATAGAACACGTACGGTTCAGCCTGACCCGTTGCTCATACCGCAACGTCAATTTAAGCCGTATGCGCGGGTCAGGACTCCCCGAGTCCCGTTTCTATCACACTGTTCACATAACCCGGTTATGTTCAAGTTGGCGCCCCAGCCACCATGTTGGAAGAATTATGCATCTGCCCAGTTTATCAGGTGCACCTTGGAGTTTGTTCCAAAGGCTCCCTGTTGCAATCTACCCCGTAGAAATCCCGAAAAACAAACATTCTCGCGGAGTATTCTCTGGCCATATATACAATGCAACATAACCGATCCAGACATACTAGTCCGGGTAGGCTTCATACATCATTCCTACGTCCGTTCTCGAATACGAACTCTACACAAGGGGGACTTCACATATTTACCCCAAGGAACACCACAAACTCACTACATACTCGCGAGAGAGGGCTTCCTATGCAAAGGACAAGAGGACTTCACATGTCCTAGGATGAGATTCGTTACCCTTGCATTTTTCCTTGGCGCCATGGAAATCTATGTGGATGAAAAGCACCGCAATCTCCTTGCCTCCGCAGATCCGAAGTCGGCTCCCAATTTGGAGATCCGAACCTCCGCCAGTGACCGGAACTAGCCATCCTTCTTCCTCCTTGCTCTCTCCTCTCTCTAGATCATAGAAAGAGAGTGAATCCAAGATTATGAGGAATTTACACCCCGGAACCGGCCTTAACCCTAAGGTGGGAAGAGCCTGAACAGTCAGAACCAAAAACGAGGAAACGAACGGTTGAGATTCAGCCCGAATTTCCTAAACCTGGGCCGAACACGGGTTCCGACATGCCCATGTTCAGGGTCGTGTCACCCATTCACCGTCAAAACCGTCACGTCATGAAAAGAACACAGGCACACGACATGCCCGTGTAGCTGGGCGCGTTCCCTCAACGACACAGGTTAAAAACAATCCGAGCACAACACGGCTATGTGACACGCCCGTGTCACATGTCGTATGCTAGACATGCCATGGGACACGCCCGTGTCCCAGGATGTGTAACTGCCTTAGAACAAACCGCCACATGACCTGAGGAGGACACGGGTATTCGACACGCCCTTGTCGAATTGCACATGCCCGTGTCGGACCCGAACATGCCTAAGCTCAGGCCGTGCGTCCCTCACTGAACTATCGTTGAGTGCAAGGCTCTGAGTGACTGATGCGCCCTGGGACACGCCCGTGTCCTAGGCCGTTTTCACCCACCCCCCCCCCCCCCCCCCCCCCCCCCGAAGATCGTTGACTCCAAAATTTTCTACCATGCGACCAATGCCGAACCCGAGCACGACACGCCCTGGGACACGCCCATGTCCCAGGACGTGTCACCTCTACCAAAATCCAGATTTGGCTCAAAACGCCACCCATCACCCTTTTGAGTTTCGGGGCATTACAACTCTCTCCCTCTTAAAAGAATTTCTTCCACGAAATTACCAAGGAAAGATAAACAAAACCAAAAGCGTTACCTGAGAGAAATAACTCTTGGTACTCCTCCAACATGGTCTGCTCCCGTTCCCAGAGAGCTCCTCACGACCGCATTTGTCCCAACGGATCTTGACCATCCTGATCTCTTTGTTACGGAGTCGCTTAACCTAAAAGTCTTCAATACGAATGGGCTTGAACTTAGTTATCAACCCTTCGTCCACTGGTACTTTATCAACTGCGATCACCTGTGAAGGCCCTTGCACCGCCTTCCGCAACACTGAAATATGGAATAAATCGTGTAGACCACTCAACTCCACTGATAGCCTCAGACGATAAGCCGCTTTGCAAATCCGCTCCAGAATATAAAATGGTCCAAGGTATCTCGGGCTTAGCTTCTTCAAGCGTCGTACCCGTGACACACCCTTGAATGGCTTAAACTTCAAGTACCCCCAATCGCCAATGGCAAACTCCACATTCTGATGCTTGGAATTGTAGTACTTAGCTTGTTTATCCTGACTGATCAGCAAATGCTCTCGAATAATCCACACCAAAGAAGTAGCGCTTTCCACCTCTTGCTTTTTGTACAACCTTGCCTCACCCGTTTTTAGCCACGATACGGTGTGAGACACTTTCTACCATATATGGCCTTGAAGGGCGCCATTTGAATACTCGCCTGGTGTCTATTATTGTACGCAAATTCCACCAAATATAGGTGGTCTTCCCAATGCTTTCCGAAGTCTAGAACACACATGCGAAGCATGTCTTCCATAGTTCTGTTGACCCTCTCAGTCTGCCCATCCTTCTGCGGATGGAAGGCTGTGCTGAACTTCAACTTAGTTTCGAGCATCTATTGCACCAACCTCCAATCATTTGACGTGAACCGCCCGTCATGGTTACTCACGATACTGCGGGGCACACTGTGAAGCCGCACAATATTATCCACATATAACTTCGCTAGTTTCTCTACAGCATCAACCTTCCTATGCGGAATGAAGTGCGACACTTTTATTAACCGGTCTATGATCTCTTAGATGGCATCGTTTCCCTTCTGCAACCTTGGCAATTCATGCAAAAAGTCCATCAAAATGTCGTCGAACTTCCACTCCGAAATAGGCAAGGATTTCAAAAATCTCCCTGGCTTTTGGCACTCCGCCTTTACTAAGGCGCAAGTTTGACATTTAGCAACAAATAGTGCCACATCCTTCTTGAGCCCTGGCCACCAAAACAACTTCTTTAGGTCCCGCTACATCTTCGTGCTCCCTGGGTGGATTGAGTACTTGGTATGATGAGCCTCGTACATCAAATCTGCCCGTAGATCTCCCCCATTTGGGATGCACAAATGATTTCCCTTCCTTAGAAGCCAATCCTCAACTGAAAATTGGGAATTTTACCCATCCAACGCTGCATCCATGAGCTTCTTCATGGTGTCATCCAACTCCATAGCCTTCCGAATGCGATCAGCCAGGTCATACTGAACTTCCGTCAAGTTTAACATTGCTTTGGCGCTAGTCTGCTTTTCCACACAACAGATTTCTAAAGCCTACAACTCCCAAATTAGCATCTCATCATGAACCGACAACCAGTTGGCTTGGGCGGGAGCCCTGCGACTGAACACATCCGCAACTATATTGCTTTTCCCGGGTACATAATGATTCTTGATTGTATAGTCCCCCAGGAACTCAATCCATCTCCGTTGCCTCATGTTCAGATCCTTCTGATCCAACAGGTACTTCAAGCTCTTAAGGTCGGTATAAATATCGACTTTTACACCGTACAAATAGTGTCTCCACAGCTTAAGTGCAAATATCACGACCGCCAACTCCAAGTTGTGGACCAGATAATTCCTTTTGTGCACTTTCAGCTGACGCGATCCATACGCAATAACACTCTTATACTGCAGCAGTACGCAGCCCAAGCCATTGCCTGAGGCATCACTATAAATCTCGAAACCTTCGGTCCTACGCGGCGAACTTAGCACTGGGGCCGTGGTCAACCGACTCTTCAACTCCTCAAACGGTTGAGCGCACTCCTGCGTCTATAAGAACTTCTGATCCTTCCTTGTCAACTTCGTGAGAGGTAACGCTATCCGCGAGAAGTTCACTACGAAGCGCCTATAATAGCCGGCAATCCCCAGAAAACTCCGGACTTCCGCTACTGAAGACAATACAGGCCACTCCCGTATCGCAACAATCTTCGCTACATCTACTGCTATTCCTTCACCGCTGACAATATGACCAAGGAATGCTACTGAGGATAACCAAAACTTGCATTTGGAGAATTTTGCGTAAAGTTAATTCCTCCTCAGCGTCTCCTACACCAGATGCAAATGCTTGAAGTGATCTTCCTCGCACTGCGAGTACACCAATATGTCGTCAATGAAGATGATCACAAAATGGTCTAGGTACTCTCTGAATGTCCTGTTCATCAGATCCATGAACACCGATGGCACATTAGTCATCCAAAACGGCATGACCGTGAACTCGAAATGCCCATACCTTGTGTTGAACGCTGTCTTCGGGATATCACTCTCCCTTATCCTTTGCTGATAATAACCGGACTTCAGATCCAACTTTGAATATAGCGATGACCCGACTAACTGATCAAAAAGATCATCAATTCTTGTGATCGGGTATTTTTTTCTTTTCCATTAGCTTGTTCAACTCTCTGTAGTCGATACACAGCAGCAAGGTCTCGTCCTTCTTCTTAAAAAAGAGGACCGGTGCGCTCCAAGGCGAACAAGCTTGGACGAACATACCCATGCTCCATCAACTCTTCAAGTTGAACCTTTAACTCCGCCATCTCCTTAGGCGCCTACCTATAAGGAGAACGTGATACAGGTTTGGCACCAAGCACTAGCTCTATGGTGAAATCGATCTCTCGCTGCGATGGGGCTCCGGGAAGATAGTCCGGGAACACGCCGGGGTACTCTCATACCACTGGGATACCATCCAAAGTGGTCTTAGGCTTTATAGCCTCCACTAACGTGAAGAACAGCCTTGCTCAAGCACGAACCTCCTTCACCACCTGAAGAGCAGACATCAACGTCTTGCTCGACCCCTTCAACCCCGCAAATGTTATCTCCTACCCAACACCTATCTTGACCTCTTTATAGTTGTAATCTATAAAAGCCTTCTTCTCCGAAAGCAATTCCATACCGAAGATGACGTCGAACTCTACTAGCAGCAGCAACGACGCTAGCAAGTCAAACTCTTGGCTTCTAATATGAAGCTTTACAACACATACTCTGTCCGCGCGCATCGAACACCCATTCGGCAGCAGCACATCTAGTTTTTCCTTCGTCATCGAAGAAGGGACTCCGATGCGCGTTATGAAACTTTTGGACAAAAAGGAGTGTTAAGCTCCCGTATCGAAAAGTGCTCGTGCAGAACTATCGCCAATGAGAACAAAGCCTATACAAACAGTATTAAGCTAACAAGCACTGGGTAACAGTATTTAAAGCTAACTTGCTATAAATTAAACCATACTTGTCACCACATATGCTTGCTTGATTGCCTATTGGTGGCCCAGATTATAGACACTCGGTTGAGTCAGAGCATAATGGGACGCGGTTGACTCCACCGGCTAGCCCTTTTCTTCATAAGTTGTTCCTAGCTTTCTCTCGGACTTTGGACGTCCGCTCCAACAATCACGGGCAAAATGCCTGAAAGACTTTGTTTCAAGAGCCTAAACACCTAGAGGGGGGGGGGTGAATAGGTTCTAATCTTTTTGAGTCTTTTTGATTTTAAGGCAAATAGATATTTGTAACATCTTTTAGCACAGAATAATTTTATCTATAGAAATTAAAAACAATACAGCAGACACTAGATCTATAGTGGTTCCCCAAGAAATGGGTACATCCACTTTCCCCCTTCGCCTATCCAGCAGATAACTTGATTCAGCCTAACTTCCTTCCAATGGCTCGGATCCGCAGATCTTACAAACTAAAAACCCCAAAATGGTTCCTACTCCTCAGACTTTACACAAGTCCTACCTCAGATTCTTCCCTGAATCCTACCTCAGGCCTTAGCCCTACCTCAGCCTTTATAATTTTAGGCTTAAAACTCAGACTTTCCACAAGTCCTACCTTAAGCACACAACCCTACCTCAGCCTTTATAATTTTAGGCTTACAATCTCAGATCTAACAATAGATCCTACAAGAATTTGTGAGTAATAAGTATCAAAAAACTTCACCAGCTAGATTTCTCTGTTGATGTTGTCTTCTTGATTAGTTCTTATATAGACTGATCTTTCTGATCCAACCGAACTGAGCTTTTCAAAGCTTCTTTATTAGGACAAATAAGGTGGATCTTTTCTTGAAGTTGAAGTTCATCTTCAGTCAGCTTCTTCCTTAGATTCAGATTGAAATCTGAGTCTTTCTTGCAGACAACCTTGATCTATCAGATTTCTTCTTATTGATGCCACACGTTGTTATCCTCTTTGTCGTTCCCGATCTGTCTCTTATATAGAGCTTGCTTCATTGTTACCGGCTGATCCGGTTCATAATAGACTTCTGATAGTTCTGACAGTGGTGTCAGACCGGTTACTTATGACAGCTGTCAAGTCACCAGTAACGTCACCATGTTCTACAATGTCTTTTCAACTCAGCATACAACACTCAGCAGATTGCTTCACATGTGTCGACACATATAGGCTAAGTTTCGACACAAGTCTTCAAGGTGTCGACACAAATACTCCAAGTGTCTACACAGTCATACTTCTGCTTCTCGACACTACTTTTTGTTGTATGTGCCGACACAAGTCCTGTGTGTCGACACAACAGCTTCTTGTCTCGACATTTCTATTGCAGACAGATGGTGTTGAGTGTTTGTGAAATCGCATTGAGTGTGTGTCGACACAAGTCCTGTGTGTCGACATAATTACTTCTGAACTCGACACAGCCTCTTGAGAGTTGGTGTGTCGACACAAGTCCTGTGTGTCGACATAATTGCTTCAGGTGTCGACATAGCTCCCGAGTGTCAACTCATCTTCTGTTTTAAGTGTCGACAAAATTCTATTTTAATTTGTCGACACAATTCTGGATGTCGACACAACTGCTTCTTTAGGTGTCGACATAGCTTTGAGTGTCGACACAACTTATTTATAAGTGTCGACACATTTTGCAAGTGTGTTGACACAGCTTTCCTGAGTGTCGACATAGCAGCTGGCAGTCGAAATAGCTTCTTCATAAGTGTCGACAAATTTCGCTTGTGTGTCGACACAGCTTGCCTGAGTGTCGACACAGTCTCCTTTAGTGTTGACACATTTTCTTCACAAGTGTCGACACTTGTACTTAGAAAATTTTCCTTAAAAATTTTAAACATGCACAATGAAACTCAAACTTCTATCAAATACACATTTATGCATATCAATGACTAAGTTGTGGCTTCTCAAAATCTAGTACAAATTTTCCAATGTACCGAACAATCTCCCCCTATTGGGAGAAGTCATAACCCTTAGTAAAAGATATACATCTTTTAAGATAAAACAAAATTGTAATAGAAGTAAAGACATTTCAGGGTGGGTTATTACATAATCAGTGTAAACAACAAACACTTAATACTGAAATAGATTTCATTAATCAGTTAAATTATGGTTTACAAGAATTTCTTATAGAAAGGAAAAATAATACATTGTTCTAATACAAGAACTTAGTAATCCTATTACTGACTAGGTTCCTTAATAACTATTCCTTTGCCAAACTTGATTTTAGCCTGCACAGAAGGTTCAACATCTTTAGTTGGCTTTTCTCCCTTTGAGAGCTTTCTTCTTCAATGCTTCAGCCTTGATCTTCTATCTTTCAAAATAGTGGAAAGGTTTGGGGAAGTACTTGCTTGGCTCTTGAGCATTAGCAGGTAGCTTCCTAGCCTTTGCACTTCTTATATACTATAGAATTGCTTCTTGTCCAGCTTGATATTTATTCCACTCTTGCTCAGAATACCACTTACCCCTGTCATGGGTTTTATCCTTAACAGCTTTCAGGAAGTAAGTATGATATTTCTAGAGGTTGGGATCCACTGCTCAAAATCTGGCTGCAGCTCAGCCTGCTCTCTGAATCTCTTCTTTGAAAGTTGAGCTTCCTTCTGAGCTTCTAATGTAGCTTCTGACATTTCAACCTTTTCCAGAATTACATTTTGTACCTCTGGTGGAGGACTATACATTTTCAACACTTCTTCTTAAACCATCTCAAAATCAGCTGGGGGGTAGATCACTTGAGAAACTTCTGGCTGATCTCCTTCAAAATATTCAGGTTGAATCCCAGACTCAGCTACATTAGCATCATCACAAAGAGGAGGATATCCAAGAGTAGCTCTGATGTTATTGGTAGTCCATTTAGCATGGTCAGAGCTGGCTTTGATTAGTAATCTCTCCCCCTTTATGACTTCTCTTGCAACATGATCTCTTATGTCTTCTTTTTGGAATCTGACTTGATCAGCTATATTTTCAGTTCCTTCTTTAAAATAAGCTCTGAATTTTGTCAGGAAAGTTTTAACTTTCTCCTGAGATTCTTGAAATGTAGCTTTGATAACAGATATATCTTCCTGGATTTGCTTGGAGATTTCAGCCTTCAGAGTAGTGCTTTAATCAGTGAGCTTTATTAATATTTCATAATGTGAATCTTTGAGATTGTCATTCATCCTTATCTTATTCTCCAGGACATATCCTTGCTTCACTTCAATTTCATCCACTTTAGCTTGTATATCTTGTTGTTGCTTGGCCAGGAACACCACAGCATTACCTCCTTTATGGAAGCAATCTGACATCTCCTTCTTATGTTTATTCACTTCAAATCTAATGGATTTGATGTCCTGGGCCAACTGAAACTGTAACTCCTTATGAGTTTCATCCACATATTTTTCTATAGTCTATCTTTTATTATCCAGTTTTATTTGCATCTGGACCAGTAGAGAACTGAATTCCATGCTTGATGTAGATGGTGCAGTTCCCAATTGTAAAGCTTTCTTATATCCAGAACTCTTCTTCTTTAACACAATCAGCTTTGTTTTCTTAGCCAATATGACTTCTTCATCTTCAGAAGATTCAGATGTACTTTGAATATCAATAGTTTCCTTTTCAGATGGGGTATCCTTGGATAACTTCCCCTCAGTCCTTTGAATTTCTTTTTCTTTTTCAATTTCCTCCCCCAAAGTCCTATCAGTAAGAGGACTAGAAAACAATTCTTCCATTGTAAATTCCTGCTGTATCTGTTCAGAAGGAATAAGATTTGTTTTTTTTAAAAAAAAAATACCACTTGAAAGACCTCTTTTGTTGTGTAAACAAAAGTGTCCCTTTGAACAATTTTTGAGGAGAATACTATAATACATCACTAGTCTTTTGAGAAGATACTTTCTGGCTCATTTTGAGCATCATTCTTATTAGTTACTTCAGCTGCAGTGTTGATTTCAGATACAATATCCATTATTGTGTCTGCAGCTAAGTCACTATCCAGGACAGTAACATCAATACCTCCCACTTGGGCAGGCATCCCAGATTCTTTTTCTATGTTTTCTCTCCCTAGAGTAGAGTCAATTTGTTTCTCTTGGGGCTCACAGTCCTTTGCTTGAGCATGAACATCTTGTTGTTGCTGGTCTTCATCAGAACTGATGACCACTTCCTCCTCAGAATCATTGGAGGAGTCAGCCTGGACAACCACCTTCTTTTTCTTCTTGTCTTTATTAGTTTTCTCCTTAGGAGCAGGGACTTCCTTAGTTAGAACTCTGTCCCACCTTGACAGTATCCTTACATCCATTTTTCTAATATGATTTATCTTAGTGCCATTTTCTTGTTTCAGAACATCTGGAATTACTGATGTTAAGCATAGGCTGAGGATCCTTCCCAGGTTAGGTTTCTTCATTCGTTCTTGTAGTTTATCAAACACTACTGCTGCCCAGTCAATGTTTATCTTGAATATGATTCTCACCATCAGATTGAACATGTGGGCAGAAATCCGATCATGTCCACCTGTCTTGCAGATAATCACTTTGCCAACAACTTCAGAAAGAAATTTTCCTTGGGAATTCATCCCTTTTCTGGTGATAGAGGATCCAATCTTGATTTTGGGACTCAACCCACACCAGTTTAAAGCTTCTGTAATCTGGGAAGGGGTTATTTCTTCTGTATCCTTGATCAATGGAAGATGTAGTGATTTCTTGATAGCTTTCAATATGAGTTTCACTCGGGTATCTTGAACAGTCGCCTTGATTTTCTTGCCTTTTGAATCCACTGTACCGGTTGAATAAAACTCCATGACTTCCTTCTTCCAAATTTGTGTCGGTTCTGAGACCAAAAATTCGAGTCCATTTTCATAAATTAGGGCAATAACTCCCTGAATTTCGTCAGAAGAAGTTATGAAACCTTCGCGAACCAGTTCGTAACCTTCGTAAACCTTGTTTTCTTGGTGTGGCGCCATTGATGTAAGTACTAGAGGAGAGGAGAAGAGAAGGTATATGTCGACATAAGGTGTAGAGTCAAAAATTCTGATAGCGTAGTCGACAAGATTTTGGATTCACCTTTTTATAGTACTTGAGTCAAGGGCAGATCAAAAGTTGGGCTTAAGTCGACAAATTAGTTTTTATGTCGACAAAAATGACTTAGGTATTGACAGAACTTAAGTTAAGTCGACACATCTAAGTGTCGACATACTTGAGTCTGTGTCGACATACTTGCGTTTGTGTCGACACTAACAACTTAAGTCTCGATAGAGTTGTGTTGACACCAACTTTTTGTGTTGACACAAATATCCTCACAACTTATAGTCTCGACAAGATTGTGTCGACACCTATTCTCCTGTCGACAAAGATACTGTTTCTGTGTCGACACATCCTTTTCCTGTGTCGACACAACATACTGAGTGTGTCGACACAACTTGCTTGTGTCGACACAAACTTTGTACTTAGACAAATTTCAAGAGAAATTATGTGCTTACTGATTCTACTCATGGAAACTTATGTTAACCTATTCTAGGTTCAACATACCTAATTCAATTTTAAAATTATTTAACTTTGTTTCATCCAGTGGTTTTGTGAAAATATCAGCTATTTGATTATCTGTTTTAACAAACTCTAAACTAATATTTTCCTTTTCAACATGTTCTCTGATAAAATGAAACTTTATTTCTATATGCTTGGTCCTACTGTGTGATACTGAATTCTTAGCAATAGAAATAACACTTGTAGAATCACAAAATAGTTGAATTCTACTTACTTGGATGTCATAATCTTCTAGTTGATGCTTTATCCACATTAATTGTGCACAACAGCTACCTGCAGTTATATATTCTGATTCAGCTGTTGATATAGCTACACTTGTTTTCTTCTTGCTGCTCCATGACACCATCCTCCCACCAAGGAACTGATAGGTTCCTGTAGTACTTTTTCTTTCTTCTTTGCATCAAGCAAAATCTGGATCTGAGAAACCTGTTAATAGAAAATCTATATTCTTTGGGTACCAAAGGCTTAGATTAGGTGTGCCCTTAAGATATCTCAAAATTCTTTTAGCTGCACTATAATGAGATTCCTTAGGGCATGCTTGATACCTAGCACAGACACATATTGCATACATGATTTCATGTCTACTAGCAGTCAAGTATAGTAGGGAGCCAATTATCCCTTTATACAAAGACTCATCAACAGGTTTCCCTGCTTCATCTTTGCATATATGCATACTTGTTCCCATTGGAGTTTTCATTGTAGAAGCTGAGTCCAAACCATACTTCTTAATCAACTCCTTGGTGAACTTTTACTGGGATATGGACAACCCACTCTCAGTCTGTCTAACTTGAAGTCCCAAGAAGAACTTCAGCTCACCCATACTGCTCATCTCAAACTTCCCTTGCATAAGTTTGGCAAACTTCCTACAAAGGCTGTTTTCAGTAGAACCAAAGATAATGTCATCCATATATATCTGGACTAGTATTATCTTGACTTTTTATTCCCTATAGAATAGAGTTTTGTTTATTTTTCCTCTAGAGAATTTATTCTCAATGAGGAAGGCAGACAAGGTTTCATACCAAGCCCTTGGAGCATGTTTCAAATCATATAGAGCTTTCCTAAGCCTATATACATAATCAGGAAAGTGAGAGTCTACAAAACCTGAGTGTTGTTCTACATAGACTTCTTCATTTAAATCACCATTCAGAAATGCTGATTTCATATCCATTTGATATACTTTGAACCCTTGGTAGGCAGCATAGGCTAAGAACAACCTTATTGCCTCCAACCTTGCAACTAGAGCAAAGGTTTGATCAAAATCAATACCTTCCTCTTGCCTGTAGCCTTTTGCTACCAGTCTAGCCTTATTCTTCACTATAGTGCCATTATCATCAAGCTTGTTCCTATAGATCAACTTTGTTTTTATTATATTGTGATCCTTAGGTTTTGGCACCAATTCCCAAGACTTACACCTTTTGAACTAATTGAGCTCTTCTTGCATTGCATCAATCCAGTTGGTGTCTTGCATGGCCTCTTCAATCTTCTTGGGTTCTATCTGAGATAGGAAGCTAGAACATAAAACTGTGTTCATGCTCCTGCACCTTGTTAGAATACCCTGACTAGAATCACAAATGATCTGGTGAGCTGGATGATCCCTCACGTGTCTCCTTGCTGGAGGAATTCTGTCAGCATTATGGCTATCTCCAGTTTCCTCATCTTGTTGCTCCACATTTTCTTCTTCACCCAAAGGGACTTGATCTCCCCCTGGATAGCTGGCATCTTTATCCTCATCTAGTTTAGAAGGATCATCTTCATTGATGTTCAGCTTGTCCAGCTTATCTGTTAGACCTGTAGAACTAACTGAAGAACTAGACAATTCACTGTTAATAAACATTGACTCATCAAATACAACATGCACAGATTCTTCTACAACTTGAGTAGTAAAGTTATAGATCCTGTATGCACTACTATGGTTGCTATACCCAACAAATATCCCTTCTAGGGATTAGGCAGCAAACTTAGTTTTGTAGTGTTTACCATTGACTTGTACAAAACACTTACTACCAAAGATTCTGAAATAAGATATGTTTGGTTTTCTGCCTTTTAAAATCTAGAAGGGAGTCATCTTGTGTTTCTTGTTGATGGAGGCCCTATTGAGCACATGACAAGCAGTATTTACTGCCTCAGCCCAGAAGTATTTAGGGAGAGTAGTGTCATTCAGTAGAGTTCTACTGGCTTCAATTAGAGTCCTATTCTTTCTTTCAGCAACACCATTTTGCTGAGGAGTTCTAGGTGAAGAGAATTCCTGATGGATCCCAAGTTCTTCACAGAATTGTGTCATACATTCAGACTGAAATTCGGTTCCATGGTCACTTCTGATTTTTACCACTGAGCTATTGTATTCATTCTTAATTTGTCTGACAAAAGTCTAGAAAATAGTTGGGGTTTCAGATTTCTGCCTCAAGAAGAAAACCCATGTAAATCTAGAATAGTCATCCACAACAACAAGTGTGTATGCTTTCCTACCAAGACTATGGACTGGCATTGGACCAAAAAAATCCATATGCATGAGATACAAACATCTCTTTGAATCTTTGATGTCAAGTGTCTGAAAAGAGTACTCAGTCTGCTTGCCTTTTTGGCAAGCAGAGCACACACCCTCTTTTATGCACTGAACTTGAGGACCATTCCTCACTAATCCCATGCTGAACAGCAGTCCAATTGAATTATAGTTCAGATGAGCTAGCCTCTTGTGCCATTTGACACATAGAGAAGCTTTCTCTCCTGCAACCAAACAAATAGGTTTGTTGTTAGACTCACAATCTAGGTTAATGTAATACACATTTCCTTTCCTAGTGCCAGTCAAAATGATCTGTTGATCACTTGACCTTTTTACTAGGCACACTCCTTTGTGGAAAGAAATATCATAACCTAGATCACTAAGTTGACTTATGCTAATCAGGTTATGTTTTAAACCCTTTACATAAGCCACTTTTGTGATAGTAATTGAATCACAAGATATGTTACCAAATCCTTTGATGATTCCCTTTTCTGATCCACCAAAGATAATATTGGGTCCATTCTTTATGGGCACATAGTCCCTCAACATTCTCCTGGTTCCAGTCATATGTTTGGAACAGCCACTATCCAAGTACCATATAGGGGTATGGTCACTTGGATTTACCTGCAACAAATAATGAATCACTTACCCTTAGAACCCAACTTGCTAGTGGGTCCCAGGTCCTTGTTAGTTTGAAACCCTGTGACTGATCTAACAGGAATCCTACTTTTGGTTTTAACACTTAAGTTAAACCAGCAATCCATGGAAAAGTGGCTCACCTTGCCACAACACCAACACTCAAACCTATTATACCTCTTCTTAGGTACATGCCTTCTTACTTTGTTGTCATTAGACTTATTAAGTGTAGGTGCATGAACAGCATTCTTCAAGAACTCCTCTTGAAAATGATGGGCATGCCTATAGATTGGTCTGTTGACATTTGCACCCTTGCACATGAGATTTTCATGCTCACAGTGACCATGTGTAATGCATGATCATACCTGTTAGTAGGATTCACTACGTTCTTAAAGAAAATTGGGGGATTAACAGCTTGAGGCTGAACTTGGACTTTACTTTTTCTTTGAGAATTAGTAGCCTTATTTCTTCCCTTAAAGCCTAGACCAGTCTTTCCTTTTTGTGAAACAAAATTATCTATCAAAGGTAAGAATGATTTAAGCTTGGAGAATTTTGCAACTAGCTTTCTCTCTTGCTGAAGTTTTCCCTCCAGTTTCTTGATATGATTCTCTTTGAATGAGATTGTACCCATCTGAATAACTGTAATGTTTTTCAATTTGGCAACCTCATTAAGTTTTTGATCCAGCAGTTTTGCTGAATCTGCTGCAGCCAGTTTGAGAGACTAAATCTCCTTGGCCTGCTCTTTAACAAGAAACTTGCTCTTCTTTAGAGCATGCAACATCCCCCTCAGGCTCAGATCCATCCACTTCTTTTGAGGAAGATGCTTCTTATTCTGATACTGTAAAGTAATCTGAGACTGAGGAAGAATTGTTTACCTTACTTGGTCCAGGCTGATCCTAGCACTTATCTTCTTCAGATTGAGCCATCAGCCCTTTACAATAATACTCTTCCACTCCATTTATGGAGTCCAGCATCTGTAGGAATTCTAGTTCCCTAAAATCCTCTTCTATTGAGAAGAGTCCAACATATGCTTCTGCCTCTTCTTCTTCAGATTCTTAAGATGAAGATTCTGTCCAACTCTTCTCCTTCTTAGACACTAAAGACTTCTCCTTCTTGCCTTTGATTTGCTGCTTCTTCTTGTCCTTTGATTCCTTTCTTTTGTTAGGACAGTCAGGTATGACATGCCCAGACCTGTTGCAGCAATAGCACACATTCTTAGAATTAGATTGTTTACCAGGTTTAGAAGAATACCTGTCCTCCTTAGGTGTTTTCTTCTTCCTGTAGTATTCATCCTTGGAATATGATATTGATGAAGGCCTGATTCTCCATTTTTCTTCTTCATGAACCTTTGAAATTGTCTAGTGAAGTTAGCAAAGACTTCATCAGATGTGTGACTATCTGATGTACTTGTTTCAGGAAAACCTTCTGCTTCAGTACTCCTTATAGGTGGAGAAGGAGATTTTCTCCTACCCTTCCTTGAGCCCTCAGCCTTGAAGGCTACTGACTTTTCTTTATGTTCAGATTTGCTGCCCTTCTCTTCCTCTTTCCTAGCAGTAAGCTGTATTTCATATGAAAGCAGCTTTCCTATGAGGTGGAGGTGTGTCAGCCAGTCTGGCCACTTCCCTGATTGCACATATCTTAGTGTCCCAATCCTTTGTTAGGGACCTAAGAAACTTGTCATTCAGTTCATAAGTACTGAAGACTCTTCCATATGTCATCAGTTCATTCACTATTCTGAAAAACTTTTTATAGCATTCAGCTATGCTGTCAGTTTTAGTTTGCCTAAAGATCTCATACTCCTGATTCAGTATAGATTTTATCCTCTCTGACTTCTTCTGTGCCTTCCATATAGACAATCAGTGTATCCCACATTTCTTTGGATGTTTTACAGTGCACAAGATTCTGGAATGTTGCATCATCTATGGCACTTACAATTATATTCTGAGCTCTTTTATCTAATGTAGCCAAGATGATTTCATCCTTAGTCATCTCTGAATAACTCTTTGGAGTTTGAATGTTTGCATCAAGAACTAAAACCTTCATTGGGATGAAGGGGCCTTCCTGTACTGTGATATAAATTCTTGGATCAGATGCTTCCATAAAAAGTCTGACCCTTTCTTTCAAAATGCCAAAAGATTCTTTCATGCATATGGGCAATTTCATAGAACCAAAATCCTTTTGATTTTCACATAAACCCATTCTTGTTGTCTGTTATAACCTTGGAGAAATCCTCTGACTGTTAGGTCAAATTTTGAGGAACCTCCCTCTGATACCACTTGAAAGACTTTGTTTCAAGAGCCTAAACATCTAGAGGGGGGGGGGTGAATAGGTTCATAATCTTTTTGAGTCTTTTTGATTTTAAGGCAATTAGATATTTGTAACTTCTTTTAGCACATAATAATTCTTTCTATAGAAATTAAAAACAATACAGCAGACACCAGATCTATAGTGGTTCCCCAAGATATGGGTACATCCACTTTCCCCCTTCGCCTATCAAGCAGATAACTGGATTCAGCCTAACATCCTTCCAATGGCTCAGATCTGCAGATCTTACAAACTCAGAACCCCAAAATGGTTCCTACACCTCAGACTTTACACAAGTCCTAGCTCAGATTCTTCCCTCAATCTTACATCAGGTCTTAGCCCTACCTCAACCTTTATAATTTTTGGCTTATAACTCAGACTTTCCATAAGTCTTACATCAGGCACACAGCCCTACCTCAGCCTTTATAATTTTAGGCTTACAATCTAAGATCTAACAATAGATCCTACAAGAATTTGTGAGTAATGAGTATAAGAAAACTTCACCAGCTAGATTTCTCTGTTGATTTTGTCTTCTTGATCAGTTCTTGTATAGACTGAACCTTCTGATCCAACCGAACTTAGCTTTTCAAAGCTTCTTGATTAGGAAAAATAAGGTGGATCTTTTCTTGACGTTGAAGTTGATCTTCAGTCAGCTTCTTCCTTAGATTAAGATTGAAATATGAGTCATTCTTGCAGACAGTCCTTGATCTATCAGATCTCATATATAGAGCTTGCTTCATGGTTATCGGCTGATCCGGTTCATAACAGACTCTTGATAGTTCTGAAAGTGGTGTAAGACCGGGTAGTTATGAAAGCTGTCAAGTTACCAGTCACATCACCAGGTTCTACAATGTCTTTTCTACTCAGCATACAACACTCAGCAGATTGCTTCACATGTGTCGACACATATAGGCTAAGTGTCGACACAAGTCTTCAAGGTGTCGACACAAATAATCCAAGTGTCGACACAGTCATACTTCTGCTTCTCGACACTGCTTTTTGTTGTATGTGTCGACACAAGTCCTGTGTGTTGACACAACAGCTTCTTATCTCGACATTTCTGTTGCAGACATATGGTGTTGAGTGTTTGTCAAATAGAATTGAGTGTGTGTCTACACAAGTCCTGTGTGTCGACATAATTACTTCTAAACTCGACACAGCCTCTTGAGAGTTGGTGTGTCGACATAAGTTTTGTGTCTCGACACAATTGCTTCATGTGTCGACATAGCTCCCGAGTGTCGACTCATCTTCTGTTTTAAGTGTCGACAAAATTTTGTTTTAAGTTGTCGACACAATTCTGGATGTCGACACAATTGCTTCTTTAGGTGTCGACATAGCTTTGAGTGTCGACACAACTTATTTATAAGTGTCGACATGTTTTGCCAGTGTGTCGACACATCTTTCCTGAGTGTCGACATAGCAGCTGGGTGTCGACATAGCTTCTTCATAAGTATCGACACATTTCGCCTTCTTGTCGACACAGCTTGCCTGAGTGTCAACACAGTCTCCTTGAGTGTCGACACATTTTCTTCACAAGTATCGACACTTGTACTTAGAAAATTTTCCTTAAAAATTTTAAACCTGCACAATGAAACTCAAACTTCTATCAAATACACATTGATGCATATCATTGACTAAGTTGTGGCTTATCCAAATCTAGTAAACATTTTCCAATATACCCAACAATGCCCCATCTTTCCACAAGTAAAATAAGCGCACGGGGTTCGGTTGGTAGTTGCCCCCGAGGCACTTGAAGAAGGGGCTAGACCCGACGTCCTAGCCTTCTTGTGGAACCTGCAATATCCAGATTTCGAAGGAGTCGGCACTTTGAACTCCGATTTCTTGCCACTAGAGTCCTTCTTCTCCTTAACATTCTTCTTGTCCTTTTCCAAGGATCGGGCCGAGTTGATCAAGGTCATGAAATCCTGCTCCATAGGCCCTGAAAGTAACAATCTAAAGTCATCTCTCAAGCCTTCATAGAATCGATTCGTCTTACACTCCTCATCCGCAAAGGTAGCGCTTGCGTATCGTCCTAAACGGGTAAACTCGTGGAGATACTCGTCGACGGTACTATCTCCTTGAACCAACTTCTTGAATTCATTCTCCAAAGCAATCCTCTGAGCTGAGGGGAGCTATCGAGCCAAGAACAACCTTGAAAACTCCTCCATTGAGAAATCAGCCAACTACCTTCCCCTTAGATTGAGTAGCTCCAAGCCTTCCCACCATAGCCTTGCATCCCTGTCCAGTAAGAATGTCACAATCGTGGTCTTATGCCACTCTTCAGTCTCAGTAGCTGTCAGCACTCTATTAACTCTAGAGAGCCAATCCTCTACTTGAGTTGGGGTTCCCGTCCCCGAGAACACAGGAGGATTGAAGCCCATCACGTGCTTCAGCTATATCTCTGTTTCTCTCCTTGGAAACACCGGCTCAAGGACCCCCTGTTACACCCTCCTTGGCTCTGCCACTTGGAGAGGTACATGCTCCACAATAGGAGAAGGTTGTTGCACCTGCCTCACAGGCTATGCATTGATCGTCGCAAACACAACCTCCACTACCAATCGAATGGTCTCGGTTGAGGGAGGTGTTGCAGGCGCATCATTTGATGAGCTGATCGCCTCAGAAACAGTTCATTCTGAAGGCCCAGCACCACTCCTGGTCACCTATAATCATGCAAAACACCGATAAGCGACCAAACAACATTGAAAAAAGCAATTATTAGGAACACGCAGGTTTCTCAAACATGTGTATTTTCATTCCTAAGTGGACTTTCATGGGTTCTTTTCTTGTTATAACAATGACGCACACACATGTGCTCTGTACCCCTTAAAGTGAATTCGACCACGAATTCATTTAAGCTTGACTGAAACTTTTAGTCTGATACCAAATTTTAATACCCCTATCCGTCACATAGCATTTAGTAGTAGGTCCGGCCGGGGCCCGATGCCATATACAACGGACAGACTGGTGGGTTACTCATTGAAACCAACAAACCAATTACAACGTCCTAAACAGAGCATGTAGCGGAAGCAATTTATTAAGTTGCACAGAATAAAGAACCCAGCAAAGTATGAATGTACACTACTCAAACCAACAGGAATGTACAATACACGAGAACTGGCCTTATGGCCTTACAATAGTTTCTTCAAGAATAAGTGTCTTCCAAACCTCGGCACGCGGGCCGGTCATAAATGAAAATATAAGAATAACACTCAAAATTAGGCATTCGAGGACCGGCTCAGCAACTTGGGCTTTAGCCCCCTATTTACCGCTCGGCTCCGCAGCACCTGCAAGAAACAATCCACCGCACTGTGGCAAACAAAAGCAACAGTCAGCTATGCTGATCAAATTATAAAGACCCCGCCCCAAACACGGGGCGGCGATGTTCTTTCCCCTGCATTTTGTTAGAATAATCAAGCAGTATAGTGTAAACACACTTCATCAAAGGTGTAGGCACGCATGGCCACACACCCCGTGCACTCAGGGCACATTCACGGCGAACCGGCCAACGTCACGTCAATTTAAGCTATAGACGTTTCCGTCTCACCACCGTCCCTTGGACGGCCAACCTTATGAGCAGTTTGTCTTCCTGGCTCGGGTCACGTCAATTTATGCCATAAACCGCCGGAGTCACTCATCTATGCCAACGGTCCCACCGAATGACATAGAATAGGTACGGTTCCTCCTAACTTGTTTCTTATATCGCAACATCAATTTAAGCCATATGCGCGAGTCAAGACTCCCTGAGTCCCGTTTCTATCACAAAGTTCACATAACCCGGTTATTTTCAAGTTGGCTCCCCAACCACCATGTTGGCAGATTCACGCATCTGCCCAGTTTTCCGAGTGCACATTGGAGTTAGTCCCCAAGCCTCCCTATTTAAATCTACCCCGTAGAAAACCCGAAAAACAAACATTTGCGCGGAGTCTTCTCCGTCCATATATGCAATGCAACATCACCGATCCAGACAGACTAGTTCGGGTAGGCTTCACACATCATGCCTATATCCATTCTCGAATACGGACTCTACACAAGGGGGACTTCACAAATCTACCCCAAGGAACGCCACAAACTCACCGCATACTCGCGAGAGAGGGCTTCTTATACAAAGGAAAAGAGGACTTAACATGTCCTAGGATGAGAATCATTACCCTTGCATTTTTCCTTGGCGCCATGGAAATCTATGCAGGATGGAAAGCACCATAATCTCTTTGCCACCACAGATCCGAAGTCGGCTCGCAATTTAGAGCTCCAATACTCCGCCCGTGACCGGAACTAGCCTTCCTTCTTCCTCCTTGCTCTATCCTCTATCTAGATCTTAGAAAGAGAGTGAATCCAAGATTACGAGGAATTTACACCCCTGAACCGTCCTTAACCCTAAGGTGGGAAGAGCCTGAACCATCAGATCCAAAAATAAGGAAACAAACGGCTGATATTAAGCCCGAATTTCCAAAACCTTGGCCGAACACGGGTTCCTACATGCCCGTGTTCAGGGCCGTGTCACCCATTTGCCGTCGAAATTGTCGCATCCCAAAAAGAACACGGCCACACGACACGCCCGTGTCATGCTTGACACTCCCGTGTAGCTGGGCGTGTTCCCTCAATGACACAGGTCCAAAACAATCCGAGCACAATACGGCCATGTGACATGCCCGGGTCACATGCCGTGTAATAGACATGCCCTGGGACACGCTCGTGTCCCAGGATGTGTAACTGCCTTAGAGGAAACCGCCACACGACCTGAGGAGGACACGGGTATTCGACACGCCCGTGTCGAATTGCACATGCCTGTGTCGGACTCGAACACGCCTGGGCTCAGGTCGTGCATCCCTCACTCAATGATCATTGAGTGCAAGGCTCTGAGTGACTGACACGCCCTGGGACACGCCCATGTCACCAGCCATGTTCACCCCACCCCACCCGATGATCGGTTACTCCAAAATCGTCGACCACGCGACCAATGCTTAACCCGAGCACGACATGCCCTGGGACACGCTCGTGTCCCAGGCCGTGTCACCTATACCAAAACAAAGATTTGACTCAAAACGCCACCCGTCACCCTTTTTGAGTTTCGAATCATAAAAAAGTCCATGTCTCTCAAAGGTGGGAGACCAAGAAGGTTATTAGGAAATATATCAGGAAACTCGTGCACTTGAGAAATCTCTTCTATACACGACAAATTTCCAGGGGTCTCCAACAACAAAACCAAACAGGCAAAACATCCGGAATTTAAAAGCTTCCGAGCACATACCGCAGAAATAATCGGAGAAACTTGGCGCGGATAACTGTTGGGTATTGTATCCTCAATGTACCTGATTTGAAGAAGCCCCTGAACCAGCTAAGGTGAATTGACAATGTATTTGATCATTTGTATTTAAGTTGTGCTTGCAGTTACTCCATGCTAAGTACACAACAATTTCAGGCTGCAGTAGGTCAATATACACGGGTCTGCACAACGTAATCCCTCGCTGAGCAGATCAGTGTATTGGCTTACGTGTACTCTCTCTATTGGAGTGTACTTACTTTCAAGTATAGGACAGTGATAGATCAAGAGCAGGCAAGGAGCAAGAATGGGTCAAAGACAATCTCACGGGAAGATAGATGAAAATTCGTCTAAGTAAGATTCGACGAGAATCACTAAGTGATTCTCGCCGATTCGACGAGAATCACTAGTGATTCTCGCAGAATCGTCGAGAATCATTAGCCGATTCTCGCTGAATGCTTCCGGTTGTCTCAATGCCATCTAGAATTCTGCTAAGGCAGAATCGGCGAGAATCACTAAGTGATTCTCGCCGAATCATCGAGAATGACTTTGCATTCTCGCCGATTCATCGAGAATGAATTGTGATTCTCGCTGATTCTCTCCGGATGGCTTGCTTTTTCAGCTAGAAATCTTCTAAGTAGAATTCGACGGGAATCATTAGTGATTCTCGACGAATCGTCGAGACTCGCCAATGATTCCCGCCGAATTTGCCTTAGGCAATTTTTGTTGGCGTGCTGGACCGGACCAAATGTACAGGCGTTATTTTGAACCGGATTTAGGGCTACTTTTTGTGGGGCCCGCAACGGTCATAAAGGATGACCTACAGTATATATAATCGTGTATTTTGAACAGTAAAGACAATCCACACATACGAAAAGAAAGCGCCGCCGGATTTGACCTAGCGTATCGCGTATTCTCTTCCTCCTCCGTCTCCGCGCATCAAGTTGTCGCCGCCGCCGATCGCGGATTCTTCCTGATCTCCCGACGACAGAATCTTAGCAAAGCAACGCGTCTCACGTGTCTATCTTGATATCCTTTGTCTCTTGATTTGTTGAACGGGAATACCTTCCCCTTCCGAATCGATTGAGACGATCGATCCAAGTAAGACCGTTGGTAGACCTTGCTAGCTTTGCTACGAAGGTTGGATCTCGAAAGAATCGTTGTCGAAATTTGTGCCGCCGCCGATCTTGAAAGAATCGCCGCCGCAATCTTTGCTGTCGCCGATCTCGAAGAGATCCTTTCCAAGTGAGAGCTAAGGTCGTGGACTCTTCGTCTTCTTCAAGAACGCGTCATCGAACGAAGAGGGACACATAGCACTCCAAAAGTAGTTTGTATTTTAAACATTCCATTTTTACTTTTGTTGTAAAGGAACGTTTGTTCCTAATTGTAAGGGTTGGGTGCAACCCGTCGTGGAGGAGTGGTGACTCCTTCGAGTGGAAGGGTTCCTTCCATTAGTGTGAGGATTGGATTTCAATCCTGTTGGTGAAGTGACCGAGTCGTCCCTTGTTGGGAGATAGGTCGAAGGGGGAAAGTTGACGTACCCAAATCAGGGAACCACTATTACTGCCTGTGTCTTCCTGTGCTCTGTTTATTTTCTTTTATTATACAGGTAAATTTTTAATTCCACAAAACCACTGCACATCACCTGTCCCCCCTAGGTGAAGATAGTTGACACTAGTGTTACTTTCAAGTGGTATCAGAGCCAGGTTGCTCATCAAAAAGGTTAACACCTTGAGTAAGTTCCTGCCACTAGTGTCAAGAAGAAGGCAGATATCTACTATGGACGGACTCAAGTACTCAGGCAAGATCCCAGTGTGCACCAGACTAAACTTTCCTATCTGGAAGGAAAGGATTAGATTTTACATGGAAGCAGTCGACCCTCGACTCTTCATGATCATGGAGGAGGGACCTTATATTCCCACTAAGGCCTCCACAATTGATCCTACCAAAATGGTGCCAAAGAATCTTTCTTAAATGGACAAGGACGAGATGGTGCTGGTCGGACTTGACAAGAAGGCACAGAACATTCTAGTCAGCGCAATCGATGACTCCATGATGCAGAACTTCTGCAACTACAGGACAGCCAAGGATATCTAGTAAGCCTGATTATTATGATGGAGGGCACAGATGAAGTGAGGGATGATCAGAGATCGCTCCTGAACTAGAAATATGAGGCCTTCAAGCAAGGGCCCAAGGAAGAGATCGGATTTACCTTCGAGAATTTCCTCAAAATTGTCAATGCCCTAAAGGGATATGGAAGAGTGTTCACTGATGGTGAACTGAATGATAAATTCATTAGGTCCCTTACTAAGGAATGGGACACGAAGATCTGCGCCATCCGAGAGTTTGGCAAATTAGCAAAAACTGATCCTCAGATACTATTTGGGAAGCTTATGTCCTATGAGCTTCAGCTGAACACGAGGAAAGTAGAAGAAGAAGTCGAGAAAGCCGCAGCAAAAGAAAAGACTGTGGCCCTAAAAGCCATTCACTCCAGGAAAGATAAGGGTGCTGCCTCGTCCCTTTCGTGGAAAAAGGATGAGGAGGAAGACACCGAGCCATGCTCCTCTGGCTTAGAGCTGTCTGAAGAAGACTTCTCCCTCATCACCCGAGAATTCAAGAAGCTCCTCAAGATGAGGAATAAAAGAAAGAGAGACAACTCCTCCAGAAATCAGAAGAAGAATTATTCTTCCGACAGGTATGAATAAAAACCGAACAAACATCGTCATACTGACATCATTTGTTTTGGGTGCAATAAGCCAGGACACGTCGTGGCTGATTGCCATCAAGGCAAGAGAGAGAAGGGAAGGGTAGAGGAGCTCAGAACCTCGAGAGATAAAAAGGAGAGAAGCTACATCGCTAAGAAGCCAAAGAAACTGAGTGAATCTGATTCCTCAGACTCTAGTGATGATAAGGAAGCCTACTTCGGGCTAGTGGGTCGCTCTGACTCAGAAGGAGACTGCCCCCTATTTACTGGGAAGGTAAAAGCTCATACCCCCCTCTCTGACTCTGACTATGAGTCTCCTGATGATGATCTCGAGGACAGCCCTTCTTTCTGAGAAGCTGAGCTCCTCGAAAAGTATGAGCTTCTTCTCAACACCTTCGAGGAATGCCGCAAGAGATTGAGGGATCAGAAAAAGGAAGTCAAAATCCTTAAGGTCGAGGGTGTCTCCCTAAGGGAAGAGATCACTAGCTTGATTTCTCTCTGACAAGAGCACCTGGACCTGGTTTCTAAGCACTCTTAGTCTCTAAGTCTCCTTGACCTTAAACAGGAAGAAATCAATAAGTTGGAAGAACAACTTGCGGTAGAAAGGAAGAATTTCAAAAGCTTCTCTATGCCAAAGACTGTCCTTCCACTGGTTGATACCTTCTCTGCTCAGGCTAAGGGAGCTGGCTTGGGGCATGTGGGTGTGCCTAGTAAATCTTCTAGGAGAAACAGAAAGCAGAGGAAAAATAAGGCTGCTAAGAAGGCCTCTGCTGCAGAAAAGGGAAAGGCCCTACTCAACCCTATTGAATTCCGGAAGCCGTTCTTTCCCTGTAATGAACAGGACTTTGAGTCAACCTATGGCCACTTCTTCCGGCCCTCGATTGAAAAGCCCAAGACCGGTATGATGGTTAGGCCTTCCCACGCAACTACGGTGATGTGTCTTTAAGGCACCTTATGAGGAAATCCAAGTGGAGGATTATGGCCACTTCTCTTGCAGCCATAATAGGAAGCAGGCACCAAAAGCCATGCCTGTTATATTGAAGGAACAGGAGGTGAAGAAATCATGTGACTATTGTCATCATGATGGCTCCACCTCCAAATCCAAGGCCCCGGCTGGACCCATCGTTCCAAGGGTGAAGCAGGAGCCTAGGAAAAGGTACAACAGATTTGACTACTGGTGCTGTGGCAAAGTTGGTCACTTTGCCATGGATTACTGGTTTAATCCGAGGAATTACGAGAATCCTCATGTTGGCAATGCGAGGCCGACCTCTCATAGGGCTAACCATCCGAGGGGGAGTATGCTAACGAGGAATCTAGGACCTAAGTTCGATTGGGTTCCTAAGGGAAATTAATTCTGTTTTGCAGGTATGTCCAAAGGCCACCAAAACACCTATTTGATACTTGGACAGTGGATGCTCCTGGCATATTATAGGGACAAGAAGCCTGCTGCGTGATTACTCTCCAATTTAGAATGGACCCAAAGTCATCTTTGGGGGATCATATCGAGGAGTCACCATGGGTTACGGTATGATTTCCAATGGTATAATTTCTATCACCAATGTGGCTTATGTTGAAGGGTTAAATCATAACCTGATCAGTGTAAGTCAGTTATGTGACAAAGGTTATGACGTTAAGTTCTGCAAGGATAAATGCTTGATAATATCGTGTGCCTCTTCGGAGACGGTATTAACATGCATTAGGAGCAGAAACATCTTCTGTTTAGATATTCTTAGTTTAGATTCATCTACCCCCGTGTGCCTAGTAATAACAGACAGTGCATCTCTTTGTGAACAATGGCATAAGAGATTGGCACATATTAATTTCAAGACAATTAGTATGTTATTTTCTAAAAACTTAGTCAGGGATGCTCCCATCATTAAGTGCATCAAAGATAGCCCATGTCCTGCTTGCTAGAAGGGCAAATAGACTCGGGCTACCTTTAAGGGCATTACAGACAAAGACTCCTCCAGATGTCTTTATCTTATGCACATGGACTTGTTTGGTCCAATACAAGTTCATAGCTTAGGAGGCAAGTCTTATACGCTAGTGATTGTTGATTATCACTCTAGGTTTACTTGGGTGTTCTTCTTAAAACGCAAGTCTGATACGTTTGACATCTTAACTAGTTTTGTCAAGCAAATTCAGAACGAACTTAACTGCTCGGTGGTCAAAATCAGAAGTGACCATGGAACAGAGTTAAAGTCTGGTGCTATGACAGAGTTCTGTGAAGAACTTGGTATCTTTCATGAGTATTAATCCCTGCGCACTCCTCAGCAGAATGGAGTTACGGAGAGGAGAAATAGAACACTCATTGAAGCTTGCACGACAATGTTGAATGACGCTTCTCTCCCAGAATACTTCTGGGCAGAGGATGTCAACACAACTTTTCATGTACAAAACCGGGCCTTGATCAACAAGAGCAATCGTAAGACGCCTTATGATCTACTGAAAGGCAGGAAACTAACCATGTCCTATTTTAGGATCTTTGGCTGTAGATGCTATGTACTAAATAACAGGAAGTACCCGCGTACTAAGTTTGGTGAAAAATTCTTCGAAGGCATATTTATGTGCTACAGTAGCCATAGCCGGGCATATAGGGTTTTCAATAAGAAAACCCTAGTGGTAGAGGAATCCATAAATGTTGTATTTGATGAAGGAAGCTTGCTTAACAGCAATTCTTCCAGTGGTCTTCTTGAAGATGCAGGTACAAGAATTGAACAGCTTAGTCTCGATGAGACCGCTAAAGATGCAACTCCCAAGTACGTCAAAGTCTCCACCACAATGCCTACCAGAGATGATGACGGTCAGAATGGAGTTATCCTCCCTGAAGAGGAAGGAGCCCCAGAAAATGTTAGAGCTCCAGATGCCAGACTTTTAAAGCTTAGTCACGTGAGGGATTATCCCAGAAATCAAATCATCGGAGATCCCCGTGACGGAGTCATAACTCTCCGAGGTACAATTAACGAGATTCTACATTTTAGCTTTCTGTCACAGGTTGAGCCAAAGAAGTTCGACGAAGCGAACAAGGATGCATCTTGGATCTTGTCCATGCAAGATGAACTGCATCAATTTGAACGATGCAACGTCTGGACGTTGGTTCCCAGACCAAAGGGGCAGAACATGATTGGCACAAAGTAGATCTTCAGAAAAAAAAACTGGATTAAGACGGTGTCATCATCAAGAACATGGCCAGACTGGTGGCTCAAGGATACAGACAGGAGGAGGGGATCGACTTCGACCAAATGTTTGCAGTTATTGCAAGGCTCGAGGCTATTAGATTGTTTCTAGCATATGCCTCTCACAAAGGATTCACAGTCCATCAGATGGACGTGAAATCGGCATTCTTAAATGGCAACCTGAAAGAGGAAGTATATGTCGCACAACCCCCAGGTTTTGTTAATCCGACTTATCCCAATCATGTATATTTTCTTAATAAATCCTTATATGGCTTAAAACAAGCTCCTTGAGCTTGGTATGAGACTCTGTCTAGTTTTCTTCTTGAAAACAAGTTCTCTAGAGGAAAAATAGATAAGACATTGTTTCTTAGGGAAGTCAAAGGCAAGATCTTGCTGGTGCAAATCTATGTCGATGACATTATATTCGGCTCAACAGACAACAATCTTTGCAAAAAGTTTTCTAAACTTATGCAAGGAAAGTTTGAAATGAGCAGTATGGGAGAGCTAAAGTATTTCTTGGGACTTCAAGTGAAACAGTCTGAGGATGGAATTTTCATTTCTCAGACGAAGTTCACAAATGAACTCCTCAAGAAATTCGGAATGGAGAATGCAACCTCTATGAGGACTCCAATGGGATCCACTATGTTTCTGGATAAGGATGAGAAAGGTAAACCTTTTGATGAAACCAAATACAGAAGCATCATTGGATCCCTGCTCTATCTTACTGCAAGTAGACCGGATATTATGTTCTCCACATGTGTTTGTGCCAGATATCAGGTGAACACGAAGGAATCTCACTATGTCGCTGCAAAGCGAATTCTTAGATACCTTAAGGGTACACCTAATCTTGGCTTGTGGTACCCGAGAAACAATGATGTCGAGCTAATAGGCTTTTAGGATGCTGACTTTGCAAGAAGCAGGGATGATAGGAAAAGCACTTCCGGGACGTGTCAATTCCTCAGAAGAAGGCTTAT
This sequence comes from Platanthera zijinensis, assembly GCA_039513925.1. Taxonomy (NCBI): domain Eukaryota; kingdom Viridiplantae; phylum Streptophyta; class Magnoliopsida; order Asparagales; family Orchidaceae; genus Platanthera; species Platanthera zijinensis. The sequence goes on from CM077092.1 coordinate 99,822,603, forward strand.
CTCATGGAACAGTAAGAAGAAGTATTGTGTCGCAACCTCCACGGCTGAACTTGAGTACATCTCAGCAGGCAGCTATTGCGCATAACTTCTATGGATCAGAAATCAGCTCAAAGATTATGACCTGCAGTTCAGAGAAGTTCCGATGTATTGTGACTCCTCGAGCGCAATAGCAATTGTGAACAATCCTGTATCGCACAGCAGAACGAAGCATATTGAAGTGCGCTATCACTTCATTCGGGAGCATGTGGAAAACAAAGACATATCTCTCTGCTTTGTCCCCACGGATAAGCAGGCTGCAGATATCTTCAGAAAGCCCCTAGACGAGGCCAAGTTCAGTCTCTTCAAAACTGTACTCGGCATGCTGAACTATGAAGAATGAAGACTGTGCGGCTCAAGGCTCTTGGATCAAGGAGGAGCATCCACAAGGAACTCAAGAGTAAGCACAAATGCAATAACTGAGCGGGAGCATTATGACAAGTGCAAAAGTCCCAGATTTGTAGATCTCGCCGAATGCTTCCGGCTGTCTCAGCGCCGTCTAGAATTTTGCTAAGGCAGAATCGGCGAGAATCACTATGTGATTCTCGCCGAATCATCAAGAATGACTTTGCATTCTCGCCGATTTGTCGAGAATGAATTGTGATTCTCGCCGATTCTCTCCGGATGGCTTGCTTTTTCAGCCAGAAATCTTCTAAGTAGAATTCGACGGGAATCATTAGTGATTCTCGACGAATTGTCAAGAAGCACCAATGATTCCCGCCGAATTTGCCTTAAGCAATTTTCGTTGGCGCGCTGGACCGGACCAAATGTAAAGGCGCTGTTTTGAACCGGATTTAGGGCAACTTTTGGTGGGTCCCACAACGGTCATAAAGAATCATCTACAGTATATATATAATCGTGTATTTTTAACATTAAAGACAATCCACACATACGAAAAGAAAGCGCCGCCGGATTTGACCTAGCGTATCACGTATTCTCTTCCGCCTCCATCTCCGCGCATCAAGTTGTCTCCGCCGCTGATCGTGGATTCTTCCTGATCTCCCGGCAATAGAAGCTTAGCCAAGCAACGCGTCTCACGTGTCTATCTTGAGATCCTTTGTCTCTTGATTTGTTGAACGGGAATACCTTCCCCTTCCGAATCGATTGAGACGATCGATCCAAGTAAGACCGTTGGTAGACCTTGCTAGCTTTGCTACGAAGGTTGGATCTCGAAAGAATCGTTGTCGAAATTTGTGTCGCCGATCTTGAAAGAATCGCCGCCGCAATCTTTTCCGCCGCCGATCTCGAGGAGATCCTTTCCAAGTGAGATCTAAGGTCGTGGACTCTTTGTCTTCTTTAAGAATGCGTCATCGAACGAAGAGGGACACCTAGCACTCCAAAAGTAGTTTGTATTTTATACATTCCATTTTTACTTTTGTTGTAAAGGAACGTTGGTTCCTCATTGTAAGGGTTGGGTGCAACCCGTGGTAGAGGAGTGGTGACTCCTTCGAGTGGAAGGGTTCCTTCCATTAGTGTGAGGATTGGATTTCAATCCTGTTGGTGAAGTGAACGAGTCGTCCCTTGTTGGGAGATAGGTCGAAGGGGGAAAGTGGACGTACCCAAATCGGGGAACCACTATAACTGCCTGTGTATTTCTGTGCTCTGTTTGTTTTCTTTTATTGTGCAGGTAAATTTTTAATTCCGCAAAACCACTTCGCATCACCTGCCCCCCAGGTCAAGATTGTTGACACTAGTGTGACTTTAAAAACCATAAACACTCTTGGGCTGACCGTTGTCCATCTGAAGTCTAAACGCTTGACATTGCATTAGATGACCGCATCATAATTGGACAACCAGTCCATGCCCAAAATCACATTGAAGTCTTCCAAGTCTATCACTTTCAGATCAGCAACGGCTAGAAAATAACCTAATAGAACAGACAACTTTGAATGTCTTTGTCCAAAACCACTGATTCGGTAGAGGGAATTTGACACGAAATGCGTCGCAAACACGATCGAGGGTCAAACGTTGAGGCTCTATAAAGGTTCTATCCATGAATGAGTGGGTTGCACTAGAATCAAAAAAAATGCGTGCCAAGTGGTTCTTTACCTTAAACTTTCCAAAAAAATCATATATGCAACTAAGGGAACGAACGTCAAAACTACAGCTACAAATTAAAAGCTAGAACTATGTTAGGATCTAACTTGAAATTACTTGAGTAGACGTCTGAGCTTCCTCCAAAGACACCAAGTTCAGCATGCCCTTCCCCTTGTCCAATTGCTGCGGAGGCGGCAATGCCTGAAGTGGAACTGGTTGCAAAAGGGGCTGAGCCTGCATGCACTTCAACTTGAAATGTCCTTTCTATCAGCACTGGTACAAGACTCTCTCCTTTCCCCAACAATGGCCGACGTCGTTCCCCTTCGCTTACATGCATTACAAACTTAATCTCCTTTAGGAGCACTCTGAATCTCATGCACTTGCTCCTGCTTCTGAGCTCCTATCCTCTTATAACGCCTTTCAATTGGGTTGCCTGACTGGCCACAAGAACTGCATAACTCCTTGATTCTCTTACTTGAAGCAGAACAAAATTCCTTAGATTTCTTACCCTCATGAGATTTCCTCTTATCTTTTCTCATTTGTTGACCTCTATTATTAGCATTGTCGATTTAAATGACCTTCAGAGCAGCCTCCACAACTTCAGCATAGCTTTCGGATCCATAAGCACTAGCTAGCTGCTGGATGTCATTCCTAAGACAACCAAAAAAACGTTTAACTCGACTAGACTCTGAAGACACAAAGTCAGGGGCAAATCATCACAATTTGCTGAACTCCACTTCGTACTCACTAATGGTGAGTTGGCTTTGCTTTAGATGTAGAAAATCATCCATCAAACGGTCCCTCTCGACCGACGGTAGAAACTTTTTTAGAAGCAATTTCTTAAATTATTCCCATGAGCACCCATCCTTAAGGTTCTCATTTTCTCTCAGCCACCAACTCTTTACAAGTCCCTTGAGCTGATGCGCAGCGACCATCATAGGTAGGGGGTCCTAATATCTGGAAATGCAAAATAAAAGTCATCCATGGTGGAAACAAGACCGGGTGCACCAGAGGAGTAGGGAGAATAGGAATAGCTTGACCCAAAACTGGGTCATGCACTCTAAGCGGCTGACTTGAAATAACTAACAACAATGCCTTGATCTGCGACTGCATCCCCAACTTTTGCCTCGATGGAGCCTTATTGCTCTATCGCAATCCTTCGATCACAGCCTCACTATGGGCACCAAACGATTGTCCCTCCGACTAGGGATTCAGACTCATCACCGGATGCTTAGGCGGCATCTAAACAAACAACGAATGTCTAATAGAAACATAGCTTATCTGCTAGAGCCAAACAACTTAGTTCAAATAATACATAATTTAAATTCTTGTCTTATACTGCAAACTTATTGTGGGATTTTCATGATGTCATGCCTAACCTTAGGATGATATATCGTCATCCTACTGACTCTTGTTCCTAAGCCATGAATGCATGAATTATTATTCTTTTTTACTCAAAAACTATGTGTGTACGTATGTCATCATGTAAATCTTTAGCTTGGCACGTGTATTAATGCAATGTTAGGTCTTGCATGTTTTGCTATGCAATCTAAAAAGGCCTTAATGCATGTTATGAGCGGCGTACACATTAAATATTATGAATCCCATACTACATAATATCGCATGCAACAAAAATAAAAATCTAGTGTGCATTCATGTGATGATGTTATGCATCCCATACTACTTAATAGTCATATGTTGCCTCGTATGAGGATCCATATACAAACACGTATTATGCTTCTCATACTACGTAATATGTCATGTATACTTCTTATCATGTGATAAGCTGTAAATATACCTATTTTATAGTATTTTTATTATGTCATTTTAGTTTATTTTTGCCTTTTTAGTTAGATTTATTTAATAAATTGCTCCTTTTTTGTAAATATTTACCTAACTTAGCTTTAATTTTGATTTCTGAAATTTTTTAGAAAATGTCAAAAAATGACCTAACATGCCCGTGTCCCAGACTCGACACGCCCGTGTCACGCCCTCAACGATCATTGACCTCAACCTGATGCTCAACGTTCGACATTCATCAACCAGAGCAGGACACGCCCGTGTCTGTAGACTCGACACACCCGTGTCACGCCCTTGACGATCGTTGACCTCAGCTCGACACTCGACGTTCGGCCTTCATCAACCCGAGTAGGACATGCCCGTGTCCGACGACTCGACACGCCCGTGTCATGCCCTTGACGATCGTTGACCTCAACTCGACGTACGACGTTCGGCCTTCATCAACCCGAGCAGGACACGCTCGTATCCTAAATTCCAACACGCCCGTGTTCAAGCTCAGCCGCTGCCGACATCAAGTTGTAAGGTGTCCCGACATGCCCGTTTCACGCCTCCCGACACGTTCATGTCTGACACGTGTCCCATCCCGAAGCTTCTATAAAATTACCAGCTGAACAGATTTTTACTTCTCCAACACACCAGACCCGACACGCTAGTGTCCGATGACTCGACACGCCCGTGTCACCAACTTTTTTTTGTCTATAAAATGAACTTTTCTGTATGAACTCTTGTTCCACTATTTGGGCCACTTTTCTAAGGGTAAGTGTTGCTTGGATGTTTTCTCATGCAATGTAAGGGAATTCCCCCCACCCCCTTAGTGTTTGTTTTTGCTTTCATGTAATCTACATTTTTATTTAATAAAATGTGTTCGTTTTTATCTCTTTGCATAGCTCGAAATTCATTTGTGCACCCTACTCGAAGTGATTTTAATTGTTTGTTTTATTTTATGTTTTTCAAAATCTGCATAGCTTAGTGTTTTAGCTTAAATTCTACCCGTTGTAATAGCTTTTTCTTTTCTTGCATCCTACTTGTTTAGGTTTAGTTTATTATTTTCACTTTGTTTTCACTCTTATGATTTTATAAAAAAGTTTTAAAAGGTGGTTTTTAATTTTCTTTAACCTAGGGTTTCTAGGATCCTAAAACTTTTTTTTCTCTTTTAGCTTTAATTCCATTTTTTATGCGTTTTTATAAAGTTATAAGAATGAATATATTATCATTTTTATTTTTTGCTAACTTTGTTTTCGCTTTTATTTTCAAAACTTTTTCTCGTTTAATTTTTATGTTCCCTTTTTATGCATTTCTACCACATTCTAGCGGTAGAAATGTAGTTGTTTTAATTTTTGGAGCACTTTGTGTTTTCCAATTTCCGTAGAGTGCGTGTGCTTTATTTCAAGTAGAGTGTGTGTGTGTGTGTGTTTAATTCAAGTAGAGTGTGTGAGTGTGTTTCATTTCTTAAGAGTGTGTGCATGTATGAGATAAAATTTTCAGCTTTCATTTTCCGCCTACTCGTTTGAGTAGGACTCCAAATTTCCTGCCTACTCGTTTGAGTAAGACTTGTCATTTTATCGTTTTCAATTCCCGCCTACTCGTTTGAGTAGGACTTGCACTTTTACTGCTTTTATTTTACTGCTTTCATTTTCAGCTTTCATTTACTCCTTTCTTTTTCTGCTTTAATTTCCTGCCTACTCGTTTGAGTAGGACTTGCATTTCAATTTTGCACTTTCTTTTCAATAGTCGTCCCTATTACGATGAGTGGCTAACCGCTCTTAGCGCTCAATATCGAAGAGCATTAGGTCAGATAAAATAGCTTTAAATAATTAAAGGTCCTCTTTTTCTTATTAATTAAAAATACTAAAGGTTTGCCCCAGGTATACGACTTGTAGGACCATATATCAATTTGTGGGCTATATTTCCGTTATCCATACGCTAGCTAGCCCAGAGGCCATGCGTTTGGACCGATCCCCCTTAGATAAATAGAATTGTATACATACCCTCGAGAGAGGAGAAGCGTAGTTCTACCGGATTAGGTACCCTGCCCAATAGCGGGGTCCTTAGCCAAAAGCGTGCATTAAGAGGAATCCTTCGTCGGCCTAACGTTCGGTCGAATAGTCTTAATGTTCAGGTGAGCGATATTCCTAGAGATAAGTGAGCTCATATTTATTGAACCTCCGCGACCAACTCTACCCTTTAATTAAATTGAAATTTAGGATCTCTAGTTATTAAAAGTCATTTTCGTTCAAAATTCTTCGGTTCCATTGCGCTATTTCTTCATCGGCATTTTTCGCTTTTATTTTCTGCATTATATATATTTCCGTCAATAATAAATCAAACGAGAAAATATTATCGGTAAAATAATAGTCCTTTCAGGGAAAGAGTAGAAATAGTCAAACCGACCCCGAGAATAGTACGACCCCGATATTCCCCATCGAAATATCTTATACTACACGATAGGTGTACTTGCCTCCTTTCATTTAAAACGAAATATCGCCTGCGAGCTCTTATATCTTTTAACTAAATAAACCCTTCTCTTCTTATTCTATCTTAAAATAAAAACAGGCGCTCGCGGCGCGCATAATCATGCTTATAAGTGTAGTGTTCATTCTTCAGCCAAGACGTACTGATAACACATAAGTGTTTGTATGAAATGAAACTAAATAACTAACACAAACCTGAGATTAATGTTCAACCAATTGTCAAACAACCTATCCCTCTAATACCAACTGTCACAAACCGCCCGAGGTCGTCAACAACCTGACACTAACCCACTAAAAGTATGTATATCTGTACTAATAAGGAAACATCAAACTACCTCATGAGTGTTGAAACCGGAAAACCGGTCTCTTGTGGAGTTCGACCCTTGGGGAAGGGGTGGCCGCGCACCTACTTCACTCCTGCAAGAAAATGACAAAGAAAAGAGAAGAAACAAGGACTAGACCAAGGGCCCGGCGGGGAGGTCCCACCACACACCCGGAAGATCTTAGAGCGCTTCCCCTCCTTAGTCAAATGCCGGGCTAAGGTACCTCGGAAAGCGCTAGTAGGCCGGAGAATTAGTAAGCGTGCCTTCTGAGGTACCCCTTGGGTCCTATTTATAGGAAAAGATGGCCTGCCAATATACAACCTTCACTGTTTTCGAGGACTACAGGCAAACCAAAAGGGGCCACATAGTAAAAGTATGCCATGGCCAAGATGCGAGCTGGACCTGAGGAGGCACTCGCTCGGCAAGGGGCCCGACTCGCCTCGCACTGGGCCTAGGCGGGCACGTACTCGGCGGACTGTGCTCGGCTAGCGCTGAGCTCGGCTTGACTACCGCCGAGCTCGGACTCGGCACGACGATCGTCGAGCTCGAACTCGGCACGGCGATCGCCGAGCTCCAACAGGGACTGAAAACGGCACAAGGATCGTCGAGCTTGGCTCGACCACCGTCGAGCCCTGTTCCCGCACCCGAGCTCGGTCTCGGCGTTCCGGGCTTCGTTCGGCCATCGTCGAGCTCGGCTCGACTATTGCCGAGCTCGGGCTCGGCATGCTGGGTCCAAGTTGGTCTGAGCCGGCCGGTTCAACTCCTGTCGACCACTCGCGGGATACGGGGTTGTACATAATCCCCGCTCTTTGCGAGGTTGGGACAAGCTCGGAAAGAAACATCCAACCCCATAGGATCCGGCGAGTGCGACAGGGGCAAAAAGGAATCTTCTGGTAGGCCCCACAGGTAGCTATATATATGTACCCCTGCGCATCTGGCTGACCTTTGCCCTTCCCCAAATTCTGTCAAGATGCCGCTCCCCAAGGAAGTCTTAGAGCGACTCGCACGTTCCCGCGAAGAGATCGCTGCCCAGGCCGCGGGGCTGACCAACCTTGAGGCCCCTGCTCGCCGTTTTGCCGATTTTGGCTCGGCCAAGCGGGCGAAGCCCCTTCCTCCGGGGGCCGTACCCATTCTGGCCGACTTCACTGCCGCCTTGGGGAACGGGGCCGGTTCCTCCAACCAGCCGGTTCTTGGCTCTGCCACTAAAAATCTCGTGGAATTGTCTTCCGACCGGGAGAACAGCGGCGAAGCGTCCACCCCTCGGGCCAAAAGTATTCCTGTCAACTCGCCACGGCAGGATCCCGAGGTTAAGGAGCCGGGCTCGCAAGAACTGGCGTCGCCGAGTCGCCTCCCTTCCCGACAACCCTCCCCTGGATCCCTGGTCGTGGGGAGAGGCGCCGGGATTATCCCTGTTCCCAGCTACCAACTCGCTCCTCAAGAACTGCTGGGGCGTGGCAAGGACCTGCGCCACTTCTCTCCTCGCGCCAACCCGGAGGAGCCAGGCTCGCGCGGTAAGTTTCCGGCATCGCTCTTCTGTTCCGTGGACATTTGCTTTTCTGACCGTCTTTCAGTTCTTCACCCAGAATTTCCCGGGCGGACGGAGGACGGCGAGTCCGTGGATCGACCTCCTTACTCGCCCCTCCCTTCTCCAAGCGCCCTGGACGCCTTCCTGGACTCCGAGGTAGGCAGCCCTGAACGCGCAAGACGGGAGCGGAAGGTTCTCAAGAAGCTGGTGCGCGAGCTCCACGACCTGCAGAAGGACAACAACAGGCTGCAGTGGGAGTGCTCGCGTCTCGCGGACGGTGCTGGAGTCAGCCTGGCGTTCGAGGAGGCGTCTTCCCTGGTGCTGATGGACGAAATTGACGAGAACCTGCGGGTGATAAATAGGAACATGGGGCGGCTTCGCGAACTTCATGCGCGGCGGCCTGCGACGGCGGGCCGGCGAGACCGGGGAGAATGAAACGGCTCCTCTGTCAGTCGGCCGGTACTCGCCCCCGCCCTCGCATGGTCCTCGCGCCCTTATTTATATTTTTTCTTTTATTTGATCTGAACGGTCTGCTTGTAATAACTTGGAACAACTTTTCAACCACTTTGTATATGTAGATGCTTTTTCAATATTTTGGTGAGTTTTTTCGAATTCCCCATTCGGGGGCCTGGCCGGCTCGCAGGACTTGCGAGGAGAGGATGGCGAGGTGGCGCGGCGAGACCGGACCGATCGGCCGACTCGCCCTCCCTCTCGCCCTTCTTTACCTTCCTCTATAAATAGACCTTCTCACCTACCCCCGAGGCACGCTTTTATTGCTTTCGAATCCTTGCTTCGTCTCTGTCTTCCCGAGCTCGCGGTTTTCCTTTTCTCTGCGACCATGGTCAAGACCAACCCTGACGCGGACGGTCGGTCTAAGTGCGCTCAGCACTTTGTTGACCATTGCTTTTTGAGGGGCACATTACAGAGGAGGAGCTCGTCGAGTTCACGGCGGCGTTCGTCCCCCCCGGCTTCCAGGCTCGCAGGCCCGCCGAGCATGAAGCCATCAATTCTTTCCCGGAGGGTGAGCTCGCCTTCCCCATCTCGCACTTCGAGGTGGGACTGCGCCTCCCCCTCTGGCCAGAAATCCGCCAGATCCTGAAGTACTACGGCGCGGTGCCCGCGCAGCTGAATTCCAATGCCATCGCTATGATGGTGGCGTTCGCCTGCTTCCTCCGCCGGGAGCGAATTGAGTTCAACCTCGCGGTGTTCCGCAAGTTGTTCTCTTACAAGGCTACCCCTGACGGGGTCGCCTACTTCGGCGGGTCCTTCATCAAGGTTCGCGAGCTAGCGAACAAGAATCACAATTGGATGACCCGGCTCGTCTTCATCAAGGGCGAGCTCGGCAACATCCCCTTTCGCCCCCTGCAGAAGAGCGAGGACATATATCGTCCTCCTTCCCTGTCTGGTAGCGACGCCGACCTCCACAAGTTTTTTCTCCACAAGGACTTCGAGGTCGCCTTCCTCCGCCGCGGCCTTGATTCGCTTCAGCCCGTTCTCCCCGGCGAAGGTACATCTCGCTCAGCCCTCTCGCGAACTTTATCAAGGTGGATCTTATATCATTTTTCCATTTCTCTTTTTTTTTTGACTAAGTCTTTCTCTGCAGGGGAACGGGTTCTGCCGGAGCACCCGCCGTTCGCCGACTCGGGGATATTCTCAGATCCTCTGGAGCTGGCCCGGGCGGCGGCACTGGCTTATCGCGAGGAGCAAGTGCGAGACCAACTCCCCGGCAGGAAGCGCTTGGAGTCCGGGGGGTCAAGCTCGCGCCACGAGCCTTCGCTCCCCAAGAAGAAGAGGGCGAGGGTGGTCTCGCGCGGACGGATGCACCATCCTTCGTCGCCTACCAAGTTCATGAGCTCGCCGGAGGCTCTGTCCGACGAGCCGCCCTTGAGTCCGCTGAAAGAAGCCTCCTCCCCCCGAAAGGGGGAAGAAGAAGAGCGGGCCGTCCTCCGATTCTACCGGGGAGGACACCCTCCGCGAGCCCAGTCTGCCGAAGGATCACCCCAACTTCGGCAAGGGGTGCAAGAGCAAGGATGCGGCTGGCGAGCCCATCCTGAAGTGGGACGAGGGGTGTCACAACCCGCATTTTTCTCACTATTTATCAAATCAGAGTAAGAGAAAATCTACGCGCTGTGATGCCACGTCGAGCAGGGGATAACTGCCGACGTTCAGGCGACACTCCAAATCCTTTCAAATCATGACTTATTTGATTATAAAAACTTGATTTATTTATTGGCCGTATCCCTCGGCTCAGTGGACCAAAGAGTCCACGGTTTCAAAACTGATTTTTATACGTAGCGGAAGATACTTCATTTATGTCAACATCCTAAATGAGCGCATAAGTGATCCCGAAGGGCCCTTACGCTGAACCAAAACTCTAGTTTTAATTTATACATATATAGGAAAATCATTTGTTATACGTAATTATGAAAGTACGTTAATTGAGTTATTTTTAGAAATCATGCTGATCATATGCTTATACATAATATAGTTTTACTTTTAGCTTTTAAAGTAACTAGCAACCTAGCATAAAACTTCCCAGAGCAAATAGACTATCTCCCAGAAAGGGTAGCAGTAAGAAGAAAACATATCTAGTACAAAAAGGTAAAACTACCAGGGGCGCCAACAGCTGACACGAACCCACTGGCAAGTATGTATGTCTGTAGAAAGTGCAGTAAAACTACCTCACAATGACTCAAGAGAGTCTCAACAGGTAGCAAAAGGACCTCCAACAGCACCACAGCAACAGCCACCTACTGGCTACCGCCCAGAACCTGAGGCGTTCAGAAGAAAAAATAGAACACCTCAGAGCAAGGAATGCAAGTGCTAAAAAGGAGTAAGGTAAAAACAGGTAAAGTAAAGTAAGGAGAGTACAAAGTAGAGTAAAAACAACAATGCCCCAGGAAGGGCGAAAAGCAAACCTGCACCAAGTGCGGGTAAACAGCAACTACTCTGCCCAAAAAAAACCTGCAGAGTCAACATGGCCATGATGCCAAAAAAAATGCTGCAACACCTACGGAAGAAACGCCTAACATCCTAAATTGTGAGAGGCGGCAGTAGCAAAAACAAGAAACTTGGAATCAGGTTGAAAGCGTTCCAAATCGCCCAACCACTAATTCCGAGTCAACAAATTGCTCAAGGGTTGACACGTGAAGGCACAAAAGACCCATCACTCACTTGCCCAGAAACTACTCGGGTCAAGGTAAAGAGTGTGGTCAAGGCTACATCACGCCACACAACCCCTAAAAGAGCCATCCACCACCACTACTGACCACAACCCACGATTCGGCCTTCGAAAGGTAACAGCCGACAAGGGACTCTCGATACACGAGCAAAACACTCGGGGAGAAATCAACGCTAAGGGATTAGTCGTTGCGATTACGCAACGCCGCAGCGAGTGAGTACACTCACTCGATTCTAAGCCTAGCGTACGAGCACCGACATCGGGTCGCACGATTAAAAGACGCACGACCATAGGCCGTGCGTGCACAATTACACCTAAACGCCTCAAAATAAGGCAAATAAAATCCTAAAACTCCTAAACATAAACATAGACCTAAACATAAACCCATCTCCACGCTAACCCACACCTACGCTAAACACCTACCGCGACGCCGTCCTAAAACGGGAATCTACTAGCGGGAGGGTAAAAGCCTAATTTCTAACGCGGTTACCGGAAGGGGATAATGGTTAGGGTTCCGATTCATCAACAAATCTAACATGCGATATACGAAATTAACAAGGAATTGAGAGGCAAAAGTAGGCCAAATGGCGAAAAGGAGAGAAGCACTTGCCTCGCTAAATCACCAAAAATTTCGCCAGCACAACGGCGCTATGGCGGACGCCCAAAAATTCCGGAAAGCTCCCAAATTCACCAAAACCACCAAGGCAACCTAAGATAGCAACTAATCAAGGAAGGAGAACAAGAATATCCAAAAAAAATCAAAAAAACCAAATGGAGATTCAACGAAATCATGGAGGAAAGGGCAAATAGGTTACCTCGGCTCGAAGCTCTCGGCGAGGGGAACGCGGATCCGGGCTCGGATCGGAAAGGGGAGGCCGGAGCTGCGGGCGGCGGGCGGCGGAAGGAGCCGGCTAGGTCGTCGCCGGGCTCGGGCTCGCACAGGAGAACAGAAAATAAAGGGGGGGGCGGGCGGCTGCTATCTCACGGGAGAGGGCCGGTTTAATTAATTTTTATAAGGGGCCGGCTGGGGTTTTATGTGGGGGGAAGGGTTTTGAGATTTTTAATTAAAGAGGGGGGGAGGTTTATTATAAAACCTAAATTAAACTAATAATTAATCCATAACCTAAGTACTAACCAAATATATATATATATACTAACCACACAAAACCTCTAATATAACCTAATAACTAATCTAACTCTAATGCTAACCTCATAACAACTACATCAATACACATATACTAATACACTTATAAACGCAAGCGCGCATACACAATTTATTAAAAGCTTTGACGCGCACGAGCACGCACAAATAAAACCTCACCGTACAACACGCACACCGAACAATAAACCACACCGGCTCGCACGAGTCGCGCGCCACGCGACACATGCGCCAAGAGACATGCCGTCATAGAAAAATGACGACTCGCGCAAATTAACTACCGCCAAAACGACGCGAAAACGCGACGTCCTCGGATTTCGACCAAAATCGCACCGTAGCTAAAAACCCGGGCTACGAGAACAACGGCGAAGTCAAAAACGATTTCCGACGAACAGAACTCGAGCTAACCTCGCCCGAAGCCAAACACGAGAATTCCCTGAACGGCTCAACCGGGTCTCCAAAACAGACACCGGCTAGCTGGGGAAACCCGCAAACAGGCTAAACCTCTAAGAACACCTAACGAGGTACTCTAATAACGGCTCGAGACGGAAAACGTCAACGTAACGCCGAAAAAGGATTTAAAATAAATCATCGAAAACTCGGGGGCGTTACAGTCACTCCCCCTAACAAAAAGTTTCGACCCGAAACTTTGCGAAAACTACTCCTACAACAGAAGGAAAGAAACAACTACCAGAAAGGGAACGTACCCGAAAACTCAGGGGAACAAATGAGGGTGAGCCTCCCTCATAGCCGACTCTAGCTCCCAAGTCGCGCTCTCCAAATCCTGATTCTTCCAAAGAACCTTCACCATGGGAATAGACTTCGTCCGCAACACTCGAGCTTGAGCTTCCAAGATGCGGACCGGCACCTCGACATACGAAAGATTGGGCTCCAACTGGGGCACAGCGTCCAAGACTTGCCCACTGCTCCGCACGCACTTCCGCAACTGGCTCACATGAAAGACATTATGAACCCCCGGGAAGCTAGCTGGCAGATCCAGCCTATAAGCAGCCACACCAACACGCTCCAAAATCCTGAACGGGCCCACAAATCTCGGATCCAACTTCCGATTTCTGCCAAACTCTTCACTCCTACCATCGGAGACACCTTCAAGAAGACCAAATCATCCACTGAAAACTCCAAATCGGACCTACGCCGATTGGCGTTCTTCTCATACCTCTCCTGAGCAACTCGAAGCTTCTCCCGAATGAGCTTCACGGAAACCTCCATCTCTTCGAGTGCATCAGGACCCAAAACAGGCCTCTCACCGGCCTCGGCCCAAAACAAAGGGGTTCTGCAGCGCCTCCCATACAACGCCTCGAAGGGAGCCATCTGTAGGCTCTCTTGGTAGCTGTTGTTGTAGGCAAATTCCATGAGCCGCAAACGCTCATCCCAAGCACCTCCATGATCAAGAATATAGCACCGGATCATATCCTCCACAATCTGATTCACACGCTCGGTCTGCCCGTTGGTCTGCGGATGGTAAGCTGTGGAATACCTCAAATCAGTGCCCAAACCCTCCTGCAAACTCCTCCAGAAACGCGATGTAAACCGAGAGTCTCGATCTGAAACGATGCTAACTGGAACGCCGTGCAATCTGACGACCTCATCTAAATACAACTCAGCAATCTTCTTCATCGAGTAATCGATCTTATATGGCACGAAGTGCGCACACTTCGTCAATCGGTCCACGATCACCCAAACAGAATCAAACCCTCTCGGAGATCTCGGTAAGCCTGTAATGAAATCCATCGAGATGCTTTCCCACTTCCAAGCCGGGATCTCCAAAGGTGCCAACTTGCCACCAGGCCTCCCATGGTCGGCCTTCACCCGCCTGCAAGTGTAACACTCCGAGACAAAACGAGCTATATCACCCTTCATCCCATACCACCAGGCGATCTGCTTCAGATCATGGTACATCTTCGTAGATCCCGGGTGGTAGGAAACACTGGATCCGTGAGCCTCTTTGCAAATCAATACTCTGATGTCTCCAACTGCGGGGATGCAAAACCTGCCGCGGTACTTCAAAGTACCCGCCTCGTCGATGGAGAAATCTGGCAACTCTCCCCTCTCAGCTCTGAGGTACAAGTGCAACAAATCCGGATCCTCTTTCTGATGTAATCTGGTGAGAGAAATCCATGACGGCTCTGCCACTACCAAACTGCTCTGCAACTCACAGCGTCCTGCGGTGATATCCATCAATAGAAACTCCTCCACTAAACGATCCGCGGTGAGATTGAAGACTTTCCCCGTCTTCCGGCTCAAGGCGTCGGCCACCACATTGGCCTTGCCCGGATGGTACTGAATCTCAACATCATAATCAGCAACATACTCAAGCCACCGCCGCTGGCGCAAATTCAGCTCCTTCTGAGTGAACACGTACTTCAGGCTCTTATGATCGGTAAAGATCCTGCACTGGGCCCCATAAAGTAAGTGTCTCCACAGCTTCAAGGCAAAAATCACCGCTGCGAACTCGAGGTCGTGCGTAGGATAGTTCCGCTCATGAATCTTCAACTGACGAGACCCATAAGCGATCACCTTCCCTTCCTGCATCAACACGCCACCGAGTCCAACGTGCGAGGCATCCACATAAACGTCATAGTCCTGTCCCTCCGCCGGTAAGGTCAACACAGGGGCAGAACATAACCGGCTCTTTAGCTCCAGAAAGGCCTCCTCGCACTTATCACTCCACACGAACGCCGCATGCTTCTGCGTCAGCTTTGTCAAGGGCGCTGCCAAGGTAGAAAAGCCCTCGACGAATCTTCTATAATAGCCGGCCAACCCCAAGAAGCTCCTGATCTCCTTGGGTGTGCTCGGCCTACTCCAATCCATCACTGCTGAGATCTTCTCCGGGTCCACTGAAATACCATCTTTGTTCACCACATGACCCAGGAAGGAAACCTGGGGCAACCAGAACTCGCATTTGCTCAGCTTGGCATACAACTGATGATCCCTCAAGGCGGATAACACCAACCGCAAATGCTGATCATGGTCCGCCGCATTTCGAGAATAAATCAGAACGTCGTCAATGAACACAACGACAAACTTGTCCAGAAAGTCCTTGAACACCCGGTTCATCATGTCCATAAATGCTGAAGGCGCATTGGTTAGCCCAAAAGACATGACCAGGAACTCGAAATGACCATGCCTCGATCGGAAAGCCGTCCGTGGAACATCCGACTCTCGGATCCTAAGCTGATGGTAACCCGAACGGAGGTCTATCTTCGAAAATACTGAACTGCCACGCAACTGATCAAATAAGTCGTCGATTCTGGGCAGTGGATATCTGTTCTTGATGGTGACTTTGTTCAACTCTCTATAGTCGATACAAAGGCGCATCGAACCATCCTTCTTCTTCACAAAGAGAACCGGAGCACCCCAGGGCGACGAGCTTTGCCTTATGAAGCCCTTCTCCAATAACTCATCAAGCTGAGTACGAAGCTCCTCCAGCTCTCGCGGGGCCATCCGATACGGCGCCTTGGCAATCGGACGCGTACCAGGCTCCAAATCAATCACGAACTCCACATCCCTGTTTGGAGGAAGACCGGGAAGATCGCTAGGAAACACGTCAGGAAACTCTCGCGCAACCGGAATCTCATCCAAAAGCGGCACACTGCTAACAGTCCCCAACACTGAGACTAGACAAGCAAAACAACCAGCAGGAAAAACCCTCTGAGCACATACCGCAGAAATCGCCGGAGAGTCCCGACGCGAATCACCGAAAACACTCCCGGGCTGACCGCTGTCCTTCCTGAAATCCAAGCGCTTTCCCCTGCACTGAATCACTGCATCATATCGGGACAACCAGTCCATACCCAGGATGACATCGAAATCCTCTAAGTCCAACACTTTCAGATCAGCCTTGGCCAGATAATCCCCCAACAAAATAGGGCAGTCCAGAATGCCCTGATCTGATATCACGGATTCACCCGAGGGGAACTTGACGCTAAAGGCACCACCAACACGATCAACAACCCACTGGCACCGCTCGACAAAGGCCCTAGCCACAAAAGAGTGGGTAGCACCTGAGTCAAATAAAACGCGGGCCCAGCGGTTCCTTACCTTAAATTTCCCTATACACAAACAAAACCATAAACGCACAAGCAATAAACAAAACAATAGCAACACTAAAACTGCTACAAAAGAGAAAGCCAAGCGAGGGGGGGGGGGGTTTACCTGAAATGACCTGCGTCGAAGTCTCAGCCTCCGCTGAAGATACCACATTCAGCTTCCCTTTACCCTTGTCCACCGGCTGAGGCGGAGGTAAAGCCTGGAGCGGAACGGCATGTAGAGCGGACTGAACCTGAGGGCACCTCGACTTAATATGGCCCTTCTGGCCACACTGGTAGCAAACACGATCCTTGGACCAGCACTGAGCAGCATCGTGACCGGGTCGCTTGCAGACCAGGACAAGGAACATCCCTCCTAGGAGCACCCTGGATAGCATGCACATGCTCCTTCTTCTGGACCCTTGCCCTCTTGAAGCACCTCTCAGCTGGGTGGCCCGGATGGCCACAGAAACTGCACACTACCTTGCTCTTCTTCTCAGAAGCAGCACCAAGAACCTGGGGACCCTTTTCCTCAACTGACCTCCTCTTCTCGCTTCTCGCCTGCTGTCCGCGCTGCTTCGCGTTCTCGATAGCCTCTACCTTCAAAGCGGCCTCAACTGCTCCCGCATAAGTAACTGCGCCGTGAGCAACCGCAAGCTGCTGGACATCGCTCCTGAGGCCACCAAGAAACCGCTTCACCCTGTCCTCCTCGGAGCTCACCAAGCTAGGACCAAAGCGACTGAGTTTGCTAAACTCAATCTCGTAGTCGCTGACGGATAGCTGCCTCTGCTTCAAATGAATAAAGTCATTCATCAGCCTGTCTCGCTCTACTGACGGTAGAAACTTCCTCATCAAGATCTCTTTGAAGGATGCCCAAGTACATCCTCCCACCATGCCTTCCTTCTCTCGCAACCACCAGCTCTTCGCTAGCCCCTTCAGCTGATAGGCGGCTAACATCACCTTCTGATCATCTGAGATACCTGAATAGTGAAGCATCTCCTCCATAGTGATCAGCCAGTCGTCCAATACCATGAAATCCGCCTTCCCATCGTACGTGGGAGGGCTCAGCCTCTGGAACTGGGAGATGAAAGCCATCCCGGGGGGCACCACCACTGGAGGCACGAGAGGAGCAGGAGGGGCAGGAGGGGCTAGGACAGCTGTACCCACGGCGGGGTCCTGAACTCCCGGAGTCTGACCCGCCGCTCCGGATAAAAAGGACTGCATCTGGGCCTGCAACTCCACCACCTGCCTTGATAAGGCCTCGTTACTCTGCCTCAGGCTTTCCACCAACGCATCACTTTGAGCACCGGAGGACTCACCCTCAGACTGGGGAGTCGACCTCGTCACTCTACGCTTCGGCGGCATACTATAAGGAAAATTAAAACAGAACAAACGATTAGAACTTAGCTAAACTCCTAGGATTAGACAAAGGTACAGACAATACATACATAAATATGATCTTCTACTGCTATATTTGCTCTGAGATTTTATTTTATTTAATACAAAAGGAATGATATGCTTAGCCTAAGATGGTTCACCACCATCACACTAACTCTTGTGCCTAGATCGGGAATGCATGAATTTATATTCTTTTTGACTCAAAAATTATGTGTGTACACATGTCATCCTGCACGTCTTTAGCTTGGCGCGTTGTGCTTATGCAATGTTATGCTATGCATGATTATGCTATGCATTCTAAAAAGGTCCTAGTGCATGCCATGGCGGAGTACACATGAAAATGTTATGCATCCCATACTACATAACATTTCCATGCAACTAAAAAGAAAACGTGCTAGTCGCATCCATGCGGTGAGGTTATGCACCCCATAATACATAACCCTCGCATGTTGCCCCTATGGTGGATCCATATACAACCACATATTATGTATCGTAAAATACATAATATGCCCCGTATACTTCATGTTATGCTTATGAGTGTAGTGCAGTGTTCGTGCTTCAGCCAAAACGTGCCGATGACATGTCGGTGTGTGTATGATATGACTCTAAACATCTAACACAAACAAAGGAAGGTTGCCCGACCAATTGTCAAGCAACCTCCCTCTGATACCAACTGTCACAACCCGCATTTTTCTCACTATTTATCAAATCAGAGTAAGAGAAAATCTACGCGCTGTGATGCCACGTCGAGCAGGGGATAACTGCCGACGTTCAGGCGACACTCCAAATCCTTTCAAATCATGACTTATTTGATTATAAAAACTTGATTTATTTATTGGCCGTATCCCTCGGCTCAGTGGACCAAAGAGTCCACGGTTTCAAAACTGATTTTTATACGTAGCGGAAGATACTTCATTTATGTCAACATCCTAAATGAGCGCATAAGTGATCCCGAAGGGCCCTTACGCTGAACCAAAACTCTAGTTTTAATTTATACATATATAGGAAAATCATTTGTTATACGTAATTATGAAAGTACGTTAATTGAGTTCTTTTTTAGAAATCATGCTGATCATATGCTTATACATAATATAGTTTTACTTTTAGCTTTTAAAGTAACTAGCAACCTAGCATAAAACTTCCCAGAGCAAATAGACTATCTCCCAGAAAGGGTAGCAGTAAGAAGAAAACATATCTAGTACAAAAAGGTAAAACTACCAGGGGCGCCAACAGCTGACACGAACCCACTGGCAAGTATGTATGTCTGTAGAAAGTGCAGTAAAACTACCTCACAATGACTCAAGAGAGTCTCAACAGGTAACAAAAGGACCTCCAACAGCACCACAGCAACAGCCACCTACTGGCTACCGCCCAGAACCTGAGGCGTTCAGAAGAAAAAATAGAACACCTCAGAGCAAGGAATGCAAGTGCTAAAAAGGAGTAAGGTAAAAACAGGTAAAGTAAAGTAAGGAGAGTACAAAGTAGAGTAAAAACAACAATGCCCCAGGAAGGGCAAAAAGCAAACCTGCACCAAGTGCGGGTAAACAGCAACTACTCTGCCAAAAAAAACCTGCAGAGTCAACATGGCCATGATGCCAAAAAAAATGCTGCAACACCTACGGAAGAAACGCCTAACATCCTAAATTGTGAGAGGCGGCAGTAGCAAAAACAAGAAACTTGGAATCAGGTTGAAAGCGTTCCAAATCGCCCAACCACTAATTCCGAGTCAACAAATTGCTCAAGGGTTGACACGTGAAGGCACAAAAGACCCATCACTCACTTGCCCAGAAACTACTCGGGTCAAGGTAAAGAGTGTGGTCAAGGCTACATCACGCCACACAACCCCTAAAAGAGCCATCCACCACCACTACTGACCACAACCCACGATTCGGCCTTCGAAAGGTAACAGCCGACAAGGGACTCTCGATACACGAGCAAAACACTCGGGGAGAAATCAACGCTAAGGGATTAGTCGTTGCGATTACGCAACGCCGCAGCGAGTGAGTACACTCACTCGATTCTAAGCCTAGCGTACGAGCACCGACATCGGGTCGCACGATTAAAAGACGCACGACCATAGGCCGTGCGTGCACAATTACACCTAAACGCCTCAAAATAAGGCAAATAAAATCCTAAAACTCCTAAACATAAACATAGACCTAAACATAAACCCATCTCCACGCTAACCCACACCTACGCTAAACACCTACCGCGACGCCGTCCTAAAACGGGAATCTACTAGCGGGAGGGTAAAAGCCTAATTTCTAACGCGGTTACCGGAAGGGGATAAGGGTTAGGGTTCCGATTCATCAACAAATCTAACATGCGATATACGAAATTAACAAGGAATTGAGAGGCAAAAGTAGGCCAAATGGCGAAAAGGAGAGAAGCACTTGCCTCGCTAAATCACCAAAAATCTCGCCAGCACAACGGCGCTATGGCGGACGCCCAAAAATTCCGGAAAGCTCCCAAATTCACCAAAACCACCAAGGCAACCTAAGATAGCAACTAATCAAGGAAGGAGAACAAGAATATCCAAAAAAAATCAAAAAAACCAAATGGAGATTCAACGAAATCATGGAGGAAAGGGCAAATAGGTTACCTCGGCTCGAAGCTCTCGGCGAGGGGAACGCGGATCCGGGCTCGGATCGGAAAGGGGAGGCCGGAGCTGCGGGCGGCGGGCGGCGGAAGGAGCCGGCTAGGTCGTCGCCGGGCTCGGGCTCGCACAGGAGAACAGAAAATAAAGGGGGGGGCGGGCGCTGCTGCTATCTCACGGGAGAGGGCCGTTTTTTAATTAATTTTTATAAGGGGCCGGCTGGGGTTTTATGTGGGGGGAAGGGTTTTGAGATTTTTAATTAAAGAGGGGGGGAGGTTTATTATAAAACCTAAATTAAACTAATAATTAATCCATAACCTAAGTACTAACCAAATATATATATATATATACTAACCACACAAAACCTCTAATATAACCTAATAACTAATCTAACTCTAATGCTAACCTCATAACAACTACATCAATACACATATACTAATACACTTATAAACGCAAGCGCGCATACACAATTTATTAAAAGCTTTGACGCGCACGAGCACGCACAAATAAAACCTCACCCGTACAACACGCACACCGAACAATAAACCACACCGGCTCGCACGAGTCGCGCGCCACGCGACACATGCGCCAAGAGACATGCCATCATAGAAAAATGACGACTCGCGCAAATTAACTACCGCCAAAACGACGCGAAAACGCGACGTCCTCGGATTTCGACCAAAATCGCACCGTAGCTAAAAACCCGGGCTACGAGAACAACGGCGAAGTCAAAAACGATTTCCGACGAACAGAACTCGAGCTAACCTCGCCCGAAGCCAAACACGAGAATTCCCTGAACGGCTCAACCGGGTCTCCAAAACAGACACCGGCTAGCTGGGGAAACCCGCAAACAGGCTAAACCTCTAAGAACACCTAACGAGGTACTCTAATAACGGCTCGAGACGGAAAACGTCAACGTAACGCCGAAAAAGGATTTAAAATAAATCATCGAAAACTCGGGGGCGTTACAAGGGGGCTCACCGAGTTCCGTCTCTACTCGCGCCCCCTCCTGGGGAGCTCGCCGGCCGCCCACCGCCCACGCCTTCGCTTTCGGCTTCGGCCTCTACAGCCGCGACAGCGCCGATTCGTACAAGAAACTGACCCCCAGTCAGCTCGGCTACGAGGGGATGCAGGCTCACCTGCGAGCCTTCGAGCTCCATCACATGATGGTCCGCCGCGGCTTCCAGCTCAGCAACGCCCTGCTGACTGCCGAGCAGGAGCGTGACCTGGCGAAGGAGAGCGCGGTCGACGCGGAAAGGCGGTTCGGCCTTGCGGACGCTCTACTCGCGAAGTCTGTCGGTGGCCTGGTAATCACTGGATACCTCTATTTACCTTGCTTAAGATTATTCCTGCGCGTGTTCTGAACTTTTAATCTTACAGGACGCCGAAGCCGCTAACGCGATGCGAGACGAGGTAGCTCAGTTGCGGGCTCAGCTCGCTGAGCGGGAAGCCCAGCTCGCCGAGCAAAAGACATATTCCCGGGAGCAGGAGGCTGCTGCCGCCCGGCTGGGGGCGGAGGTGGAGGAATTGAAGGAAAAGAACAAGGGGCTCCTGGGAGAGGTCCTCCGCCAAGCCGACGCTCTCCTTCCCCCGGACGCCAGCGAGCCGGCCTTCCCCTTCAAGAGGCCCGGGTATTCGGCGAGTCTGATGTCGCGGAGCGGCTGCGAGTCAACTCCGTCGAGGCTGCCGAGTGTCTTCTACAAGCCATGAGGGGGACGGGGATTTTGGCGGAAGGCTGCGAGGAGGTCACCGTCCGGGAGCTCCTGCCAACCCTGTTCCCGCCCAGCCCGCTCAGCGAGAAGGAAGATAGCTTCGACTCGCTCATTTCGGGGGTGAGGGAGAAGGACGCTCGGCTTGGTGACGAGGAGGACCGTCACTCGAGGGGGGAGGGCGAGAGTTAACTTTTGTTTTCTTCTTTCTGTTTTTTTTGTACCCTGCCGAGGCGGGCCTTGTAAACTTGTAATGATGAATCAAAGATATTTTGCACAATTTTGCTATCTTCTTTTTAAGCTCACTTGCGATATTATACCCGCGCGCCTGGTAGAGCGACCTCGCCCGTAGAATGTCTTGAGTTAGGACCAGCCCCCGCGGTGCTCGCGGCGAATCCCTAGGGCACGTGCTCGCGCCATATCCTACTCGCGCCTCACCTTCCCCCGCCATGTCTCGCCTCATTTTTTGATAATTCAGACAAAGTGAAAATACGTTTGGGTCAAGATGTTGCCGGCATCCGCCTTAGACATCGGGGCATGTCTTTCGCCGAGTTAGCTGG
Source organism: Platanthera zijinensis (assembly GCA_039513925.1). NCBI lineage: Eukaryota > Viridiplantae > Streptophyta > Magnoliopsida > Asparagales > Orchidaceae > Platanthera > Platanthera zijinensis. The sequence continues at coordinate 99,845,447 of CM077092.1, forward strand.
AGCGAGGCTAGGCTCGCTGGAGAGAGCTGCTTTCCTTCCCCTGGGTCTGGGACGGGACCTGGGCTTCCTTAGTAGCGAGCTGAAGAGAGAAGGGGGGGGTAGGATATTCCGAGCTCGCCGTATTGACTGGCAAGCTCGCACCCTGGTGTTTTCCTCGGGCCAACTCCCAGTCTCGACTCCAGGGTCGTAGCGATGTCCACCGAGACTCGGCCGTGCCAGCTAGGTGGGAGCCTGGCAGGGGAGTGACGAGACCTAACCCCAGAGCGAGAAGACTTAGAAACTTTTGCCTCCCGGGTGCTACCGCCGGGCCAGTCAGCTAGGTTAGAGCCTGAGGGGTCGGGTGTTGAACATCCTCCGGGCTCAGCCCCAGGGTCATAGCGATGTCCATCGAGGCTCGGCCATACCAGCTAGGTGGGAGCCTGGCAGGGGAGCGACGAGACCTAACCCCAGAGCGAGAAGACTTAGACTTTTGCCTCTCCAGGGTGCTACCACCGGGCCAGTCAGCTAGGTGAGAGCCTGAGGGCGGGTGTTGAACATCCTCCGGGCTCAGCCCCAGGGTCATAGCGATGTCCATCGAGACTCGGCCGTACCAGCTAGGTGGGAGCCTGGCAGGGGAGTGACGAGACCTAACCCCAGAGCGAGAAGACTTAGAAACTCTTGCCTCTCCCGGGTGCTACCACCGGGCCAGTCAGCTAGGTGAGAGCCTGAGGGCGGGTGTTGAACATCCTCCGGGCTCATCCCCAGGGTCATAGCGATGTCCATCGAGACTCGGCCGTACCAGCTAGGTGGGAGCCTGGCAGGGGAGTGACAAGACCTAACCCCAGAGCGAGAAGACTTAGAAACTCTTGCCTCTCCCGGGTGCTACCACCGGGCCAGTCAGCTAGGTGAGAGCCTGAGGGCGGGTGTTGAACATCCTCCGGGCTCAGCCCCAGGGTCATAGCGATGTCCATCGAGGCTCGGCCATACCAGCTAGGTGGGAGCCTGGCAGGGGAGCGACGAGACCTAACCCCAGAGCGAGAAGACTTAGACTTTTTCCTCTCCCGGGTGCTACCACCGGGCCAGTCAGCTAGGTGAGAGCCTGAGGGCGGGTGTTGAACATCTTCGGGCTCAGCCCCAGGGTCATAGCGATGTCCATCGAGGCTCGGCCATACCAGCTAGGTGGGAGCCTGGCAGGGGAGCGACGAGACCTAACCCCAGAGCGAGAAGACTTAGAAACTCTTGCCTCTCCAGGGTGCTACCACCGGGCCAGTCAGCTAGGTGAGAGCCTGAGGGCGGGTGTTGAACATCCTCCGGGCTCAGCCCCAGGGTCATAGCGATGTCCATCGAGGCTCGGCCATACCAGCTAGGTGGGAGCCTGGCAGGGGAGCGACGAGACCTAACCCCAGAGCGAGAAGACTTAGACTTTTGCCTCTCCCGGGTGCTACCACCGGGCCAGTCAGCTAGGTGAGAGCCTGAGGGCGGGGGTTGAACATCCTCCGGGCTCAGCCCCAGGGTCATAGCGATGTCCATCGAGGCTCGGCCATACCAGCTAGGTGTGAGCCTGGCAGGGGAGCGACGAGACCTAACCCCAGAGCGAGAAGACTGAAACTTTTGCCTCTCGGGGGTTTAAACTGCGAGCCCCTCTACCCTCACTATTCTGCCAAAGCATAAGATGAGATAATGAGATTCGTTTTTATTCATGAGGCCAAGATATCTACAATATTTTCAAGGATAGAAACGTTTCAGATCGTCGCCACTCCAACTGTGGCTGAGGGTGTCCCCTCTTACATCTTGGAGGCGATACCCCCCTCCCCCCGATTTCAAGACCTCCTGCACAATGTAGGGGCCCTCCCAATTGGGGTGGGAGTTTTCCCACAGCGGCTGATCTCCCTGCCGCGTCCACTTTTTTCAAAACAAGGTCCCCCTCCACGAACTGCTTGACACGGACGTGTTTGTCAAAATACTTGGCCATCCTTCGCTTGGCCTCTTCCTGTCTGACGATGGACAAGTCGCGTAGTTCTTCCACCATATCCAGGGAGAGTCGAAGCTCCTCCTCATTTTCTGACCTCCATTCTTCCCTCCGACCTCCTGCCTCGACGACCCGAGGCGTCTGGACCTCGAATTCGACAGGTAGAACGGCCTCACAGCCGTGAGAGAGTTTGAAAGGCGTCTCCCCTGTGGCCGTATTGGGGGTGGTCCTCAAGGCCCAGAGGACTGATGGAGCTGTTCCACCCAGCTTCCCCTCAAATTTTCCACTTTCTTCTTTAAGAGGTTCACGATGATTTTGTGGCCGCTTCCACCTGCCCGTTGCTCCTGGGGTGATGGACGGAAGCAAACCGAAGGTCAATCCCTAGCTGCTCGCAGAAACGAATGAACTCCGTGCTGGCGAACTGAGGTCCGTTGTCCGTGACGATAGCCTGTGGCAGCCCATGCCTGCAGATAATCTTCCCCAGATAAAGTTCCTGACTACCTGAGAGGTCACCTTGGCTAGAGCCTTCACCTCCATCCACTTAGAAAAATAATCAACCATGACCAACAAAAACCTCCTCTGCCCACTGGCCTGAGGGAAAGGTCCTACGAGGTCCAGCCCCCATATGGCGAAGGGCCATGGCGCCATGATGCTTCTTAACCTCTGAGCCGGCTGGAGCTGGAGCGGGGCATATAGTTGACACTTATGACATTTTTTCGCGAATTCGGCTGCATCCTGACCGAGGGTGGGCCAGAAGTACCCTTGCCTGACGATTCTCCCTTCCAGGGTCCGACTCCCCGAATGACTCCCACATTCACCGGAATGGACTTCCTCCAAAATTTTGTGCACCTCTCTTTCGGCCACGCAACAGGCCAACATCCCTGAGAGGGTCTTGCGGTACAACTGTCCCTCACGTAGGAGGTAGTATGCCGCCTTGTGCTTGAGCCCTCTTCGGTCCATTCCCTCCGGATATTCTCCGGTGGACAAGAAGGTGACGAAGGGGGTCCATCCATGAGGGGTGCTGTTCTACTTCCATTAGTTCCGCTTCCTCGATGGAAGGTTGGAAGAGATCCGTGATGGTGCCTCCCATCGGGGGCCGTGCTTTGCTAGCTGGTCGACTGGCTCGTTTTCCCCTCGCGGCACGTGCTTGATTGAGAAGGTCTGGAAGGTCCCAATGACTCCCCTCACCTTCATCAAATAGATCTGCAGGGTGGGATCCCTCGCCTCAAACTCTCCCTTGACCTGGAGGCCACCACCATGGAGTCGGTGAGGACCTCCACGTCATGCACTCCCAAGTCTCTTGCCAGGCGCAGACCCGCGATTACGGCTTCGTATTCGGCTTGGTTGTTGGTGATAGAAAGTGCACTACCACAGTCTGCTCGATCTTTATCCCTTGGGGGCTTTCCAAGATGACCCCAATCCCTAAAGAGTGCTTCCGAGGCACCGTCCACCCTGACTTTCCAGGGGAGAGGGCGAGTGAGTCTCTCCTCCACCACCTCGACCACGTACTCCGCCAGGAAGTCAGTCATGGCTTGGGCCTTGATTGAGAGGCGAGGGACGAAGGAGATGTCGAACTCGCTCAGCTCCACTGACCATTTGGCCAACCTACCTGAATGCTCTACCCCCTTGAAGATGTTGCGCAGGGGGTGGTCAGTCACTACTCGGATTGAGTGTGCCTGGAAATAAGGCCGAAGCCTCCGGCTGAGATGATTAAGGCGAAGGCCAGTTTTTCCAGGATGGGGTAACGGAGCTCGGCCCCCTTCAATATCCGACTAACATAATAGACAGGGAGTTGCCTCTTCCCTTCTTCTCAAACTAAAACCGAACTCAAGGCTTCAGCCCCGACCCCTAGATATAGGAATAAGTCTTCCCCCTCCTTGGGCCCTTGGAGCAGGGGGGGCCTGAGTCAGCTGTTTCTTTAAAGCCTGGAATGCCTCCTCGCACTCCGAGGTCCATTCAAACCTTCGACCCCCTCTCAAGGTTTTGAAGAATGAGGAGCACCTCTTCCCGGCCCGGGAGAGGAATCTACTCAACCCTGCCAACTTCCTGTCAGTTGCTGTACTTCCTTGGTATTTCGTGGCGACCTTAGTTCCAGGATTGCCCTCACCTTATCTGGGTTAGGTTCTACCCCAGCGGGGGTGAGAAGATGCCCTAGGAACTTTCCCCGGCTCGCCCCGAAGACACACTTCAAGGGGTTCAGCCTCATCTTAAAATTGCGGAGAGTGGCGAAAGTCTCTTCCAAGTCATGGATGTGGAGTCGACATCCAAGCTCTTGACCATGAGATCATCACGACGATATATCTTCGATGTTCTCCCCTTCTGCTCTCGGAATACCCTATCCATCATTTTTTGATAGGTAGCCCCTGCATTCTTTAGCCCGAAGGGCATCATTTTGTAACAGTAACATCCGTCTCCCGTGATGAACGAGACGTCTTAGACGTCAGGGGGCTGCATCCTGATTTGGTGATAACCTGAAAAAGCATCCAGAAAACTCATTACAGGGAAACCGACGGCTGAGTCAACCAGCGCGTCGATCCGAGGCAAAGGATAACAATCTTTCGGGCATGATTTATTAAGAAGAGAAAAGTCGATACACATCCTCCACCGGCCGTCTCCTTTTTTAACCATTACAACGTTGGAGACCCAGCCGGGGTATTGGATTTCAGATATGAAGCCAGCCTCGAGGAGCTTGGCGACTTCCTCTCTGATTGGCTCGGCGAGCTTGTCCGTGATGGATCTCTTTTTCTGCTGGATGGGGGGAGCCTCCGGTCCAGGTTGAGGCGATGGCATTCCACGTCGGGTCGATCCCCCGACATCTCCGCGGCGCTCCAGGCGAAGATGTCTACGTTCCTCTGGATGCACTCCAGCATCCTGCCTTGAGCTTCCGGGTCAGGCCTCCGCTGACGCGGACCTTCTCCACCCTGCCTCCAATGGTGAGGACCTCCATCTCCTCCACCTCTTCCGCTGCCTCCAGACGGGTCTGCTCCTCCCATTCCTCGATACCTCCCCTTCCGGGGGCGGGGACCTCTACCTCAGCCTCCTCGACGGCCATGGCCTCGGCCGACTCCCGAGTCTCTTCCGCGACCTTCTCGCGAGCGTGGCACTCCACCTCCATTTCTTTGTCAGCTTCCTGCTTCTCCTCCTCCAACCTCCGCCCCATCTCCTCGGCCCCCTCCAGCCAAGAGATGGAGTTTACCGCCGAGACGTAGCACTCCCTTGCCTCCTTAGGGTCTCCTCGGACCCGGATCTGGACTCCCTCGACGTTAAGCTTTAGACACTGGTGGAAGGACGAGGGGACGCAGCGAAGGCGCTGATGAGGGGTCTCCCGAAGATGGCGCTGTAACTGCTAGGGGCGTCCACGATAACAAACTTGCCGTTGTGTGACTGCCCCCCTAGAGTGACATGGAGTCCCACTCCCCCCTCGACTTCTTTCCTCTCCCCTGAAAAGCCGAACAGAGGCCCGTCCGAGGCTAAACACCCTCCGGCCTCTACCTTCATCGCATCGAACGCCTTCTTGAAGATGACGTTGACCGAACTCCCATTGTCCACAAGGATTCGGGAGACAGTGAAATCCTCGATGGCTGTCTGGATAACCAGCGCATCGCAGAAGGGGTCCTCGTGACCCGGCAAGTCCTCTCCGGAGAAGGTGATTTTTCTCCTCCGGGGGAGGGGATTGGGATGTGGAGCCAACACTCCTCCGGTACATAGTGTGGAGGCTTGACTTACGGGAGGCCTCGATCCCGGCCCCCCCGTAGATCGCTCCGATCCTTCCCCGGGTGCCCACATCGACCCGGTCTTCACACACCGATCCCCCTCCTCCCGAGGCCGGATCTCCTCTATCCGAACTTCCTGATGGCCTTGTTGTTGCTGTTCCCTTCTCCCTCTCATCTCGAGGAACTCCGGACACGTGGATGTGAGGTGCCCCTCTTCCTGATGAAAGTCACAATAGGGCAGGTCCACCCTGACCTCCCTCCTTCTCCTCGGCTGTCCTCTCCTCCTCCCCTTATGGCAATCGCCATTGCCTCCTCCTGGTCGGGGAGAGGGGTCTCTGACCCTGCCTACACCCCTGGGGGTTGTATTGCCCTCGGCCACCCTGGCGGTTATCTCCTCCCTGATAACCTCTTCGTGGTGCCTGGTCTTGCCACTCGAGCCTCCATCCCAAACGGTGGGTCTGTTCCGGACGCACCCACCTGGGTTGCGGCTGCTGCTGCGGCTGCTCCCTTTGCCGAGGTTCAGCCCTCCTCTCCTTCTGAATTCGGCCACCCCTTGGCCTTTCCTCTTCTACGGCCCACTTGGCCAACCTTCGCGCAAACTCTGGATGTGCTGCCTCCATTTCGGCCTCCCTGGCCGCCCTCTCCAGAAGTGCCTCAAAAGACACTGGAGGTGACCTCTTTAGTTCCATCGCGAAGAACCCAGATTGGAGACCCAGGGTGAAGGCCACCATCATGGTGTGCCCTGGCATCTCCTGAACTTGGGACAGTTCCTCCTGGAACCTGTCCAGATAGCTTCCCAGGGTCTCTCCTACCCTCTGCTTGATGCGGAACAAAGACTCCGCCTCCCTCTTCCTCTTCTTAGAAGTGGTGAACCTCAGCATGAAACCCCGTCGCAGATCCTCAAAGCAGTAAATGGACCCGGTCGGGAGCTGGTGGAACACTCTCTTGCCTTTTCTCTGAGGGTGATGGCGAAGAGTCGGCACTTGAAGCCGTCTGACATCTGTCGAATGGAGACCATGTCCTCGAACCACTGGATGTGGTGGACCGGGTCTCCTCTCCCGGAGTAGTAAGTCATCTCCGGCTCGCAAAACCCCTCGGGAACTGGGGCTGAAGAAACGAACTCGCTGAAGGGGCTCCCCCCCTCAGCCGGCGAGTCGGGAACTCCCTCCCTGCAGTCTCGCCGAAGTGGTACTCGGTGGCCGAGCCCGGGAACGGAACTCGCCCCTGGAACTCGCGCTCGCCCCTCTCGGCGGGTTCCTTCCCTGGTCGCCTGAGCGGTGCGTCGTCGCCGAGTGCGGGAACGGCGACCACCGGGACAGCCGGTGTCGCACTCTCACCTCACATGCCGAGGGCGGTCCTGACGAGCCCGAGGATCTCCTCCCTAAGCTCCGCCGGCACGCTCGCCGCTGGGGGTGGGGGAGGGGGTGGCGAGTTGCCCCTGCCTGATCCTTGTCCTTCATCTCCAGTCATCGAGCCTGTAGGAGGTTTTCTCTGCTGACCACTCTCCACGCTCACCGCACCAAAATGTTGAAACCGGAAAACCGGTCTCTTGTGGAGTTCGACCCTTGGGGAAGGGGTGGCCGCGCACCTACTTCACTCCTGCAAGAAAATGACAAAGAAAAGAGAAGAAACAAGGACTAGACCAAGGGCCCGACGGGGAGGTCCCACCACACACCCGGAAGATCTTAGAGCGCTTCCCTCCTTAGCCAAATGCCGGGCTAAGGTACCTCAGAAAGCGCTAGTAGGCCGAGAATTAGTAAGCGTGCCTTCTGAGGTACCCCTTGGGTCCTATTTATAGGAAAAGATGGCCTGCCAATATACAACCTTCACTATTTTCGAGGACTACAGGCAAACCAAAAGGGGCCACATAGTAAAAGTATGCCATGGCAAGATGCGAGCTGGACCTGAGGAGGCACTCGCTCGGTAAGGGGCCCGACTCGCCTCGCCCTGGGCCTAGGCGGGCACGTACTCGGCAGACTGTGCTCGGCTAGCGCGGAGCTCGGCTTGACTACCGCCGAGCTCGGACTCGGCACGGCGATGGTCGAGCTCGGACTCGGCACGGCGATCGCCGAGCTCCAACAGGGACTGAAAACGGCACAAGGATCGTCGAGCTTGGCTCGACCACCGTCGAGCCCTGTTCCCGCACCCGAGCTCGGTCTCGGCGTTCCGGGCTTCGTTCGGCCATCGTCGAGCTCGGCTCGACTATTGCCGAGCTCGGGTCGGCATGCTGGGTCCAAGTTGGTCTGAGCCGGCCGGTTCAACTCCTGTCGACCACTCGCGGGATACAGGGTTGTACAATGAGGTGATCCTAGCCACTCAACCGACTACTACCCTGAACTTGAGGCATTCAAAGAAAGAATACCTCAATAAGAAATACATGTGGCAAAATAAATTGTCATTAGACAAAAAGACAAAAGAATAGAAGGGTTACCACCCAAACTGCAAAAGAAAAACTGCGTGGAAATCATCAATATTAAATCTTAAGATCAAAGTGAGAAAGAGATCACAAGGGTTAGACATCCAAAATTTTGCACCAAGTGCGTAAAAGATCTAAGCTTCGAAGACACGTACATTAGTGAGTACGAAAATATATATAGCAGACCAAGAGTAAGATGACCATAAACACCGGGGAAAATCGATACCAGTGGGGGGAGAACCCTCTGTAAGCACACCCATAGCAACATACCCACCAGGGTCTAAGGGAAGGTGGCCTTATACCTTGACACATCCAAAACCGAAAAAGTGGCACCTATGGGGGGGAACCCTCTAACAGCACACCCATTGTCACAAATCAACAAGGGTCAAAAGATTCATAGACAACCATGGCCGCACAAAAATACCTTTAATACATATAAAACCACAACCTAAACCACAAGATATCTCCAACAGAGGGAGAAAACCCCAAATCATACTAAGGCCCAACTCACCCATGACAAATACCCAAATCAATACCCTAAGGCCCAAACTCGATGAATCAGACCAACTCGGCGAAAAAAATATTCTAAGTCATGGCTAAATTTGGCGAGTATACCCGACAAACTGCATCGATACTCGACGAATTGCATAACGATACTCAGCAAAATGTATTGATACTCGCTGAAAAACACTTAGACTAACGATCTACACTCGAAAATCATTACTCGAAGAAACTGCCTTAACCCAATTCGGCGATACTCGCCGAATCTGCCAAAACCGATACTCAACGAAGTGCATTAAAACTCGCCTAATTATCCTCATACTAAATCCCTCCATACCCGATGAATTCTACCGTGGATAATCGACGAACCCTACCTACCTAAACTCGATGAACATGGCTATGATACTCGGCGAATTTCTAACCTAAACCCACCGAACTCTACCTTTCGATAAATGCCAAATTCTACTTAAACCTCTAAACGTATTCTCCATGACTTGGCCAAAAACTTGCCCTACTCTAGGAGTTCCTTCATAGTTCAATATACGTTAATCCTACTCTCTAAGGGAGGAGAAAAGGAAGGGAAATAAAACTAGAAATGGACATGCAAGGGTAGAAAATCCACTTGCCTTTAAACTCCGGAAAACGTTGGCTGCTCGCACCGCGAGAAGAATCGGCCTCCAAATGACCTTAACAATGTTTCCTGAAACTTTTAGGGGAAGACGGTGGTCAAAATCACTAAACATAATGCCTAAAAATCGAGGAATCATGAAAATCTTAACACGAACGCATAGATCTCGGCGAGAGCTCTCCAAATCTCTTATCTACTAAAAAAACCGACCACTGAATCGCTCTCTATCGCCGACCGAAACGCACGCGACACCCGCTATTTCTCCTCTCGCAAAAATGGTAGCCACTCAGGTTCGGGAAGACGATGAATAGGAACAGGGTTCAATTTAACACTTTAACTATTTATTATATTATGTATATATATTATATAATTAATTATTAAATAAATGCCAAATCGACACAAAATCCAAACCAACTCGAAATTCTACGATAATCGCACTGTAGCTAAATACTGATGCTATAAATCCAATGGCGAAGTCGAAATCAAAATCTGAGAAACCAAACTCGGGAAAACACCTCCCGAAGCCAAAGCACAAACATTCCAAAAAATAGCTCCACTGAGTCACCAAAACACACTCGGCTCGCACAGGAATATTACAAAAAGGCTAAGACCCAGCCATACTGCAAAACCTACTGAGCAATACCACGCTCTAACCATAGCACCTGCAAAACACGCATCAACGTAACCCCCTGATGTCAAAAATACGCCACTACGAGAATTAAAATAAACACCAAAAAAGCAGGGGCATTACAGGCATAACTAGCTGCTATGAAAGATTCTTTAGAATAATAAATGAGCTAAGGACCTATGGCTGGGTGTTTAGCAATTATGAACATAATGAAAAGTTCCTAAGGTCTCTAACTAGAGACTGGGACACCAAGATTTGTGCCATCAAGGAGGTGGCAAAGCTGGTGATACTTCACCACCAACACTATTTGGGAAGCTACTGACTTATGAAATGCAGCTGACTGGATGGAAAGAGGAGGAGAAAAGCAACAGATCAGTGATCAAAGAAAAGGAAGTGGCCTTTAAGGCTGAGAGCTCAAAGAGGAAAAAGGAAAGGATTTCCTCTCCTCTAAGAAGGCCAGCTAATTCAGACAGCTCAGTGTCTACCTCATTTGAAAGCAATATGTCTGATGAGGATTTTTCTACCTTCTCGAGCAATTTCTGAAGATTATGGAGAGGAAGGGGTGGAGGAGCAGACCTTCCTCCTCCTCTCATCTCAAGTAGGACTACTACAAGGCAGAGAAGAAGCACTCCAAGGGAGGCAGGTATGACTCAAAGCCCAGCAAACATGTTTCCACTAAAGTTGATTTTTTACTATTGCAACAAACCCGAGTATGTAATAGCTAACTGCCCAGTCAAGAGAAAGGAGGCTAGTGAGGAGAAATAGCACCAACACAATGGAAATAAGTAAAAGTCCTTCATGGATAAGAAGGAGAAGAGCTGGACTGACTCATCTTCTTCAGAGTATGAAGATGAACAAGAAGAAGCCTACATAGGGCTGGTTGCTAATGAGGCAAATGAAGAAGATGACTATCCTCTAGCAAGGATAGGCATCAAGGCCCCACTATCACAGTCAGACAATGACTCAGCAGAGGATGAAGAAGATGAAGATGACATCAGCTGCTATGGGCTGATGGCCAGGTTTGATGAAGAATTCAGCTAGGATCAGCTTTGTCCAAGCAAGGTACATTTCTTATCTAGTTCTTCTTCTGAGACAGGCTATAAGATTAGTCCAGATTCTTATACTTCTTCATCCAGTGATGAAGAGGGCTCAGTTTCTGAAGAATATGTAAATCTTTTGATTAACAAGTATGGTGTATTGCTGAATGTTTTTTAAAAAAGCAAGAAGTTGGCCAAAAAGTAGGCCGAGGAAATTGTCTCACTCCAGCATGCTGCTTCCCTTCAGTCTGAGTTAGCAACCTTGATGGAACAGAAAATCAGGGAAGTTAGCCAACTAAATGTAACACCTCCATCTATCACATGAAATAAAACATAGGGACCAGTCGAGGCCCCACGCCATATCCCACAGACAGTCGGTAGAGTTACATATTATTATCAAAACCACTACTAACTGAATCTTAACTTAGAGCATTCTAGCGGAAGCTTCATGGGTTAACTTGAGCTCAATACATGTGAATGTCAACAATATATAAATATATATCTCAGGAATGTATACAAAATACACAAAATGTTACGTCCTTAAGTCTATACACTAGTTTCCTTTATAACAAGTGTCTTCATACATCGGAACGCAGGCCGACCACACATGAAATAGTAAAAGTTCCCCTTTGGGCCTTCAAGGGCCAACCTATTGCAGCATAAGGGATTTTATCCTGCTACTTTACACTTTGCTCTCCAGCCCATGGATAGAACGACCCACCAAAACGTGACAAACAAAGCAACGGTCAGCATTAGCTAACCAAATTATAAGGACACCACCCCTAACTTGGGGAGTCGGTTCTACATCCCTGCAAACAGTAGCATAAATATATATATTTGGCAATAGGAACATGTAATTTAAGCGCCATTTGCCACAGATGCAGGCTCGATCACTACATGCCCTGTGTACTCACGACACATTCTTAGTGTAACGGATCTCCCGGGTACCACCGTCATCCATAGTCTTAGACTTGATGGTCAAACTTGAGCATTTATCTTTTCTTCCTTTGGGTCGACAAATTCAAAGGAGTTCTACTTTTAGATTCAATCCATTGACTCACTCCAAGTCGATCATCATAAGGTGGGTCTCCTCTAAGAAGGCCAGCAGATTCAGACATCTAAGTGTCTACCTCATTTGAAAGCAATATGTCTGATGAGGAATTTGCTGCCTTCTCTAGAAATTTCTGAAGATTATGGAGAGGAAGGGGTTGAGGAGCAGACCTTCGTCCTCCTCTCATCTCAAGTAAGACTACTACAAGGCTGAGAAGAAGCACTCCAAGGGAGGCAGGTATGACTCAAAGCCCAATAAACATGTTTCCACTAAAGTTGTTTTTTACTGTTGCAACAAACCTGTGCATGTAATATCTAACTGCCCAGTCAAGAGAAAGGAGGCTAGTGAGGAGAAATAGAACCAACACAATGGAAATAAGGAAATGTCCTTCATGGCTAAGAAGGAGAAGAGCTGGACAGACTCATCTTCTTCAGAGTCTAAAGATGAATAGGAAGAAGTCTACATAGTGCTGGTTGCTAATGAGGCAAATGAAGAAGAAGACTATACTTTAGCAAGGATAGGCATCAAGGCCCCACTATCACAGTAAGACAATGACTCAGAAGAGGATGAAGAAGATTTAGATGACATCAGCTACTAAGGGTTAATAGCCTGGTCTGATGAAGAATTCAGCTAGGATCAGCTTTGTCTAAGCAAGGTACATTCCTTATCTAGTTCTTCTTCTTAGACAGGCTATAAGACTAGTCCAGATTCTGATGCTTCTTCATCCAGTGATGAAGAGGGCTCAGTTTCTGAAGAATATGTCAATCTATTGATTAAAAGTATGGTGTACTGCTGAATGTTCTTAAGAAAAGCAAGAAGTGGCCAAAAAGCAGGCTGAGGAAATTGTCTCCCTCCAGCATGTTGCTTCCCTTCAGTCTGAGTTAGCAACCTTGCTGGAACAGAAAATTAGGGAAGTTAACCAACTGAATGAAACACCTCCATATATCACATGAAATATAATAGGGGGACCAGTCGGGGCCCCACGCCATATCCCACAGACAGTCGGTAGAGTTACATATTATTATTAAATCTACTACTAACCGAATCTTAACTTATAGCATTCTAGCGGAAGCTTCACGGGTTAACTTGAACTCAATACATGCGAATGTCCATAATATATAAATATATATCTCAGGAATGTATACAAAATACACAAAATGTTACGGCCTTAAGTCTATACACCTGTTTCCTTTACAACAAGTGTTTTCATACATCGGAACGCAGGCCGACCACACATGAAATAGTAAAAGTTTGGCTTTTGGCCTTCAAGGGCCAACCAATTGCAACATAAGGGATTTTATCCTGCTACTTTCCACTTGTATCTCCAACACATGGATAGCACGACCCACCAAAACGTGGCAAACAAAGCAACGATCAACATTAGTTTGGCAATTTATACGGACCCCACCCTCACTCGGGGAGGCGGTTCTCCATCCCTACAAACGGTAGCATAAATATATATATTTGGCAATAGGAACGTGTAATTTAAGCAACATTTTCCACAGAGGCAGGCTCGATCGGCTACATGCCCTGTGCACTCACGGCACATTCTTTATATACCGGATCTCCCGGGTATGCCTGTCATCCATAGTCTTAGACTTGATGGTCAAACTTGAGCATTTATCTTCTCTTCCTATGTGTCAACAAAGTCAAAGGAGTTATACTTTTAGATTCAATCCATTGACTGACTCCAAGTCGATCATCATAAGGTGGGTAAAGGTTAGCTACATCCGGTTACTCAAATTTTCATGCTTTCAAGCAACGAGCAGGTCGGCTCCCCCCTTTCCCAAGTAGAACAATTTAAGTTCCTACTCAAAAATAGTGGAATAGTTTAAGTTCCAACTAACATCATTCCTCAAAACATTTTAAGTTCCTACGCATAAAAGGCCCCCAGGTCTCCCATAGAAAGGCCACACAAACATATCTCACTAGAAACTATCGCCGGTGGTAGCACTACCGCCACACGGTAGGGACACAATTCTGTTCTTCCCCATTCTTGGGTGTTTTCCTAGAGATCACCTCTAGTACTATACCTGTTGCATCCTGCACACCCCCAGACCCCGGATTCTACACGTTGAACCACACGTTTTTTCCACGGAGTCTTCCTATCATTTAAATCAATTCATCACCAATTCATACCAACCTATTCAGATGTGCTTCACCCAGAATGTCTGTTCTGTACTTTGATTCTGAATCTATATGCAAGTTTTATCTGGGATTACACAGCGATCTACCCGTTGGAAACCACCATTTTCTTCAACTTTTGGTGAGGGGTTCCATGCACGTTTGCAAATTTAGGACATTACTTGTCCAAGGAGAAAGTAATTACCCTTGTAGATCTTTTCAGAGCCATGAATAAGTCTTCTATCCGGATGGAAAGGAAAGCCTCGCTTTCGTCATCACGAATCTTAATTTTTCTCATGATTCCGATCACGGGATCTCCTTCAACGAGAATGCAACACTATGCCCTAGCCTCTTTCCCTCAAGAACTTGATGTACCAAGATAGAGCGAAACGTGAGAGTTCAATCTCATGCCCAACTTATATTTAGAGGCTACCGCCGTGCAGTATCTACTACCGCAACCCAGTATTAAAGGCGATTGCCGCTTAGCCTAATTGACACCACACTGTCGCTCTAAAACATCCTCCACCTTATTGCCATGTAGCAAGCTTCCGCAGTGCATCAGGTTATTACCGCGAAGTGGTACTTTAAACTGAGCTATCTCCGTGCATTTGCTCCTACCGTCGTGCGGTAGTCACACAACGCTGTGTCGAAAGCGTTGAATAATACTACCACGCGCTAGCCCACTATCGGCATGTGGTAGTCCTCTCAATGCTTCGTCGAAAGCATTGAGTGCTTTGAGTGGTAACACCGCGCGCTAACTTTACTACTTCCGCGCGGTAGATACCCAAGCCGACAGTCGATTTAAAATGCAAGGGCTAACCTCGGCGTTAACACTACCGTTATACGTTAACTTCGAATACTTCCCTTTTTAAGATTTTTGGGGTGTTACACTATAGAACATCACAATCATTCAGATTGGCACCATTAAATACAAGAATAGTCTCATTAGGGATCTGGAAGAGAAACTCCAAAGAGAAAAGATGATTGTGGCCAGTTACTCTAAGCCCAATTCTGTGTTGCCCATTATTGACTCCTTCTCCTCTTAGAGAAATAAGAGAGGCTTAGGTTGTTGGAGCCGACGGTTCACATTCCCTTAGTTTGATAATATCAACTCCCAGGTTATACTTGATTACATCTTGTGTTTGGTAGAGTGTGCAGGTTTATAGGTCCAAGAAATACAAGGAGCTCCCCTAAGGAACCTACCACAGAGCGGTAGTAGTTAACACCGAGCGATAGCCTGAATTAATTGGACAAAGTTCTCGGGCAATTACCACACAGTGCTAGTACTACAACCCGCATTAGCTCGATGAATTAATTTGTCAGCATCTCGAGAACCTACCGCGCATGCGCTAGCTTTGGACCGGGCTGCTCTAGACCATTCAACACTCGTTGCCAGAGCCATTGAGAGCATCGAGAGCGCTGAGATAGCAGCGTCGATAGAGTCGAGACAGAACTACTGCAGGGCGCTAGCTTGGTACCGTATCGTGGTAACACACTTGACGCACATTACGACAGAGGTGCTGAGAGCGTTGAGTTTGAGGCGTCGAGAGCGTAGAGACAGACCTACCGAATGACATTATCTACCTACCACGCGGCGCTAACATTATTAAAAGGAAAATATTCATTTTTGAATATTGTTCCAGATTTAGAGGACACTTGTCAGAATTACCGCTTGGTTCTATCTACCTATAGCGCCGCACTATATTTAAAAAGAATAACAATATTTGTTTTGAATATTTTTCCAAATTTGGAGGACATCTATCACATCAAGCGCGTGAACCTACCGCTGGGCGCTAGCCTTACCCCCGATGGTAACTTATTTAAATGAAGACGTATATAATGGCGTCTCGTTTTCTGTGTTCATACCTAAGACAAAAAGAGACAGAGATCTATGAATCCTAGGGTTCGTCTGCCTCTCTTGTGGTACGTTCCACCATCTCCGTCGAAGGAAGAGAAGACACTTCCTCCTTCCCGTTCATGCACGAAGAACTCCGTCGAGCCTACAAATACAATGCTTATGAAGAGTTTATCGGCTACAAACCCACGAAGATCTCTTGCACCGATCACGGATCGCTCAACGGTGGAGTCGTATTGAGGGAGATTTGAACTTAAATCCTTTTATTTTCATTGTTTTGTTTTTCTCTTTTGTGTATTGATTGTTGTGAAGGAAATCGACCGGGGAAGGACGTCGGAATCCAGAGTAGGATTCCTTGAGAAATCATCCCAGGGAAAGGATGTCTAGATCGGGTTATCTAGCGAGGCTCTAAGACCCTTCCTTGTGTGGAGGTGAAGAGCCGGGTCAAAGATATTTATTGGAGTGAAAGGGAGAGAGCCAACCGGTCCGTGGAGCGGGTCGGTATAGAAAACCAAAAGTTGTTTTTATTCACTGCCTTCGATATCCAGCATCACGGAGATCAACCTTTGTAATATTTAAAAGCAATTGTTGATTTTTGTTTTGGCAATGGAATTTATTTCTTGTCTCTTTACCTGTATATTGATGTGGTTGTTAGATTGTGCTGTTATGAAAAGTCCATTGATCTCCAAAGGAGAATCTGCCCAGGAAAATTAGTCTAGAGACATACTGTCGCGCGCTAGCTACCTAGCGCCCCGCGGTAGCTTCCTGTACTAGTTTTCTGGGTTAGAAATATTTCAAATTTGTAATAAACATCATTAGAAACTTATTCACCCTACTCTAAGGTTGGCTACTAGATCCAACAAGTGGAATCAAAGGAAGGTTATTCCAAAATTGTTTCACTACCGAGAAAAATGTCTAACCCTGATCTCGAATCGAATAGGGGGAATGAAAAATGGTACACAGAGAATTCGTTAGCACCCCCTTTATTTACAGTATTTAATTATAATGAATGGAGAAAACTAATGAGGAAATTTCTTTTATTATTAGATATAGAAGTTTGGAACATGACTTGTATCAAGCCCCGAATAATTTAAATAACCATGAATGTCATTTAAATGTCAAAGAAATGAATAGTCTATTTTGTGGGCTTGGTCAAGATATTTTCCGACTAATCTATATGCTTCCTAATTCATATAATATATGGTAATTTCTTGAGTTAACTTATAGTTCTCTTTCTATAGATATTGAATCTGAGCAATTCCTTATGATTCCATGTGAAGAATCAAATAGAGACTTGCTTTTGAAGGAAGACATGACAACCACATCAAGTGAAAGGGAAGATGAAATCTCAACTATGGATGAGGAAAAACATGAAGAAGTAAAAGAAACTCTATACCTCAATCTTTCCTCCTCCAAGAGCACTGTATGGAAGTCTGATGTTTTTAGTTATCGGCCAAAATCACCTAGATGGGTGTAAATAGGGGAGGTCTGCGTCTTTTTGCGAAATAAAAACTTGGAAGAGCAGATCGCATGAAGGAAACAAAGAAGCCACAGAGAACACAAGATTTATTGTTGTTCCCCAACCTTGGGTACGTCCACTCTCAACCTCACCGATCTAGCAACACGTTAGACTCAGCTACTTCACTTTTATCTCGGATTGAAAACCAATCCTACAACTCGAACCAACGACCCTACAACTCAATCCTCAAAATGGGATCTACAATCGGAAGAAAAACTTCCTACAAAACTCGGAGACAAAATATCCTACAAGAGTTGAAAAAGATTTTGCAACAACAATAAAATAAACATCACTTAAGATCTGAGAACTTCAGATTTCTTCCTTATTGAAAGTTGAAACTCTGTTAGAAATAGATCGAGGAAGACTATGCCGAAATATCTTAATCTAAAAAGCTTTAGATCAACATGATCTTGAAAGAGATCTGTAGAAGTTGAACGCCTTGATCTACTGATCAATTCTAGTTCTGAACCACTTGAATCAGAGAAGAGAGGCATCGAGAATGACGATGAAGTACGGCCGCTTTACTAATTTAGAATGAATAGTACGATTAAGAATTCTTGATTTCGAGTGTCAGGGTTAGTCGATTTTGATAAGACCTTTTATAGAACAAGCCAAACGGTCATAATCATAAATGACTGTACACGTGGACCAATTTGAATCGACGTTTATTTTTCAATAATTTTTGTCTGAACTTAGAGAAAATTTCGGAAAAACATCTGCATTTATCGAGTGAATAACATAGTACTCGATAACAGTATTTGTTTCTCGAGAAGAGGAAGTATGGTTCTCGAGAAAAAGTCCTTAAGGAAAATACGGGAAACTTCTCGAGAACAAATAAACTTCTCAAAATGTAATTTCTTCTTACTTGAGTACTAGTCTTCTGCTTCTCGAGATAAAGTCTTGGCCTTCTCAAGTAATGGCTTATGTTACTTGAGTACTTGACTTAGAAAAATTAAATAATTTTTCAGTAAACTAAAGAAAGAGATAAGTCTTACTCGAGTACTCCATGGCTTTCTCGAGTACTAAACGAAGACTTCTCATGAATAGCTTCTGCTACTCGAAAACTACACCGAGTAGACTTAAGAATTTTCTCCAACACTACTCGAGTACAAGATGTCATACTCGAGTAATGGACATAGAATATTTTTGACTTTCTGAAAATATTTTTTCTTCAAGGAATTTCAGCAACTATTCTTTCTCCTATAACTTTAGTACCTGAGAATGAAGTGTGTCCCAAGAGAGATGCTACAGATGAGTCAACACCATGGATAAAATAATGAGGGATTACAATGTATGGTCCAATGTTTGGTGACTCATTGTAGACTGACTTTGATACACACTTGGCAATATAATCTGCAAACACTCAACTTAAAAAGAGCATCAAATACAAATTTAATTCATCTTAGTTCAAGGGTGACTTCAGACAAATCAATGTTATTGTGGATACAATACCCAACAATCTCCCCCTAATTGTAGAAGTCAGAACCCTCTACACTAAGGTGAATTACATCAAGATAAACAAAACAAACTTACTAGTAAACAAAGTAATAATGAAAAAATGCAAAGCAATGAAAAATTAGATCATCAAAATTAAAAGATTTATATTTAAAAATTTTGTCCATGAAAAGTCCAAATCCACAACATCTCCTATATAAACTCTCTGATCTTCTTCTATTACTACTTATTTTGTTAATGTTACTGTTTCTCCTTCTTCTCTTGTAATCTTTTCTAGTAGCAATAAGGTTTAGGATAGTACTTTGGAGTTTGGGAGGAGCCTTAGGATTGTTCTTTCCATACTCTCTATCATAAATTATCCTCTTGGTGATAGATTTCTCAAACAAATCCCATTCATAGGAGCTGTTATGATCATGTCTATTCTCATTGTAATCAATCACAAGTTTGAGAGTATCAAGAATTAAATATTTGGAAGTTGGGCTCCATAATTCAGAAAATTCATGTGCTTTCCTTCTTTCTGCTTCAGGATTAGGAGTGGACCTGCTAGCAGAGTAACCATCGCCATACTTTCTTCTTTTAGGGATTTTCACATCAGGAGGTTTTAGAGAAGGCACATCAGTCTGTTCAGATTCCCATACTTGAGAATAGCTTTCTAGAGGAGGAGCATCAGAACCTTCATGTCTTGGAGAGAATGATGGCTGCTGGATAGGAGGATGTAGAGTAGTTGGAATAAGATGATGTGGAATAACATTGGGATCAACATGAAATTCAAGGAAAATTTGTTTCTGCATTAAAATTTTTGTTTCATAAGTGTGAAACTTGA
Source organism: Platanthera zijinensis (assembly GCA_039513925.1). Classification (NCBI taxonomy): domain Eukaryota; kingdom Viridiplantae; phylum Streptophyta; class Magnoliopsida; order Asparagales; family Orchidaceae; genus Platanthera; species Platanthera zijinensis. The sequence goes on from CM077092.1 coordinate 99,865,145, forward strand.
CACCATCAAGCTGGTTTTGAATATCAGCATGTATTTTAGTCTGCTTTCCTTCCCAATGGGTTTTCATGTTATTATCAGATTTTTCTAAGTACTACTTTACTAAGCTCTCCCCCTTTCTGACTTCTATAGATAGGGTGGCTATATCATACTCTTTGAATTTGCCAACTTCTTCACATGTTTTTAAATTATGTTCATGCGCCTTCTTTTCCAATTGAATTTGATTATTTGAAAGATTCACAGATTAATCCATCACCTGACCAATGCTGGTAATGGTATGATCTAGAGCTTTCCCACCTATTTTGAACAGGTGTTTCAGTTCATCAGTATTGTGCTGAATCTAAGCAAATCCACTACTCATTTCTTGCTCGAGACCAGTGACTTTATCTGTGATGGTCTTGAGACACTGATCAAAATAATCTCCCTGCTATTTTAGCATGAGTTCAATCTTACCAAGAATGGTATTTGTAGTATGTACTTCTGCTTGATTAGGTGGAGGAGGAGGAGTTACTAATAGAGCTGACCAAGGAACTATTTCTTCAATAACCACTGAGCTCTGGCCTTTGGTGGTATGAATCAAGACATCTCCTTCCTCATAAAGGATAGTAGGAAGGGAGAAGTTCAGGCTCTTGAGGGGGCTTCAACTTGTTTAGGTGTAGTGTAACGCCCAAAAACTCAATTATGGAATGTTAGTTGTTTAAGGATGTTTGGTGCTTGAGTAACTTCACACGGCCTGAGACACGGGCTTTTCTAGGGTCGTGTCCTGCTCTGTGTTGGCAGGGTGGTGTCAAGTGTGGCACACGACCTGTGACACGGGCGTGTATAGGGTCGTGTCCTGCTATGAGTTCGACAAATTTTTCGTGAGGTCGACGAAATGCATTCAATGATCCTCGGAGGCTAGCCATGTCGGGCATACGGCCTATGTCACGGGCTTGTCATGGGTCGTGTCCTTCTCTGTGTTTTGCCGGTCTGTTGCGACTGATGAACACAGGATGGGACAAGGGCATGTTTGATGCCATATATGGCACATGGCCTGTGATACGGGCGTGTTACAGGGCCGTGTCCTGTTCGGGATGCGACGGATTCTTTTGCTTCTTGAGGCACACGGCCTGTGACACGGGCATGTCACGGGTTGTATTTGACCCAGAAAGTTGGCTTTAAGAGCGAATCAAGGTCTTTCGTTCTATTTGGAAAAGATCCGACTGCCCGGAATCGTACCTGGAATGTTATGTTCAGGAGTATACTATTTATTCCTCAATTTCCTTTGGCATTTCTCTTTCTAAAGAGTTAGAGAGAGGGGAGAGCAAAGGTTGAAGAAGAAGAAGAAATCCGGCCGCTGGTGGAGCTTCAGAGCCCCTAATCGCGCGCCGCTCCAAATCTGCGGGGGAAAGTCCGTCGTGGTTCTTTTCATCCAGCCAGTTTTCCATGGCGCCAAAGAGAACCGCTCGGGTAATGATTCTCTTCTTGGACATGTGAAGTCCTCTTCCTTTTTGCTTTGGAAACTCTCTCCCATGAGTGGGTGGTGAGTTTGAGGTATTCCTTCGGGTTGATATGGTTTATCCCCATAGTTTTTCATTTAGACTCGGAATCGTAGTACGGGAGAGGCATGTTGTGTGAAGCCTACTCGGATGGGTTTGTTTGGATTGGTGATGTTTATATGCTTTGTATGCCGGAGAAGGCTCCATTGTTATCGTGTAGATTTCGGAGTCACGGGGTGTGCGGGTTACCACAGTGAGAGTACTGGTGGAAGTCACCAGGAAAACACCCGAAAAGGGGGAAGAAACGATTGTCTGTCCCCTACCGCGCGGAGGTAGATTTACCACAGGCGATAGCTTCCAGATAGCTATGCGTTTGTGGCCTATCTCCAGGAGATCTGGGGGCCTTTGTTTGGAAAGATGAGAGCCATTAGGCCAGCTTTATTAGGCCAAAGTGCCAAATAAGAAAAGCGAAGCTAACCCACGCCTGCCGTTTGGCCATGAGTACTACGATATTTGGAGATGGTATAGCGACTTGAGCAACAGGAAATGGTGGAGTTGTACCTGTGTTATGTAGACAATGACATGAGAGCATCAAGCAATTGGGAATTCATTGGTGGCATAATGAGAGTCTCGGGCCCCGGGCCGTAAAGACTGAAATGCTCAAAGTGACCGTCATGTTAAGGACCTATGAATGGTGGTGGTATCCGGGAAGTCCGGTACACCGATAATGTGCCCTGAGTGCACGGGGCATTTGGCCAGCAGTGCCAACGTCTGTGGCGAATAGTGATTAGTTTGCACGATGTATTACCTTTAAACTTTAATGATATTGCCAGCAGGGAAGGAGCACCACCGCCCCGAGTGAGGGGCGGGTCATTATATTTTGTTCAGCTTTAGCTAAACGTTGAGTGTTTTTACTGCCATTCGGTTGTTTGCACTTATGCAGGAACAGGTAGGCGTAGTGGCAAGTAGTGGGCTGAAGCCCCTATGATGTGATGGACCTTGAAGGCCAAAATGAATGTTTACTGTATTATGTTCATGTGTGGCCGGCCTGCGTGCCAAAGTTTGGAAATCATGTAATATTTAAATAAACACTTGTAAGCAACTAAGGCCAACACTTTTGTGTATTTTGCTGTCATTCCTACCTTTGGTTGTAGTGAACATTCGTGCTTTGTATTTTGGTTCTTATAACTATTTTAAAAGCTTCCGCTAGAATGCTTTGAGTTACGATGTGTGTTCCTATTACTGTAAATTTGGTATTATTATATAACTCCACTAACTGTCCGTGGAATATGGCGCGGGGCCCGACCGGACCTTCTATTATATTCCATGTGACGAATGGGGGTGTTACAATTTGGTATCGTACTAAGTCATTGATCTCTTTTATTGGAATTTGTGGACGAAATCTTTTAAGGGGTGGTGAGCACATGTATTTGCGTCATTATTATAACATGAAAAGAACCCATGAATGTCCACTTAGGAATGAAAATACACATGTTTGAGGAACCTGCGTGTTCCTATAATTGCTTTTTGAAATTTTGTTTAGTCGCTTAATGGTGTGTTGTACGACTATAGGTGACCACGAGTGCCATAGGGCAGTCTGAACGCCCGCTTTTTGAGGCAAGCAGAGCACCCAATGATGTGCCTGCAACCCCTCCTTCTGCAGAAACTATAAGACTTGTGGCTGAGGCGGTGTTTGCGATGATAAATGCTGTGTCGGGAAGGCAAGTGCAGCATCTTTCCCCTATAGGGGAGCAGGTAACACTTTGAGTGGCAGAATATAGAAGGATTGTGAAGTTGTGGTAGAGCCATTGATCCCTAGAAGAGAGACAATGAAGCAGCTCAAACATGTAATGAGCTTTAATCCTCCTGTATTTTTGGGGACTGGAACCCCATCCTGAGCCGAAGATTGGCTCTCTCGGGTGAAGTGAGTCTTGACGGTCGCGGAAACGGAGGAATGATAGAAGACCACCATAGCAACCTTTTTATTGGATAGAGAGGCGAGGTTGTGGTGGGAAGGATTGGATCTACATAACTTGGTTGGAGGGCAACTCATGGATGTCTCGATGGAGGAGTTCTCGAAGTTATTTTTGGCAAGATACCTCCCCTAGGCACAGAGGATCGCTATGGAGAATGAGTTCCAGAGACTGACGCAGGGAGATAGTAGCGTGGATGAGTACCTACATGTGTTTACGAGGTTGGGTCATTATGCTAGCTCTACTTTGGTTGATGAGGATCTTAAGACCAACCGGTTCTATGAGGGTTTGCGTGATGACCTAAGGATACTACTCTCGGGGCCTATGACGCAGGACTTCTTAACCCTGGTCAATATTGCCCGATCGTTCGAGAAAGATCTAAAAAGAGTCCAAGGGAAGGACTTGAGTGCAAAGAAGCCTGAGTTCAAGGTGCCAACCTCCTCAAGGTCTAGTTTTTGTAAGTGGAATAAAAAGGCTAGGACTTTGGGTACATCCCCTTCTTCTATTGCATCTTGGGTGACTACAGGCCGAACGCTGGGCGTATATTATAACTGTGGGAAGTCGGGACACTTTGCCCGAGATTGTTGGAGCGGACGTCCAAAGTCCGATAAGAAGCCTAGAGCAACTTATGTGGAGAAGGGCAAGGCATTGGAGTAAACCGCATCACATTATGCTCTAGCCTAGCCTAGAGTGTATAACCTTGGCCAGCAGGATGCCATAAAGCAGGCTGACGTGGTGACTGGTACGGTTTAAATTTATAGCAGTTTAGTTTTAAAAAATTGTTCCCTTGCGCATGTTAGCTTATTACTAGTTGTGCTAGGCTTTGTTTAGATCTTTGATTTCCTCGACAGAGTAATGTTTGATACAGGAGCTTTGCATTCCTTTTTGTCCGAAGAGTTTGTATCGCGCAACGGAGTACCTTCTTCGATGGCAACGGACAAATTGGATGTGTTGTTGCCTAAAGGGTGCTCTATGTGCGTGGATGGAGTTTGTTACTTGAAGGTAAGGATTGGGAGTCACGATTATCACATTGCGAGCATCGCTACTGCCTACAGTAATGTTTGATGTGATCTTTAGAATGGACTGGCTGTTAGAGCAGTGAGCGTACATTGATTGCAACCGCAAGGAGGTTAGATTGGGATTGGATATAGATCGTGAGACAATGTTCTCAGGCTTGAAGGGGTCGAGCAAGAATTTGATGTGTAATCTCCAGGTGGTTAAGGCAGTTCGTAGTTGTATAGAGCTATTTCTAACTTTAGTGGAGGGTTCAAAGAACAAGCCTGGTCTGTACAGCAACCAAGTTATATCTGAGTTTCCTGACGTATAACCCGAAGATCTCCCTGGAGCTCCACCTCAGCGAGAGATCTACTTCACCATTGAGTTAGTGCTAGGTGCCACACCTATGTAACGCTCTCCATATCGGTTAGCGCTTAAGGAGATGGAAGAATTGAGTGTATAGCTTCAAGAGCTGTTGGAGCAAGGTTATGTGCGTCCAAGTTCGTCGCCTTGGAGTGCGTCGGTCCTCTTTATTAAGAAAAAGGACGGAAGCTTAAGACTCTGTATTGATTACTGGGAGTTGAATAAGCTAATGGAGAAGCATCAGTATCCAATCCCAAGGATTGATGATCTGTTCGATCAGCTGGTGGGGTCGACTGCGTACTCAAAGTTGGATCTGAAATCCGGATACTATCAGATGCGGTAAGGGAAAGTGACATCCCTGAGAAGGATTTCAGCACACGGTAGGGGAATTATGATTTCACTGTCATGGCGTTTGGGCTAATGAACACGCCATCCGTGTTTGTGTATTTGATGAATAGAACGTTCAGAAAATATTTAGACCAGTTCGTGATAGTTTTTATCGACGATATACTAGTGTACTCGCAGTGCAAGGAGGATCATTTAAAACATCTGCATATGGTGTTGGAGACACTGAAGAAAAACCAATTGTATGCCAAGTTCTCCAAATGCGAGTTTTGGTTGTCCTCGGTAGCGTTCTGTTGGTACCCTAGTTTGATTTGAGTTCAGTCCTCTCCTTTGTGCCCCTTGACCCAAGAAATATCTATGGTCAATGGTTAGGAGTCTAGCTGTAGAGTCCTCGCTTTTTCAAATTGAGAATTTTGGTTAAGTAGGTTTTTCGTTCGACTATAGTCGAACGCCGTTCGACTATCGTCTATCGGCTGATCGACGATCGTCTATCAGTTGGTCGACGCTTTGTCTGCGCTGATAGTTCGACTATCTGTTGATAGTTCGACTATCTGTTTTCTGAGGTAGGTCGACTATCTGCTTGATAGCTCGACTATCTCTGTGCGCTTGATAGCTCGACTATCTGTCCTAGATAGTTCGACTATCTGATAGTTTTCGACTATCTGTCCTGATAGTTCGACTATCTGCTGCGGTAGTTCGACTATCTATTTGATAGCTCGACTATCTGGATCGTTCGACTATCTGCCCGATAGTTCGACGATCTCCTGACGTCGTTCGACGATCTTCGAAGGTCGTTCGACGTTTTCTGTCTGCCTTTATATTTTGTATTTATTTATTATATTTAATTATTTAATACATTTTCTGGCACAGTATTTTAAGCTGTATGATAAAGTTTCCAGGCGTTATTTGCTCTATTATTTCTTATTTGTTTATGCCTGAGTTCAAATCTTTTAAGATAAAGTTGTTTGTCTTATTAGCTGTCAATTTAATTTACTTTATCTGCTGACAGCCCCTTTATAGCCGTTAGACTGAAAAGTCTTCTTTTGCTATAAAGAGATATTTCTGATGTGACTTTATTTAGTCTATCTGTTTATTTGATTTAAGCCTGCAGCTTCTTAGAAAGAGGTTTATTCCTTTTTATGGAATGTTTTGCTGCAGAAATATTTCTGTCTTCTTGATATTTACAGCCCAGGTCTCAAGGCTTAGAAGAAGACAAACAATTCAAATGGAAGAGAGCCGTTGCTTGATGATGATAGAATAAAAAGAACCCTTTGCAGAAGGATTGAAGCTAGCTGTTACACACATATTCAAAAGCACTCAAGCCTCATCAAGCTCAAGTTTCCTGCTCTCAGCAAACTCCATCTAACTGAGAAGTGTTAAGATCTTCATCTCTTCTTCACCTGAGTTCTCCTGCTTTCAGGAAGTTCAACTCAGAGTTTCTTTGAAGAAGAAGAAGAAGAAGAATAGCTGCTTGAAGAGATTCCTTTTGTTATTTATTTTCTTCCTGTAGCTCTTTCCTTCAGAATTTTCTGAAGAGTTTCTGCACTGAAGCAAGACTTCACCTGGACATCTTTGAGCCAGGGGAGCCTTGATTCTTTAGAGCATTCTAGCTCAGTGCAAGCTTTTTGTGCTTCTCTAATCTATTGTAAAATAGAGAAGACATCTTAACCTTCTTCCCCCTCCTGTACAGGGTTATTACTCCCTTCAAAAGTATCCCTTGGTGGCAGGGCACCTGATCAAAAACCTGTGCTTGGTTTTTAGACACCTGATCAAAAGTCTAAAGGGTTTCTGGATCTACCTGAAGAAGATCTGTTGGTGGCAGGGCACCTGATCAAAAACCTGAGTGGATTCCTACCGTGTGGGTAGAAGAGTGGACGTACCCAAGTTGTTTGGGAACCACTATAAATTCCTTGTGTCGTCTGGTTTGTTCATCATTATTTTTCCTGTACTGTGGCTGTGAATAGATATAACTAGGTTGCTAGTTGCTGTTTAGGTTTTCCAAGCTTTAACTGTAATTACAGTTAGCTTGTGTTTGTACACAACACTTGTGTTAGGCTTTAAGGTTAAATCAATATCTATAATCTCTTCATTCCGCACTTCACTCCAAGGGAGTTGGGTAGACAGTTAAGTTTTGTATTGTGCAAAATTTGATTACTCTATTCACCCCCCCCTCTAGAGTAGTATCTATCCCTTCACTTTCAATTGGTATCAGAGGGAGGTTGACTGACTGTATAGGCTAACACCTAAGTCACAAGATCCTGATAGATACCAAGAGCTTATAGATATTCACTATCATGGCCCAGTCTAAGGATTATTCTAGCACCAGACCTCCAGCATGCAACTTAGCAAAGTTTGGCATCTGGAAGGCAAGGATCAAACTTTATATGAACTCTATTGATGAGAGTATTTTTGCTTCTATTTTGTCAGGTCCCCCAAGAGCACCTGCTGCAGCCACTGCCTCATCATCTGATATGAGTGCAGTGCCTCCTCCAGACTATAATGATGAGTACAAGAAGGCCAAAATTGCTGATGCCAAAGCAATGAACATACTGGCTCAGACTATGTCTGATGAGGTGTTCCAGAAGGTGGCCGACTGCTCCTCAGCTAAGGCCATGTGGGACACACTGAACCAGATTGTAGCTGGTTCAGCTGATGAAAGGAAGGACAGGAGGTCCAACCTTATCTCACAGTATGAGAACTTCAAGAAGACTGATGCTGAATCAGTTGAAGCGATGTACACCAGGCTCAGCTCAATCATCAATGAGCTGAGGACCCTGACAAGGATATCTCATTGACAGAGGTCAATGATAAGATCTTATGTGCTTCCCTAGCACATGGGATTTGAGAATCTGGCCAATCAAGGAAGCCAGAAGTACCAATGAGATATCAACTGAAGCCCTTCTCGGCAAGCTCAAATCTTTTGAGCAAGTGCTGAAGACAAGGGAAGCTGAAGCAGAAGCCAAGACCCCCACTCCAACAAGAAAAGAGCAATCTCTAGCTCTTAAAGCTGCAGAAGCCTTTCTGAAGGCAGCCAATCAAATGAGGAGCTCATGGCATTGTTTGCCAAGAGATTTCTCAAAATGGGGAGAAAAGAGTTCAGAAGAAAATCTTCAAGTATGAAGAAAAGCCAAGGTATGATCGTACTCCAACTAAAGAAATTATTTGTTATGGGTGCAGGAAGCCTGGACACATCTTTGCCAGAGTGTCCAGAGGAGAAAACAAAGAAAAGAGAAAAGACAAAGAACAACACAGGAAGCACTCCAAGCCATCCTCCTACAAAAACAAGAAGAAGGAGAGAGGTTTCATTGCTGAAACCTGGAGTGATTCTGATGAAGAATCCTCATCCTCAAGCTCTAGTGAGGATGAAGAAGAAAAGAAGGCAAAAGAAGTTTGCCTCATGGCAATAGATGCCTGCAGCAACCACTCTGCTGCAGAGAGTTCTGACTCAGATGAAGAAATGCCTACTGAAGATGAGGTACTTTCATCTTATGATTTTACTTCAGAAGAGTTTAAGTTAGATTTTAAATCTCTATGTTTAGATTTAATTAGTTCAGAAAAGAGATAAAAGAACTTAGAAATAGGCTAGCTGACTCTGAATCAATAGCCTCTGAAAATGTTAGGTTAAAGGAAGAACTCACTACTTGTAGTGAAGAAATCAAATTTCTTAAAATAGAATTAGCTAAGTCTAAGAGACTAGAAGAATCCTTAATGGTAGAAGCCTTAAGCTGTTAGAAATTACCAGCATGACTAACACTAGGTCAGGTAATGATAAATTAGGCTTAGGAGCTTCTCCCAGTGAACCCCCAGTCTTGCTTAAAAATAATCTTTCAACTCCAGTGAACTTCATTTCAGCTAGTGGAAAGAAGAACACTGAGCAAGTAAACCTTGTAAATAAAACATTAAATAAGGCTAAGAGAGAAAAGAGAAAGAAGTTTTTCAAAGAAATGCAAAGAGCGTCGAACGCCGCTCGACGATCGGATGCTCCATGGTCGAACGAAGCTCGACGATCTAGCGCCCATCGTCGAACGTCGATCGACGATTTCAACATGATTTTCAAAATCATACCATAGAAACCAGCCTGCCCATTTTCTTATATCTCCACTGTTTTTCTTATATCCAGTGTGAAAAACAAGGGACCCAAGGTTACCTGGGTCCACTCTGTCTAAATAGTTGTTTTGCAGGTGAAGGCCTATCCAATCACTCAAAATAAGTGGTATTTGGATAGTGGATGCTCTAAGCATATGACAGGAAACAAAGAGCTACTGTCAAAGTACAAAGCTAAGCTCGGCCCAAAGGTTATCTTTGGAGACTCCAGCTGTGGTCAGACAGAAGGATATGGCAAGATCACAATTGGAGCTGTTACATTCAAGAGAGTTGCTTATGTCAATGGACTGAAGCATAACTGATTTCAGTTAGCCAGCTATGTGATGCTGGCTACCAGGTTTCTTTTTCTAACTCCTCTTGCAATATTACTTTAAATAATAATGTTGTTTTAATAGGTAATAGAATAGGCAATATATATTTAGTAGATTTTAATTCATCTCATTCTGAAATCTGCCTGTTTAATGAATTAACCCTTAATAATAATTCTTTATGGCATAAAAGGCTTAGTCATGTAAACCTCAAGAATATATCTAGGTTATCTAAGCACAACCTTGTTAGAGGTTTACCTTCTTGCCCCTACAAGAAGGAGAGCCTATGCAAGGCTTGTCAGCTAGGCAAGCAAACCAAGAATTCATTTAAATCTGTTAATAAAAGTGATTCTCCTAGAATCCTGTATTTATTACATTTGGACCTTTTTGGCCCAATAAATGTACAGAGTTTAGGAGGGAAGTATTACACATTAGTAATTGTAGATGACTTCTCTAGGTTCAGTTGGGTTTTCTTTTTGAGAACTAAGTCTGATAACTTCAAAGCCCTTACAGACTTTCTACTTTGTGTGCAGACTGAGTACTCTACTCATGTGGCCTTGATCAGAAGTGATCATGGTACTGAGTTTGACTCTCTTCTCATGCAAGAATTCTGTGAGAGAGAAGGTATCAAACATAGCTTCTCAGCTCCTAGAACTCCCCAACAAAATGGGGTAGTTGAAAGGAAGAATAGAACACTAATTGAAGCTGCTAGTACATTGTTGGCAGATGCTAACATGCCTCTATCCTATTGGGCAGAAGCTGTTAGTACAGCTAACTATGTCTTGAATAGAAGTTTGATACACAAACTTAAGTGTAAAACTCCTTATGAGTTGCTTAAAGGAAAGAAACCAAAAATTAATTACTTTAGAATTTTTGGCTGTACTGTTTATATTCATAACAATAATAAAGAATATATTAGAAAATTTGAAGCAAAAGCTTCAATGGGAATCATGCTTGGATATTCCCAAGTAAGCAAAGCTTATAGGGTTTATAACAAATCAACCTGTAAGATAGAGGAATCTGTGCATGTGACTTTTGATGAGTCTCAGATGTTTTACAAGGAGAAAGAAAATTCTCCTTCCTCCAGTTCTTTGCAGGTACATGATGCCCCTCAAGAAATCCTTCAACTTTCAACTCTTCAGATCACTGAATCAGACAGTGATGAAGACATTGCTGAAGCTGTTGAAGCTGTTGTTGTTCCACCAACAGTAGATCAAATTCCTCCTGAGGAATTAATCCCAACTGTTGCTGAAGATCACATCCCACCTGCTGATATTGTCACACTTAGAGATCATCCCACATCTCAAGTGATTGGAGACATATCAGCTGGTGTGCAAACAAGACATCAATTAAGACAGGATGTGATGCATGCTTGTTTCCTCTCATAGTTGAGCCCCTCACCTTTAAAGATGCAGAGCTAGATCCCCACTGGATCATTGCAATGCAAGAGGAGCTCAATCAGTTTGAGAGATGTAAAGTTTGGACTTTGGTTCCAAGACCTAAAGGCCAACTGATCATAGGCACCAAGTGGGTGTATAGAAACAAGTTAGATGCAAATGGAATAATAGTAAGGAATAAAGCTAGGCTTGTAGCTCAGGGCTACAGACAGGAGGAAGGTATAGACTATGACCAAACCTTTGCTCCTGTTGCAAGGCTAGAAGCAATAAGGATCTTCTTGGCCTATGCAGCCTACATGAAGTTTAAGGTGTTCCAAATGGATGTCAAAAGTGCATTCCTGAATGGTGAGCTTAAGGAAGAGGTGTTTGTTGAACAACCACCAGGGTTTGTTTCTTCAACTCAGCCTTCTCATGTTTTTAAGTTGCAGAAAGCTCTTTATGGACTAAAGCAAGCTCCTAGGCCTGGTATGAGACTTAGCTAGTTTCCTGTTAGAGCACAACTTCACTAGGGGAGTAGTTGATAGAACCCTTTTCGTCAAGCATCACAAGGACACAATCCTGTTAGTTCAGGTGTATGTAGATGATATTATCTTTGGCTCCACTGATCCCAAACTTTGCAAAAAGTTTTCCAACTTGATGCACTCTAAGTTTGAGATGAGTAGCATGGGTGTGCTGTCTTACTTTCTTGGTCTCCAAGTTAAGCAAGATGCTGATGGTATCTTCATCTCCCAATCCAAATATGCCAAGGAATTGGTAAAGAAATTTGGGATGGCTGATGCTTCAGCAATGCCTACACCCATGGCTACTAATGTAGTTATTGATTCTGATGATCACGGCAAGCCAGTTGATCAAAAGAATTATAGGGCCATTGTTGGTTCCCTATTATATCTAACTGCAAGTAGGCCAGATATAATGTTTGCTACATGCCTTTGTGCTAGATTCCAGGTCAACCCCAAGGAATCTCATCTGATTCTTCTAAAGAGAATCCTGAGATACCTGAAAGGATGTCCAAATCTAGGACTTTGGTACCCAGCTGAGTCAGAGTTTGAATTAATTGGATATTCTGATTCTGACTATGCTGGTTGCAGAGTTGACAGGAAGAGCACCTCAGGAACTTGCCAGTTCCTGGGAGAGAGATTGGTCTCTTGGTTCTGTAAGAAGCAGGCTTCTGTCTCAACTTCAACTGCAGAGGCTGAATATATAGCTGCTGCTAGTTGTTGTTCACAGATCCTGTGGATTCAAAACCAGCTTGTGGATTATGGTTACTCACACAAGAACACCAAGATCATGTGTGATAGTACCAGTGCTATTTCTATTGCACAAAATCCAGTGCACCACTCTAGAACAAGCACATTGAGATTAGGCACCATTTCCTGAGAGATTGTGTGGAAAAGAACAAGATCTGTCTTGAGTTCATATCCACTGAGTTTCAGAGAGGTGATATATTCACCAAGCCTTTAGATGAACAGAAGCATCTGTTCTTTTTAGTCCAACTAGGCATGATCAATGGACGAGACTAAGTGTGACGATATCTGCCTATGTTGAGGTCTGCTTGAAGATCGTCGAACGATGATCGAAGATCGTCGAACGGATTGAGCCTATCGTCGACCTCTGGTTAATGATAGCTTATCTGTTTGAAGATCGTCGATCGACGTTCGACCATCGTCGAACAGGCTGGGCTCATCGTCGATCTCGGACGACGACAGCCTTTTGTTTGAGAAGCCAGAAATAGTCGAACGATTGTCCCGACTACTCTGCTTCTGAGCCGATCGTCGAACGGCCGTTCGACTATCGGTTCAAGATCTTTTTAAATAGACCGACTATATCCGGTTCAATATAAAGCCGATAGTCGACCTAGGTTAAAAGATCTGTTGCTTTATCGTCGACGGAGCGTGCCCTTTCGCATTCTGCTTTCCCGCTTGCGATTTTCTGCCGCTCCGTCCCCTTCGTCTTCCTCCTCCTTCTCGCGTTTCTCCAGCGATTCAATGGCGATTTCTCCAGCTGTTCTAGCCGTCGTCAAGTTCGATGCAGGATTCAGTGTAGATTTTGAAGCTTTCAGCAGTTGCGATGCCGGCATAGTGGAAGTTCTCCAGCTCTGCAGAGATCAAGGCCTAGAGAAGCTGATGTCTGAAAGGATCAAGATTAATATTCCAGAAATAAAAGAATGGGCTTTCACGTCGTCTTCCACAGACGAATCGATGATCGGTACCATCGGCGGAGTAGAAGCTATCCTGACTCCGGCCGTTCTTTCTGATGTTTTTGGTTTAGTTATTGGTGACGAAGATTATGAGCAAGACGCTCAGGAGTTTGGAAGGATGCTCGTCGAGCTGGGACATGCTGAAGGCATTCCTCCAAGTTGCTCAAGGTAAATTTCCCTTTCAAGATCAAGTTCCTCGCTGAGGTTGTCGGAAAAGTGCTCCTTGGGAAGCATTCTGCCCATGATAACATAACAAGACAGCAATTCGCACTTATGTGTGCAATTGTTAATCGAAAGAGGATCGATTGGGCTGCTGTTCTGTTTGATTTGATCAGGAAGAAGACAGGAAAGAAGGAAGTCACCCTGGGAAGGGTTATTGGATTTTTTCTTAAGGAGAAATTCCCCCAGCTGCTGAGTTCTGCCGCAACTACCATCAATGCCAGCAAGAAGATGGATCCCCATCTGTTCTCAAAGTGGAAGAGGACGTTCGTGAAATCTGCTCCAGCGCCAATCTGAGGACACAAGGACTGCTTCAGTCGCTCCTCAACCTAGTGAAGCTGGCTCAGCTATCCCTTCCTCCTCCTCTGTTTTGCCGTCTACCTCAGTTGAAGTACCATCAACTTCTGCTGAGGTACGACCCTCCTCTTCTGCTGCACCTGAAACAACCGTGGTTGTTCCTCTGTCTCCTCCAGCCTCTCCTCTACCTGCATATCTGGCTAGGATATCTGCTCCTAGCTTCGATTTGTTAGGTTCAGAGAGAATTCTTACTCCTCATGCATCTCCCGTTAATTCCCCAGTTCATTCCCCATCCCCTGCTCCCTCTCCTGCTGTATCTCCAGTTCGATCCCCTGTTCCACATCCTCCATCCCAGCACATCTACCATCTCTGCTGCTGATCCATCCACCTCTCATCCATCTTCTTTTGAAATCTCTCCAGAGATTATCATCCGCATCGTGGAGCTGATTACCCCGTCAATCAAAACATGATTGACGAGGCAATCGCTCCCCTTGCTGCCTCCATTGACCGTCTAACTGCCTCCATCCAATCCATTTCTAAATCTGCTGAGCCATCTACCTCTAGGGGCCTGGTTTCAGTAGTTACTGAAATCAGGCAGGGGGAGATGTTCAATGAAGATGTCTCAGACCTTCCTGCCTCTACTCCAGCTGCAATAGAAATAGCTCCAGATGTTGTCTTGTCTGCCCAGCCAGAATCTGCTCAAGTTGAGCCAGAAGAAGTACCAGATGTTGTTATGACTGATCAGAAGAGACAGCTCCTGCTGAGGAAGAGATTGTTCCAGCTGAGAAAGTGGTAACTCCAGCTGAGGAAGTGTTGCTCCAGCTGAGGAAGAAATTGTTCCCAACTGAGGAAGAGATTGCTCCTGCTAAGAAAGTTTTAGCTCCAGTCTTGACTGAGAAGGAAATATCAGATGGAATCCTGCTATCAGAAATTGCAGTGAAAGTATGCTTAGAAGATCTAACCTCTCCTACGATTGCCAGATTCCTGGAAGGAATCATAACTAAATATCTGAATGACTGCTGGGAGATGGTTAAATATGAAGGTAATTCCCTAATCCGGTTTATTGATGAGTCAATTTATTTGCTTGCTGTGAATACCTTGAAGGGATGATTCAAGCTTATTTAGCAGATCTGTGTTCTTGATTCTACAGATTTTATTAAAGAAGATTTAACTGCCCAGAAAATAGCAGTTATTTCTGAGGCTGCTCCAAGTGATTCTATACTCAAATAGATCCAGAATTGGATGTGTTTTTAAATGATAAAGAGGATGAAAATCAAGAGGAAATCAAAGTTGATTCTCCTGTTTTAAATTTGGAAGAAATTCAAGCAAGGGCTGCTTGGGACTTAAGAGTTCAATCTCTAAAAGAAAAAGAGAAAGATTTGCAATTTGAGAAGTCATCCATCTGGGATGACTCTCCTGGTTTAGATTTAGACTCCCTTCTGGCTTTGGATGCCCTGGAAGAAGAAAGGAGAAATCTGTTTCAAAGCTTAAAGAAAAGGCTGTCTCAGAAGCCTATGATCCCTATGAGAACCCTCCATCATCCCATTCTGATGATGATGACGATTCTGATATGTCTGAAAAATCAAAGAAAAAGAAATCTGCTGCTAAGAAAAGAAAAGCTGCTCCTCCTCCTCCTCCAAACAAGGATAATGACATTCCATACTATATTCTGAAGGGCATTGACCCCAAATCAAAAGATTTTCAGCATTGGATGAGGTTTTCGAAAAATCAGCAAAAGAAAGGAAGAGAACTAAGAGGTATGACAGTCCAGTCTCCAGATGGACTCCCAAAGGTCCTCCTCCACCTCCAGGTGCAGGAGCCTCTGGGAATCTACCTGCTAATCAATCTGCCGCCTATGGAAAGTCTGCGTCTGCTCAGCCCCAACCAAGACAAGGTCATCAAAGTTCTCAAGGCAGATCTCTTATGGCTCTCAAAGACAAGTGAAGGAGGTTGTGCCCAAAGACCAACTTTTTCCCCACCTCCTTCTCCAGTTCAATCTGAGAAAAGTGTTTCGAAAGGTAAATAGTTTACAGTGTCTTAAAAACCTTCTAGCAAGTCGCTTTGCTAAGATTAATCTAATGTCTTATCTAGATAAATAGCTGATGCTGCTTCTCCAGAGCCCGTATATGAAAATCCTGAGCTCGATCCTAATTTTAGGATGGCTCGCTTTCAAGAGCTTGTAGGAGCAGCCCAAATAAGAAAAGCAAGAGCCGAAGGCAAAGATACAACTGGCTTTACTACGATGTCAGCATATAGAAAGAAAGAATTTGAAAATTCCAAGTCAATCCTGAGATATTTGATCCAGCAAAGTACATGGAAAAACATCCTGAAGCTGTTGTCCCCAGAGCTACAGAACTAAAGATCATTGGGCTCAGGATCTTAAGATGTCAAAGAAGGAATCAGATGACCCGCTCAGAAAAATTTCTTTTGTCTCTAGTTCTTCTGATCCATTACCTGACCCTAAAGATTCTTAATAGTTTGATTAAACTGCTGTGATATATTTGATTATTTATCTAATTGATAATCTGTCAGTTTATTGTTATCTATCTGATGAAATTATTCTTTTAGTATTCTATTGCAAGCTGTTTTAGATTCTGAGAGACTTAACTCAAATAGGGGGAGATTGTTGGTACCCTAGTTTGATTTGAGTTCAGTCCTCTCCTTTGTGCCCCTTGACCCAAGAAATATCTATGGTCAATGGTTAGGAGTCTAGCTGTAGAGTCCTCGCTTTTCCAAATTGAGAATTTGGTTAAGTAGGTTTTTCGTTCGACTATAGTCGAACGCCGTTCGACTATCGTCTATCGGCTGATCGACGATCGTCTATCAGTTGGTCGACGCTTTGTCTGCGCTGATAGTTCGACTATCTGTTGATAGTTCGACTATCTGTTTTCTGAGGTAGGTCGACTATCTGCTTGATAGCTCGACTATCTCTGTGCGCTTGATAGCTCGACTATCTGTCCTAGATAGTTCGACTATCTGATAGTTCGACTATCTGTCCTGATAGTTCGACTATCTGCTGCGGTAGTTCGACTATCTATTTGATAGCTCGACTATCTGGATCGTTCGACTATCTGCCCGATAGTTCGACGATCTCCTGACGTCGTTCGACGATCTTCGAAGGTCGTTCGACGTTTTCTGTCTGCCTTTATATTTTGTATTTATTTATTATATTTAATTATTTAATACATTTTCTGGCACAGTATTTTAAGCTGTATGATAAAGTTTCCAGGCGTTATTTGCTCTATTCTTTCTGCCTGAGTTCAAATCTTTTAAGATAAAGTTGTTTGTCTTATTAGCTGTCATTTTAATTTACTTTATCTGCTGACAGCCCCTTTATAGCCGTTAGACTGAAAAGTCTTCTTTTGCTATAAAGAGATAGTTTCTGATGTGACTTTATTTAGTCTATCTGTTTATTTGATTTAAGCCTGCAGCTTCTTAGAAAGAGGTTTATT
Source organism: Platanthera zijinensis (assembly GCA_039513925.1). Classification (NCBI taxonomy): domain Eukaryota; kingdom Viridiplantae; phylum Streptophyta; class Magnoliopsida; order Asparagales; family Orchidaceae; genus Platanthera; species Platanthera zijinensis. Next base: position 99,882,271 of record CM077092.1, read on the forward strand.
CCTTTTTATGGAATGTTTTGCTGCAGAAATATTTCTGTCTTCTTGATATTTACAGCCCAGGTCTCAAGGCTTAGAAGAAGACAAACAATTCAAATGGAAGAGAGCCGTTGCTTGATGATGATATAAAAAGAACCCTTTGCAGAAGGATTGAAGCTAGCTGTTACACACATATTCAAAAGCACTCAAGCCTTCATCAAGCAAAAGTTTCCTGCTCTCAGCAAACTCCATCTAACTGAGAAGTGTTAAGATCTTCATCTCTTCTTCACCTGAGTTCTCCTGCTTTCAGGAAGTTCAACTCAGAGTTTCTTTGAAGAAGAAGAAGAAGAAGAATAGCTGCTTGAAGAGATTTCCTTTTGTTATTTATTTTCTTCCTGTAGCTCTTTCCTTCAGAATTTTCTGAAGAGTTTCTGCACTGAAGCAAGACTTCACCTGGACATCTTTGAGCCAGGGGGAGCCTTGATTCTTTAGAGCATTCTAGCTCAGTGCAAGCTTTTTGTGCTTCTCTAATCTATTGTAAAATAGAGAAGACATCTTAACCTTCTTCCCCTCCTGTACAGGGTTATTACTCCCTTCAAAAGTATCCCTTGGTGGCAGGGCACCTGATCAAAAACCTGTGCTTGGTTTTTAGACACCTGATCAAAAGTCTAAAGGGTCTCTGGATCTACCTGAAGAAGATCTGTTGGTGGCAGGGCACCTGATCAAAAACCTGTAGTGGATTCCTACCGTTTGGGTAGAAGAGTGGACGTACCCAAGTTGTTTGGGGAACCACTATAAAATTCCTTGTGTCGTCTGGTTGTTCATTATTTTTCCTGTACTGTGGCTGTGAATAGATATAACTAGGTTGCTAGTTGCTGTTTAGGTTTTTCCAAGCTTTAACTGTAATTACAGTTAGCTTGTGTTTGTACACAACACTTGTGTTAGGCTTTAAGGTTAAACCAATATCTATAATCTTTCATTCCGCACTTCACTCCAAGGGAGTTGGGTAGACAGTTAAGTTTTGTATTGTGCAAAATTTGATTACTCTATTCACCCCCCCTCTAGAGTAGTATCTATCCCTTCACTTTCACGTTCCTTGGTCATATAGTTAGTGGGGAAGGGATTGCGGTAGATCCGACAAAAATAGTTTCTATACGGGAGTGGCCTGTGTTGTCTTCGGTCGCGGAATTCTGGAGTTTTTTGGGGCTTGCCGGCTATTATAGTCGCTTCGTGGAGAACTTCTGATGGATAGCATTGCCCGTCACTACTTTGACAAGGAAGGATAAGAAGTTTGTTTGGACGCCTGAGTGCGCACAATCTTTCGAAGAACTAAAGTGTATTTTAACCAAGACACCTGTCTTATGTTCGCCTTGTGGTTCTAAAGGCTTTGAGGTTTACACTAATGCCTCTGGGAGTGGTTTAGGCTCTGTTCTGCTTCAGCACGAGTCGGTGAAAGCCTATGGATCTCGTTAGTTAAAGGTGCATGAGAGGAACTACGCGGTCCATGATTTTGAGTTGGTGTCCGTTGTATTCACAGTCAAACATTAGAGGTATTACCTTTATTCAGTTCACAAGAGTTTGTGAACTATGGAGTAAAGGTCAATATATATTCAGTTCACAAGAGTTTGTAAAAGAGAGAGTTAGTCCTGATTTACTATAGAGTGGGGGGGGGGGTGAATAGAGTAGTTAAAAACTTTTGCTGTTTAAAAATTAATTTGAGTAGAAAGACTAGTGAATACCATGATTATCAGTAAGCAAGAAAACAACCTAAGTAAAACTAATCTAACATAGAACACAGATCTAAGCTATCACAGCCATAACAAGAACAAAGAGAAAAGGGCAACCAGTAACACAAGAACTTTTATAGTGGTTCCCCAACCTAGGTACATCCACTCTTCTACCACTATGGTAGGAATCCACTAACAGGTTTTGATCAGGTGACTGCCACCTTTTAGCTTTTTATCAGGTGCTCAAAAACAAATATCAAGTCTTTTGATCAGGAGACTTGCAAACCAGGCTAACTTTTGAAGGGAGTTAAAACCCTGTATAATTGGGTGGGAAAGAAGATTATGTTAGTCCTCTCTTTTCTCAAAAACAACTTGAGAAGACTTTGTGGATCCTTGATAATGCCAAAGCTCCCCCTGAGATGTTGAAGGTTAAGGAAGACTTGAGCTTTACTTTAGGGTGTAGGTCTTTAGTTTTGATTTGTCAATGTTCAGGAATCTAGTAGACAGATGTTGAATAGATTGTTTCTGAAGATTCCCAAATCTAAAGATGAAGAAGACTCTTGATATTTGATGAATGTTCTTCTTTAGTCTTGAGTATTGACAGGGATGATAGTACTTAGAAAAAAAAAACGAGAGAGTTCTGGATGATTGTGAGTTCTCTGTACTGTGTCCTTAAAAAAGAGAGAGATCTCTTTTAATATTCTCAGTCAATAATTATTCTCTTGAAATTTAAATTACTGCCTAAAATGCTGACTGATCTAGAGATTACAAACGGCTGGAATAAAACATTAATGAGTTTCCCTAACTATCCTTAAAAAAATAAGCAAGTAAATATCCTGATGAATACCATAATTAATGCAGCTAATAACGGGTATATTCAGAGGAAGATATGCATTAATTACTCAGGAATAATACTGCTAATAAATGTTGAAATAAAGGATCAAAAGTAGAGGAAAAACTTATTCTAGAACCAGGACAGAAATCGTCGACCTCTGAACAGAATTCGTCGACCTGAGATCCAAGATCGTCGACCTAAGAATGCCAGTTCGTCGTCCTGAGAATCTGTCATGAGAAAACTAAACGTCGACCTAAGCTCAAATATCGTAGAGCTCAGCTCAGAGAATTAACTCTGAGTTCATCGATCATAGATCAACGATCGTCGAGCTAAGATCGAAGAATTTCGAACTAATCAAACTGTCTTCTGTTATCTTCTAAATCTCAGTCTTCTGAGGTCCTCTGCTGGCTTGTCCAAGAAGGTAGAACTAAAAGGACTTAGCCTAAACTCTAGGACTACTAATCATGACCCTGGCTATACAAGGTGGGTCAGACTAAGCCTAAAATTAGTGAACCTAGCCCAAATCCAACTAGGGATCCAACAGTCTGAAGTATCTGATTGATCAGAAGGGCCTGAACATGCGTCAACGAAGATGGATGGAGTTCCTTGGAGACTACACGAACTAGATTCATTATACTCCAGGAAAGGGGAATGTTGTGGCAGATGCTCTGAGTCGTAGAACTCCTGCACAGGCAAACTGGTTGCAGATGCATGAAGAGCGGCTCATCTGTGATTTGGAGTCTTTGGAGATCTCATGTGTTGACAAGGGATCTAGTGCTAATGCTTGTTTGAGTTGGACAGAGGATCAATGCGACCTTGTAGATAGGATTCGACAGGCCTTGGAATTGGACATAAGCTTGTAACGTCGCGTGGCAGAGTCCGTGGATAGGTCGAATGGCCAGTTCATTGTTGACAATGGCCTTGTATGGAAAGGTGATCGGTTGTGCATCCCTGATATTGGAAAATTACGAGAAGAATTGATGTACGAGGCTCATTTTACCAAGTACTCAATTCATCCTAGGAGCACAAAGATGTTCAAAGACATGAAGAGGCTGTTCTGATGGACAGGTATGAAGAAAGACATAGCGTTATACGTGGCAAAGTATCGGACTTGTGCCTTGGTGAAGGCAGAAAGCCAGAAGCCAGGTGGATTTCTAAAGTCCTTGCCTATACTCGAGTGCAAGTTTGACGACATCTCTATGGATTTCGTGCCCAGTTTTCTTAGATCGCGCAAGGGGAATGACACCGTTTAGGTGGTTGTGGATCGGTTAATGAAGGTGTCGCACTTCATACCCAATAGGAAGGATGATTCCGTGGAGAAGTTGGCGAAGCTTTATGTGGATAATATAGTCCGTTTGCATGGTTTCCCCCAGAGCATAGTAAGTGATCGCCATGGTCGGTTCACATTTAATAATTGGAGGCTTATTCATCAGTTGTTGGGCACCTAGTTGAACTTCAGCACTGCTTTTCACCCATAAACAGATGGGAAAACTTAAAGGGTGAACAGGACAATGGAAGAAAAGCTTCGTTTGTGTGCATTGGATTATGGTAAAAGGTGGGAGAACCATCATTACATGATTGGGTTCGCATACAATAACAGCTACCAATGTAACGCCCCGAAACTAAAAAGATGGATGGGTAGCGTTTAAGCCACGACCTTGGACACACGGCCTTGGACACGGGTGTGTCCATGGACGTGTTGTGCTCGGTTTGGACGATTTTCCGTGTGGTCGACGAAATGCAGTCGACGATCATTGGAGGTCGGGCACACGTCCTAAGACACGGGCATATCCAGGGTCGTATCCTGCTCGGGCTATTTATCGGGCTGTGTCGAGTGAGTTACCCGGCCTGGTACACGGGCGTGTTCTAGGGGTTTTTCTGGCACACGACATGTGACATGGGCGTGTCACATGGCCGTGTCCTTTTCGGGATGTTTGGTTCTGTGTTGAGTGAGGAACACGCCCTACAACACGGGCGTGTACTGATTGACACGGGCGTGTCAAAGGTTGACACAAGAGTGTCTAAGCCTGTGTACTGGTCGGGATGTGATGGTTTTAGTATCGATTGGGGCACTCGGCCCATGACATAGGCGTTTCCATGGCTGACACGGGCGTGTCCCAAGCCGTATAACAGGTCGTGTCCTATTCTGTATTTCCTGGTTTAAGGAGAGTGAGGAACACGGCCTTGGAAACTAGCATGTCACAAGCTTTGTTCGGCCCAGGAAATTGATTTTAAGTGCGAATCGTGGTCGTTCATTTCCTTCTTTTGGGATCTAAGGGCTCAGGGCTATTCTTGCTGGCTTAAGGACAGGATTAGGGTTTGAAACCCTCATTCCACTTCAAACTTTCTCTTTCTAAAGCCTTAGAGAGGGGAGAGCAAGGAAGAAGTAGAAGGAGAGAACCGGCCACCGGAGGAGCTTCGGAGCCCCAAATTGCAAGCTGTGTCCAGATCTACGGAGGAGAGGCCGTTGAGGTTCTTTTCATCCTTCTAGATCTTCATGGCACCAAAGAGAAACCCAAGGGTAACGATTCTCTTCTTGGACATGTGAAGTCCCTTTCCTTTTTGCATAGGAAACTCCCTCCCGCGAGTGAGCGGTGAGTGCGAGGTATTCCTTCGGGTAGACATGAATAGTCCCCATTGTTTTGCATGTAGAATCCGGAATCGAAGTACGGACATAGGCATGGTGTGTGAAGCCTGCCCGGAAAAGTTGGTCTGGATCGGTGATGTTTCATAATGCATGAAAGGTCGGTGAAGACTCCGTGCTGATGGATGTTTTCAGGTTTTCTACATGGTAGATTGCAGCAGGGATTCTTGGGGATTAAATCTAAGGTACACTCAGAAATCTGGGGAGAAGCAAAGTTCTTCCATAACGGTGGCCTGGGAGCCAGCCGTGTACATAACCGGGTAATGTACGATTGTTTGAACGATATGTTGGGACTAGGGAAAACTTGGCCCGCGCTGATGGCTAAATGGTCGTGGCGAGGTGAGTAACGGGCGGGTGGAACCATACCCACTCAAAGTGGTTTAGTGAAAGTTGGATTGCAGAGCGAGTCTAGGCTTCGGCTGGAAGAACTTTAATGCTCACACTATTTGCCATCCTGGGGGCGGTGGTGGACCACGGAAAGGACCGGGTTAAGACTGGGTTCACAGAGTAAGTGCCCTGAGAGCACGGGGTGTTTGGTTGTGTGGGCCTGCACTAGTGTTGTATTGTGCAAATGTTGTACTTTCACTTTAATCGTTGGATTATACTAATGCAATGCAGGGAAGGAGCACCGCCACCGCAAGAAAGGGTTAGGGTCGTTATAATTTTGTCAGATTTAGCTGACCATTATTTTGTTTGCCACCGTTGTAGTAAATTGTTGCTTGCAGGTATTGTAGAGCCTAGTGGCAAATAGCGGGCTGAAGCCCTTATTGATGAGCCAGCCCTCGAAGGCCTTTGCGAATGTTTACTTGATATTCTCATGTCTGACCTTCCTGTGTGCCGATGTTTGAAAGACACTGTTTATTTAAAGTAAACTCATGTAAGTCCATAAGTCCAAGTACTTTGTGTATTTGTACGATCATTCCTATTTTTGTTATCTTAGTGGACATTCATGCTGTGTTTTGGGTTCTTTTCTTTGCAACATTTAAAAGTTTCGCTAGAATGTGCTCTGTATTGGACGTTATTATTAGAAGGATGGTTTCATTTAGTAACCCACCGGTCTGTCTTCTATATATGGTGTCGGGCCCCGGCCAAACTTACTGCTATATGCTATGTGACGGATAAGGGTGTTACAATTTGGTATCAGACTACTGGTTTCGGTCATGATTATTTGAATTCGTGGACGAATTCTTTTAAAGTGTGGTGAGCATATGTTTGTGCGTCATCATTATAACATAAAAGAACCCATGAATGTCCACAACTTCAGGGCAATATTATTCGGTCACTTAATGGTGTTTTGTACATGTATAGGTGACCAAAAGTGGTGCAGGGCCTTCAGAATACCCGCATTCTGAGGCGAGTAGCGCACTGAATTATTTTCCTACAACACATCCTTCGGCAGAAACGATAAGATTGGTGGCTGAAGTAGTGTTCCCTTTGATAAATACCTAGCCTGCAAGGCAAATGCAGCAGCCTGCCCCTGTAGTGGAGCAGCTACCGCTTCAAGCGGCAGAACTAAGAAGGGTGGAGCAAGTGGTGGTGGAGCCATTGGTACCTAAGAGAGCAACTGAACACAGCTCAAGCAAGTTATGGGCTTTAATCCTCCGGTTTTATCGGGGACGGGAACCCCATCCCAAGCTGAGGATTGGCTCTCCCGAGTAAAGAGAGTCTTGACAATACAAAAACGAAGGAGTGGAAAATGACCACCATGGCCACTTTCTTATTGGATGGTGATGCAAGGTTGTGGTGGGAAGGTTTAGAGCTACACAACTTGGGGGGAAGGCAACTCACAAACGTCTCGATGGAAAAATTTTTGAGACTCTTCTTGGCAAGGTACCTTTCCTCGGCTCATAGGATTGCGATGGAGAATGAATTCCAGAATCTGGTGCAAGGAGAGAGTAGCGTGGACGAGTACCTCCACGAATTTACATGGTTGGGTCGGTATGCAAGCTCTATATTCGCTGATGATGAGCGAAAGATAAACTGATTCTATGAGGGTCTGCGGGAAGACCTAAGGCTACTGCTCTCAGGGCCTATGAGGCAGGGCTTCTTGACCCTGGTCAATACGGCCCGATCATTGGAGAAGGATCTGAGGAATGTACAAGCGAAGAAAATATCTAGTGTAAAGAGGACAGAGTTCAAGGTGTCGACAACCTCAAAGTCAGGGTTTCACAAGTTTAATAAGAAGGCAAGGACTTCGGGTCCATCCCCTTATTCTTGTGCATCTGGGGCGACTACAGGCAGAACCCTGGGCGCATGCTACAATTGTGGGAAGACGGGGAACTTTGCCCGAGATTTCTATAGCAGATGCCGAAAGTTTAAAATGAAGCTTGGAGCCACTTCTGAGGAGAAGAGCAAGGCGGTGGAGTCCACCGCATCGCATTATGCTCCAACCCAGCCTTGGGTTTATAATCTTGGCCAGCAGGATGCCATAAAGCAAGCCAACGTGGTGAGAGGTACGGTTTAATTTTATAACAGTTTATCTTTAAATACTTGTTACCTTGCGCATGTTAGCTTATTACTGCTTGTGCTAGGATTTGTTCTAATTTTGATAATCCGGCTAGGGCACCCTTTGATAATGGAGCTTCACACTCCTTTTTGTCCGAAGGATTTATATCGAGCATCGGAGTACCTTCTTTGATGACAAAGTAAAAACTGGATGTGTTGTTGTCAAATGGGTGTTCAATCCGCGCGGATAGAGTCTGTTGCGTAAAGATACGGATTTGGAGTCAGGAGTTTGACTTGCAACCGTCATTACAGCTGCGGGTGGAGTTCGACGTGATATTTGGTATGGACTGCCTCTCGGAGTAGCAGACATACATTGATTGCAACCGCAAGGAGGTCAAATTGGGAACTGGTCGTGAGACGACATTTGCGGGCTTGAAATGGTCGAGCAAGACTTTGATGTCTGCTCATCACGTGGTTAAGGCAGTTCGTGCTGGTGTAGAGCTGTTCTTAACACTAGTGGAGCCTTCGAAGACTAAGCCTACTTTGGACAGTATCCCAGTGGTATCCGAGTACCCTGATGTATTCCCTAGTGATCTCCATAGACCCCACCACTGCGTGAGATTGACATAACAATTGAGCTTGTACTAGGTGCAAAACCTGTGTCACGCTCTCCGTATCGGTTAGTGCCTAAGCAGATGGCCGAACTGAAGGTTCAACTTTATGTGTTGTTGGAACAGGGTTAGGTGTGCCCAAGTTTGTCGCCTTGGAGCGCACCGGTCCTTTTTGTAAAGAAGAAGGATGGAAGATTGCGACTCTGTATAGATTATCGAGAGCTGAACAAGTTAACGGAGAAGAATAAGTATCCGAACCCAAGGATTAACGATCTGTTCAATCAGTTAGTTGGGTCATCGATGTACTCGAAATTGGATCTTAAATCCGTATATTATCAATTGAGGATAAGAGAAAGTGATATCTCCAAGACAGCTTTCAACATGAGGTTTGGGCATTATGAGTTTACCGTCATGCCGTTTGGAATGACTAATGCGCCCTCCGTGTTTATTGATCTGATGAACAAAACATTCAGAGAGTACTTGGACCACTTCGTGATAGTCTTTATTTAAGACATATTTTTGTACTCGCAGTGCGAAGAGGATCACTTCAAGCATCAACATTTGGTGTTGGAGATGCTGAGGAGGAACTAACTATATTCCAAATTCTCCAAATGTGAATTATGGTTAACCTCTGTGGCATTCCTTGATCATATAGTCAGTGGAGATGGGATTGTGGTGGATCCAACGAAGATAGTTGCGATACGAGAATGGCATGTGCTATCTATGATAGCGGAAGTTCGGAGTTTTCTAGGGCTTGCCAGCTATTACAGGCGCTACATAGAGAACTTCTCACGGATAGTGTTACCCCTAACGACTTTAATGAGGAAAGATCAAAAGTTTGTTTGGACGCTGAGTGCACACAAGATTTCGAAGAGATGAAGAGACGGTTGACCACGTCGCCTATTCTATGTTCGTTAAGTGGGAGCAAAGGTTTTGATATCTACAGTGACGCTTCAAGCAGTGGTTTGGGTTGCGTTCTACTGCAACATGGGAGTATGATAGCTTATGGCTTGCATCTGCTAAAGGTACACGAGAGGAATTATTTGGTCCACCACTTGGAGTTAGTGGAGGTGATATTTTCCCTGAAGTTGTGGAGGCATTACTTGTATGGTGTAAAGGCAATGCGATTGCTGATGCGATGAGTCGCAGGGCTCCCGCACAGGACAACTGGTTGTTGGTTCATGATGAGCGTTTGATTCGAGATTTGGAGGCATTGGAGATCTCTTATGTTGACAAGCAGAATAGTGCCGAAACATATTTTAACTGGACAGAAGTTCAGTATGACCTGGCTGACCGGATTTAGCAGGCTCTGGATTTGGATAGCAATATAAAGCAAATCATGGAGGAGGCTTTGGATGGGTCAATTTCCCAATTTCTTATTATAGATGGATTGTTATGGAAGGACAGTCATCTATGCGTCCCAAATGTGGGTAAACTCTGGGAGAAATTGATGTACGAGGCTCATCATATCGAGTACTCGATTCACCCAGGGAGCACGAAGATGTACCGTGATATTAAGAAGTTGTTATGGTGGCCAGGACTTAAGAAGGACGTGGCAATTTACGTGGCGAAGTGCCAAACAAGCGCCTTGGTGAAGGCAGAGTGCAAAAATCCCTGAAGTTTCTTGAAGCCCTTGTTTATCCCAGAGTGGAAGTTCGATGAAATTTCTATGGATTTTGAGCAGGGTTTGCCAAGATCGCAGAAGGGGAATGACGCCATCTGGGTGATCGTATATCGATTGACGAAGGTATCGCATTTCTTTCTGAATAGGAAGGATGATTTTGTGGCTAAACTGGTAAAACTCTATGTGGATAACATTGTTCGACTACACGGTGTGCCTTGCAGCATCGTGAGTGATCGAGATGGGCGGTTCACGTCCAATGACTGTAGGTTGGTGCAATTAATGATGGAAACCAAGCTAAGTTTTAGCACAGCCTTTCATCCGCAAATGGATGGTCATGCCGAGAGGGTCAACAGGACGATGGAAGACATGCTTCACATGTGCATCTTGGATTTTGGGAAGTAGTGGGAAGATCACATGTACTTGGTGTAATTTTCTTATAACAAAGCTACCAAGCGTGATGTAGGGATACCGGGGGATATCCGAAGATCAATGGATTAAGCCTATTATCCTTCACGTTCGACTCGTTATGGTTAAATCTTATTTTAGCAACTTCGCCCTACGCAATACCACACAAATAAATCTATCAATTAACGCTAGCCAACGGGTAGCCAAACCGGTAGGGATCAAATAAGGGCTATGAGGCCAATATTTGATCGAGCTAAATGGACGAATATTGCGTCCGACCGAGCGGCGTTGTACCAAAAGAGATCTACCGATTAAGCTTCGATTCGGATTAGGTAGATCTCTCCCAACGAAAATAAAACGAGGGTTCGCCAAACCCGTAGGATCAAATAACATAACAAGAGAAAAGCAATACAATAGGAAATCAACCACGATGGGTTTCAACGATTCAACGTAACGCTATGGATTATTCCACCACAAGAATATTCAAGAAGGAAATCACAAGGGAAGTAGAAAACGTTTCGTTACCCCAATCGGAATAGATGATTCCAATTATTTCTCTACTTGGATCGTCTCTCAACGGATCCGCTGGAGTTGCGCCGGAAGGAAATGATAATCTTGCTCGCCTTCGTCGCTTCACGCCGGTGGAGGCAAACCACAAAGGAGGAAACACCTTTGATCTTGGCCGATGTTTACACCAAGGGGTTGGGGCCTTTGAGGGTAGTCAGATGTTGGATTGGGGAAAAGGAGGATGGACGGGTTTGGGGTATGGAGGTTGGCGGCTATAGTGGTGGCCGAGCCTAATGAAGAGGAGGTGATGGAGGTTGGCGGCTATGGTGGTGGCCGAAATTGTGGAGGCAAGAAGAGGGTCGGATTTCCTTGGAGATAAAGGGAGAGGAGGAGGAGGGGAGGGACCAAGATAGAGAAGGGGAGGAGGTGGGCCCGGCGGCCAAGAGAGGGAGCAAGAGGAGGAGGGCCGAAAATTTCCTAAGGGGGAAAAGGAAAAGAGGGGGAAATTCAATCTTGAATTTTGGTTTCAATTTTTCATCTTCAATACCTAAAATGAGAACAAACATGCCTTTATATAGGCTACACCACTCCATCTCCTCCATACAAATGAAAACACTCATGATGGCTAATAACACCCATCATGACATGAAATAACTATAGTCCGTACATGAAATAAAATAGCTATGATGGTTATACGTCTCCATCTACATGAAATTAATACATGAAATAAAAATATTAATCTCGCGATAAAATAGATAATAAACTATATTAATTCTCCATATTAATTTATTAATAATAATTATTAATAAACTAAAAATGGGCTTGCGCCGCGGGCGGATATTCTGGCGCCGTTCCACATGATCGTCACAGCGCCGCCAGACTTTATTTGGAGGCAGAGAAATGGAATCCGTAAGCGCGCCATCATCGTCTTCACCTTGTTGAGGGCCGTCGTCGCCATCAATCCTCCCCCTCTTAAAATTACTCATCACCGATGAGTACCGGTGCGGGGAGGCATCAACCTTTAGAACCATGAAACGGCACACGTCACCACCTGGAGAGCAAGCACATCCACCTGGAGTATCCTGTCATGCAATAAAATGTCCCTAGGGAACCTTGGAAAAGCATTAGGCAATAAAGGAAAACAAGCTTTAACATCATCAACCAACGTACCTCCAGAGGAGACCGGTGAAGAAAACAATCCAAGTAAAAACTCACTACCCATACCCAAAGAGAACAAAGTGGACCCACACGGAGAGATATGAAATTCAAGTGGCGGAGAATCGTATAGCGTTAAATCAAAAACATCAAAACAAGGGAAAAATCCCAATCAGTGAAAGATTCCAAATGATATGCGTATTCTCCGAACGTTATTAAAATCCATACAGGGTCCAACTTACCAACTCGCCAATTTTCTAAAGTGCCCGAAGGCATCCGTTCAGGGACGAGAAACACCAAAACAAAATCGTCACTCTTAAAGTAAGACACTCTTTTTTGTAAGCTAGCAATAAAATGATATGAGATAATTTGTATAGCTAGCGCATTACGATCGTGCGTACATAAGAAGAAATCATAACTAGCATAATCCGGAGTGAGATTCGGCGACAAACTAGCGGGTAACTCATGAAATGTTACCACAGTGAAAAAATTCATTTAAATAGTACCGAGAGAAATGGTTACGGTGTGGTGTGAAACCATGTGCAACGTGACTGACCCCAAATGCAAAACATAAAGGATTTAAGTCCGGGGGAATGGGGGCCTTAAAAGCAAAGATTATTTTTAGAGGCATAAACTTCGCAGCTCTAATGTGATACTTAAAATAATAACGCTTGGCACGAGATATGCCAAGGTAAGCCGCTCTTCACTAATACAAGTAGACTTATATTTAAATTTTAGAACGTCATGAATAAAAACTAACGGAAAACACTCATCACCAAATATAGACGTGGACGCTTGCAGAAATGAAGGGAAGTGCGAGTGACCTAACTCAAAGTACCCATATTCCATCACGGATGTGTGCATGATAGGGTCAACAAATGGAGGAGGATAAATGCGTGCGATCGGGCTTGGCAGATAAGTGTGTCGAGGCGACATCACATCATAAGGCACTATAGCCAAGGGATCACTAGCAGTCCGACTCGAAATCCCAAAACACGGATTTGACGTCCAGAAAGGAGCATCCGGTTGCAAACCATTATAATCATAGGAAAACTCAAACAGGGGGTTCACCCATACGGAAAACTCATCCGACGTGTCTTCCAATTCATGAGGTAATTCGTGTAATTCCAACTCAGTGATCGGGTCAGAAGAAAGAGTTGGTAGCACGACAGACGGGAGAGAGTTAAGTTCATATTCCGTATCAGGCAACGGGGTTAGCATCAGGGAATGCTTATCCGGTTCCACTCCAATAACGTCTTCTAGAAATAAAACTCTCTCGCTAGGACATTCTTCCAAACATAATTCTTCCCATGAGGTAGGGACATCGTCAAAAATAGGGGATAGACAAATCGAATCCAAGGGAGTATTATAATTAGCTTGAATCCCAAGCGGTGATGATATCGTCAAAGAACTAACTCCCGGATGTATCACACTAAGATTATCCCAGACTGAACAACCATCCCAAGGTGACTCGTCCAATATCGTAGGAACAACTAATAAGCCAGGGTCAACCAATATAACATCGGGTCCAAGCAAGTCATCATCTAACTCAGTAACATGTAAGCTCTCTACATCGGACGACTCTACTGTCTCAGCCAGCATATCTACTAACTCAAGATCATCAGCAGACTGTAACTCTTCTGTCTCAGACAAAATATCAATCGACTTAGGATCATCAAAAGGTTCCACAACGGTTAGCTGGGATGACTGTGAAATGTCGTCGAAGGGAAGTGGGGGTGGTTCCTCAAATGAGAAATCCTCATCCAAGTCACTTGGGTAACCAATCTCCTCATCGTCACTCAAATTGTCATCAATAATAACCTCGTCCTTAGTGACGGGTACACTTGTAATCACAACCTCAGATTTCAAGAGAGAATCAACGACTAACTTGGGTAAATTAGGAGGAGACTCATACGCTAGCGTACGATGGTACGGAGAGGCGTACTCATCCCTCAATATGGCCTTCATGCTATCCCAACTTAGACGTGATCTACCATACTTAACTATTAATTGAATCTCTTCCACTATCCAAAATAGTTTAGCTTTTCCTATCAACTTAAGTCTAGCTATTCGCACCATATCCGCGTTGTTCAAATCGTACCACTCAAAGTAATACTCCATATCCTTAACCCAATCTAAGAAAACACGTAGACCTCCTAAACCGTCATAAGTGGGGGGCATACTAATTGTGGGAGGGTAGATGTGGGAACGAGTAGCATGGACATCGTAAGCCATCCTAGCGCGAACCGGAGGTGAAAATTCACCCGGAAAGTGCATGTGCTAGGGAAATAAGATCTGGACCACTTAACTCTATCAAAGACGGAATTGTTCCCGCTTAACCACTAAGGTTTTAAACATTTTAAAATAGGGTTTTTGCTGGAAAAATATAAGGATTATTAAAAAAATTTTCTGGAATTTTTTTATTAAGAAAATAAAAATCTAGGCCGCTATTGGCACACCAAATACTAAATTTTCAAATTAATTAATAGAAACAAATTATTAATGGAAAAATAATTTTTTTTTTTGTTTTATTATTGAAAATTATATGAAGAATTCCCAGAAATTTTTAATTTTTAATTTTGAGAAAAGTTGACATTTTAATGCCGCTATTTGCAGACCAATATGTAGAAAAACTAGTTTTCATGAAACTTAAAAGTTTTGAAATTTGAATCTTGAAATTCGAAATTGAAATTTGAAATTTAAATTTTGAATTTTGAAATTCGAAATTCGAAATTCGAAATTCGAATTTTGAATTTTGAATTTTGAATTTTGAATTTTGAAATTTGAAATTTGAAATTTGAAATTTCGAAATTGGAAATTTGAGATTTGAAATTTGAAATTTTAAATTTTGAAATTTGAAATTGAAATTCGAAATTTGAAATTTGAAATTTGAAATTTGAAATTTGAAATTTGAGATTTGAAATTTCGAAATTTGAAATTTGAATTTTGAATTTTTTTTAAATTTTGAAATTTGAAATTGAAATTCGAAATTTGAATTTTGAATTTTTTGAGATTTGAATTTTGAATTTTTACCAAATTTGAGTGTTTACCAAATTTGAATTTTTTTCCAATTATGAAAATTTTTTTTTGTTTTTACCAATTTTACGAGTGCGTGCATGCAAACTTGCCAAAATATGAGGGGGAGGATTGCCAACTAGGAAATTGACATGAACCTCCCTCTGATACCAAATTGATGTAGGGATACCGGGGGATATCCGAAGATCAATGGATTAAGCCTATTATCCTTCACGTTCGACTCGTTATGGTTAAATCTTATTTTAGCAACTTCGCCCTACGCAATACCACACAAATAAATCTATCAATTAACGCTAGCCAACGGGTAGCCAAACCGGTAGGGATCAAATAAGGGCTATGAGGCCAATATTTGATCGAGCTAAATGGACGAATATTGCGTCCGACCGAGCGGCGTTGTACCAAAAGAGATCTACCGATTAAGCTTCGATTCGGATTAGGTAGATCTCTCCCAACGAAAATAAAACGAGGGTTCGCCAAACCCGTAGGATCAAATAACATAACAAGAGAAAAGCAATACAATAGGAAATCAACCACGATGGGTTTCAACGATTCAACGTAACGCTACGGATTATTCCACCACAAGAATATTCAAGAAGGAAATCACAAGGGAAGTAGAAACGTTTCGTTACCCCAATCGGAATAGATGATTCCAATTATTTCTCTACTTGGATCGTCTCTCAACGGATCCGCTGGAGTTGCGCCGGAAGGAAATGATAATCTTGCTCGCCTTCGTCGCTTCACGCCGGTGGAGGCAAACCACAAAGGAGGAAACACCTTTGATCTTGGCCGATGTTTACACCAAGGGGTTGGGGCCTTTGAGGGTAGTCGGATGTTGGATTGGGGAAAAGGGGGATGGACGGGTTTGGGGTATGGAGGTTGGCGGCTATAGTGGTGGCCGAGCCTAATGAAGAGGAGGTGATGGAGGTTGGCGGCTATGGTGGTGGCCGAAATTGTGGAGGCAAGAAGAGGGTCGGATTTCCTTGGAGATAAAGGGAGAGGAGGAGGAGGGGAGGGAGCCAAGATAGAGAAGGGGAGGAGGTGGCCGGCGGCCAAGAGAGGGAGCAAGAGGAGGAGGGCCGAAAATTTCCTAAGGGGGAAAAGGAAAAGAGGGGGAAATTCAATCTTGAATTTTGGTTTCAATTTTTCATCTTCAATACCTAAAATGAGAACAAACATGCCTTTATATAGGCTACACCACTCCATCTCCTCCATACAAATGAAAACACTCATGATGGCTAATAACACCCATCATGACATGAAATAACTATAGTCCGTACATGAAATAAAATAGCTATGATGGTTTACGTCTCCATCTACATGAAATTAATACATGAAATAAAAATATTAATCTCGCGATAAAATAGATAATAAACTATATTAATTCTCCATATTAATTTATTAATAATAATTATTAATAAACTAAAAATGGGCTTGCGCCGCGGGCGGATATTCTGGTGCCGTTCCACATGATCGTCACAGCGCCGCCAGACTTTATTTGGAGGCAGAGAAATGGAATCCGTAAGCGCGCCATCATCGTCTTCACCTTGTTGAGGGCCGTCGTCGCCATCAAAGCGAGCATTCAAATAGCGCCCTTTGAGGCCCTATATTCTAGAAAATGTCGCATGCCGTGGTCGTTATTGGAAATGGGTGAGTCGAAGCTGTACAAATGATAAGAGGTGTAGGAATCCACTTTATTGGTACGAACTATTCGAGAACGACTGCTGATCGCTCAGGATAGGCTGTCTAAAAAATATAATGCCAAGAATCAGAATGTTGAGATTGCTGTTGGCGACTGGGTATACTTGAAGATTAAGCCGTTCAACGGTGTTTCATGGGTACGACGCTTGAAGATGCTAAGCCCGAGGAACCTTGGAACGTTTGAGGTTCTGGAGCGTATTGGTGAAGCAGCTTATTGACTGAAACTATCAGTGGAATTGAGTGGTCTACACGACATATTCCATATTTCGGTGTTGCGAAAGGTGGTGTAAAAGCCATCATAAGTTATTGCGGCCGATCAAGTACCTGTTGAAAATGGGTTGACGACGAAGATCAAACCCATTCGCATTGAGGACTCTGAAGTCAAGTGACTTTGTAATAAGGACATTAGAATGGTCAAACTCTGTTGGGACAACTGTGGTCGTGAGGAGCTTTTGTGGCAGCAAGAGCAGACCAAGCTCGAAGTGTATCTCGAGTTATTCCACTCAGGTACCGTTTTGTTTTGTGTTTCTTTTCCCTTATGTAATTTTGGGACGAAATTCTTTTTAGAGGGAGAGAATTGTAACGCCCCGAAACTCAAAAGAGGGACGGGCAGCGTTTAAGCCAAGTTTGTGGCCTTGTAAGAGTCACACGTCCTTGGACACGGGCGTGTCCAAGGCCATGTCGTGCCCGGGTTGGACGATTTTCCGTGTGGTCAACAAGATGCATTCGACGGTCATTGGAGGTCGTGCACACGGCCTGAGTCAAGGGCGTGTCCACGACCGTGTCCTACTCGGGCTGTTTGCCGGGCTGTGTCGAGTGAGTTACACGGCCTGAGACACGGGCGTGTCCCAGCGGCGTGTCTGACACATGCCATGTGACACAGGCGTGTCACATGGCAGTGTCCTTTTCGAGATGTTTGGTCCTATATCGAGTGAGGAACACGCCCCGCAACACGAGCGTGTACTGATTGACACGGGGGTGTCAAAGCTGGACACGGGTGTGTGTAAGCCCATGTCCTTGTTAGGATGCGACGGTTTTAGCGTCGATTGGGGTACACGGCCCATGGCACGGGCGTGTCCTTGGCTGACAAGGGCATGTCCCAAGCCATTTCATAGGTCCTGTCTTGTTCTGTATTTCCTGGTTTATGGCGAGTGAGGAACACAGCCTTGGACACGGGCGTGTCACAAGCCATGTTCGGCCCAAAAAAATGATTTTAAGTGCGAATCGTGGCCGTTCGCTTCCTTCTTTTGGGATCCAAGGGCTCAGTGCTATTCTTGCTGAGTTAAGGCCAGGAATAGGGTTTGAAACCCACATTCCACTTCAAACTTTATCTTTCTAAAGCCTTAGAGAGAGGGGAGATCAAGGAAGAAGGATAATGAGAGAACTGGCCGCCGGACGAGCTTCGAGCCCCAAATCGCAAGCCGAGTCTAGATCTACGGAGGCGAGGCCATTGCGGTGCTTTTCATCTATCTAGATCTTCATGGCGCCAAAGAGAAACTCAAGTTTAATGATTCTCTTTTTGGACATGTGAAGTCCCTTTCCTTTTTGCATAGGAAACTTCCTCCTGGGAGTGAGTGGTGAGTGCGAGGTATTCCTTCGGGTAGACATGAATTTTCCCGGTTATTTTACATGTATAGTCAGGATTTAAAGTACAGACTTAGGCATGGGGTGTGAAGCCTACCCGAACAAGTTTGTATGGATTGGTGATGTTTCATTATGCATGAAAAGTCTGAGAAGACTCTGTGCTGATGGATGTTTTAGGGTTTTCTATGTGGTAGATTGCAGCAGGGATCCTTGGGGATTAACTCCAAGGTACACCCGGAAATCTGGGCAGAAGCAAAGTTTTGCCATAAAGGGTGGTCTGGGAGCCAGACTTGTACATAACCGGGTTATGTACTGTTGTTTGAACGATATGTTGGGACTGGGGGAAACTGGGCCCGTGCCGATGGCTAAATGGTCGTGGCGAGGTGAGCAACGGGCGGGTAGAACCTTACCCACTCCAAGTGGTTTAGTGAAAGTTTGCTTGGTGAGCGATTCTAGGCTTCAACTGAAAGGACTTTAATGCTCACGCTGTTTGCCGTCCTGGGGGAGGTGGTGGACCACAGAACGGACAGCGTTCAGACTGGGTTCACCGAGTAAGTACCCTGATAGCATGTGGTGTGTGGTCATGCGGGCCTGGACCTATTGTGTATTGTGCAAATTTTGTACTTTCACTTTAATCATTAGATTATACTAATGCAATGCAGGGAAGGAGCACCGCTACCCCAAGAAAGGGGTGGGGTCATTATAATTTGGTTAGCTTTAGCTGACCTTTGATTTTATTTTCTACCGTTGCGGTGAATTATTGCTTGTAGGTGTTGCGGAGCCTAGTAGCAAAATTGCGGGCTGAAGCCCTTATTGCTGAGCCGGCCCTCGTAGGACTTTGCAAATGTTTACTTGATATTCTCATGTGTGATCGACCTGCATGCCAATGTTTGGAAGACACTGTTTATTTAAAGTAAACTCATGTAAGTACATAAGGTCAAGTACTTTGTGTATTTATACGATCATTGCTATTTTGGTTATCTTAGTGGGCATTCATGCTGTGTTTTGGGTTCTTTTCATTGCAATATTTAAAAGCTTCCGCTTGAATGTGCTTTGTGTAGGACGTTGTAATTGGAAGTATGGTTTCATTTAGTAACCCACCAGTCTGTATGCTGTTGCGCGCTAGGGTTCGAAGAAAATAAACGCAACCGAACTAGCAACCCGATGAGGCAAGTATACCTATCGAATTGTAGCAAGGGGACACAAGTGTCGTATTAAGATCCGGGAACTGTTGGCTAAGCTTACTCACACGAACGCTATTATCTTATCGACGAAAAAACTAGGGTTTTAGAAAATCTAAGCGCAATGGAGAAATTAAAGCAAACTAAAAAGAGAACTACCGCAATTAAGTTACGCTATTAAGCAAACAACTAAGCTAGAAAGGAAATTACCGCAGTTAATAAAAGAGCACAATATATGAGATTACTACAAAAAGGTAGAACAATATGAAATGGAAATGCACCCGATCGAGATTCACCTCGGCTAAAGACGATTAAGAAAATGCGATAAAAA
The DNA here is from genome assembly GCA_039513925.1 of Platanthera zijinensis. NCBI lineage: Eukaryota > Viridiplantae > Streptophyta > Magnoliopsida > Asparagales > Orchidaceae > Platanthera > Platanthera zijinensis. The sequence continues at coordinate 99,902,030 of CM077092.1, forward strand.
TCTAAACTTAATAGGATAAAGGTCCTTGACCGTGGAGGTTCCTAAAGCTTGAACACGCTTCTCTCGAAGTCGTGCCCAACTGAGTTTAGGAAGGTCCGACCGACTCTCGTCTAAATCGGAGGCCTAAAACTCGCTTTACGCGGTGAACCCCACTATTGGATTTTACTCCAATCCGAGAGATTTGGACGTCTGCCTCTCTCGAGGGGTGCGTACAACTCCCTTTACTCTTGAATGCTCACTTCATTCTTTCGGCCTCTCGGCTAGCCCAGAATGAAAGCAAAGGCGGAGAGTATATATCGAAAATATACCTCCGACCCGTGATAAATCAAGAGTAATTCAAGGCCCTAACCTAAAAAGAAAAGATTAATTAAAACATCATAACATAATCGCTCTAACCTCGGATCATCAAGATCGAGTACAAGGAGGATTAGTTAATCATAATGGAGTGGAGGGGGGGGGAGATGAGTAGAAAAACATAAGAAGAACACAAGCTAAGGGAAGAACAATTTTATTAATAAAAAGGGCAAGTTACACTATTGAAAATTAAAGTTACAAGTGCATGAAAATTAAACCCTATTCTAGCCCTACATTAAGCACTAAGCAAGAAGAAAATTACATTAAAAGCTAGCACAAACTAAGATTAAACTAGGGTTAACCAAAAACTACAAAGAGAGGGGGAGAGAGAGAGAGAGAAAGCATGAAAAAGGATCAAGAAACAAAGTGGCAGCACCTCCCCCACTCAACCAAAGCTTGCTGAAATGGAGAGGGGGGGGCTCAATTTATAGAAAAAATCTCGGGTTGGTCACGCCCTCTGACACGCCCTAGGGGGGGCGTGTCAGGGGGCGTGACAGTACTATGTTGACCTCGGGCTCTGGATTCTGGCGGGAGGGATGATTGCTTCGGTACGTCGGTGGTCACGCCCTAGGTCACGCCCGTGACAGGGGGCGTGACAGGCATGTCATGTCCAAATCATTGGTCGGAAATCCGTCAGTCACCGAAAAAGGAAAGTGTCACGCCCATGTCACGGGCGTGACATGGGGCGTGACAGTACTATTTGCGTGCTGAGGCGGAAGGGCATTTAATGCGGCGGCAGCTTTGCGGCAGAGGGCGACACGCCCCTGGTCACGCCCGGTGACACGCCCAGGGAGGGCGTGACAGGGGGGCGTGACAGCGGTTTTGACCGTTTTCTGTCCCTTCCAGCAGGTGTCCTCGGGATCGGGTGACATGCCCTAGGTCACGCCTAGGGAGGGCATGACAGGGGGGCGTGACAGGCCATTTTGACAATTTTTTTGAAAACCTGCAAAAAGACAGGAAAAAGTTAGTGGCAATAAAATTTACATAAAAAGGATAAAAATAAACTAATAATAGACATAATTTGTACAATATAAAATATAAAAAACGATAATAGTTTAGGCTACAAAACGTATTATCAAATTCCCCCAAGCTTAAGCCTTGCTTGTCCCCAAGCAAAAATATAAAAACTAGATATTTATAAAAAGACTAATCAAAAAGTTCTAATTATGCCTACACAAGTACTATGCGAAATTCTTAGTAGGGAAAAGGTGAAATGTAAGTCTAAAACAATTATTTAGGTATGGTAAAACTTTTATAAACTTTACTTAATAAAAACAAATCATCCAAAATTTTAGCGAGATTTTTTAAATGGACTTAAGTAAAGCAACGAAAATGAAAAACACGCATTGAGTTGTTACTAGATCCAAGCAACGCATTATAATTATATCAATTTAATTATCAAAAATCTAGGTTTAAATCCAAAACTAAACTGATTTACTGTTTTTCTTTTCTTAGTTGTTAAATAAAAAACAAAAAGCGTGAATCAAAAGGACTTAAATAGGACAGAAACGTTGGTTTAGGAAAATGATTAGGAGTGGAATTCAAAGATAAACGTGAAGGTTTAAAATCACACTAAACCAAAGCAAAGAGTTTCAAAAACTTTCATAAAAATATATACACATTTTTTTTCTTTTTCTTTTTCTTTTTCATTTTTTTTTTCTTTTTTCAAAACAAAGGCCATAAATATTTTTATTTTCCTTTTTGAGTTGGCCAAACAAAAATAAACATCACTTTTTTTTTTCGAAAACCTTTCTCCACAAAAATCACAAAATACCCTATCAAAATCGTCAAAATAATTTATGAAACTCAAAAAGGCTAGTGTGATTCGATAGGTTGGAAATTTTGGCTTTGGTGAAACTGAAATGAAAGGGAGGAGCTATCAAATGAAATCGGAAAAAGGCTCAAAAACGGCTAACTAGTGGTAAAAGTTTTTTTAGGTTGGCAGGAAAGCTCAAACGAAAACAAAAATGGCCTAAATCATTTTCACGCTTTTGAATTTATTTAAAACAAAGGTTTGAAAATTTTTCAAAAAGCGAGTCCTAGATAATAAAAGAAGATTGATGAAATTAACTTGAAAATAGAAATAATAGGTGACTTGGATCGTTCACATCTACTACGTTATTCAAAAGTTGACTTTACAAAAATTATTCAAAAACGAAAAAGAAAATAGTGGATGATGAATTTTTGAGAAAGTAAAGGAAATAAAAAAAAACAAAAAACCATAATAGAAATGCGAGTTTTAGAAAAATATTTCACCTTAACATGCTACCGCGAATTAGAAACACAGCATGGCCAACATTTTACTTGTGAAACATAATTAAAAAGGACGATTAGAAATATTATAATTAACTAAGTTGTTTATAGGAGATTTTGAGTAAAACAAAACTAAAAACTAGGGGTACTATTGAAATACCAAAATGTCTAAACTATTCAAAAACACACATATATTTTTTTTATTTTGAGGAATATTCTCTTTTTTTGGATTTTGGAAAATTTTTCTCTTTTTTGGAATTTTAAGATATTCATTTTTTTTTTATGGAACTATTTACAAAAAGGAAATTATTTACACTAAGCAAAAATGAAGGAGGAAATCCTCCCCCAAGCTTAAAACAGACATTGTCCTCAATGGCTAAAGAAGGGGATTGGAGAAGGAGAGAAAAATAAAGTGCAGAATTGAAAGACAGAATTGAAATACAGGTACTTCCCCGGATTTATTTGCTGCGAAAACTGAGTGATGCCGCTCCCCGAATGTCTTCTTTGGACTTCGTGATGGATTCAGCAATGTTGGAGCGGGCGATCGCAGAAGCTTCAGCTTGTCGGAGCCGTCCGAGGCAAAAATTGTAAAATAAAGAAAACAGAAAAAGATAACTTGGGTTGCCTCCCAAGAGCGCCCTTTGGTTAAAGCGTCGTTGAGCTCGACGCATCAAAAATAATATTGTCCAAAAATATTGTTGTCCCGAAATAAAATTGTTTTTAGCAAAAAAAATAAAAATTTCAAGATTAAAGTTCGTGAAGCAGAAACTTAATAGTGTTCGGACTGACATCATCATCACCAGAAAAATACAGTTTAAGACGCTGACCATTCACTTTGAAATTACCCTTATCAGGGTGAGAAATTAAAACAGTTCCATAAGGAAATACTTCTAAAACAGAAAATGGGCCAGACCAGCGAGATTTTAATTTGCCCGGAAATAAACGTAAACGAGAATTATATAAAAGGACTTGGTCGCCCGGTTTAAAGTTTTTAGGGTGCCTTAAGTGTTTATCGTGTAAACGCTTCGTCCGCTCTTTATAAAGTTTATTATTTTCATAAGCATAAGAGCGCCACTCGTCGAGTTCATTTAGTTGAAATTTTCGAAGGTCACCGACTGAGTGGGGATCGAAGTTTAAAAATTTTAAGGCCCAAAAGGCGCGGTGTTCTAACTCTACGGGCAGATGGCACGATTTTCCATAGACCAGCCGATACGGCGTACATCCGAGGGCGGTTTTGTACGCTGTTCGGTAGGCCCATAGAGCATCGTCAAGTTTGGTTGACCAGTCTTTTCTAGAAGTTGAAACAGTCTTTTCTAATATTCTTTTTATTTCTCTATTTACTACTTCGACTTGACCGTTAGTTTGGGGGTGGTAGGCAGTGGACAGTTTATGCGTAACGCCGTATTTAGTAAGGATTTTTGAAAATTGCGCGTTACAGAAATGGAAACCCCTATCGCTAACGATTGCGCGTGGCGTACCGAATCTAGAAAATAATTTTTTAAAAAACGTGACTATAACTCGGGAGTCGTTCGTAGGAAGAGCTTGGGCCTCAGCCCATCGTGAAACATAATCAACAGCAACTAAAATATATTTGTTTCCGAAGCTAGAAGGAAGGGGGCCAACAAAATCAATTCCCCAGAGGTCGAAAATTTCGCACTCTAAGAAATAATTTTGCGGCATTTCATTTTTATTAGAAATATTGCCCGACCGTTGGCAACTATCACACCTGCTCACAAAGGCTTGCGCGTCTTTAAACAGGCTAGGCCAGTAAAAACCCTCGCAAAGCACTTTATGAGCGGTGCGAGCAGCTTGATAGTGCCCACCTGTCGGACCTTCATGCAAATGTTTTAGAATATCAATTCCTTCATCAAAAGAAACACATCTCCTTATCACTTGATCCGCACAAATTTTGAAAAGATGCGGGTCTTCCCAAAAGTAGTTCTTCAGCTCAGAAAAGAATTTCTTCTTCTGCTGAGAGGAGAACTCTTTTGGGAGCACCCGGGCCACTAGATAGTTGGCGATGTGCGCGAACCAAGGAGAAGTAGATGTATTAACTAAAAGCAGCTTCTCATCAGGAAAATAGTCATTAAAAGATTTTTCATTTAATTTTTCTATAAAGGGGTTATCTAATCTTGATAAATGGTCGGCGGCCAAGTTCTCGGCTCCTCGCTTATCACGGATCTCTAAGTCAAACTCCTGGAGGAGCAAGACCCAGCGAATCAAGCGAGGCTTGGCATCCGTTTTGGCAAGAAGGTACTTGAGGGCCGAGTGGTCCGTAAAAACAATGATTTTTGAAAGTGTAATGTAAGGGCGAAATTTATCAAACGCAAATACTACGGCTAAGAGCTCCTACTCGGTTGTGGTGTAATTTTCTTGTGCAGATGTGAGGGTTTTACTAGCGTAATAGATGGGGTGGAAGTTCTTAGATATGCGTTGACCTAATACGGCTCCCACCGCAAAACTACTCGCATCGCACATAATCTCGAAAGGAAGGTCCCACACCGGAGTTATCATAATCAGCGCGTTAATTAACTTTTCTTTAATTAATTCAAAGGCAGAAATACAAGAGTCATCAAAAATGAATGGAGCGTCTTTTTCTAAGAGATGGGTGAGGGGCTTAGTGATCTTGGAGAAGTCCTTTATAAAACGACGATAAAAACCAGCGTGGCCTAGGAAACTTCTTATAGCTTTTATGTTTGTAGGTGGCGGCAACTTCTCAATAACTTCTATCTTGGCAACGTCTACCTCAATACCTTTAGCAGAAATTTTATGACCCAAAACTAACCCTTCCCTCACCATAAAATGGCATTTTTCCCAATTTAGGGCAAGGTTAGTTTCTTCGCATCGTTCTAAGACTTTTTCGAGGTTTTCTAAACATCTATCGAAGGTATCGCCGAACACGGAGAAATCGTCCATGAATACCTCCATAATGCTTTCTACGTACTTGTCAAATATTGCGAGCATACATCGTTGGAATGTAGCCGGCGCATTGCATAATCCAAACGGCATTCTTCGGTACGCGAAGGTGCCGAAGGGACAAGTAAACGTAGTTTTCTCTTGGTCCTCGGGAGAGATGGGTATTTGAAAGTACCCCGAGAGGCCATCGAGAAAACAATAAAAGCTATGGCCGGAGAGACGTTCTAAAATCTGGTCGATAAACGGTAGAGGAAAGTGGTCCTTACGGGTGGCGTCATTTAACTTACGGTAATCTATGCACATACGCCAACCCGTCACCGTCCGTGTCGGGATTAATTCATTATTCTCATTACTAACTACGGTTATCCCTCCCTTTTTTGGAACTACCTGAACGGGGCTAACCCACTTACTGTCCGATATAGGGTAGATAATTCCTGCGTCTAATAGTTTCATAACCTCGCCCTAAACTACTTCTTTCATATTCGGGTTTATACGGCGCTGAGGTTGAATAGAGTTACGCGAATTATCTTCCATTAGAATTTTATGTGTACAGAAAGATGGGCTTATGCCCTTGATATCAGAAATTTGCCAAGCAATAGCCCGGCGATGCTTACGTAGAACTAGAAGAAGTTTATCGTTCTGCGTATCCGTGAGGTAGGCCGAAACGATAACTGGTAACTTGGAGTCTTTTTCTAAGAAAGCATACTTAAGGTGTTCGGGAAGTTCTTTAAGTTCTAGGGTAGGGGGTTCTTCATAAGAGGATTTTGAGATTCTTTCTTTTTCAAAAATAATATCTTCATAAACTTTTTTATAAGGAACGTAATAAGGGGTGGGGCTAGCAGCCAAGACGGCTTCTTGTACAGATTCAGTGGTAAGGAAAGAGGAAGAACAAAAATCAGAAAACTCTTTTTCAAACTCAGAAAGACAATAAGAAGATTCATCACTTCCTTGCAGTGATTCTGTTGTAAGAGAAGAGGAGCAAAAAGTAGAAAATTCTTTTTCAAAGTCGGAGAGGCAGTAGGAAGAATCATCACTCACGGCGTCTATGAAAAAACATGAGTCATCGTTCGCTAAGGTGTTCTTCATCGAAGGGGTGATAGGAAATGTGACTTCGTCGTCGCCTACTCGAAGAAAGAGCTTACCATTGCTTACGTCAATGATGGCTCGGGAGGTGGCAAGGAAGGGTCGGCCAAGGATCAGGGGAACCTCGACGTCTTCTTCGATGTCCAAAATGACAAAGTCCACCGGGAAGATGAACTTGTCGACTTTCACCAGAACGTCCTCCACTATTCCTAACGGATATTTGACGGATCTATCGGCTAGCTGGATACTCATACGCGTGGGGTTAAGGCTACCAATCCCTAACTTTTTGAACAACGAAAAGGGCATCAGGTTTATACTTGCGCCTAAGTCGGCTAACGCGTGTTTAACAAAGAGATCACCGAAGACACACGGGATAGAGAAACTACCCGGTCACTGATTTTCTTCGGCAAACTGTTTGTTAAAACGGCGGAGCACTCGGCGTTAAGCGTGACGTGCGAAAGATTCTCTAACTTCTTCTTGTTTGTGAGGAGGTCTTTAAGATATTTGGCGTATTTCGGCATTTGCGAAATAGCCTCGTGGAAGGGAAGATTAATGTGGATTTGTTTGAAGATTTCTAAGAAGCGGGAGTACTGATCATCTTGACGTTGTCTATTAAGTTCAGAGGGGTATGGAGGAGTTGAATTATTTTTGAAGATGGGTGGTGGAGTGAGATTATTTTCTAAAGCGGGGGTGATTACTTCTTCAGCAGAGGGTGTAAGCGGAGCAGAGCTTTGATTTTTAAAAGCGGGAGCGGAGCTTTGATTTTTAAAAGTAGGAGCGGAGCTTGCCTCGGGCTCTTCACTTACCATACCGGAGACTTGCTTCCCACTCCGAAGAGTTATAGCTTTCGCTTGCTCTCTCGGGTTGGGTTCGGTATTGGAAGGAAGAGACCCTGCGGGTCGCTCAGAAATTATTTTCGCGAGCTGTCCTACCTGATTTTCTAGACTTTTTACGCTTCCGGTTAACGTTCTTATAGTGGCGTCATTTGTGGTGATATATTTAGAAAGTAATTCCTCCAAGCTTGGAGGTTTTGGGTAATTTTGAAGAAGTGGTGGTGGTGGTGGTGGTTGTGCAGAAAAATCATTTTGCGGAGGTGGGCGCATCGCATTCGATGGATTACTCCATGAAAAGTTCGGGTGATTTCTTAAAGCGGGGTTATAACTATTCGGAAAATTAAAACCAGGCGGATGAAAATTCGCAGCAGAAAAATTATTAAAAGCAGTTCTAGGCAAATTATTAACATAATCTAAATGTTCTGGAGTAGGGGTTGCAGATTCCCATACCTGAGGGGCGGAGGCAGCAGTCATCTCCGTGATTTTTTTGCTTAGGATTTCTACTTGCAGAGCGAGCTGGGAGACGTTGTCCACTTCATAGATACCTGCAGGCTTGTTCGGGCGGGACCTAGGCACATTCCACTGATAAGTGTTCATGGCCATATCCTCAAAAAGCTCAAGAGCGGCTTCCGGGGTCTTATGATTTAAAGTACCGCCAGAAGCTGTGTCTATCATTTGCTTCGTGCTTTGATTTAGCCCGTTATAAAACGTCTGCACTTGTAACCATACAGGCAGCGCGTGATGTGGGCATCGTCTTAATAATTCTTTAAATCTCTCCCAGGTTTCGTAAAGGGTTTCAGAGTCTATTTGTCCGAAGGCAGAGATGTCGTTCCTAAGTTTTGCAGTTTTAGCGGGCGGAAAATACTTCGCCAAAAATTTTTCAGTTAATTCATTCCAAGTGGTTATGCTATTTTTCGGAAGTGTGTTAATCCACTGCTTAGCTTTAGTTCTTAGAGAGAAGGGGAAGAGTCTTAGCCTGATCGCATCATTTGTGACACCATTTATCTTGAAGGTGTCGCAAATTTCAAGAAAGCTAGCTATATGTGCGTTCGGATCTTCATCTTGAAGTCCGTCAAATTGCACATATTGCTGCACCATTTGAATTATGCTAGGCTTTAGTTCAAAGTTATTATTTGCTATAGTAGGGCGGACTATACTCGATTCTGTTCCCTCGAGGTTCGGTCGTGCATAATAGGACATAGTCCTTTGAACGGCCTCATCTACGTTGGGTTCTTCCATTCTTAAAGTATTAAATGACTCGGAGTCCTCAACCGGCACTTGGATAGTAGGACCTTTGTTGGAACACCCTATTACTATTTGGACCAGGATGACTATATTTCTATAGGGATTGTATGCTGTGACCTCCATGTTGTTATATAGGTCACATAGGCTAGTTAGAGTAGTCTTCAGCTCGACGCAGAGTCGATCTCAGCTCGACGCAGAGTCGACCTCTGCTCGACGCAGAGTCGATCTCAGCTCGACGCAGAGTCGATCTCAGCTCGACGCAGAGTCGACCTCAGCTCGACGCAGAGTCGACCTCAGCTCGACGTGGAGTCGACCTCAGCTCGACGTTCCGTCGATCCCAGCTCTGCTTACAGAAAACACTCTCTGACCAACGTGTGTCGTACTCAGATCGACGTTTTTCTGTGAGTTCGACGCTTTCCAGACTTCCGTCGATTTTGGATAGGAATTCAAATTCCTTCTGACAGGCAATTAATGCTGAAGAATTTATTGGCCGTTACAGCATATCTGGTGCATGGCTCAAGGAATTTTCTAAGGAATGTCTGCCTGTCATTTCCTTTGAGGCATGGACAGTTAAGGAAAGCAATCAATGCTGACTTCCAACGGCTATCAAAGTAAAGGAAGAAGAAGACTCAAATATTTTCTCTCTTGGACAATAAGAAGAATACACAGAGAATACACAGAACAAGAAGAGAACAACAATACAAGACTTCTCATCTTTCTCTCAGTGAAAAATTTTTTCTGAAAGACTCTCTTACAGAAAATCTGATTGCTTCAGACACCTCCATCCAACTCACTTGGATCATTCTTTGCTGGAGCAAATCAGACCTTTGAAGACCTGTCACCCTTGTGCAGAGCTCTCCTTCCTGAACCTCATCTTGATCTCAGGGGGAGCTTTGACAACAACTTCAGATCCACTTCTGCTTCTCTTTGCTTGTTGAAAAGAGAAGACAACTTCATTCTTTTTCTTTTTCTTTCTGTACAGGGTTCTAACTCCCTTCAAAAGTTACTTTTGGTTTTGCTGAAACCTGGTCAAAATCAGCTTCTGTTGGTTTGTGAGAACCTGATCAAAAACTCTCTGGTGCTCAAGACACCTGATCAACTCATCTTGAAGTGGATTCCTATCAAGGGTGATAGAAGAGTGGATGTACCCAGATTTGGGGAACCACTATAGCTCCTTGTGTCATCTGGATTGCTTGCTCCTTTCTGTGTTTTGCTTTGTGCTGTGAATTTATTTTTTACTCTGATTACTTGCTATAGCACCATACACTAAGTAAAGTAAAAATTTTCTCTGCAAGTTTTATTTGGAAAATTATTTTAAATAACTCTATTCACCCCCCTCTAGAGTTAGGAGTGATCTTATCCTGCACTTTCAATTGGTATCAGAGGGAGGTTGATCATTCATACAGGCTAACACCTGGATCAAAAGATCTCTGATAAGATCATTTCCCTCAAAGGGTTACTTTTCTTAGTTTTACTTATCTTTTAAAACTCATGGCACAAAACAAGGACTTTGCTAGCACCAGACCTCCTATGTGCAATCTATCTAAGTTTGCACTATGGAAGGCAAGGATTAGACTTTATATGAACTCTTTTGATGAAGACATCTTCAATTCTGTATTGACAGATTGTCCAAGACCTCCCACAGGAACAAGTACATCAGCTGTTCCTCCTCCTTCAGGGACTGATGCTGACATAAAGAAGTGGAAGGCAGCAGATGCTAAAGCCATGAACATCTTGGCTCAAACCATGTCAGATGACATTTTCCAGAAGGTAGCAGATTGCAATACTGCCAAGGAGATCTGGGAAAAACTCTCAGAAATTGTATCAGGTTCTGCAGATGAAAGAAAGGATAGGAGATCCTATCTCATCACACAGTATGAAAACTTCAAAAAGGCAGAGTCTGAGTCAGTTGCTGACATGTACAACAGACTGAGCCTAATCATAAGTGAACTTAGATCACTAGAGAAGGACATATCTCTTACTGAGATAAATGACAAGATACTGACTTGTTTCCCTAGCTCTTGGGACTCAAGAATATGGTCAATTAAAGATGGAAGAAATGTCTGTGAGCTATCCACAGAAGCTCTTCTAGGAAAGCTCAAGAGCTATGAGCAATTTATTAAGAAAAGAGAAGAAGAGCAGAAGACATCCACACCAACAGAGAAGGCTGAGAAAACTATTGCCTTCAAAGCACAGGAAGAAGAACCTAAAGAAAAGGTGTTGGGAAATGAAGAGCTTATGAGCCTACTGGTCAAGAGGTTCAATAAGCTAAATAAAAGGAACTTCAGAAGATGGTCATCCAAAGACAAAGACAAGCCAAGGTATGACAGATCCAATAATAAAGATATTATCTGCTTTGGTTGCAGGAAACCAGGACACATCTTCCCAAACTGTCCAGAAAATCAAGACAAGGACAGAAGGGACAAGAAGGAAAGGAAGGATAAAAGGAAGGACAAGGAGTCAAGGAAATACCATGACAAGCCTTCCTCCAGCAACAGCAAGCACACCAGGAAAGGATTTGTGGCTGAATCCTGGAGTGACTCTGATGAGTCTGATTCATCATCCAGTTCTAGTGATGATGAGGATGATGCAGAAGAAAAGGGATTCTGCATGATGGCCATCAGTGCATCTCAAAAGAACACTGATTCAGAGCCTGAGGCTGACTATCCATCTGATCAGGAACTTACTGAGGATCAGGTAATAGATTCATTTGACTTTACTTCTGATGATTTCAAATCTGAGTTTAAATCTATGTGCATTGACTTAATTGAGTCTCAAAAGCTGATTAAAACTCTAAATGAACAATTAATTGAATGCAAATCCATTAACTCAGATAACCTTAGACTCTTAGAAGAGTTGAAGCAGTGTGGGGAGGAGATAGCTTCACTGAAAAGTGAGCTATCTAAGGCCAAACAATTTGAAGAAACCCTTAATGGGAGAAGTATCAAATTGATGGACATCACAAGTACAGTGAACTCAAGATTGAATGGTTCACTGGGCTTGGGTGCTTCATCCAGCCAACCCATAGTGCTGACAACTCCAATCAAATTTACCAGTGAGAAAGGTAAAGGAGTCTTGATAGTGGCTAGGAAGAATGCTGACTTAACCCAGGAAACTGGACAAAAATGTCGAACGAAGCTCGACGGACGTCGACCAGAGCTCGACGTAATCGCAAGAAAACGTCGAACCCAGGTCAACGCCCTCTACTCTCTGAACAAAGCAAGACCTTGCCGTCGAACGGAGCTCGACGCACTCACTTGAGTCCGTCGACCGAAGCTCGACGTGCGTCGAGCCGAGTTCAGAGCAAAACCCAGTTCTCAAGGGTTAACTCAAATTTCAATTCTAGCTCCACATCTCATTACTTTAACCCTTATGCTGAATGGATCATACCTCCTAGGAGATATCATCCTGTAGGCTATAAGAGTCAACCTGAGATGTCCTTCATTTCAGAATTTAAGGGATATCAACCTAGGCCCAAGGTTAACTGGGTCAAAAACAAATAAGCTGTTTTTGTGCAGGTAAAGACCTATCCAAGTGAGAACCATCAATGGTATCTGGATAGTGGGTGCTCAAAGCACATGACAGGAGACAAGGACAACCTCACTTCCTTCAAAACCAAGCTTGGACCCAAAGTAATTTTTGGAGACTCAAGCTTTGGAACTACAAAAGGATATGGGACAGTTCAAATTGGCTTAGTCACTTTCAAAAGGTGGCATATGTTGAAGGACTCAAACACAACCTGATAAGCATCAGTCAATTGTGTGATGAAGGATACCAAGTAACCTTTAACAAAGCCATATGCAAAGTCAAGTCAGTGGACAACACAACTGTGTTGACAGGTAACAGAAGAGGTAACATTTACTTAGTGGATTTTCATTCACCTGTAGTAGATATTTGCCTGTTTAACTCCATTTCAAAACCAAACATCTTGTGGCATAAAAGATTAGGACATGTGAACCTTAGAACCATTGCTAAGTTATCCCAAGACAACCTTGTTAGAGGACTACCTTCTGGTCCCTACAAGAAGGAAGGACTTTGCAAGGCCTGTCAATTAGGCAAGCTAACCAAAAACAGTTTCAAGTCACTAAATAAGAGTGACTCACCTAGAATCTTGTACTTATTGCACATGGACCTTTTTGGACCAATTAATGTACAAAGCCTAGGAGGGAAATCTTATGCTTTAGTAATTGTAGATGACTTCTCAAGATTCACTTGGGTGTTCTTTCTGAGGAAGAAGTCTGATAACTTCAAAATTTTGACAGATTTTCTCAAAGGCATACAGATTGAGTTCAATACTCACATTGCCCTGATCAGAAGTGATCATGGGACAGAGTTTGATTCTCTTCTTATGCTAGAGTTCTGCCAGAATGAAGGTATCAGGCATACTTTCTCAGCTCCTAGAACTCCTCAACAAAATGGGGTAGTTGAAAGGAAAAACAGAACCCTTATTGAATCTGCCACAACATTGTTGACAGATGCTCACCTTCCTCTAACCTTTTGGGCAGAGGCTGTGAACACCTCCAACTATGTTCTGAATAGAAGCCTGATACATAAGCTAAAGGGTAAGACTCCTTATGAGCTACTCAAAGGGAAGAAACCTAAAGTGAACTACTTCAAAATATTTGGTTGCATTTGTTTCATTCACAATAATGACAAGAAATACCTAGCTAAATTTGAAGCCAAAGCTGATGAAGGAGTGTTTATGGGATACTCCATGACTAGCAAGGCTTATAGGGTTTTTAACAAGTGCACAAATAAAATTGAAGAATCCATGCATGTTACATTTGATGAAACTAACATGTTTTATAAGGAGAAGGAGACTTCTACCATAAGCAATTTGCAAGAACATTCAATTTCAGAAAATCTGAAGCAGCTTACCATCAAAGACAAAGGGTCATCACCTTCACCAATTCAACAAGTCACTGAACTTAGTGACAATGAAGAGGAACTTCAAGTTCTGGAAAGTTCAAAGGGCCAACAAATTGAAGAACCAGTTGTTGTTCCACAAGAGGAAACAACAACACAGGTTGGTGCATCATCAACACCCCTTGTTGATCTAGCAACAACAAGAGATCACCCAATCTCACAAGTGATTGGAGATATCTCAGTGGGTGTGCAAACAAGGAATCAAGTTAACCAAAATATTATGCACACCTGCTTCCTTTCTCAAATTGAGCCTCAAACCATACAAGATGCAGAGCAAGATCCAAACTGGATCATTGCAATGCAAGAAGAGTTGAATCAATTTGAGAGGAATAAAGTTTGGAAATTAGTACCAAGACCAAGGAACCAGCAAATTGTTGGAACCAAATGGGTATTCAGAAACAAATTGGATGATCAAGGAATAATTGTGAGAAACAAGGCAAGGCTTGTTGCACAAGGGTATTGCCAAGAAGAAGGAATTGATTATGACCAAACCTTTGCACCAGTTGCAAGGTTGGAGGCCATAAGAATCTTCCTTGCATATGCAGCTCACAAGAGATTCAAAGTATATCAGATGGATGTCAAGAGTGCATTCCTCAATGGAGACATCAAGGAAGAAGTCTATGTAAAGCAACCTCCAGGTTTTATCTCTCCAACTTTTCCTGATCATGTATTTAAACTGCATAAAGCTTTATATGGTCTCAAGCAAGCTCCTAGAGCATGGTATGAGACCTTAGCTTGTTTTTTGTTGGAAAATGATTTTAAAAGGGGTAGTGTAGACCAAACTCTTTTTGTTAGAACCCATAGGTCCCATACCCTACTAGTACAAGTTTTTGTAGACGACATCATATTTGGATCTACTGATTCAAATTTATGCAAAAAGTTCTCACAACTTATGCACTCAAAGTTTGAAATGAGTAGCATGGGTGAGCTTGCTTTCTTTCTTGGATTGCAAGTTAAACAACATGTGGATGGCATTTTCATTTCTCAAACCAAGTATGCAAGAGAACTGGTTAAGAAATTTGGAATGTCTGAAGCATCATCCATGAAAACACCTATGCCTACAAATGCTGTTTTAGATGCTGATGAATCTGGAAAACCAGTTGATCAGACAAACTATAGAGCAATCATTGGCTCATTACTTTATCTAACAGCTACTAGACCAGATATAATGTTTGCCACATGCATTTGTGCTAGATTTCAAGTAAGCCCTAGAGAGTCCCACCTCACATTAGTTAAGAGGATTCTTAGGTATGTAAAAAGTTGTCCTAATCTAGGTCTCTGGTATCCACATGACTCAGGATTTGATCTAACTGGATTTTCAGATTCTGATTATGCTGGATGTAGAGTAGACAGGAAAAGCACCAGTGGAACTTGTCAATTTCTTGGTGATAGACTTGTCTCCTGGTTTTGTAAGAAACAAACCTCTGTGTCCACATCAACTGCTGAAGCTGAATACATGGCTGCAGGTAGTTGTTGCTCACAGATTTTGTGGATTCAAAACCAGCTCCTAGACTATGGGTACAACTTAGAGATGTCTAAAATCTTTTGTGATAATACCAGTGCAATATCTATTGCTCAAAATCCAGTTCTCCATAGTAGGACTAAGCACATAGAAATCAGACATCACTTCTTAAGGGACAATGTAGAAAAGAAGAAAATTGCACTAGAATACATTTCCACTGAACTACAGAGAGGAGATATCTTCACCAAACCCTTGGATGAAAAGAAGCACCTCTTTTTCCTCAATCAGTTGGGAATGCTAGATGGAGACAGCATAAATTAAAACTCCAAGATTTTGAAACCCATAATTAACAGGAATAAGAAAAATTTCATTTCAAAATTTCCCTGTCTGAGTGGTTGTTCTGAGCTCTGAACTAAGCTCGACGCTGCGTCGAACGGAGATCGACGGTCCGTCGCCCTCAAAAGCGTCGAACGTCGAACTCAGCTTCTAGCGTCGAACTAAGTTCACAGCTTCCTGGCTTCTTGAGTTTTTTTTCTCCCCGGTCGACGTCTTCGTTCAACGTCGACCTGAGCTCGACGTATAGCTTCAGCCAAAGAGTCGAACGTCGACCTAAGCTGGACGTTGTTGAGTCGTTTCAGTTCTCCTAGAGCCCTTGAGCGTCGAACTGAGCTCGACGTTCTTTCCTTTTCTGCGTCGAACCCTAAGTATAAAATCATTTTTTCTCCGTCGTTCGCAGTTGCGCTTTCATATTTCTCTGCTCAAGCTTTCTCCCTCCAAATACTATACTTTTGATCTTGGAAGGTACTCTTTCTTTTGCAGGACAATGGCAATTACAGCAGGAGCTCTGGCGGCTATGAAGTTCGACTCTGGTTTCGACATTGATTTTGATTCTTTTGATGGATCCCCTCAACACTTTCTGGATATACTGAATCTTTTCAAGGAGCAGCAGCTAGTCCATTTTATGTCTACCAGGATACCCCTTCCCGAATCAGAAATTAAAGAATGGTGTCTTACAGCAATCATTTCAGATAACAACATCTTGACTGGGAAGATTGCAGGAAATGAGGTAGCCATCTCACCTCAAGTCATTACAGAAGCCTTCAACTTTGCTGCTGGAGATGATGATATAGAACTATCAGTGGAAGAGTATACCTTGATGCTGGACAGGATGGGGCATGCTGCTGGTAACCCCTCCAAACTCCTTAAAATTAACCTAGCAATTGAGTACAAGTTATTAGCAGAAGAAGGGATTATGCCATCTCTCTCCCTCACCCTTCCATCCACCTTCATCCCCTCAACCTCACTTATCTCATCCTCTCAAACTCTACCCTCCTCCATATCCACCATTGCCTTCTCCCTTCCTCCTCAAACTACTTTCCTTCCAATAAACTTGGATTCCACCCCTCATGAGGATATCTTTTCACTTGACATGCATGAAGACTCATTCATGGATGCTTCTACCTCCTCTCCTCATGACTTCCTCAATTCATCTACCTTTTCCGACTTACTCTTCTCCTCCATTCAGGAACAAGTTACACCTCCTCTGTCTGTTCCTCTCTCAACATCTTCTTCATTCTCAGCTTCTGCTACTCCCTCTACCTCTACTCAAGTTCCCCTTGAGCAAGTAGCCCTCCTGCCCTTAGCCAATCAACTTTTTGATCTTCTGTCTCCTAGGCTCTCCTCCCTTTTGGATGCCAAGCTGGCTCCTCTCCTACTTTCATTGAAAGCTCTTTCTGCCTCTGTCTCCTCCCTTTCCTCCCTTTTGGCACGCCCTTCTTCTGGGGGCCTAGAGTCAGCTGCCCCTGATTCTAGGCAGGGGGAGATGTCAGCAGAAGAAGAGCTGCCTCCTTCTTCAGTTCAGATTGCTCAGACTCCTTCAGAGACAGTATCAGTTACTTGTTCACAGACAGTGTCTGCTGCAGAAGATCAAATGGTATCTGAGGCCTCTCCTCCAGTTTCAGAGCAGCAAATCAGCAGTGCCTTAGACATTCAGTCTTTGGCAGCTTCTCTTCAGATCTTCTCTCCTCCAGCTTCAATACAAGAAGACCTTGATATAGCAGAAAAACAGCTTCAAGAAGATATGTCCAGGGCTATTGTCCCCTTCCAGAAGGTCCTGACTTCTGATTTAGCAGTGGTAGCAGTGGCTCCTGTTAGTGTTGGATTTGGTGTGGTAGTCTCTGCTGAGACTTCAGGTGAAGTGACTGAGACACCTGATGCTGCAGAGGCCAATATCTCCCAAGCTCTTCAGGAACCTGTCTCCTCAGCCTCTATGGGTTTTGAGGCTGTGCCCTCTCCTGCAGTGGTTGCTTCCTCCTTCCCACTGACAGCAGAGCCTCCTTTAGTCTCTTCCTCAGCAGCTCCAGCCTCCATCAGCTTTCCCCTCTCCAAAAGAAAATATATAGATCCATATGAAGAATCACAAAGTTCTGAAGATGAGTTTGCCACAGATTCTGATGACTCCTCTGCAACTATTGCAAGGAAGAGGAAAGCCAGATCAAAAGCCTTGAAAAGAGTACCTTCTGCCAGAGCTACAGATCATGACATTCCCTATTACATCAAATATAATTGTGAAATCACAGAGCCTTGGATGCAGTACTCTCAGAATCAGAGAAAGGCAATGAAGAAGAAGAGAAAATTCAATGAAGGTCCATCTAAACCAGTCCATCAGCCTCCACCTCCACCTCCTCCTGATGCAGGTGCAGGTGCTAGTCTTTCTTCAAAACCAGCCCCTTCAGCTCTTCATGGAAAAACTTATCAAGCCAGAAGATATCAAGGAAGTAGCCAGCAAAGGGGAGGTCAACAAAGAGGAAATTATAAAGGCAGGCAGTCCAGGGGAAGAATCTTTGATCCAACCTCTGGTCCCTATCCCTATAGGCCTAGAGTTGACCTCACTCCAAGAACTTCTCAAGAATCATCCTCTAACAAATTTGAACCAGCTGTCCCCTTTGAAGATCCTACCAAGACTCCTGCTTACTGGAAAGAAAGGATGACAGAAATGGCTGCCTTAAATGAGATCAGCAAAGCCAGAGAAAGAGGACTGGATACATCTCATATCAGTACTATGTCAGAACAAAGAAGAGAAGAATTGGAAAAGTATGGCTCAAAGAAATTTTTTGATTCAGACAGATACATGGAACTCCACCCTGCAGCTGTACCACCCAGTGCTAGAGATCAAAAATCTTTAGGTGCAGCTGATGACTTCAGATCTAAAAAGGAAGCTTCCAATCCAAACAGAGAAATCATCTTCAAAAAGAGTGATCAAGACAAAGCATCAAAGGACAAGTAAAGTAAGGTATTCTGACACTTTCTATATTCTGGACTCAGGACATTTAAACAATTCTGCTGCTATATAGTGCTTCATATATGCTGCATATTATTCTGTTATGTCTGGTTGTATTATATTGTGTTGTATCTGCTTTATTTCTTTTCTTTGATTCCCTAAAATTCATGTAAATAGTAATCCTAATCCAAATAGGGGGAGATTGTTGGAACACCCTATTACTATTTGGACCAGGATGACTATATTTCTATAGGGATTGTATGCTGTGACCTCCATGTTGTTATATAGGTCACATAGGCTAGTTAGAGTAGTCTTCAGCTCGACGCAGAGTCGATCTCAGCTCGACGCAGAGTCGACCTCTGCTCGACGCAGAGTCGATCTCAGCTCGACGCAGAGTCGATCTCAGCTCGACGCAGAGTCGACCTCAGCTCGACGCAGAGTCGACCTCAGCTCGACGTGGAGTCGACCTCAGCTCGACGTTCCGTCGATCCCAGCTCTGCTTACAGAAAACACTCTCTGACCAACGTGTGTCGTACTCAGATCGACGTTTTTCTGTGAGTTCGACGCTTTCCAGACTTCCGTCGATTTTGGATAGGAATTCAAATTCCTTCTGACAGGCAATTAATGCTGAAGAATTTATTGGCCGTTACAGCATATCTGGTGCATGGCTCAAGGAATTTTCTAAGGAATGTCTGCCTGTCATTTCCTTTGAGGCATGGACAGTTAAGGAAAGCAATCAATGCTGACTTCCAACGGCTATCAAAGTAAAGGAAGAAGAAGACTCAAATATTTTCTCTCTTGGACAATAAGAAGAATACACAGAGAATACACAGAACAAGAAGAGAACAACAATACAAGACTTCTCATCTTTCTCTCAGTGAAAAATTTTTTCTGAAAGACTCTCTTACAGAAAATCTGATTGCTTCAGACACCTCCATCCAACTCACTTGGATCATTCTTTGCTGGAGCAAATCAGACCTTTGAAGACCTGTCACCCTTGTGCAGAGCTCTCCTTCCTGAACCTCATCTTGATCTCAGGGGGAGCTTTGACAACAACTTCAGATCCACTTCTGCTTCTCTTTGCTTGTTGAAAAGAGAAGACAACTTCATTCTTTTTCTTTTTCTTTCTGTACAGGGTTCTAACTCCCTTCAAAAGTTACTTTTGGTTTTGCTGAAACCTGGTCAAAATCAGCTTCTGTTGGTTTGTGAGAACCTGATCAAAAACTCTCTGGTGCTCAAGACACCTGATCAACTCATCTTGAAGTGGATTCCTATCAAGGGTGATAGAAGAGTGGATGTACCCAGATTTGGGGAACCACTATAGCTCCTTGTGTCATCTGGATTGCTTGCTCCTTTCTGTGTTTTGCTTTGTGCTGTGAATTTATTTTTTACTCTGATTACTTGCTATAGCACCATACACTAAGTAAAGTAAAAATTTTCTCTGCAAGTTTTATTTGGAAAATTATTTTAAATAACTCTATTCACCCCCCTCTAGAGTTAGGAGTGATCTTATCCTGCACTTTCAACCTTGAAATCGTGATCTTCTCCGAAGAGTACGCTCAATTTCGTGGTCCAAGTCCAAAATAACCGACGGACTCCCGCGGGTCATGCACTAAAAGAACAGAAAAGAAGAAGAGAAAGAGAAAAAGGATAAACTAGAAAGAAAAACTAGATTTAGAAAATTAAATAAAATTTTTTTTTTCTTTTTGAAATAGATTTTTTTTTATAGATTAACTCCCGAACTTCCCAAGGACTACCCCGTGAAGGGTTCGCAAGGTACTAGACAAGACAGTGGCGCTTAAAGCCCTTTGCCCTTTTCGAGAGAATTAGGTGGCGTAGAAAAATTGTGAGGTTGGTTTCTATTAAGAGCGGTGATTAAATTTTTTTTTTGATTTTTTTAAAACTTTAAAGAAAGGGGATAAGAAAGAGAAGAGATAAAATTAATAGGTTCGTGTTTTCAAAATATCAACGGAAGTTGGTTCCCCGGCAACGGCGCCAAAAACTTGTTGCGCGCTAGGGTTCGAAGAAAATAAACGCAACCGAACTAGCAACCCGATGAGGCAAGTATACCTATCGAATTGTAGCAAGGGGACACAAGTGTCGTATTAAGATCCGGGAACTGTTGGCTAAGCTTACTCACACGAACGCTATTATCTTATCGACGGAAAAACTAGGGTTTTAGAAAATCTAAGCGCAATGGAGAAATTAAAGCAAACTAAAAAGAGAACTACCGCAATTAAGTTACGCTATTAAGCAAACAACTAAGCTAGAAAGGAAATTACCGCAGTTAATAAAAGAGCACAATATATGAGATTACTACAAAAAGGTAGAACAATATGAAATGGAAATGCACCCGATCGAGATTCACCTCGGCTAAAGACGATTAAGAAAATGCGATAAAAATCTAAACTTAATAGGATAAAGGTCCTTGACCGTGGAGGTTCCTAAAGCTTGAACACGCTTCTCTCGAAGTCGTGCCCAACTGAGTTTAGGAAGGTCCGACCGACTCTCGTCTAAATCGGAGGCCTAAAACTCGCTTTACGCGGTGAACCCCACTATTGGATTTTACTCCAATCCGGGAGATTTGGACGTCTGCCTCTCTCGAGGGGTGCGTACAACTCCCTTTACTCTTGAATGCTCACTTCATTCTTTCGGCCTCTCGGCTAGCCCAGAATGAAAGCAAAGGCGGAGAGTATATATCGAAAATATACCTCCGACCCGTGATAAATCAAGAGTAATTCAAGGCCCTAACCTAAAAAGAAAAGATTAATTAAAACATCATAACATAATCGCTCTAACCTCGGATCATCAAGATCGAGTACAAGGAGGATTAGTTAATCATAATGGAGTGGAGGGGGGGGGGGAGATGAGTAGAAAAACATAAGAAGAACACAAGCTAAGGGAAGAACAATTTTATTAATAAAAAGGGCAAGTTACACTATTGAAAATTAAAGTTACAAGTGCATGAAAATTAAACCCTATTCTAGCCCTACATTAAGCACTAAGCAAGAAGAAAATTACATTAAAAGCTAGCACAAACTAAGATTAAACTAGGGTTAACCAAAAACTACAAAGAGAGGGGGAGAGAGAGAGAGAGAAAGCATGAAAAAGGATCAAGAAACAAAGGGGCAGCACCTCCCCCACTCAACCAAAGCTTGCTAAAATGGAGAGGGGGGGCTCAATTTATAGAAAAAATCTCGGGTTGGTCACGCCCTCCGACACGCCCTAGGGGGGGCGTGTCAGGGGGGCGTGACAGTACTATGTTGACCTCGGGCTCTGGATTCTGGCGGGAGGGATGATTGCTTCGGTACGTCGGTGGTCACGCCCTAGGTCACGCCCGTGACAGGGGGGCGTGACAGGCATGTCATGTCCAAATCATTGGTCGGAAATCCGTCAGTCACCGAAAAAGGAAAGTGTCACGCCCATGTCACGGGCGTGACATGGGGCGTGACAGTACTATTTGCGTGCTGAGGCGGAAGGGCATTTAATGCGGCGGCAGCTTTGCGGCAGAGGGCGACACGCCCCTGGTCACGCCCGGTGACACGCCCAGGGAGGGCGTGACAGGGGGGCGTGACAGCGGATTTGACCGTTTTCTGTCCCTTCCAGCAGGTGTCCTCGGGATCGGGTGACACGCCCTAGGTCACGCCCAGGGAGGGCGTGACAGGGGGGCGTGACAGGCCATTTTGGCAATTTTTCTGAAAACCTGCAAAAAGACAGGAAAAAGTTAGTGGCAATAAAATTTACATAAAAAGGATAAAAATAAACTAATAATAGACATAATTTGTACAATATAAAATATAAAAAACGATAATAGTTTAGGCTACAAAACGTATTATCATATGCGGTATATGGCGTCGGGCCCCGGCCAGACCTACTGATATATGCTGTGTGACGGATAGGGGTGTTACAACCAAGCCAACATTCAGATGGAGCCCTTTGAGGCTCTATACGGAAGGAGGTGTCGTATTCCATTATCTTGAGTAGAAACGGGAGAATCAAAGCTGTACAAGCGAAGGGACTTTGAAGATGTTACTTCAACGATACAGTTTATTCGAGAACGGCTACTAATTGCTCAAGATAGATAGTCCAAGTACTACAATGCAAAACATCGGAACGTGGAGTTTGGGGTGGGTGACTGGGAATACCTCAAGACAAAGCCGTTTAAAGGCATATCAAGGATTCGAAGCTTAAAGAAGCTTAGTCCGAGGTATGTTGGGCCTTTTGAGATATTGGAGCGGGTTGGTGAAGCTGCCTATTAGTTGGCTCTTTCGGTAGAGCTGAGTGGTTTGCATGATGTATTTCACATCTCGGTCCTACGCAAAGCCGTTAAAGATCCAGCGCAAGTTGTTGTTGCAGATCAAGTGTCGTCCGATAGTGGGCTAACCACAAAAGTTAGACACATTCGGATAGAGGATGTGGAGGTCAAGCAATTGCAGAATTATGCTATCAGGATAGTCAAACTCCATTGGGACAATTGCGGTCATGAGGAGCTTTCAAGGGATCTAGAGCAGAACATGCATGAGGAGTATCCCGAGCTTTTCAACTCAGGTACCGTTTAATTTTGAATACTTTTTTATTCTGTAATTTCGGGACGAAATTCTTTTTAGAGGGAGAGAATTGTAACGCCCCCAAAACTCAATTATTGAATGTTAGTGGTTTAAGGATGTTCGGTGCCTGAGTAGCTTCACACGGCATGAGACACGAGCATGTCTAGGGCCATGTCCTACTCTGTGTTGGCAGGGCGGTGTCGAGTGTGGCACACGGCCTGTGATACGGGCGTGTGACAGGGTCGTGTTCTGCTATGAGTTCGACAAATTTTCCATGAGGTCGACGAAATGAATTCGACGATCCTCGGAGGCTAGCCATGTCGGGCACACAGCCTGTGACACGAGCCTGTCAAGGGTCGTGTCCTTCTCTGTGTTTTCCAGTCTGTGATGACAAATGAACACGGGCTGGGACACGGGCATGTCCGAAGCTGTGTCTTGCATACGGCCTGTGACACGGGCGTGTCACAGGGTCGTGTCCTGGTTGGGATGCGACAGTTTCTTTTGCTACTTGAGGCATATGGACTGTGCTACGAGCGTGTCACAAGCCATGTTCGGCCCAAGAAGTTGGCTTTAAGAGCGAATCAGGGCCTTTCGTTCTATTTGGAAATGATACGACGCTAGGAATCCTCCCTAGAATGTTAAGTTCGGGAGTGTAGGGTTTATCCCTCATTTTCCATTGTCCATTCTGTTTCTAAAGTGTTAGAGAGAGGGGAGAGCAAAGGTTGAATAAGTAGGAGGAATCCGGCCACTGGTGGAGCTTTAGAGCCCCAAATTGCGAGCAGAGTCCAGATCCGCAGAGGCAAGTCCGTTGCGGTTCTTTTCATCCGGCTAGTTTTCTATGGCGCCAAAGCGAACCGCTAGGGTAATTATTCTCTTCTTGGATATGTGAATTCCTCTTCCTTTTTGCATAGGAAACTCTCTCCCGCGAGTGGGCGGTGAGTTTGAGGTATTTCTTCGGGTAGATATTGTTTATCCAAATAGTTTTGCATGTAGACCCGGAATCGTAGTACGAGATAGGCATGTTGTATGAAGCCCATCCATACGGGTTGGTCTGGATTGGTTATGTTTATATGATTTGTATGTCGGAGAAGACTCCGTGGTGATCGCGTAGATTTATGAGTCGCGGGGGGTGCGGGTGACCGTAGTGAGAGTACTGTTGGAAGTCATAAGGAAAACACTGATGCAAAAAAGATCACGACAGTGAACCGGTCGCACAAGTAATATAAAATGGGCGAGTTTTCCCAAGTATCGATCTCACAAGGAACACAGTAAGGTGGAGTTAATTTCAAGGAGGACTTGAGATTGAAGTCCTCGGGTTGGAGGTAATGAAATGGAGGGTTTTGATGGTTGCGGAAACATAAAATAAATGCTACAAACTACTCCTATGCAATGCCGCTATGCAAAGCTTCGCTAGGAGGGATGAAGACTAGTCGGGCCGCTATGCACCGATTCGCAAGGCGGATGGACGAGTAGGCTAGCGGATGAGGTGGAGATAACGGCGGAATGAGGGTCGTAAGCACCTCTTCGCAACGCACGCCACTAGCAATTGCTAGTGCGGCAAGGATGATGGCGGTGGATGTAATATAGCGCACCTCACGCAAAAATAACAAAATCACAATAACTCACATAGACATGAATAAGTGAAAGTGTTTATCAATGTAAAAATACTTCATCAATACATGGAAATGAAACTAAACTAACAACAACAACTTAAGAGGAGTGTGCGAAATCGACCGGGTCCGAAGCCTTATTGAGGGATCACGGTTGGGATCCCGGGTTGTCAATCCGAGTCCAAACACAGTCCTCAACTGTGTCCGGGGTAGAGGAGGTTGTCACTCACTCCCAATGGCCCGTCTTCTTCGTATCACGCTGCGGAAGATGAAAGCATATGCTCCTCCTAGCTTAGTGAAGAAAGCTAGGTCAAATCCCCTTGAAGCTCGAGGATGAAGGAGGAGGCCGAGAGGAATCTCCAGCTATGATTTGGCATTGAAAGCTTGACCGGAGCACCTCCCTATAGTGGAAGATGAAGGGAAATGGCGGAACCCTTCGTCTGGGACGAAAAACTGTGGAAGAATCTCCAGCGCACAGATTAGGGCGAGACCTGCGCTATTTATAGAAAGCAGATTTAAACACTGCACACGATCACAGGTGCACGACCAGTGATCGTGCGCGATATGGTCCGTGATCGTGCGATATGGAGGCAGAAAAGTGGAAAAAGATGGCATGACTGCGCACGACCGGCAGCGCACGAGCAGTGATCGTGCGCGGTATAGCGTGTGATCGTGCGATATGGAAGGGGCAGAACTTTCATAAAAGAGGGCAGACTGCGCACGTCCGATGATCGTGCGCCAAAGTGGTCGATGGTCGTGCGTGGGTAAAAACGCACGACCATTGGCTCCTTTGTCAAAAATGGTGAAAGCCCTATCCCGGACGCCCACACGATCCCAAAACCTGCAGGAAAACTGGACGGGATGTCGACATGGCAGTCACAGACATAAATATAATGGACAGCAAAAGGGAAATACACACATGCACAGAAATAGGCTAAAAAGGTGCACAAGACGTGGAATGTCGTAGCGAACCAAAAAGAAGTGCTAATGGCGCTAAATGGTACTGCAATGACATGCAAATGAGCATAGATGAGTCCGTAATTCGGTATGAAATAGGGACTCATCACACCCCCAGACTTAACTGTTTGCGCGTCCCGAGCAAACACAACATAAGCAGACAAGGAAAAAGAACTAGCTAACAAAGAAATTGCAGAACGGAGTACCATGCGAAGTCGCATGCCCGTGTGCATAAAAATATAGTAGAGGAAATCCTTAAGTATACAAAATATTTTATATTTTTCACAATGCGTATTTAAAAGTTATTACTACTCAAAAATAGAATCAGGGTGAAACATCCGGTCCTATGTAGGAAGAAAGTAGGTTGGCCACTAAGGTGAGCTTTGCCAAAGATCGGGGCTCAGGATCACCTCCAAAGGATTCCACCAATGTCGGGGACCATACGCTAGCCCGTTCACACTCTCTCCATGGCACTAGTTAGACTCAAGCGCAAATCCGTAGGACTTTAGGAGAATCATGGGGCTTGGGTTACGGTGAGGTAAGCAATGATAAAAAGAATGGCTATGCACCTAACCCAAATGAGCTAGCCTAAAAGAATCCCTCAGCAAACCACAATATAACCAGGTGCACCACACCCCCAGACTTGATTTTTGCAACATGAGTGTGTGCACCGCCTACTCCAAACCAAAATCATTTCAAAAAGATTTTCAATTAAACTTTTTCTTTCATCATTTTTTTTTCTTTTTACAAACATTTCATTTTTTTCTTTTTATTTTCAATATCTCAACAAATAAAAACTTGGGCGCGCTTCCACATTTTCACGAATAAAAATACCACATCACAACCCAACATGAAAATATAAAACACTAAGCTCGACTTGGGTGTGCGACTAGGATCAGCTATGAGGCTTTGGTGAAATAATGGTGGAGCTGAATCAAAAGAAGGGTAGGCACAACGGGGTTTAGCGAGGATATGATGTTCGGAACGGTACAAAGCTCAACCAGGCCAAAATGATTGCCTACATCACGCTCACACTAGACTAACCATGTACCAATGCTTCGAGAGTAGCTTAGGGCAAATTCTTAGCCACCGAGAAAGATAATCCTTCCACCCGACTCAAGCAAAACGAGTCTAGTAGCGGCTACACACATTCCTATGCTACCGTTTGATTCACACCAGATTCACCAACTTTTGAGTAGAATAAGAAATATTTACGCAAATAGAAAAATATAAAACTATAAGCATACAGAAAAATTAATTCTACAAAAATTTCTACACAAAACGAGAGCAAATGACTAGGAACACAACAAGGCCAACATTTTACTCTATCGTGCAATCCTAAACTAGCACAATAATTTTTCCAAATCAAACAAAAGAAATGAGTTTAACTCGCGGCACGCTAACAGCTAAGCATGCGCTCATGTGGGTGCAGTGGTGTGCGATGTAATGAACTAAATAAAATTATACTACAAAAGCTTCTAGTATGTGCATGCAATGTGCATGTGCAAAAGGCAACAACTAATAGCTCTCCCCCAGACTTAGACTAAACAACACATCAAATGATAGAGAAATTAAAATAAGAATGAGCTAACGGAAGAGGTTACCCAATGCTTAACTAGTGAGCATACCAGAAGACACGTGGAAAGTAGCAGCAGGCCCGCCAAACGAAGAATCACAACCCCTCCAATGCATAGTTTCCATGTATACCTGCAGGGATGAGCTCCGCAAAAACAAAAGAAAAATATACAAAAAGAAATACTAACACTAAAACGTGACATGAAAAATAAAATGCAGAAAATATAAGATAACTAATGGGGTTACTGTCATCCCAGCACGACTTATTAAATTCTATGCAGTTCTAGCTAATGGGCCTATGAAAAGAAAAATGAACATGCGACTGTCCTAATATCCGTGTCGGTAACGGGTACCGATACGGTGATAGAACAGTAACCCCTCTACCTGAATAATAATACTTGCAAACTGCAAGTAGAGGAAACAGAATATAAGATGAGGAGGAGGCCTGGTCCTCACTCAACTCACACAAAAAATCCTTGCCCTGCAAGGTATCATCCACTACAGGGAGACGGCAGGAGGAGAATGCATGGAATGGAGCTTCCTCAACAGAGGAGGAATCACCCTCCTCGTGAAAGAGGATGCAATCATCCACGACTCGAGCAAAAATCTCCAAGTCCTCCTGAGGTACCTGCGAAGACTCAACTCGCACGGGCTCAGATATAGAAAGGGGATCAAGAAATAAAGGAGATGAAGAACATAAGGAACTAATCGGGGGAGTGGTCCCGGTCTCACTCCCAGCAGGATCCAAGCATAGATCACTGTCGGCGTCATATGAGTCATGACGATGGGGATCTGAGAATAGGAGGTCCTCGGTGGTGGTTTGGATCCCCTCGTCCAACAAGGAAGTGGAAACTTCCGCATCAGAAAGGATCTCCTCATCAACACACCTCGGTGCGACATTATGTTCCAAGACGTAATACTCTCCATTAAAGAGAATAATGTCCACGTCACACCATGGCGCATCCTCATATTCCCAATCTCCAAAGGGCACAACATCATCAACCAACTCACTAAAAAGAGGAGTAGATGATTCTTGCAAAGAAAGCGGAGGAACATCAACATCAGAGAAAGTAGGTGAAGGTTCCTCCGGGGGTGAATCAAGAAGAGAGGAAGAAGGTATAGAGGGCGACAGTACCTCAATGTCGTCACATCGATCAGTAGAAAGTCTGATGGGTGTATCCACAGCAGTCCCCCATAGACAAGGTGTTACTACGGATACATCATCATAATCAGAAGGAGCAGCCCTTTGAGAGGTGTATGAGACAATCCAGATATCCGGTTCATCATCCGCCTCCAACTGGTGCTGAAATTCTGTGCAATCTTTCAACACATGGTCGGTGCTACGACAACACAAACACCGTTTTCCATTACTCCTTGGTCCAGGTGGGACCGGAGAGCAATATGAAAAAGGTGAAGGCGGAGAAGAGTAGTGACCATAAGACTGGGGTACGGTGTATGAAGTACCATAAGACAACGGTGCTCCATACACTTAACCACGACAATTATGCTCCCATTCTTCAGTGGGGCACTCATCACTGATATGCCTATAATCCCCGCACCAACGACAACGGATATTCGCATAAGAATACATGGTGCAGCAAGAAAGAATTCACCACGAGAATTTTCTAAGCAAACATTAACTACACACAAGCAGATAAATAAAAAGGAATACCTGCTACTGAAATATCAAAATTAGAGAAGGAATAAAGAAAAATAAGCAACAAATTATAAAAACTAAAGCAAAGAAAAATAAAACATGGAATGAACAGATGGAAAAGGGCTTCAATCTATAATCTTCCTCACCAAAAACTCACACGACTGTGTTCCCCGGCAACGGCGCCAAAAATTTTATGCAAAAAAGATCACGGCAGTGAACCGGTCGCACAAGTAATATAAAATGGGCGAGTTTTCCCAAGTATCGATCTCACAAGGAACACAGTAAGGTGGAGTTAATTTCAAGGAGGACTTGAGATTGAAGTCCTCGGGTCGGAGGTAATGAAATGGGGGGTTTTTGATGGTTGCGGAAATAAAAAATAAATGCTACAAACTACTCCTATGCAATGCCGCTACGCAAAGCTTCGCTAGGCGGGATGAAGACTAGTCGGGACGCTATGCACCGATTTGCAAGGCGGATGGACGAGTAGGCTAGCGGATGAGGTGGAGATAACGACGGAATGAGGGTCGTAAGCACCTCTTCGCAACGCACGCCACTAGCAATTGCTAGTGCGGCAAGGATGATGGCGGTGGATGGAATATAGCGCACCTCACGCAAAAATAACAAAATCACAATAACTCACATAAACATGAATAAGTGAAAGTGTTTATCAATGTAAAAATACTTCATCAATACATGGAAATGAAACTAAAATAACAAAAACAACTTAAGAGGAGTGTGCGAAATCGACCGGGTCCGAAGCCTTATTGAGGGATCACGGTTGGGATCCCGGGTTGTCAATCCGAGTCCAAACACAGTCCTCAACTGCGTCTGGGGTAGAGGAGGCTGTCACTCACTCCCAATGGCCCGTCTTCTTCGTATCACACTGCGGAAGATGAAAGCACGTGCTCCTCCTAGCTTAGTGAAGAAAGCTAGGTCAAATCTCCCTTGAAGCTCGAGGATGAAGGAGGAGGCCGAGAGGAAGCTCTAGCTATGATTTGGCGTTGAAAGCTTGACCGGAGCACCTCCCTATGGTGGAAGATGAAGGGAAATGGCGGAACCCTTCGTCTGGGACGAAAAACGGCGGAAGAATCTCCAGTGCCCGGATTAGAGCGAGACCTGCGCTATTTAAAGAAAGCAGATTTAAATACTGTGCACGATTACAGGCGCACGACCAGTGGTCGTATGCGATATGGTCCGTGATCGTGCGATATGGAGGCAGAAAAGTGGAAAAAGATGGCATGACTACGCACGACCGGCAGTGCACGAGCAGTGATCGTGCGCGGTATAGCTGGTGATCGTGCGATATGGCAGGGGCAGAACTTTCATAAAAGAGGCCAGACTGTGCACGACCGATGATCGTGCGCCAAAGAGGTCGATGGTCGTGCGTGGGTAAAAATGCACGACCATTGGATCCTTTGTCAAAAATGGTGAAAGCCCTATCCTGGACGCCCACATGATCCCAGAACCTGCAGGAAAACTGGACGGGATGTCGACATGGCAGTCACAGACATAAATATAATGCACAGCAAAAGGGAAATACACACATGCACAGAAATAGGCTAAAAAGGTGCACAAGACGTGGAATGTCGTAGCGAACCAAAAAGAAGTGCTAATGGCGCTAAATGGTACTGCAAAGCCATGTAAATGAGCCTAGATGAGTCCGGAATTCGGTATGAAATAGGGACTCTTCAAACACCCAAAAAAGGTCGAAGAAACGATAGTCTGTCCCCTACCGCGCGACGGTAGATTTACCGCCGGCGATAGCTTCCAGCTAGCTATGCATTTGTGAGGCCTATCTCCGGGAGACCTTGGGGCCTTTGTTTGGAAAGTTGAGAGACTTTAGGGCCCAGTATAATTAGGCCAAAGTGCCAAACAGGAAAGGCGAAGCCAACCCGTTCCTGCCATTCAGCCATGCGTACTACGGTATTCAGAGATGGTATGGCGACTTGAGCAACGGGAAATGGTGGAGTTTTACCTGCGTTATGTAGAATATGACATGAGAGCATCAAGCAATTGGGCTTTCGTCAGTGGCATAATGAGAGTCTCAAGCCCGGGTTCGTAAAGACTGAAATCCTCAAAGTGACCGTCATGTTAAGGACCTCTGAATGGTGGTGGTATTTGGGAAGTCCGGTATACCGATAATGTGACCTGAGTGCACGGGGCATTTGGCCAGTAGTGCCAACGTCTGTGGCGAATAGTGCTTTGTTTGCATGCTGTATTTCCATTATACGTTAATGCTATTGCTTGCAGGGAAGGAGCACTGCCCCCCCCCCCCCCCCCCCCCGAGTGAGCGGCGAGCTCGCTATAATTTGTTCAGCTTTAGCTGACCATTGCCTTGTTTTACCGCCATTTTGTAGTTTTCTCTTATGCAGGAATAGGTGGGCCTAATGGCAAGTAGCGGGCTGAAGCCCTTGATGCTGTGCTGGACCTTGAAGTCCAAAGTGAATGTTTACTATATTATGTTCATGTGTGGACGGCCTGCGTGCCGAAGTTTGGAAATCGTGTAATATTAAAGTAAACACTTGTAAGGCCCTAAGGCCAACACTTTTGTGTATTTTGCTATCATTCCTACCTTTGGTTGTACATTCGTGTATTTTATTTGGGTTCTTATAACTATTTTAAAATCTTACTCTAGAATGCTGTGAGTTAGAATGTGTGTTCCTATTGCTGTAAATTTAGTATTCTTATGTAACTACACTGACTGTCTGTGGAATATGGCGTTGGGCCCGGGCAAACATTTTGTTATATTTCATGTGACAGATGGGGGTGTTACAAGTAGCTTCTTTTTCATCAGAAATCAAAACTATTTCCTCTTCATGTACATCTGCAGCAGGAGACTGGGGGTGAGGGGATCCTGGTTCAGAATGATGGTCTGATGGAGATGGTTCAGGCGGAGGAGATTTCTCTGCATGTAGAGGGGAAAGAGGTTCTTTGGAAGTTAGTTCCTCAATCATTCTAGTGATATCATCTTATGAAGATAGAACATGTTCTTCTACATGTCCATCTGTAAGTGTTTCTTCATCTGGAAGATAAACATCTATAGGACCTAAATCCTCTGAGTGGGTAGAAATGTTCTCAGAAGCAGTAGAAGGAGTGACATCTGGAGAAAGATCAGAATGACTTGCCTCTGGGATTGTAGGAGCAGGCTCCCCCTCAACAGCTGAACCTGAAGTGCCAGCCACTTGATGTAAAGGGGAAGATGGTGTCCTGTCCTCATCCTCATGGAAATCATGGGCTTTTACAGCTTGAGAAGGGTTTTGAAGCTTGAGCTCCGATCTTTGAATGGAGGAGAGGGAGACTTTCTTCATGTAATGTAGAGTAGTACCTTTAGATAGATCAAAAACTTTTGGGTTGAGTTCATGAAGGATAAGAGAAATTATTCTGCCATAATTTGGTGTCTTGATGCTTTCCTTGATTTTATCAAAAATCATCATGCCCCATTGAAACTTCTACCTGCAAATCACTGCTGTCATCATATCAAAGAACTCATTTATAATGAAACAGATATAATTTGTTCTGCACAAAAAAACTTTTCAAAGTATATCCAAAAGTAATTTTCTCTCTAAATTGAGATCAAGGCAACGAATGGTGCTCACACAGACAGGGACACCACAAAATCCATAGGCCAGATCATAATCTTCCTCAGTTAGGTCATCTTCTTCATCAATGACTGGCAGATGAAGAAGCTTCGAGATAATAGGAATAGTTAGCTTAACCTTGATTCCATGAACTTTGGATTTCAGAATCCTTCCATTTCTCTTATCTCTGGAATTCTTAAAAAAGTCTTCAGCATCTGGAAGTAAAACTTTGCATGGGTGTTCCAAAACGAATGAGAGTCTGTCAGCTTCTAATAATAGTAGAAGGTTGTGGAAATCATCTTACTGTTTAGCTATTTCAGTAGAAACGAGTTCATTACCGATTCCAATCTTCGACGGAGGGGCCATTGATTGAGAGAGATGAACTGAAATCTTTCCTTCTAAGAGAACCACCGAAGCGTCAGCAAGAGAGCGTCTGCGACAGAGAAGACGAAGCATTTTTTATTTTCTCGAGAAAGGGTTTGAGATTGAGGTAATTAGATTATCCGGACATTATCTATTTATATAATTCCGAATTTACGATAATTAAGGAAAAAATAATAATGGCATACCTAAAAATATGGCGGTAGTAGAGTCCGGGTGCGAATATCAAAAATTTGAACTTTAAAATGAAAATCTGCATCAGACTTCTCCAGAGGTAGTCCATTTCTCGAGACAAGATGACATAGTTCTTGAGTAGTGAAGTACTTTCTCGAGAAGTAGTTCTGAAGTTCTCGAGTAGTATACTTGAGGTTCTCGAGAATCAATTTGGTAGTCGAGAGATATTTCTCGGGACTCAAACTTGTTTCTCGAGTAGTAATCTGTAGTACCTAAGTAGTAAATGTCTTCTCGAGAAATGAAGTCTAGAGAAGAATTTTCTTCAAATTCTGAAGTATAGCCCGATCCGTTAACTCTGTTGTTAGTCCTTTTTCTTCATTCTTCTTTGTTGAGCATGCCAAGTTCTGTTTTGAAGAATGAGAACTTGGCCTCGTCTAGTGGCTTCATGAAAATGTCTGCAACCTGCTTGTTAGTTGGAACATACTAGAGATTGTTGTCTCCATGCTTTGCATGCTCCCTGATAAAGTGCTACCTCATCTCTATCTGTTATGTCCTACTGTGAGAGACTGGGTTATTGGTGATTACGATTGCACAGGAGGAGTCACGAAACATTGGAATGTTCTTTAACTTCATATTGTAGTCTTTAAATTGGTTCTTTATCTATAGAAGTTGTGCACAACAACTGCCTGCAGAGATATACTCTGGCCCAGCTGTTGAAATTGCAACACAATTATTCTTCTTTCTGCTCCAGGAGATAAGCCTTCTTCCTAGGAATTGACAAGTCCCAAAAGTGCTTTTCACGTCATCTTTGCTTCCTGCAAAATCAGCATCTGAAAAACCAATTAGTTCACTATCATTACTTCTTGGGTACTATAAGCAAAGATTTGGTTTACCTTTAAGGTATCTCAAAATCTACTTTTCAGCAGTGTAGTGAGATTCCTTAGAGTTCACTTGGAATATAGCACACACACATGTTTAAAACATTATGTCCGGTCTACTAGCAGTAAGATAAAGCAAGGATCCAATTTTGCTTTTGTACTTGGTTTCATTAAAAGGTTTTCCTTTCTCATCCTTGTCCAGAGATATAGCTGAACCCATTGGAGTCCTCATAGAGGTTGCGTTCTCCATTACAAATATCTTAATTAACTCCTTGGTGAATTTCGTCTGAGAGATGAAAGTTCTATCTTTAGATTGTTTCACCAAAAGTCCTAAAAAATACTTCAGCTCTCCCATACTGCGCATTTCATACTTCCCTTGCATATGTTTGGAAAACTTTTTGCAAAGGTTGTCATCAGTAGAATAAAATATGATGTCATCAACATAGATTTGCACTATAAAAATCTTGCCTTTTATTTCCCTAAGAAATAATGTCTTATTTATCTTCCCCCTTGTGAACTTGTTCTCAAGAAGAAATCTAGACAGCGTCTCATACCAAGCCTGAGGAGCTTGTTTCAATCCATATAAAGCTTTAAATAAAAGATAAACATGCTCAGGATGGTTACAATCAACGAAACCTGGAGGTTGTTCCACATACACTCCTTCTTTTATGTCACCATTAAGGAAGGCCGACTTCACGTCCATCTGGTGTACAGTGAAGCCCTTAAGTGTTGCATAAGCTAGGAACAACCTGATTGCCTCCAGCCTTGCCACTAGAGCATACGTCTGATTTAAGTCGATTCCTTCTTCTTGCTTGTATCCCTTGGCGATGAGTCTGCCCTTGTTCATACTTTTTATTCTATCTTCGTCCATCTTATTCCTGTACACCCACTTTGTTCCGATAACGTTCTTACCTTTGGATCTTGGAATAAGCTTCCAGACTTGGTAGCGATATAATTGATTCAGTTCTTCTACCATTGACATTATCCCAGATCTGTCTGAGTTTGCATCCTCAAACTTCTTTGGTTCAACCTGCGAGTGGAAACTTAAATATAGATTTTCATTAGTTGTACCTCTGCGAGTTCTAACACCATCCCGGGGATTTCCTATGATTTGATCAATTGGGTGATCCTTCAAGTGTCTGAGCTCTAAGGTTCTTGCATTTGGAACTTCCTCTATTACTGGAGTGACTTCATCAATCTGGATGCCGTCTTTATTATGGTGATCATCCTCTCCAATTGGGGTTGGAGTGGTGATCTTGTTGAACTTTTGAACTGTTTCTCCAGTCGGCTCATCCATGTTTAATTCCTTTAGTCTTGAACCTGCATCTTCAACAAACACTCAAGAAGAGCTGCCTTGCAACAAGCTCGTCTCATCAAATACAACATTGTTAGATTCTTCTACAACAAGGGTATTTTTTATTAAAAATCCTATATACCTTACTATGGCTACTATAACCTACGAAAATACATTCAAAACTCGTTTCACTAAATTTAGTCATGTGATACTTCCTATTGTTAAGTACGAAGCATTTACTACCAAAGATTTTAAAATATGAAATAATCAGTTTCTTGCCATTTAGTAGTTCGTAAGGTATCTTATTATGGTTATTGTTTATGAGTGCTCGATTTTGCACGTGACAAGCAGTGTTGACGGCTTCAGCCCAGAAATATTTCGGTAGTGAGGCATCACATAACATGGTTTTGTAAGCCTCTATGAGTGTTATATTCCTTCTCTCAGCAACTCCGTTCTGTGGAGGAGTATGAGGAGAGGAAAACTAATGAAAGATACCAAGACTTTCACAAAATTCTATCATTGCCCCATACTTGAACTCTGTTCCATTCTGACTCCTGATTTTGACAACGGAGCAGCTATATTCATTTTGAATATGCTTGACAAAATTAGTGAAGATATCAAAGGTATCTGACTTGTGTTTTAGAAAGAACACCCACACAAAGCAAGAGTAATCATCAAAAATAACCAATATATAATCATTACCTCCCAAACTTCTAATTTTCAGTGGAACGAACAGGCCCATATGAAGTAGGTTTAAACACCTATTAGAATCTTTACCCATAATGCTTTTAAAGGTAGTCCTTATTTGCTTGCATTTTACACATGTGTGACTTGGTCTATCTTTAATACACTTAATGTTGGGTGCATCACATACTGAATTAAGAGAAAATAATTTATTAATAGTTTTGTAATTTATATGTGCTAATCTCTTATTTCATTAGTCACTAAGAGACGCACTATCTTTTGCCAAAAAACACACTAGCGTAGAAGAGTCTATGAAAATAAAATTTAAACAAAATATATTTCTACTACGACTTCCTGATAGAATCGTCGCTAAGTTCTCGGCGGATTTTATCAAACACTTGTCTGCATGAAATTCTACTATGTATCCTTTGTCGCAGAGTTGGCTTATGCTTATAAGATTGTGTTCCAATCCTTCCACATAAGCCACATCTGATACGGATACACTACCATTACTAATCATACTGTAGCCTTTTGTAATACCTCTATTAGAACCTCCAAAGATGACCTTTGGCCTGTTCATGACTTGATAATAATTCTAGAGTAGGCTTCTAGTCCTGGTCATGTGCCGAGAGCATCCACTGTCCAAATACCAAATGGCATTTTTGTGGCCTTTGGACATTCCTGCAAAAGTAGAATCAAGTTGCCTTAGGAACCCAAACATGTTTGGATCCTTGGTCTCTAGTTAGCATACTCCCTCAAGGTGTGTTAACATTATGAATGGTCTTTCTCAAATTACTAACTTGAGGAGTATCATAATACTTGGGGTTAAACCAGCTATCTATGGTAAAGTGTCACATTTTACCAGAACACCAACTAACTAACCTATTGTATCTTTTCCTAAAGCTCTCCTGCTTGACCTTTTAAGAGTGTGGTCTAGCAGGGGAAGATGACATGGAGGTAGAAGCTTCATGGTGATGGCACTCACATGACTTCTTCTCCTTAAGAGGCTTTTCCACAACTGGTTTTACTCTTGGAGATTTCTTGATGTTATAACCATTACAATAAGGGCCATAGCATTGAAGAGTGATCTCCTCATAAGATGCCTTGAAGACACTTTCACGAAAGTTTCGGGGACAAGTCCATCCTTGGTACCGAGACTTCGGCTCTACATAAGTAGGCCTGACAAAGTGACCGTAGGATGAGTTATGATCAAACTCGTTTGTTGGAAGGATAACCTTTTTAAACGAAGTTTGGTCTTGAGGAGCTTTTCCATTCTCCTTTGTTAGAGCCTTCTTGGAAGCCTTATTTCACCTTTGGGCTATATTTCTCCTATAAGATTTACAAGGGGAAGCCATATGGCCTAAGAAAGCTCCTTTACCCTGAGCAGAGAATTCATCCACAAGTGGAAGGACTGTCTTGGGCTTGGAGAAACTTTCAACAAGTTTCTTTTCAGCTGCAAGTTGTTCTTCCAACTTTTTAATGATTTTCTCCTTCAGGTTCAGGTGCTCGAGAGCCTTATTATATTCTTCCATCTCATCATGGAATTCCTTTCTAAGTGAGTCCATCATTATAACTTCCTCCCTCTGATTGCTCTCCTCAGTCTTAAGAGATTTAATTTCCTTAGCCTGAGCTCTTGTGACTCTTTGACATTTATCGAAAACCTTAATCAACTATTTGTATTTAGTCATGAGTTCAGATTCAAGATCAGATGAATAGTCCTCATGATCATGGTCAGAAGCATCTGATTCTAAGAGAGGGGTCTGTGAGTTTACCTTCCCAGTGAATTGGGGTTCTTCTTCTTCATCTATATGTGCCATGAGCCAAAAATAAGCTTCCTCATCATCACTAGACTCAGAGGAGTTTGTGTTAGTGAGGGTTTTTGCCCTCTTGTCTACCAGGCTTCTTTCAGTCTTCTTCTTATTATAAGAAAACTTCTTCTCCTCTCTTCTTCCACCCTTCTTATTCTTGTGAGGGCAATCAGTTATAATGTGTCTTGGCTTAGTGCAACAATAACAAACAATGTCAGAAGAAATATGTTTGTTCAGTTTAGAGTGATACCTATCTTGGCTACTTGAGACTTTCTTGTGACAATCACCATAATGACGCGATCTTCTGAACAAGGCATCATTGCATCTCCATTATTTCTTCTTGTTCAAGAACTGTCTTGAGAGAAGATAAAACTCACCTTCCGATATCTTTGAGCCTGAGGTACTTGACACTGAAGCTTCTTCTTCACTCTCTAAAAGTCAAGCCTATGGGTAGAAAGTCACCTAGGGGGGGTGAATAGGTGATCTATTAAAATTCTTTATAGTTCTTTTAACTTTAGTAATGTGCCCTAATGTAATTTAGAATATAAGCTATACCAAGCATAAACAATAGAATAATAAGAACTGATCACAACATACACAGCAAAGAACACAATACACAGCATAAGGGACACACCAAGTTTATAGTGGTTCCCCTATCTAGGGTACATCCACTTTCCCCGTTCTTCCTAGTAATGTGCTGGATAAGGTTATAGCTCCTCCTTCATAACTTGGATACTCAGATCCTACAAGCCTTAGTTTCTCTCCAAGAAACCTACACTCAGACCCACTGGTCCTACCTCAAAGATATCTCAATCTCCTACCTCGGAGATCTCTTTAATCTCCAACCTCAGCCATTATAGATTAGGCCTACAATCTCAGTGATTTAGCCCAAATCACCTACCTCAGATTCACCCAGAATCCTACCTCAGTCTTTATAGATTAGGCTTGCAAAACTAAGAGAATAAGATCTCCTACCCACTCAGATCTCTAGGAGATCTTACAATGAAATTTGATCGAAACAAATTACAGAAAAACAGAAAACCTTTTATCTGTTG
The DNA here is from genome assembly GCA_039513925.1 of Platanthera zijinensis. Lineage (NCBI taxonomy): Eukaryota > Viridiplantae > Streptophyta > Magnoliopsida > Asparagales > Orchidaceae > Platanthera > Platanthera zijinensis. The sequence goes on from CM077092.1 coordinate 99,940,580, forward strand.
GATCTGTGTGTATAGATCTTTTCATTCAGCTGCAGTTTGATTTCTTCTTGATAAATCAGCAGGCTAAATTGAATTTCTTCTGAATCTGCTACTTCTTAATGAAGATAAGATCGAATAGTTTGAAGATGCTGAAGAATATATCACTTAATCCCCAGATCAACCTTAAAAAAGGGATCTGAAGACTTTCTTGAAGATCAACTTCTTCTTCTCTTTCTACTTCTTGATTTGTCTTTTAGAATAGTGAGAGAATGATGAATAGAATAAAATCGGTTCCTATCTTCTAAAGGCAACACCTCAAATATATAGAAATCTCAGATGGCTTGGACTGGTATTGATGACATTAGCAACTGCCAGCAAATCCTTCCTTGAACTGTCTTTATAGAAGTGAAGCCTTCTTACGTCGACCAGAATGATCTGACAAGTCTTGACAAAATTGATGTTGACTCAGCACCTTCTATCATATAAGTGTTGAAGTAGACAAGTTGTCTCGAAATCTGTGTTGAGACATCTTTTACAGACCCACCACTTCCATACTTAGAATAGATTTCATCTCAGAACAGAAAGTGTTGAGATAGTATAGTTATGTCGACACATCTGTTATTTGTGTCGACACATCTATTATCTGTGTCGACACATCATAGTTCTGCCTTGTGTCGAGACAAGAGGAATTCTCTCGACACAACTGTTATTTGTGTCGACTGCTGATCTGCCTTGTGTCGACACAGAAGTATTATCTCGACACATCTTCTGTTATCTGTGTCGACACATCTTAGTTCTTCCTTGTGTCGAAACAGAAGTATTTTCTGGAAACATCTCCTATTATCTGTATTGACTACTGATCTACCTTGTGTCGACACAGAAGTATTGTCTCGACACATGCTGTCTCAACACATGGACTTAGAATAATTTCTTCAACTTTGAACCTGCACATGTAAACTTAGCATCCATCAAGTACACCTTTGGGTATATCATTGCGTTGTCAAGGGGACTTCTCCAGATCAGGTACATTGTTCCCAATGTAACCAACAATCTCCCCCTCTATGGAGAAGTCATAAACTTAAATAAATGATATAGACCAACATAGTAATCTTGATGATTATAACATAAAAGATTTAAACATTCAACTAGATGAACTTTTATAACATAAAAAATTTAACATTCAACCATATGAACTTTTACAGCAGAAATAAAAATTGACCATAAAATATTCTTATACCAAAAAGTTATCAGTATCAAAATTACAATGAGCTTATATAGAATTAAATTAATTCTAAGCAAAGTAAATACATCCTAAGACTGATCTGGTTCTATAATCACAATGCCTTTCCCTGACTGTACTTTGGCCTGAATAGATGGGATACTTTCATCAACAGCCTGCTTGTCTTTCTTGTTCTTGATGCTGGGAAGCTGTTCAGCCTTAATTGTTTATCTTTAAAAATAATGAAAGGGCTTAAGAAAGTATTTGCATGGTTCAATAGCAATAGCAGAAATTAAACCTTCCTACTGCTCCCTTCTGAACTTATAGATAACAATTTGTTTCTCTTCATGCTTCCTCCATTCCTGCTCTGAATACCACTTTATCATGTTTGTTGGCCATGACTCCTTTCCATGAGGTAAGAATGATGTCCCTTGATTTTGGACTCCATTGTTAAAAGTCAGGCCTCTCTTCAGCCTATTCTCTAAATCTTTTCTTTGATAATTGGACCTCTCTCTCCCTTTGTAGAGCAGCATCAGACATTTCCACCTCTTAAGAATTAACTCTATTTTATACTGAGGTGGTCTATACATAAATTGAACTTCATTATGAATGTCCTCAAACTGTGAAGGAGGGTATATGATTATGTTTGGCTCCTGAGCAATTCCTTCAATCAAAGCTGGTTGCCAGCCAGACTCTGTATCTTGATCATCATCACACATAGGAGGGTATCCTAGTGTGGCTCTTATGCTATTAGAAGTCCATTTTGCATGTTCTGAGGTAGCCTTGACCATCACTCTCTCCCCCTTTTTAACTTCTCTCCCAATATGATCTCTCAGATCATCCTTTTGAAATTTCACTTGATCAACCACATGATGGTTCCTTGTGGCGTAGTATATCTTAAACTTTGTCATTTGATCAGAAATAGCCTTTGATGAATTCTTTATAGCTTGCAGCTGAATCAACTATAAGCTTGGTCTTTAACACAGTTAGTTGAGTATTTACTTTAGCCTCTAAGGAAGTGGATTGATCGTCCATCTTCTTTAGAGTGATCGTATGAATTTCCATCAGGTTTTCATTTAGTCTCTTCTAATTCTCAACACTAAAGCCTTGTTTTTGCAATATATCATCTATTTTAACATTTAACTCTTGTTGTTGCTGTGCAAGATAAACCACTGCATTGCCTCCTTTGTGAAAACAATCAGTCATTTCTTTCATCAGCAGATTCACTTCAAATCCTATTGACTTTATGTCTTGAGCAAGGTGGAACTCCATATCCATCCTATTATCATCCACTTACTTTTCTTGATAAGTTCTTTGTTTGTCTAGCATTATCTGCAGCTGAACCATGGGAGAACTCTCATCTATTGATGCAGGTGGAGTGGACTGGAGTGACTGTAAAGCTTTCTTATAGCTATGACTCTTCTTTCTCCTTTCATATATTCTGGTTTGTTCTTGCTTTGTGTTGTTTCCCTTATCAGAGTCAGATGAACTGGTAATTTCAGCAGTTGTGTCTACATCAACTTGTGCTTCAGTTCTAGTCTTATAAGAATTGGCTGATTGCTCCCCCTCAACTGCTATACCCTGTTGATCAAGGTGTATTTCTACTAGACTTTGTTTAGGTTATTTAACTTCTACAGGAGCTACATTTTCTCTATGAGGATCTGTTATATCCCCCTGGATGTGAACATCCATCCCTGTTGTGTCATCAAGATCTTTATCAGGAGATTTTTTTTCATAATATCAGACATATTTTCATCTTGTTGTGTATTCAGATCTTTGAGAACATCCTGTACTATGTCAGTGATAATTTCACTATCTAACACAGTTTTTTCATCCATGGTTTTCTCTGTATTGAATGTTGTAGAGGATTGTAACTCCCCTTGATCTGATCCCTAGTTTTAGTTATAACACTTGGAGTTTTCCTTTGGATTCTTACTTCAGCTCCATCTGAACTGAAATTGATCCGCTCTTCTGAATCACTTGAGGATTCACTTTATTCTTGTAATGGTTTCTTGTTCTTGATATCCTTAGGCTTATGTGGTTCTGGTGTATCTTTGACCAAGACTCTGTCCCATCTAGACAAAATCCTTATGTCCATCCGTCTCATGTGATTTATCTTTGAACCCAATTTTTGATTGAGTTCACCAGGAATCACTTTATTCAGATACAAACTCTATATTCTACCCAGGTTGGGTTTCTGGATACATTCAGCAATTAAGTCAAACAACCGTCTGCTCTAGTCTGTCTGAAATTTGAAAATGATCCTATTCATTATCTCAAACATGTGAACTGAGATTCTGTCATGTGCATCTACCTTGCACAACAGAACCTTCCCAACAATTTCATATAGAAATTTTCCATGGTTGTTCATAACTTTCCTATTCAGTGAACTCCCAATCTTGGAAACTGATTCAAAACCACACCATTGAAGTCCAGCAGTAGTATTGGTGGAGTCGACTATATCTTCTTATTTTACTCTAGGTAATTGAAATACCTGGGCCAACCGTTAGCCTGCGATCTTGACCTTCTGTCCATTTACGGTTGATTTGATCTTTTTGGCGCAAGAATTGATCGAGGTGTTTATCAAAAGTTCTGTTACTTCTCTTTTCCATATGATAATCGGCTCAGATAATAGATATTCAAGTCCAGCTTATTGGATTAGGCCAATGACATTTGTAATCTCTTCGTCTGCCGATTTGAATCCTTGGCGCACCAGTTCTTATCCCTCATTGATATTATCATCCATCCTTAGAGGCATTGTTGTTGATTTTGAAATTGTAGAATAGAGAAATTTACGAAAGTCGATAACAGAAAATCTTTGTTTCAACACTAAGCAAGAGAGAAGGATCTGGTAGAGAATTTCAATAGTTTATGTCCTTTTTATAGGCCATTCTACTAAGAAGGTGAAAGGGCGCGTCGCCTATAGACATATTCATAATTTTGGAAAAATCCCTTAGGTCAACACTCAGAACTTGTCGACAGAGAAAATGTGTTGACTTGTGTCGAAACACCTATAGCCATCGCGACAAGCAGTGTCGACACACTTCCTTGTGTTGAAAAAGGACAATGTAGATTGTGTCGACACATATACATAAATTGTGTCAACAACCCTATTTTGTGTCGACACACTTGATTTGTCTCGACACAAAATATACTTAGCCTAATTTTTGACTCCTGAATTATTGACTCCTAATCCTGATGATGTCCATATTTTGATGTGACAGCTGGATAGTAGTCTTGCTATTTTGTTGACTTAGTCTAAGTTTAGGCTTATTCAAGACTTAGCATGCCTAGCTCAAATTTGAAGAAATTAAACTTTTCTTCTTCAAGTGGTTTTGTAAATATGTCAGTTATTTGCTTATCAGTAGGAACATATTCTAAATGATGTCATTGTTTTCTACATGTTCCCTAATGAAATGATATCTGATTTCAATGTGCTTAGTTCTACTATGAGATACAGGATTATTTGCAATTGAAATAACACTAGTTGAGTCACAAAATAATGTAGATTTACCTATCCGTAACTGATAATCTTGTAGCTGATGCTGAATCCACAGAAGTTGAGCACAGCAATTCCCAGCTGAGATGTACTCAGATTCAGCTATTGATATGGCTACACTTGTCGTCTTTTTACCACTCTATGAGACTAGCCTTCTACCCAGGAATTGACATGACCCTGAGGTTCTTTTCCTGACTTCTTTACAACCTGCATAATCTGCATCTGAAAATCCTATTAGTTCAAAATCACTACTCCTAGGATAACAAAGGCTAAGATTTTGTGTGCCCTATAGATATCTCAGAATTCTTTTGACTGCATTGTAGTGAGATTCTTTAGGGCAAGCTTGATATCTAGCACAGATACAAGTAATATACATTATATCTGGTCTACTTGTAGTTAGATAAAGTAGTGATCAAACTATCCCTCTATACAATGTAATATAAACTAGCTTTCTAGCAATATTCTTGTCCAAAGACATGGTTGATCCCATAAGGAGTTCTCATAGTACTTGCTGTTTCCATGCCATACGTTTTGATTAACTCCTTGGTGAACTTTTATTGACTTATGAAAAGTCCATCTTGGGATTGTGTTACTTGGAGACCCGGGAAAAATTTAAGTTCTTCCATGCTACCCATCTGAAATTTACTTTGCATTAGCTTAGCAAATTTAGTGCAAAGTGAATCATCAGTATAACCAAATATTATGTCATCAACATATATTTGTCCTAAAATTGTCTTACCTTTGACATCCCTTAGGAATAGTGTCTTGTCAATCTTTCCTCTTGAGAATTTATTCTCTAGAAGGAATTCTGACAGAGTCTCATACCAAGCCCTTGGAGCTTGTTTTAATCCATAGAGAGCTCTAGAAAGTAAATAGACATGAGAAGGTTTAGTTGGATCAACAAAACCAGAGAATTGTTCTACATATACTTTTTCCTTGAGGTTGTCATTCAGAAAAGCTGACTTAACATCCATTTAGTATACTTTGAAACCTTTGCAAGCTGCATAGGCAAGGAAGAGTCTTATAGCTTCCAACCTAGCCACTGGTAAATAGGTCTGGTCAAAGTCTATTCCTTCTTCTTATCTATTACCCTTTGCAACCAGTAGAGCCTTATTTCTTATTACCACTCCATTTTCAACTAGTTTATTTCTGTTAATCCATTTTGTTCCAATGATATTGTAATCATCAGGTCTTGGAACTAACTTCCAGACCTTTCACCTCTTGAATTGTTCAATTCTTCTTGCATTGCACCAATCCAAAATGATCCATATTTGCTTCTTCAAACTTCTTAGGTTATGTTTGTGACAGAAAACTTGAATACATCACTATGTTATGATGCCTGCTTCTTGTGGTAATTCCTTGAGCAGCATCACCTATGATCAATTCTATTGGATGATCCTTTAGGTGCCTGACAGCTACTGGTAGTATCACTTCTTCTCCTGGACCATCTAGATTTTGCTGTTGAGTTGTTTCTCTAGGTTCTTCCTGTCCCAGTACTTCTTCAATATTGTTGATTTCCTCTTGCAAATTATGCTTGCCTATATTTGTATCTTCCATGGACAGTTCTTTTAGCCTCAAGTCCACTTGTGTTGTGTTTGAAGTACCTGTCTTACCATCATAGAACATAGAACTTTCATCAAATACAACATGGACTGACTCCTCTACAACTTGATCCTTCAAGTTATAGACCCTATAGGATTTGCTATGGTTGTTATAACCAACAAATATCCCATCATAAGACTTTTCATCAAACTTGGTTAAGTAGGTTTTTCCATTATTTAAGACAACATCTACATCCAAAGATTCTGAAATAGGTTATGTTTGGTTTTCTGCCCTTCATAAGTTCATAAGGATTTTTATTTAATCTCTTGTTGATTGAAGACCTATTTAGAACATGATATGCTGTGTTAATTGCCTCAACCTAGAAATATTCTGGAAGTCAGGAATCACTTAGTAAGGTTCTACACGCTTCACTGAGAGTTCTGTTTCTCCTCTCTGCTATTCTATTTTGCTGGGGTGTTTTTGTGAAGAAAATTCTTGTTGAATCCTAGTTCTTCATAAAACTTTGTCATACAATCAGATTGGAATTCAGTTCCATGGTCACTTCTCATTTTGACCACATTACTGTTAAGTTCATTCTGAATTTATTTCACAAAATTCATGAAGAGATCAGGAGTTTCAAACTTTTTCTTTAAGAAGAATACCCAAGTAAATTTGGAGTAGTCATCAACAATTACAAAAGTATAGACTCTCCTTCCTAAGCTATGAAATGGCATAGGAGCAAACAAGTCAATATGTAGGAAGTATAAACACCTCACAGAGTCTTTGGATTCACAGCATTTGAATGAAGCTTTAGTCTACTTGCCTTTTTGGCATGCTGGGCAGATGCTCTCCTTAGTGCATCTCATGTTAGGACCATTACTAAAAAGCTCCTTGCTGTATAGTTTGCCTAAAGCCTTATAGTTCAAGTGGGCTAGCCTCTTGTGCCATATAACACATTTTGAAGCTTTCTCACTTGCAGCTAGACATAGGGGTGAGTCAGACATAATACATAGGAAGTTTAAACAGTATACATTTCCACATGTAGTGCCAGTCAAGTTGACCTCTTGGTCACTTGATCTTTTTATTAGGCACTCATCTCTGTGGAACAATGTGTCATATCCCAAATCACAAAATTGACTTATGCTTAAAAGGTTGTGTTGCAACCCTTCCAAAAAGTTACATGAGTGATTGTGACTAGACCATTTGTGATCTTACCAAAAAATTTGGTGATGCCTTTGTCAGCTCCTCCAAAGATTACTTTTGGTTCATTTTCCAAGGAATATATTCCCTCAGATTTCTTCTTATTCCAGTCATATGTCTGGAGCATCCACTAACCAAGTACCAGATTGGTCTGGATCTTGGACATTCCTGCAAAATAAGAAATTACTTTTCCTTAGGACCGTAAATAATTGTGGGTCCTAGGTTCTTATTAGCTGTGACTCTATCAAAGCCACCAATTGATCTCTTGAAAGGAATTGTCTTCAGACAATGAGGTACTATTGGATTATACCAGCAATCTAGGGGAAAGTGTCCTATCTTTCCACAGCACCAACATTCAACTCTATTATTTCTCCTTTTAGGAGGAACAAAAGATTCTTTGTGCCGATTCCCCTTTGGACATGATTCAGCACTTTTGGCTTTTTCTTGATTGTGAACACAAGATGGGTCTTGTCTCACAGCCTTAAGATGTTTTCTTGGATTATTAGATTGTACAGCTGATTGTGGAATGGTCTAACACTTTGACCCCTTTTGCTTTTTTTCCCTTCTTCTCTTTGGTTTAATAAACCCCAAACCACCTCTAGGTTTTCCTGAGAAGGTGTCTATAATAGGCAAAATAGTCTCTGGTTTTGAGAACTACTCAACCAATTTCCTTTCATTTAGGAGTTTGGTTTCAGCTCCTTATTGATTGCATCCTTTTTATTAATTCCATTTATTTGGTCATAAATGATCTTGGTTAAATTTGTTAACTTAAACCCCTGAAGAACAAGTTTTTGAGTATCCATCTTGTGATGATTCTCAAGTCTTTGTAGTGATGTAATTTCTATAGCTTATTCTTTAACAAGCTTCTTTCTTTTGACTAAAGCTACTAGCAGTTTACCAAACCTAAGTATGAGTTGCTTATGTTCAGTCCCTGAGTTAATCTCATGTGGATCAACCAGTAATTTACCTGAGTTTGCCTCATCTCCAGTCTCATAGCCAGAAGTCTTAGTGCAGGAAGAGTTATCATAAATTATCTGAGAATTCTCACAGTTGTGAGTTCCAGTTTTTTGATCATCAGCTATAGCCATCAGATTGATTTCCATGTCTTCTTCAAAGTCACCATAGGATAATTAAGTTGTTGAGTTATTTCCTTTGTAGATGGCTCTTCTGATGAGCTCCTCCTCATATGAATACAACCCCACATGTTCTTCTTCTGACTCAGTTGAATTAGAATCACGGTCAGACAAGGTCTTTGTCTTCTTAGCCATCAGACCTTTTTCTGATTTCTTATCCTTGAAGAACTTCCTTTCTTTTGAAATTCTTTTCTCCTTTGTTTTTACTGGGCAATCAACAATGACATGCCCAGGCCTGTACAACAAAAACAAATAATATCAGTCTTAGATTGTATGTTCTGATTGGAGTCATCCCTGATCATAGATTTGTCACTGTGTTTGTCTTTGCTTTTGTGAAAACTAGAACCAGAAGGTTTCCTATTGCTCCATTGTTTTCTTCTTCTTAACATCTTCTTGAACTGCCTTGTAAATAAGGCAAGTTCATCATCTGATATCTCTTCTGAAGAATAGCAAGGTCCAATGTAATCTTTCTTTTCATCTCTTCTAGGTGATGATGGAATTTCCCTTCTAGTTTTTATGGAAGAGTCAGCTTTGAAGTCCAATGATTTAGACTGAGATGATTGTCTTGTAGTTTCTGCTTCAGCTTTTCTTGAATTGAGTTGATGCTCATGTGACATTAATTTCCCCAATAAGTCTTGGGGAAGCAGATTTCTCAGATTTCCCTTTTCCCTTTCTGCACAAATCTTGATATCCCATTCTTTATTTAAGGATCTCAGGAACATGTCATTCAGTTCATAGTTTGAGAAGTTTCTCCCATAGTTTCTCAAGTCATTGACTATTCTAAAGAACTTTTCATATGTTTGTTCAATAGAATCAATCTTACCTTGTCTAAATGCCTCATATTGCTGGTTAAGGAATGACCTTCTGTCATCTCTCACCTCTGTTGTACCTTCCATATACACTATCAAGGTATCCCACATTTCCTTAGAAGAATTATAGTGCACCAGATTTTTAAATGTGAAGTTGTCTATAGCACTCACTATTATGTTCTGTGCTCTTTTTTCCATAGTAGCAAGTATGACCTCATCCTTTGTCATTTCTGACAATTTCTTGGGAGTTTGAATATTTGCATCTAGGACAGATGATTTCAAGGGCACATAGGGTCCTTCTTGAATTATAATAAAGATTCTTGGGTCTGAAGCCTCCATGAACAGTCTTACTCTTTGTTTCCATATAGCAAAATTGTCCTTAGTGCAGATGGGAAATTTCATAGAACTGAGTCCTCTGTTTGATACAGAAGCCATAGGTCAGATAAACTTCAACTACCCTTAGGATCCTTTCTAAACGGTTAGGTATATCTTTAGATAACCTCCCTCTGATACCACTTGAAAGTCAAGCCTATGGGTAGAAAGTAACCTAGGGGGTGAATAGGTGATCTATTAAAATTCTTTGTAGTTCTTTTAACTTTACCAATGTGCCCTAATGCAATTCAGAATATAAGCTGTACCCAGTATAAACAATAGAACAACAAGAACAGATCACAACATACACAACAAAGAACATAGCACACATCACAAGGGACACATCATGTTTATAGTGGTTCCCCTATCTAGGGTACATCCACTTTATCCCTTCTTCCTCACTAGCAATGTGCTAGATAAGGTTATAACTCCTCCATCACAACTTAGATCCTATGATCCTAGAAGGCTCAGTTTCTCTCCAAGAAACCTACACTCAGACCCAGTGGTCCTACCTCAGTGATATCTCAATCTCCTACCTTAGAGATCTCCTCAATCTCCTACCCCGGCCTTTATATATTAGGCCTATAATCTCAATGATTTACCCAAAATCACCTACCTTAGATTCACCCAAAATACTACCTCAGCCTTTATTGATTAGGCTTATAAAACTCAGAGAATAAGATCTCCTACCCACTGAGATCTCTAGGAGATCTTATAATGAAATTTGATAAAACAAATTACAGAAAAACAGAAAACCTGTTATCTGTTGGATCTTTATGTACATATCTTTTCATTCTGCTATAATTTGATTTCTCCTTGATAGATCAGCATGTTGAATTGAATTTCTTCTGAATCTGCAACTTCTTGATGAAGATCAGATCGAATAGTTTGAAGATGCTGAAGAACAGATCACTTAATCCCCAGATCAACCTTAGAAAAGGGATCTGAAGACTTCCTTGAAGATCAACATCTTCTTCTTTTTCTAATTCTTGATTTGTCTTTTAGAATACTGAGAGACTAATGAATTTAATAGAATCGGTTCCTATCTTCTGAAAGAAGCACCTCCTATTTATAGATATCTCAGACGGCTTGGACTGGTATTGATGACATCAGCAACTACCTACAATTCCTTCCTTGAACTTTCTTTATAGAAGTGAAGCCTTCCTATTTTGACCAAAATGATCTGACCAGTCTTGACTAGATTGATGTTGACTCAACACATTCTGTCATATAAGCATTGAAGTAGACAAGTTTTCTCGAAATCTGTGTTAAGACATCTTTGACAGACCCAACACTTTCATACTTAGAATAGATTTCATCTCAGAACAGAAAGTGTTGAGATAGTATAGTTGTGTCGACACATCTGTTATTTCTGTCGACACATCTGTTATTTGTGTAGACACATCTGTTATTTCTGTCGACACATCTGTTATTTGTGTCGACACATCTTAGTTCTACCTTATGTCGAGACAGAAGTATTGTCTCGACACAACTTTTATTTGTGTCGACTGCTGATTTGCCTTGTGTCGACACAGAAGTATTGTCTCGACACATCTTCTATTATCTGTGTCGACACATCTTAGTTTTTCATTGGGTCGAGACAGAAGTATTGTCTCGACACATTTTCTGTTCTCTTTGTTGACTGTTGATCTGCCTTGTATCGACACAGAAGTATTATCTCAACACATGCTGTCTCAACACTCTGACTTAGAATAATTTCTTCAACTTTGAACCTGCACATATAAACTTAGCATACATCAAATATAGCTTTGGGTTTATCATTGAGTTGTAAAGGGGACTTCTCAAGATCAGGTACACTATTCCTAATGTACCAAACACTCTCTTCCTGTGCGGGAGCAGGAGATGCAACTTTTGACTTCCTTGAGATGTGTTCCTTTAGAGAGACAGACTTCTTGGATGAAGACCGACTTTTCTCTTCTTCAACTTTTCTGGAGTTTATCTGAAGTTCATATGAAATAAGCTTTCCAATGAGATTCCGAGGGTCAGTCTCTGCCAGCTTACCAAACTTCCGGATTGCCCAGACTTCGTTGTCCCATTCCTTAGTCTGGGATCTCAAAAATTTTTCATTCAGTTCTCCATTAGTGAAGACCCGGCCATAGACTCTTAGGCCATTGACAATCTTGAAGAAACTCTCAAATGTATCAGCAATAGAGTCCTTGGGACCTTGTCTGAATGCTTTATACTTCTGATTCAGAAGGGATCTTCTGTCATCCCTTACCTCTTCGGTACCTTCCATCGGGACAATAAGAGACTGCCACATTTCCTTGGCGGATTGGCAGTGAATTAGATTTTGCAACATAGAATCATCGACTGCACTAGCGATGATATTCTTGGCATTCTTGTCTAATGAGATAAGTGCAATCTCATCTTTATCAGTATCCATAAACTTCTTTTGAACTTTCTTTGTAGAGTCAATGGTGGAGGCTGTCATAGGAACATAGGGTCCTTCTTCCACTATCATACAAATCCATGGATATATAGCTTCCATGAAGAATTTTAGCCTTTCATTCCACATAGCAAAGTTAGTATTTGTGCACCAGGGAAGCTTAGCAAAATCCTTGGCTCTGTCCATGCTTTTATCCTCTAAAGACAACTAGGAGCAGATCTGTTCAAAGTGTTAACCTTTTGATGAACAACCTCCCTCTGATACCAATTGATGTTTTTAGTTGTCTACCTAAATCACCTAGAGGAGGGTGAATAGATGAGGTCTGCATTTTTTTGCGGAATAAAAACTTGAAAGAGCCGAGCGCAGAAAGTAAACAAACAAGCCACAGAGAACACAAGATTTATAGTGGTTCCCCAACCTTGGGTACATCCACTCTCCACCTCAATGATGTCGAAAAACGCTAGACTCTGCTACTTGACTATTATCTCGGAATGAAAACCAATCCTACAACTCGTAGCAACACCCCTATAACTCAATCCTAAAAATGGGATCTACACTTGGAAGAAAAACTTCCTACAAAACTCGGAGACAAAATCTCCTACAAGAGTTGAAATAGATTTTGCAACAAAATTATAATAAACTTCACTTCAGATCCGAGAACTTCAGATTTCTTCCTTCTTGAAAGTGAATCTCTGTCATAAATAGATCGAGGAAGAGTATACCGAAATCTCTGGATATAAAAAGAATGACATCAATACGATCAAGAAAGACATCTGTATAAGTTGAACGCCTTGATCTGTTGATCACTTCTTATTTTTGACCACTTGAATCGGAGAAGAGCGACAACGAGAATGACGATGAAGTGCTGCAGCTTTCCCGATTTAGAATGAATAGTACGATTCAGGATTTTTGATTTCGTGTGTTAGGGTTAGTCAATTTTGATAAGACCTTTTATAGGACAAGCCTAACGGTCATAATCATTAATGACTATACACGTGGAACAATAAGAATCGAGGTTAATTTTGAAATCGTTTCCATCTGGACTTAGGGAAAATTAGGATAAACATCTCCATTTGTCGAGTGAATAACATATTACTCGAGAACAGTATGTTTTTCTCGAGAAGAGGAAGTATGGTTCTCGAGAACAAGTCCTTATGGAAAATACGGGAAATGATATCTGGCTTCTCGAGAAGTGACTTCTATTTCTTGAGAACTAGATAAAGATTTCTTGAGAACTATCATGAATTCTCGAGAACAAAAAAACTTCTCGAAACGTAATTTCTTCTTACTTGAGTACTAATCTTCTGCTTCTCGAGACAAAGTCTTGGCCTTCTCGAGTAATGGCTTCTGTTACTCGAGTACTAGACTTAGAAAAATTTTGAAATGGTTTTTTAGTAAACTCGAGAAAGAGATTAGTCTTACTCGAGTACTCCATGGCTTTCTCGAGTACTAAATGAAGACTTCTCGAAAATAGCTTTTGCTACTCGAAAACTATACTGAGCAAACTCGAGAATTTTCTCCAACACTACTAGATTACAAGATGTCCTACTCGAGTAATGGACTTAGAAAATTTGTGACTTTCTGAAGATTTTCTTTCTTCAAGGAATTTCTGCAACTATTCTTTCTCCAATAACTTTAGTACCTGAGAATGAAGTGTGTCCCAATAGAGAGGCTACACATGAGTCAATACCAAGGATCACACAATGAGGGATTACATTGTATGGTCTTGTGTTTGGTGACTCATTGTAGACTGATATTGGTACACACTTGGCAATTATAACCTACAAGAACTCAACTTGGAAAGAGCATCAAATACAAACTTAATTCATCTTACTTCAAGGGTGACTTCATACAAATTTAGGTTATTGTGGATACAATACCAAACAAAGTCAAATTCCTTTTTTGCTTGTAATTCTAACTCTACATTGCGTATGCTAGACGTAGATTTAAGAAATTGAAAAATATTAATTCAAACCTACAACTAGAAAACCAAAATTTAAAAGCACATCCTAATGTATAAACCTATTGTGATGTGACTTGTTCTCCCTCCTTGTCTTTAGATAATATTTCTACACCTTGTATAGATTATAATGAATTAAAAGAAAAATATAATGTTCATGAAAAAGAGCTTCATTTTGCAAAAAAACAAAATGATAAATTATGTTTAGAAAACTCATCGTTAAAAAGTGATTGCACTGGATGCAAGAATTATAAAATTAAAATTAAAAAGATTGATGAGACTTATGAGGAATACAAAAATTAGTATGTATCTCATATCGAATCTGTAGTCTCCACTCTTAAAAATAGCACAATCGCGTACAACAAAGGTAGACATAATCTTAAAATTAAAAATAAAGAATTAGTTAAAAAAATCAACATGCTTATGGAAATTATGATTAAACACTCACAAAACATAACTCCTAAATTTCAAACAAAACCCAAAAGCATGTTCAATATGAATTGTCATATACCAACTAAGTTGACCAACGGGAGTCAAAAACGTCAAGCACGTGTAAATGAAATTCCAAAACAGAAAAATCATTTTTATTTGCAACCTTAAGTTACTCCCAGTTTAAAATAAAATGAATGTTAATTTCCTTCAAAGAATCGCTACACTATGAGTATTTACATTAAGCAACATAATCTTAACCCAGGGAACAATTTCAACATATCTAAACCTCCAACGCAATATTGTTCAACTGAAGTTCATCACATAAAGACTCGTAGAAATCTAAAAGGAAATTTATAACATAAAATTAACATTAAACCAAAGTATGAATGGAGGCCCATTATTCAAAATAGCGCACATATTCCACTCAAAAGGGTCCATTCATCATCACCTCCACACAATGTATCACGATGTGTTTGGGTACCCAAAGGAACCGTAACCTCTGGCTATTTTTGGATTCCTAAATCTCTTATCTCTTAACATCCACAATCTGCATGATGTAAGTTCCAAAAGATCTACATGATATCTTACTTCACGATATGCCTACTAGGCGGTCATTTTTCTCCATTTCTTATTTGCGTAAATAGGTTTATCATAGAACATTTCTTTTATTTCTATTCTGTGTTTTGAACTTCCACGATAGATAGTTTCAGGAGAGTAAGAGGAACAATAATAGTCATAATAAGCAGAGATGTCAACACAAATCTAATCAACAGAAATAAAGCTAATTCCATAATTGATATTTAGTTCAACCTGCTTTATTACAAAATAAAATATGTATAAATAAATTGAAGAAAGTTAATCCTCTGAAGAAGTAGGAGAAATGTTTAACTTGCTCATTATCTTCTTGAACATCTTCTTCATTCCCTTTACTTCTTTCGCCATTTGCCTGATCTCGCGACCTTGATCCTCCACCATACTGTAGATGTCCCTACTGGTTTCCTTGGGAGACTCGGTATGGTGTAACGGTGGCTGCAGTGCAGGTGGCCATGCTCGTGAGGAAGTAGGAATCTCACCTAGTTTATAGAATAGATGGGAGCTATTTGTAGGGTATGATGACCAGTCGATGGACGGGTACTTCTCCACCAGGATGCTCTTGATCACACTGCCCAAAGGCAATGTGTTTACCCGTTGGAGGTCGTGGGATTTGAGACGAAAGGTGTAGCGAATCATGGAGAGGATGAGATCCGATACACTGATGGATTTATCAGCAATGATACATTATGTCACCATTGTAAGCTGGGCCGTGATTTTCCTAGCGTCCCCAGCCTTGAACATGAGAGAGTGATATTGGACATCCTGGATGATGTATGCATCAGGAGTGAGTGTATCCATCGAAGTGATGAGATTTGAATTCCCCTCCACACCATGAAGAACCTCGTTCATCTCTCTCCAATTCCGAGTGGTTTTGAAGGACTCCACGATGTCGAGGAATGGACAGTTGGGCATCCAGACATATTTCCTATCGAGATTCGAGTGGAATATCGTCACTATCTCAGTCCCAATACATGACTGCACACCTCCACCAGTTGCGTGTGAGCGGGATCTCTGAGATTATTATAGAACTCTCGAGTGAGGACCACGGAGAATGGAGCGCCAGAGGAAATCACAAAAAGCACGTCCGCATTCTCCAAGTATACATAAATATGAGCGTACCGATCATCAATATCGATTATCATGGGCACGATCACTGTGGCCTCATCTATAGCGGGGAAGGTCGATGCAGGCACTCAGGAGCATTTTGATAAAATGCGGCGAGGAGGTTGGGAACTTGATGAAGCCATAAACTGAAATAAAAAACACGAAATCCTTCAGTCAAAAATAATAAAAAAAATCAAAGAATTCAGGTTCTGGATCCTACCACAATGCGGTAGTCTGTCACCGCTATGCAGTATCATGGTGGACTGTTATTCATCTTCATCGGCCGGATGGTTTTCAAAACTCCACTTTTGTAAAACTTTACTCAAAAATAGGTAGAAGACTTAGATCTAAGCTCATGCAAGGTAGATCGGTGAGAATAACTAAGATCCGTGAAGGAAAATCACAAATAAAACATGGAAAATCGTTGAAATCCACCCAGCTTATATTCCAATTCTGTATCTCACAAAAAACTTAATTTTTAAGTAGATCGGTCACTTGAAAACATCATCGATGCAAGGAACAAGCTTATACAAGATAGATTCGTGAAAAAGTCCATGATCCGTAGAAAAATTCATATATCAAACTTAAAATCAACGCAAAACCACCACAGATCTCATCCAAAATGACTTGACATTTACATCCTATACATCCAAAATTCATAACACTAGGAATTAGAGAGAGTGGGAGAGGAGACTACCTTAAACTATATACGAAAGAACCATTGAAGGAATCTTTCCGCAGAGGCATGAAAGCAAGGGAGTAGAAGTGCAGAACTTGATCTGAACCAATATTATATATATCCTGAAGCTACCGCGGCGAGATAACTATACCACCGACAGTAGCACTCTTTTTTTCTCTATTCTCTAAAAAATTTGAGCTAGTGTCTTCATTATCCCTGAGGTTCATACCAATGACAACATAAGACTCACCATGATGTGTCTCACAATATCGGTGGTGTAGGAGTGTTGTCATTAGGATCACTAACTTGTAATCTATGTCTTGTCCTTAATCCGGGATGGGTTCTAGTGGGTCCTTGTGTGATGCTGGGGGGAAAGAGTACTATTAGGTTGAGCATGTTCTTGTGTGGGCGTATGGGATTGACACCCCACCCTACGACACTTGTGCAGCTCCTCATGCCCATCCGTCCCTAGGTACGGGGCAAGAGTGAACACACATTGCTTATGTCAAGTGTGTTGTGAACAATCTCATGGGTTCTCCATCATAGCACGAATGTTATTTCATGCATCATAGTATTAAATATCATGCATAATACTCTATCGTGCAGTCCTATTTCTTTTGCATTTGTTTTTCATTTATTTGCTTGATTTGTCATTTATTTCATGTTTTTTGTCAAAACTTTAAACAAAAAAATATAAAACCAAAATAATAATAATAATAAACAAAAAATTTTGAATTGATCATTTTAAGGACACACATGGCTAGAACTTAGAGCATAATGCTTATGTATAATGTTTGAGTTAAACTTCTTAATCCATGTGAACATTGTCTACATGTTTCATGATGTGTCGAATCTATAAGTGTGTAGCTACTGAGTGCGAGTAGATATGTTAGTGTTCGTCAAATATGCCTCTAGTTATGTGTGAGGATTTAGATAGTGGAATGATGTCACACTATTCACACATCCATAGACAGAGTACGCTTGTAGAATGTATATGCTTACATACTATAACCCGTGATATTGTGTTTACTACGTTAGAAATACCTTGAATAATCAATGTCACAATACATATGCGTGTTTATTAAACGTAGAACTTTGGGCAGAATCTATAGTGGTAAATTCCTGTGTATATAAGTTAAAGTGTATCTATCTATGTGGGAAGATTTTGAATAATTTGGGGACCCTAAACAATTAAAGTAAATTTTGATAGCCCAACG
Organism: Platanthera zijinensis; assembly: GCA_039513925.1. Classification (NCBI taxonomy): domain Eukaryota; kingdom Viridiplantae; phylum Streptophyta; class Magnoliopsida; order Asparagales; family Orchidaceae; genus Platanthera; species Platanthera zijinensis. The sequence goes on from CM077092.1 coordinate 99,958,726, forward strand.
CGTCTAAATTAAAATGAATGCTATCAAATCTTGTGTCAAGTATTCCCCCAAGCACTACACACTCCTCCTGATAAGTCTTAATGAGCATTTTGAGGATGAGCACCTTGGTCCAAAAAATCTTTTTTATCTTGTGCACAGACAAGTACTTAAAGCTTAATTCTCCTAGTTTTAGACTTTGTATAACATGGATAGCAATGTGACGTGATTTTTCACTCTATTCCTTTCGCGATTGCATATTTAATTATTGTGATAAACATGTTATGAATGTTAATTCTACTTGGTGTTTGTCTTCTGATGCTACACACTCAAACGTCATTGCTCTATCTAACGCTTCCATGCATAAGAATTTGAATGAAACGACACTATATATCTATAGCACATACATTCTTACACACGATTTCTATTCATGACTTGTACAATGTCACTCTACATTAATTCTATAACTCTTGTAGCATTGTCCACTACATCGGTATGTGCTTAGTCTACTAGTGTTGTCTAATCTTTTGTAAATCTGAATGGTTATTTTAGATAAAATTATTTCTATGTTTTACACTCATCCATGTGACCTCTATGCTTCATATTTTCTGCTTTCATGCTTGGTCACCCCTATTGTTTTTCAGCTCTCGCTTCACTTTCTCAAAACGTGCACTGTTTACTATCTTTATCATGCTCATTATATATTGCATTTCGTGTATCCCGTGGATGTGTATTTGTGTTTCTGGTCCGGTCCATCCCCTTTCAATAATATCAAAGGGAGAGAATGGATGTTTCATGAGACATGGGTAAGTGTAGATCACATGTAGGGGGAGCTTCGTTCAATGTGTGCATGTAGGTAAGGGGGAGTATGTAGAACACATATATAGGGGAAGAGAGTGTAGGGGGAGCTATATAGAACCTGAAACCTGAACTTTTAAGCCTATCTCTTATACATATATATATGATGTATCATACACTTCATTATTATATCATGAACGAGACTTGATTTTATCAAAAGGGGGAGATTGTTGGAGCCGACGGTTCACATTCCCTTAGTTTTATAATATCAACCCCAGGTTTTATTTGATTACATCTTGTGTTTGGTAGAGTGTGCAGGTTTACATGTCCAAGATATATAAGGAGTTCTCCTAAGGAACCTACCACCGAGCGGTAGCAGCTAATGCCGAGTGGTAGCCTGAATTAATTGTACAAAGCGCTCGAGAAATTACTGCATAGCGCTAGTCCTACTGCCCGCGCTAGCTTTCTTCCGCGCTGCGCTAGCCCATTCAACGCTCGTTTCCAGAGGCATTGATAGCGTTGAGACAGCGTCATCGAGAGCGTCGAGACAGAACTACCAGCGGGCGCTAGCTTAGTACCTCTCCACAGTAACACACTCAATGCACTTTTAGCAAGACGCACTGAGAGCATTAAGTCAGAGGTGTCAAGAGCGTCGAGAAATACCTAACGTGTGGCGCTATCTACCTATTGTGCGGTGCTAGCATTATAAAAAGGAAACTATTAGTTTTTGAATATTGTTTCAGATTAGGAGGACAGCTGCAAAAATAACTGCTGGGCACTATATACCTTTTGTGCCACGCTATCTTAAAAAAGGAAAACAATATTCATTTTGAATATTTGTCCAAACTTGGAGGACATATGTCACATCAAGAACGTGAACCTACCGCCGGGAGCTAGCCTTATCGCCCGCGGTAGCCAATTTTCATGAAGACGTATATAAAGGTGCCTCATTTTCTGTGTTCAGTACCTAAGATGAAAAGAGATAGAGATATACGACTCCTTGGGTTCGACCGCCTCTCTTGTGGTCTGTTCGCCGTCTCCATTGAAGGAAGAGAAGACTTCCTCCCTCCCATTCGCGCACGAAGAACTCTGTCGAGCCTAGAGATACAAAGCTTACGAAGAGGTTATCGGTTGCAAACCCACGAAAATCTCTTACACCAATCATAGATTGCTAATTGGAGGAGTTGTATTGAGGGAGTTTTGAATTTAAATCCTTTTATTTTCTTGTGTTCTTTTTCTGTTCTGTGTATTGATATTGGTGAGGGAAATCAACCGGGGAAAGTCGTTGGAATCCAGGATAGGATTCCATGAGAAATTTTCCCGGGAAAGGGACATCTAGATCGGGTGATCTAGCGGGGCTCTAGATTAGGATCGCACCGCAATAGCTTCTTATGTTAGTTCTGTGTGTTGAAAATATTTAAAATTTCTAATAAACCTCGTAAGAATCTTATTCACCCCCCTAATGTTGGCCTCTAGAACCAACATAGGTTGTAAGGGAAACACAAGGGCTTCCCCTTTCGAAGGAAAGGGAAAAGTTCATTTCAGCCACCCATTACCTTTGATAGGGTAATACTCCCTTCTAACAGGTATGACCAAGAATCCTTGTATAGTCACTAGAAGAATGGGAATTCTTCCTGGAAGGATACAAGTGTACTTTCCAATGGAAGGAGAAGAGGAATGAGGATGAGTGCCTTCAAGGCAGCCCATGAATAATTTCAAATGGCCCATCATGGATAATTTTTTATAGTGCACCAGCCCCGACTCTCAAGAATATGGCTACAGCCAAAGTTCAGGGCCATCCAACAAAGACTCTAACAAAGGATCAGTCTATCAACAAGCCAGATTTGGCTATTTCTAATGCTATCAAGAGCATGAGTTCTGCAAAGAAGACTATTGCTGATGGCATTCAGAGAAGGCCAAATAAGTATACGGGAAGACTTACCTTCAGTCAGATCCTAGCTAAAAGGAACCTGAAGAAAAGTGTTGTTATTCCTTCTGGACAGAGAGAAGTTGTCAGCACAACTAGCAGACCAGCTCAGAAAAGAAGGTACAATATTCATGAGTGCTGGTGCTATGGCAAATTGGGACACTATGCTATAGATTACTGGCATAATTCTAGTGTGGCTAGAGCAATAGTTAGTCCATTAGTTAGGAAAGATGGGGGTAGACAAGTCTGTTTTCATACTAATCAGAAGCTTGGACCCAATACATATTTAGTTCCTAATGTAAAATAAATCATGTCTTGCAGGTTAGTTACAGTTCCCATACCCCTATATGGCACTTAGATAGTGTATGTTCCAGGCACATGATTAGAACAAGGAGCAACTTAAAGGATTACACTCCAGTGAAGGATGGACCCAAAGTTATCTTTGGTTGTTCAGAAAGAGGAGTGACCAGAGGTTATGGTAAGATCATAATTAGCATAGTCACTCTCATAAAAGTAGATTATGTGGAAGGGTTGTAACACAACCTTATAAGCATAAGAGAACTCTGTGATCTTGGCTATGATATAGTATTCCACAAGGATAAGTGTCATATTAAGAGGTTGAGTGACCAAAAGATAATCTTGACAGGCACTAGGAGTGGAATGTCTATTGTATAAATTTTTTGTGTTTAGATATAGACTCTCCTATATGCCTAGTTGCAAATGAGAAAGTCTCATACTATGTCCAATGGAACAAGAGACTAGCTCATTTGAACTATAAAACAATTGGCTAGCACTTTTGTGAAGAGCTAGTTAGGAATGGTCCTAAAATGAAATGCACTAAGGAAGGCATTTGATCTGCATGCTAAAAGGGCAAGCAGACCAAAGCTTCTTTCAAGAGGATTTTGATAAAGGACTCTGTGAGGTGTTTATACCTCTTCTATATGGATTTATTTGGTCCTATGCCAGTTCATAGTCTAGGTAAGAAAGTCTATACCCTTGTGGTTATTGATGACTTTTCCAGATTTACATGGGTTTCTTTTTGATTAAGTAGTCTGAAACCCTTGATGTCTTCAAGACATTTGTGAAGCAAATTCAGAATAAATATGACAGTACTGTGGTAAAAATCAAAAGTTACCATGGGACTAAATTTCAGTCTGATAGCAAGACAAGGTTTTGTGAAGAGTAAGGAATTCACTACGAATTTTTTCCTCCAAGAACACCCAAGAAAAATGGGATTACTGAGAGGAGGAATAGGACTCTCATAGAGGATGGAAGGACACTGTTGAGTGACACATCTCTCCCAAAATATTTCTTGGCTGAGGTGGTAAATACTGCATGTCATGTCCTTAACAGAGCCTCTATCACCAAGAGCCATAATAATACTCCATATGAGATCTTGAAGGGAAGAAAACCAAACTTAGGCTATCTCAGGATCTTTGGTAGCAAGTGTTATGTGCTTCATAATGGGAATTCCTATGTGACTAAGTTTTTTGCGAAGTCCCATGATGGGATTTTTGTTAGGTACAACAATCATAGTAAGGCCTATATGATCTACAACTTTGAAAGTCAAGTTGTAGAAGAGACTGTTAATGTAATTTTTGATGAGTCAACTTTGATTAACAGTGAGCTGCCAAGCTCTTCTTCTAGTCCTGTAGGTATAGAGCTGTTGATGGACAAGCTAACCTTCAAGGAAGCTGCTCCAATTGTCCAAGATGGAGTGGATATTTTAGAGGAAGTACTAGGCACAAATGATGAGGATGAAGGTCAGCAAGATGTAGACATTGAAGCACAGGATGCTTAAGAAAGATTGCCTCCAACTGTCAGTCATCTAATGGATCATCCAAGACACCTGATTTTTGGTGATGCTAGACAAGGAGTGGTGACCAGGAGTAGAAGTATCAACACAGCACTATGCTCAAGCTTCCTATCATAAGTAGAGCCCAAAAGATTTGAAGAGGCCAATATAGATCAGTTCTAGATTGTAGTTATGCAAGAAGAACTGAACAAGTTTAAGAGGTGTAAGATCTGGAAGCTGGTTCCTAGACCACAAGGACATAATGTCATTGGAGTCAAGTGGATTTACAAGAATAAACTTGATGAAAATGACATTAAAATCAAGAACAAAGCAAGGTTGGTAGCTAAGGCGTACTGATAAGAAGAAGGTACTGACTTTGATCGAACCTTTGCCCCTATAGCAAGATTGGAAGTCATCAGACTGTTCCTTTCATATACTACACACAAGGGATTCAAAGTCTACCAGATAGATGTGAAGTCATCCTTTCTGAATCGTGACTTATAAGAAGAGGTTTATGTTGAATAGCCTCAAGGTTTTGTTGTTCCTAACTAACCTGATTCTATTTATAGGCTTAGGAAAGCTCTATATGGGTTGAAGAAAACTCCTACAACATGGTATGAGATATTATCTAGCTTCCTCATTGAGAAAAAAATCTCAAGAGAGAAGATAGATAAGACACTATTCCTAAAAGAATCTAAGGGCAAGATCATCCTAGTCCATATTTATGTAGATGACATAATCTTTGGATCTATTGATGATAACATTTGCAGAAAGTTTTCTAAACTTATGCAAGGGAAGTTTGAGATGAGTAGTATGGGTGAGCTCGAGTTCTTCTTGGGCCTCCAAGTAAGACAGACTAATGATGGCTTGTCCCTGTCCTAGTCTAAGTTCACCAGGGAGTTGATCAAAAAGTTTGGTATGGAGAATGCCACCACCATGAAAACTCCCATGTGGTCAGGTATGCATATAAACAAAGATGAGTCAGGGAAACCTATTGATGAAACTTTGTATAGAGGGATAATTGGCTCCCTTCTATACCTTAGTGCAAGTAGGCCAAACTTCATATATGCTACATTTGTTTATGCTAGGTATCAGGCCTGCCCTAAAGAATCTCAATACTCTGCTGCTAAGAGGATTTTGAGGTATCTTAAGGGGACACCAGATCTTGGCCTATCGTACCCTAGATATAGGGATTTTTAACTAATAGGCTATTTAGATGTAGATTTTGCAGGCTGCAAAGAGGGCATGATGAGAACTTCAGACACATGTCAGCTCTTGGGAAGAAGACTAGTGTCTTGGAGCATAAAGAAGCAAATAAATATTTCAATTTCAACTATAGAGTTAGAATATATTGTGCTGGTAGCAGCTGTGCATAGTTGTTGTTGATCCAGCATCAGCTCCAGGACTATAACTTCTAGATAAGTAGAAGTCCTTTATTTTGTGATTCTACTAGTGCAATCTATATAGCAAGGAATCCTGTCTCACACAGCAGTATTAAGCACATAGAGATTAGGTATCACTTTATAAGAGAGCATGTGGAATATTGAGAGGACTTAGTGCTACCAACTGCACCAAAAGACCGGCCTGAAGGTCAAAGGCGCATACTAATCTTTATATCAAAGGTCCTTGGGCGGATCCACGGGGCAGCCAGTTAAGCCATTACCCCATAGCACCGCAGCGCGGGGACGATTCGGACCGCAGCCCCAACAATCCCCCCCGGAAACGACCCCGGGGTTTCGAACCCCCGACCCCCTCTGATACCAATTGAGAGTGAAGGGATAGATACTACTCTAGAGGGGGGGGGTGAATAGAGTTATCAAATTTTGCACAGACGAAACTTAATAGTCTACCCAACTCCCTTGGAGTGAAGTGCGGAATGAAAAGATTATAGATATTGATTTAACCTTAAAGCCTAACACAAGTGATGTGCACAAACTCAAGCTAACTGTAATTACAGTTAAGGCTTGGAAAACCTAATCAGCAACTAGCAACCTAGTTATATCTAATCACAGCCACAATGCAGGAATTAAACAATGGAATCCAGACGACACAAGGAAATTTATAGTGGTTCCCCAAACAACTTGTTTGTCTTATTAGCTGTCATTATAAATTACTTGCTCAGTGCTTATTATCGCTTATTTAGAAGATAGCTGCTCGAAGATCTTTGATTTTATTATTTACTTTCTTCCTGTAGCTTTTCCTTCAGAACTTTCTGAAGAGTTTTTTGCACTGAAGCAAGACTTCACCTGGACATCTTTGAGCCAGGGGGAGCCTTGATTCTTTAGAGCATTCTAGCTAAGTGCAAGTCTTTGTGCTTCTCTAATCTTTGTAAAATAGAGAAGACATCTTAACCTTCTTCCCCCTCCTGTACAGATTGAGAGGACTTAGTGCTACTAACTGCACCAAAAGACCGGCCTGAAGGTCAAAGGCGCATACTAATCTTTATATCAAAGGTCCTCGGGCGGATCCACGGGGCAGCCAGTTAAGCCATTACCGCATAGCACCGCAGCGCGGGGGCGATTCCGGACCGCAGCCCCAACAATCCCCCCCCGGAAACGACCCCGGGGTTTCGAACCCGCGACCCCCTCTGATATCAATTGAGAGGACTTAGTGCTACCAACTGCACCAAAAGACCGGCCTGAAGGTCAAAGGCGCATACTAATCTTTATATCAAAGGTCCTCGGGCGGATCCACGGGGCAGCCAGTTAAGCCATTACAGCATAGCACCGCAGCGCGGGGGCGATTCCGGACCGCAGCCCCAACAAATATGAAGATATCAGTCTTTAGTTTTTCCATACAGACAAGAAGGTGGCTGACATCTTCACTAAGCCACTAGATGGAGCCAAGTTCAAGAACTTCAAGTTTGAGTTTGGTATGTTGAACTTGGTCTAGCTTCAGATGCTCCTCATGTTGTTTTTATTACATATTGTACATGTAACTCCCCGAAACTCAAAAGAAGGACGGACAACATTTGAAGCCAAGTATGGGGCCTGGTAAGGGTCACACAGCCTGGCACACGGGCATGTCCAGGGCCATGTCCTGCTAAGGATATTGGCTTGGCTGTGTCAAGGAATTTTTTACGGCCTTAGACACAGGCGTATCCCAGGGCGTGTCTGGCTCAGGGCCTGTGACGCGGGCATGTAACATGGTCGTGTCTTCTTCAGGATGTTTTGGTCTTGTATCAAGTGAGCAATACGGGCGTGTACCAATCGACACAGGCGTGTATCGATTGACACGGGCATGTCAAAGGTTAACACGGGCGTGTCTTAGCCCGTGTCCTGTTCAGGATGCGATGGTTTCAGCGTCGATTGGGGAACACGACCCATTACATGGGTGTGTCTATGGTTATACGGGCGTGTCAAAAGCCATGTCACAGGCCGTGTCCTGTTCTGTATTTCCTGGTTTACGGCGAGTGCGGAACACAGCCTTGGACACGGGTGTATCACAAGCCGTGTTCGGCCTAGGAAATTGGTTTTAAGTGCGAATCGTGGTCGTTCGTTTCCTTCTATTGGAATCCAAGGGCACAGGCTGGTCCTTGCTGAGTTAAGGCCGTGAATAGGGTTTGAAACCCTCATTCCACTTTGAGCTTTATCTTTCTAAAGATTTAGAGAGAGGTGAGAGCAAGGAGAAGGAGAACGAGAGATCCGACCGCCGGAGGAGCTTCGGAGCCCCGATTCTCGATCCGAGTACAGATCTACGGAGGCGAGGCCATTGCGGCGCTTTTCATCATTCTAGATCTTCATGGCGCCAAAGCAAACCACAAGGGTAACGATTCTCTTCTTGGACATGTGAAGTCCCTTTCCTTTTGCATAGGAAACTCTCTCCCACGAGTGAGCGGTGAGTGCGAGGTTTTCCTTCGGGTAGACTTGAATAGTCCCCATTATTTTGCATGTAGTGTCTGGAATCGAAGTACGGACACAGGCATGGTGTGTGAAGCCTACCCGTACAAGTTGGTCTGGATCGGTGATGTTTAATTATGCATGAATATCCGGAGAAGACTCCGTGCCGATGGTTGTTTTTGGGTTTTCTATGCGATAGATTGAAGTAGGGAGCCTTGGGGACTAACTCAAGGGTACACCCGAACAACTGGGAAAAAGTGTGGTTCTGCCATCTTGGTGGCCTTGGAGCCAACTTGCACATAACTGGGTTATGTAAAATTTTGTTATCTATTTGGGACTCGGGGAAGCTTGACCCGTGCCTATGGCTTAAATTGACGTGGCGGTGTGAGCAACGGGTGAGGCGGAACTGTACCCGCTCTATGTGGTTCGGTTAAAGCGACTTAAGGTACGTGGTACTTACCCTTGACATAGATGGAGGGTCTTAGGCATAGGACGGAAACACAATAATGCTCATGAGGTTTGTCGTCCTAGCGGCGGTGGTGAGACCACGGATTTTTATCGGGTTTACCGAGTAAGTTCCCTGAGAGCATGACGTGTGTGGCCGTGCGGGCCTGCACTTGTGGTGTATTGTGCAAATGTTGTACTTTCACTTTAATCGTCGGATTATACTCATGCAATGCAGGGAAGGAGCACCTCCACCCCAAGAAAGGTGTGGGGTTGTTATAATTTGGTCAGCTTTAGCTGACCATTGCTTTTGTTTGCCACCGTTGCGGTGGATTGTTGCTTGTAGGTGATGCAGAGCCTAGTGGCAAATTGCGGGCTTAAGCCCTTGTTACTGAGCCGGCCCTCGAAGGCCTTTGCGAATGTTTACTTTAATTCTCATGTGTGATCTTCCTGCGTGCCGATGTTTGGAAGACACTATTTGATTAAAGTAAACTCATGTAAGGCCATAAGGCCAAGTACTTTGTGTATTTGTACGATCATTCCTATTTTTGGTATTTTAGTGGACATTCATGTTGTGGGTTTGGTTCTTTTCTTTGTAATATTTAAAATGCTTCCACTAGTATGTGCTCTGTGTAGTACGTGTGTTTGGGAGTATAGTTTCATTTAGTAACACTTCGGTATGTCTGTGGTCGCGTCGGGCCCCAGCCAGACCTACTGTTATATGCTATGTGACGGATAGGGGTGTTATAATTTGGTATCAGATTACCAATTTCGGTCATGCTTATTGGAATTCGTGGGCGAATTCTTTTAAGGGGTGGTTAGCATATGTGTGTGCGTCAGCATTATAACATAAAAGAACCCATGAATGTCCACTTAATAATGAAAATACATATGTTTGAGGAACCTACGTGTTCAAATAATTTATTTTTGCAATATTGTTCGGTCACTGAATGGTGTTTTGTATGTCTATAGGTGAACATGAGTGGTGCAGGGCCTTCAGAAAACCCGCATTATGAGGCAAGTTGCCCAATGAATGATGTGCCTACAACCCCTCCTTCTGCAGAAACCATAAGATTGGTTGCTGAAGCGGTGTTCGCTATGATAAATGCCTAGCCTGCAAGGCAAATGCAGCAGCCTACCCCTGCAGTGGAGCTGGTACCTCTTCAAGAGGCAAACCGAGAAGGGTTTTAACAAGCGGTGGTGGAGCCATTGATACCTAGAAGAGCGACTGAAAAGCAGATCAAGCATATTATGGGCTTCAATCCTCAAGTGTTCTCGGGGACTGGAACCCTATCCCAGGATGAGGATTGGCTCGCCCGAGTAAAGAGAGTCTTGATAGCTACGGAAATGGAGGAGTGGCAAAAGACAACCATCGCCACTTTCTTATTAGATGGTGATGCAAGGTTGTGGTGTGAAGGTTTAGAACTACACCACTTGGGGGGAAGGCAACTCACAGACGTCTCGATGGAGGAATTTTTTAGACTATTCTTGGCAAGGTACCTTCCCTCGACTCCGAGGATCGTGATCGAAAATGAGTTCCAGAAGTTGACGCAAGGAGATAGTAGCGTGGATGAGTTCCAACATGAATTTACATGGTTGGGTCGGTACGCTAGCTCTACATTCGCTAATGAGAGGCATAAGACAAACCGGTTTTATGAGGGTCTGCGGGATGACCTAAGGTTACTACTCTCGGGGCCTATGACGTCGGGTTTTCAAACCTTGGTCAACACGGCTCGGTCGATGGAGAAAGATCGGAGGAATGTACAAGCAAAGAATGACTGTAGTGCAAAGAGGACAGAGTTCAAGGTGCTGACTAGCTCAAAGTCTTGGTTTCGTAAGTTTAATAAGAAGGCTAGGACTTCGGGTCCAGCCCCTTCTTCTGGTGCTTCTAGGGCAACTAAAAGCCGAACCCCGGGCGCATGCTATAATTGTGGGAAGTCGGGATATTTTGCTCGTGATTATTGGAGCGGACGCCTAAAGTCTGAGAGGAATCCGGGGGCAACATATAAGGAGAAGGGCAAAGCGGCGGAGTCAACCGCATCACAATATGCTCCAACCAAGCCTAGGGTTTACAACCTTGGCCAATAGGAGGCCATAAAGCAAGCTGATGTGGTGATAGGTACGGTTTAAATTTAAAGATGTTTAGCTTTAAATACTTATTACCTTGCGCATGTTATCTTACTACTGCTTGTACTACGCTTTGTTTTGATTTTCGATAATCTGGCGAGAGCACTCTTCGATAAAGGAGCTTTGCACTATTTTTGTCGGAAGGATTTATATCATGCACTGGAGTACCTTCTTCAATGACAAAGGAAAAATTATATGTGTTGTTGCCAAATAGGTGTTTAATGTGCACTGATAGAGTCTGTTGCGTAAAGATATGGATTGGGAGTCAGGAGTTCGACTTGCAAGCATCGTTACTGTCGTTAGTGGAGTTTTACGTGATATTTAGGAATGGAATTACTCTCGGAGCAGCACGCATACATTGATTGCAACCTCAAGGAGGTCAAATTGGGAACTGGTCATGAGACGACCTTTGCGGGCTTGAAATGGTCGAGCAAGACTTTGATGTCTGCTCTTCAGGTGGTTAAGGCTGTTCATGCTGGTGCAGAGCTGTTCTTCACACTAGCGAAGGCTTCGAAGCTTAAGCCTAATTTGGACAGTATCCTAGTGGTATCGGAGTACCCTGACGTGTTCCCTAGCGATATCCATTGAGCCCCACCGCAGCGAGAGATTGACTTCACTATTGAGCTAGTTCCAGGTTCTAAACCTGTGTCACACTCTCTATATCGGTTAGCTCCTAAGGAGATGGAGAAACTGAAGGTTCAACTTGAAGAGCTGTTGGAGCAGGGTTATGTGGCTCCAAGTTCGTCGCCTTGGAGCACAGCGGTCCTTTTTGGTAAGAAGAAGGACGAAAGCTTGTGACTTTGTATAGATTATCGAGAGCTGGACAAGTTAACAGAGAAGAATAAGTATCTGATCCCAAGGATTAATGGTGTGTTCGATCAGTTAGTTAGGTCATCGGTGTTCTTGAAACTGGATCTTAAATCCGAATATTATCAGCTGAGGATAAGAGAAAGTGATATCCCAAAGACAGCTTTCAACACGAGGTATGCGAATTATGAGTTGACCGTCATGCCATTTGGTCTGACTAATGTGCCGTCTGTGTTTATTGATCTGATAAACAGAACATTCAGAGAGTACCTAGACCGCTTCGTGATAGTCTTTATCGATGATATATTGGTGTACTCGTAGTGTGAAGAGGATCTCTTTAAGCATCTGCATTTGGTGTTGGTGACGCTGAGGAGGAATTCACTATATGCCAAATTCTCCAAATGTGAATTCTGGTTATCCTCAGTGGCATTCCTTGGTCATATAGTTAGTGGAGAAGGGATTGCGGTGGATCGGGCGAAGATAGTTGTGATACGGGAATGGCCTGTGCTGTCTACGGTAGCGGAAGTCTGGAGTTTTCTAGGACTTGCCGGCTACTACAGGCGCTTCATAGAGAACTTCTAGTGGATAGTGTTACCTCTCACGACCTTGACAAGGAAAGATCAAAAGTTTGTTTGGACCCCTGAGTGCGCATAAGCTTTCGATGAGCTAAAGAGACGGTTTGCCACGACTCATGTTCTATGTTCACCGAGTGGGACCGAAGGTTTTGAGATTTACAGTGATGCTTTGGGCAGTGGTTTGGGTTGCATTATACTACAACATGGGAGTGTAATAGCTTATGGCTCGCGTCAGCTGAAGGTACACGAGAGGAATTATCCGGTCCATGACTTGGAGTTAGCGGCCCTGATATTTTCCCTGAAGCTTTGGAGGCATTACCTATACGGTGTGAAGGTCGATATCTACACCGATCATAAGATCTTGAAGTACTTGTTGGATCAAAAGGATCTAAACATGTGGAGATGGATGGAGTTCCTGGGGGACTACACATTTAAGATGCATTATATGCCTGGTAAAGGCAATGCAGTGGTGGATGCATTGAGTCGCAGGGATCCCTCATAGGCCAACTGGTTGTCGGTTCATGACGAGCGTTTTATTCGCGATTTGGAGGCATTGAAGATATCTTGTGTTGACAAGAAGACAAGTGCCGAAGCACAATTGATGTTGACAGAGGTGCAATATGACCTTGCTGATAGGATTCGGCAGGCTCTAGTTTTGGATAGTAACATGAAGCAGATCATGGATGAGGCTTTTGATGTGTCAAATTCCAAATTTGGTTTTGTTGATGGACTGTTCTGGAAGGACAGTCGTCTGTACATCCCAAACGTGGGTAAACTGCGGGAGGAATTGATGTACGAGGCTCATCATACCAAGTACTTGATTCACCCTGGGAGCACGAAGATGTACTGTGATATGAAGAAGTTTTTCTGGTGTCCAGGACTTAAGAAGAACGTGGCACTTTAAGTGGTGAAGTGTCAAACGTGTGCCTTGGTGAAGGAAGAATGCCAAAAGCCTGGAGGTTTCTTGAAGTCCTTACCGATCCCGGAGTGGAAGTTCGACGATATTTCGATGGATTTTGTGCATGGGTTGCCAAGATCGCAGAAGGGAAACGACGCCATCAAGTTGATCGTTGATCGACTGACGAAAGTGTCGCACTGTGTGCCCCGCAGCATCGTTAGTGACCGAGATGGGCGGTTCACGTCCAATGACTGGAGGTTGGTGCAACAAATGTTGGGAACCAAGCTGAGTTTTAGCACGGCCTTTCATCTGCAAATGGATGGTCAGACCGAGAGAGTCAATAGGACGATGGAGGACATGCTTCGCATGTGCGTCTTAGATTATGGGAAGCAGTGGGGAGATCACCTGTACTTGGTGGAATTTTCTTATAACAATAGCTACCAAGCGAGCATTTAAATGACGCCCTTCGAGGCCCTATACGGTAGAAATTGTCGCACGTCGTTATCATGGTTGGAAACGGGTGAGTCAAAGTTGTACAAATGACAAGAGGTGGAAGACGCCACTTTGTTTGTATGAACAATAAGAGAATGACTGTTGATTGCTCAGGACGGACAAGCTAAATACTATTATGACAAGCATCAGAACGTTGAGTTCGCTGTTGGCGACAAAGAATACCTGAAGATTAAGCCGTTCAAGGGTGTTTCATGGGTACGCCGCATGAAGAAGCAAAGACCGATGTACCTTGGACCGTTTGAGGCTCTAGAGCGTATTGGTAAAGCAACTTATCGACTGAAACTATCAGTGGAATTGAGTGGTCTACACGATGTATTCCATATATAGGTGTTGTGGAAGGCGGTGCAAGAGCCGTCACAAGTTATTGTGGCTGATCAAGTATTCGTCGATAATGTGTTAACGACGAAGATCAAACCCATTCCCATTGAAGACTTTGAAGTTAAGAGAATTCGTAACAAGGACATCAAGATGGTCAAAGTCTGTTGGAACAACTGCGGTCATGAGGAGCACTCGTGGGTGCGAGAGTAGACCATGCTTGAAGAGTATCACGAGTTATTCCACTCAGTTACCATTTTGTTTTGTGTATCTTTTCCTTTCTGTAATTTTGGGATGAAATTCTTTTAAGAGGGAGAGAATTGTAATGCCCCAAAACTCAAAAGAGGGACGAACAGCGTTTGAAGCCAAGTTTGGGGCCTGGTAAGGGTCACACGGCCTAGCACACGGGCGTTTCAGGGGCCGTGTCCTTCTCAGGCTATTTGTCGGGCTGTGTCGTGTAAGTTATACGGCCTAGGACACGGGCGTTTCCCAGGGCATGTCTGGCACATGTCCTGTGATATGGGCGTGTCACATGGCCGTGTCCTATTCAGGATGTTTTGGTCCTGTTTCGACTGAGCAACACGGGCGTGTACCGATTGACACTGGCGTGTTAAAGGTTAACACGGGTGTGTCTAAGCCCGTGTCCTGTTTGGGATACGATGGAACATTCAAGGACAACTAATCTTGATTCAGTCAGAAACTTCCAGGATTGTTTTCAGACAAGGCTGAAGACCTATACCCTGAAGATAAGCTTCCAATCTTGCTGAACCTTTCAACATCTCAGGGGGAGCTTTGTCAACATCAAGATCCACTAGTTTTCTCTTTTGATTAGAGAAAGAGAAGACACAATCACCTCCTCTCACCTCATATAAAAGGGTTTTAACTCCCTTCAAAAGTTAACCACTTGGTTGTCATGTCTCCTGATCAAAAGTCTTGGGTTGCTTTTTTGGGCACCTGATCAAAAGCCTAAAGGGTTGCTATATCTCCCTGCAAAAAGATATTGTGGTGGCAGTCACTTGATCAAACCTGTTAGTGGATTTCTACCAAGGTGGTAGAAGAGTAGATGTACCCAGTTGGGGAACCACTATAAAATTTCTTGTGTTGTCTGGTTGTGTTTCATTTTCTTTATATTCTTGCTATGGCTGTGATAGATAGAATAGTTTAACCTATTTTCTATTTCTTTCTACATTATTGGTATCACCTATTTTCAACTCTGATATAACTATTTAAATTAGCCAAAAGTTTTAATACTCTATTCACCCCCCACCCCCACCCAGATCCTTGTTAGATCAGGTCTAACCCCCATCTTTTAACTGGTATTAGAGGAAGGTTCCTTTGGTTGTACAAGCTAACACTTGAACCAAGATCCTTGTTAGATCAGACTTCCTCTTTTCATAGTTTTTCTGTTATCACAATGTCACAGAACAAAGACTATGCAAGCACCAGACCTCCAGTGTGCAACTTAAATAAGTTTTCCATCTGGAAGGCAAGAATCAAACTATATATGAATTCTATTGATGAGGACATTTTTAATTCCATCTTGACAGTACCACAAGTTCCAGTGACAACAACTACTGCTAGTTCCAGCACAAATGTTGTTCCACCACTTGAGTGGACAGATACACAGAAAGAGGCCAAGATAGCTGATGCAAAGGACATGAATATTCAGTCTCAGACAATGTCTGATGACATTTTCCAGAAAGTGGCTGAATGCACATCAGCCAAGGCAATATGGGATTCACTTAACCAGATTGTTGTTGGTACTACTTATGAGAGAAAGGATAGGAGATCCAACCTCATCTCTCAATATGAGAATTTTAAGAAGGATGAATCAGAGTCTGATGGTGACATGTACAATAGAGTGAGCTCAATAATCAATGAGCTGAAAACTCTAGACAAAGACATCACCCTTACTAAAGTGAATGATAAAATCCTCATGTGCTTCCCTAGCTCATGGGACTCAAGAATCTGGCCAATCAAATAAGCCAGAAGTCTAAATGAGATTTCCAAAAAATCTCTATTGGGAAAGCTCAAGTCTTATGAGCAACTGATAAAGTCCAGAGAGGCTGCAGAAAAAAAGACTCCTTCATCAGGCATAAAGGATAAAAATATTGCATTCAAGGCAACTGAAGAATCAATAGCCCCAACAGTCAATGAAGAATTCCTAAGTCTCTTAGCCAAGAGATTCTAAAAAATGGGCAAGAAAGATTTCAGAAGAAAGTCATCAAGGCAAGATGACAAGCCTAGGTATGACAAAACACCAACTAAAGAAGTTGTTTGTTTTGGCTGCAGGAAGCCTGGACACTTCATCTAAAAGTGTCTAGAGAATCAAAAGAAGGAGAGGAGAAGAGAAAAAGAAACAAGGAAATAGCATTACAACAAACCCTCCTCTAGCAAACACAAAAGGTAGGAGAAAGGTTTCATTATTGAAACCTAGAGTGACACTGAAGAAGAATCTTCATCTTCAAGCTACAATGAAGATGAAGAGGAAGCAAAGGCCAAGGAGATATGCTTGATGGACATTGATGCATCAAGCACACATTCTGAAGCTGGCCAATCAGACACTGAAGAACCTTTATCTGAAGAGGATCATGTATTATCTTCTTCTTATTTTGATTCAGAAGAATTTAAAACCGAATTCAAGTCCTTATGCTTTTATTAAATAAATTCTGAAAAAGAGATTAAGCAACTTAGAGAGAAATTAAATGAATAAGAAAACATGCTTTCAGAAAATAATAAATTAAAGGATGAAATCACTTTAGCTAATGAACAAATTATTAAATTAAAGACTGAATTATCTGAGGCTATGAAACTTGAAGAATCCCTGAATGGGAGAAATATCAAGCTGATGAACATCACAAGCACAGTGAATTCAGGGCTCAATGGCAAGTTGGGCTTAGTTACTTCATCAAGCCAACCCCCACGGATTAAGAAGAACATATTAAAAACCCCTATAAATTGGTTTCTGAAAAGGGTAAAGAGAAATTAGAAGATAATAATCTTAATCAAACAGAACTTAAACACAAGAATAAGAAAAAGAGAAAGAGTAAGAAAAATAATAATCATAATAATGTTCTGCAGATTTCGTCGAACTCAAATCGACGAAATGTGTATAGTTCATCGAGCTCAAGTCGACGAACTCTTAACGCAAACTTCTATTATAATTATTCTCTGAACTGCGATCGACGAAATTAGTATGGTTCGTCAACCAGAGATCGACGAAATTGGGGCCCATAAAATGAATACTTTCATTCTCTGAATGGAGTTCGACAAACTCATCCCCGTTCATCGACCTCAGATCGACGAACGTACCAGAGTTCGTCGACCCCAGTTTTTAATTAGAGAAAGTTTAATTCCAACATACCTTTTAATCAAACATGAGAAAATATTAATCCCTTTAACCAATGGATATTTCCACCAAGAAAATATCATCCCTTAGGTTACAAAAATCAACCTGAATATTCTTATATTTCCTGCTTTAGTTATGTAAATAAAAAAGGACCCAAGGTAACCTGGGTCAAGAATGACTAATTCCTATTATTGCAGGTGAAGAGTTGTCCAGCATTTAAACAACAATGGTATCTGGACAGTGGATTCTCCAAGCATATGACCTGCAGCAAGGATAACTTAATAAATTACAAGTCAAAGTTGGGACCAAAGGTGATCTTTGGTGACTCCAATTGTGGCAAGACTGAAGGATTTGGAGAAGTTATGGTTGGGGAAGTAACCTTTAAAAATGTTGCGTATGTAAGTGGACTAAAACATAACCTCATCTCCATAAGTAAATTACGTGATGAGGTTATCAGGTATCTTTTAACTCAACCTCTTGTATTATTTCTTCTAAAGAAAACAAAACTGTTTTAATTGGAAATAGACAATGCAACATATACATAGTAGATTTTCAATCAGCTGTTTCAGATATTTGTCTTTTTAATCAGGTTAGCAATCAAAATGATTTGTGGTATAAAAGACTAGGACATGTAAATCTGAAAAAGATTGCTAAGTTATCAAAGAATAACCTTGTAAGAGGATTGCCTTCTGGTCCCTACAAGAAGGAAGGCCTCTATAGGGCTTGTCAATTAGGTAAGAAAACTAAATCTAGGTTTAAATCTGTAAAAAAAAGTGATTCATCTAGGATCTTGTACTTGCTACATATGGACCTCTTTGGCCCTATTATTATACAAAGCCTAGGAGGGAAATCCTATACTTTAGTTATTGTAGATGACTTCTCAAGATTCACTTGGGAATTCTTTCTGAGATCTAAGTCAGATAACTTCAAGGTTCTTACAGATTCTCTCAAGACCATACAGATTGAGTACTCTACTCAAGTTGTATTGATCAGAAGTGATCATGGTACTGAGTTTGAGTCGCTTATTATGCAAGAGTTATGTGAGAAGGAAGGTATAAGTCACTGCTTCTCAGCTCCTAGAACTCCTCAACAAAATGGGGTAGCTGAAAGTAAGAATAGAACCCTAATTGAAGCTGCAGGCACATTACTTGCAGATGCTTATATGCCCCTCTCCTTTTGGGCATAGGCTGTGAGCACAGTAAACTATGTACTGAACTGAAGTTTAATACATAAACTTAAGAATAAGACTCCTTATGAATTGTTTAAAAGGGAAGAAACCTAAAATCACTTATTTAAAGTATTTGGTTGTATATGTTATATTAACAATAACAACAAGAAACTTATTAGAAATTTTGAAGCCAAAGATGTAGAAGGGATTTTTCTAGGATATTCCCAAGTCAGCAAGGCTTATAGAGTTTTTAATAAATCGACCTTAAAATTTGAGGAATCTGTCCATGTGACTTTTGATGAAGCTTAAATGTATTATAAGGAGAAAGAAATTTCTACCAGTAGCTCATTGCAGGTACCTTACTTGTGTGAGAGATTGGATGATATAAACATCACCCAAAATCGCTCCATCTAATCCCTCACCAAAAGCTGTTGAAGTTGATAGTGAAGAAGATAACTTGGATACTTCTGAAACTCTCCAAACAGCTAACCCAATTCCACAAGAGGAATTAATCCCTCAAGCTGTTACTCAAACTCATCCTACTGATCTTGTCATACTTAGAGATCATCCCATATCTCAAGTGCTTTGAGATATATCAGCTGGTGTGAAAACAAGGCATCAACTCAACCCTGACTTGATGTTTGCTTGTTTCCTCTCTTAACTTGAGCCCTGTTCCATCAAAGATGCAGAACAAGATCCCCATTGGATCATTGTAATGCAAGATGGGCTTAATCAATTTTAAAGATGTAGAGTTTGGGATTTGGTTCCTAGACCCAAAGACTACCCAGTCATTGGAACCAAATGGGTGTTCAGAAATAAATTTGATGCTGATGGTAATATTATAAGGAACAAAGCAAGGCTAGTGGCTCAAGGCTACTCACAGGAGGAAGGAATTTATTATGACCAGACATTTTCTCCAGTGGCAAGGCTTGAAGCCATAAGAATTTTCTTAGCTTAAGCTGCCTACAAAAGGTTCAAAGTCTACCAAATGGATTTAAAAAGTGCTTTCCTCAATGGTGAACTCAAAGAGGAAGTATATGTGGAGAAACCACCAGATTTTATCTCATCAAATCATCCCTCTTATGTCTTTAGATTGTATAAAGCTCTTTATGGTTTAAAGCAAGTTCCAAGAGCTTGGTGTGAGACCTTAGCAAGCTTCCTGTTAGAGCATAAATTTTCTAGAGGCATAGTAGATAAGACTCTTTTCATTAGACATCATAAAGATAAAATCTTGTTAGTACAAATATATGTAGATGACATTATATTTGGCTCTACAGATCCCAAACTATGTAAAAGGTTTTCTGACCTTATGCATTCAAAGTTTGAGATGAGTTGCATGGGTGAGCTCTCCTACTTCCTTGGTCTCCAAGTGAAGCAGACCGCTGATGGCATCTTCATATCCCAATCCAAGTATACTAAAGAGCTGATAAAAAGGTTTGGGATGGCTGATGCCTCAACTAAGAAAACACCCATGGCTACAAATATTGTGATTGATTCTGATGAACATGGTAAACCTGTTGATCAGAAATTGTATAGGGCTATTGTTCGGTCCCTGTTATATCTTACAACAAGTAGGCAAGATATTATGTTTTCTACCTGTCTTTGTGCTAAATTCAAGGTGAACCCTAAAGAATCTCACCTTATTTTACTAAAAAGGATTTTAAGATATATAAAGAATTGCCCGAATCTAGGACTCTGGTATCCAATAGAGTTAGAATTTGAGTTAACTGGATAGTCTGATGGTGACTTTGCTAGATGTAGAGTGGACAGGAAGAGCACATTAGGAACATGCATGTTCCTTGGTGCTATACTTATCTCCTGGTTTTGCAAAAAGCAAACATCTGTGTCTACATCAACAGCAGAAGCAGAGTACATAGCATTTGGCAGTTGCTGTTCACAGATGTCGTGGATTAAAAACCAACACCTGGATTATTGATACAACTTAAATAATTCAACTCTACTTTGTGACAATAGTAGTGCAATTTCTATTTCCCAGAATTCAGTGCATCATAGTAGAACTAAGCATATAGAGATAAGACATCATTTCATTAGATAGTGTGTAGACAAAAAGAAAATTAATCTTGTCTACATCTACATTTATTTGCAAAGAGCAGATATCTTCACCAAACCCTTTGATGAGAGTAACCATCTGTTCTTTCTAAATTTGCTTGGTATGATCAATGGAGAAACTTTAATTTAACTTTCTGTCTGTGGTCGAATAATTTGCCACAGTTCGTTGACTGGAGCTCAACGAACTGAGAAAAGTTCTTGAGAAAATTCGTCGACTTAAGATCGCCGAACTCTCTGTGTAAGCCATTTTTGTCGACCGGAGATCGATTATCTTACTTCAGAAAATTTTCGTAGACCTGAGAATGATGAAAGGTTTTCCCTTCTTCAGACTGAGATCGACGAACTCTTTTGTCAATAAAATATTTCGTCAACCTCAGATCGAAGAATTTTTTCTTTTTCGCAGGACGGAGTTTGTCATTTCATATTCTAAAAAACCTTATATCTAGGTTTTCTTCGACCTCTATCCCACGCTTTTTATTCCCCTTGCACTTGATCTCTCTGTTTCTCTTTTGTAGGCGATTTTAGAAAGCAATGGAGATTCCAAAAAGCACTCTCTCCGACATGAAGTATGATACTGGTTTCGACATCGATTTCAATTCCTTTGGTCACACAGAAAAAATCTTCACGGATATTCTCCAGTTGTTTGAAGATCAGAACTTGAAGCAGTTTATGACTACAAGGATCAAGTTGCCAGCCATCGAGATCAAGTAATGGGTCTACACATCAACTTCTTCAAATATAGAGATGATAGGATCAATTTCCAGAACACAAGTTTCTCTCTCTCCTACTATTCTTTCTGATATATTTGGATTTGATAATGGGGCAGATGACCTTGAAATAGATAGCTCTAATTTTGTTGAGATGCTAATAAGAATGGGTCACTCCGAGGGAAACCCTAATAAGTTGTTGAAGAACTTGTCTGTTGAATATAAGTTCTTGGCTGATGTAGTAGGAAAGGTTCTACTGGGCAAGCACAGTGCCCATGACTACATCACAAGGCACCAGTTTTTGGTGATGAGTGCCTTGGTTGATAAGAAAAAGATTAACTTGGGACAGGTTCTGTTTGACTTGATTAGGAAGAAAATTCTAAAAAGGAAGTTCTTTTTGCAAGAGTATTAGGAATTTTTCTGCAGGCCAGGGCTAATGACTTACTGGTCTCCCTGACAGTATTTATTAATGCCTCTAAGAAGTTGACATCTATCTTTAGTAGATGGGAGATTTCCAAGCCATCCAAGGCTTCCTCCTCTTCCTCAAGACCTTCTGAGAGTACTAGGGCTTCTCCAGCAACTCCCCACCCTACTGAAGATGTTTCCACTCCACCTCCACCTCCTCATATTCAAACACCTTCCTCAACCCTCCAACAGACATCCATATCTCAAGCCAATACACCAACACCTCTAGCATCCCCACTCCAACATTCCTTACCAGTTCATACACCTGAACATCAACCATTTCCACCTCAATCTCTTGTGCATGCTATTCTACCTCACAATTCAGAGCATTTCA
This sequence comes from Platanthera zijinensis, assembly GCA_039513925.1. Taxonomy (NCBI): domain Eukaryota; kingdom Viridiplantae; phylum Streptophyta; class Magnoliopsida; order Asparagales; family Orchidaceae; genus Platanthera; species Platanthera zijinensis. The sequence goes on from CM077092.1 coordinate 99,980,833, forward strand.
CTCCTCATCATTCCCCTCTTCCTTTACATCTTGTTGATATTCCCCAACACACCATATCATCCATACAATCATTCAATCTCCTGTCATCCCCAATCTATTCCCCATCATCTACAGATGAGCCCATGCCAGATTCCACTCCATTCCCTTCAAACTCATCCATCAATACTTCTGTATAACCTCAGACACCTTCTGAGTTCATGCAAATGGATCTCCCCTCCATTTCCTCTCTTCTGCAAAGCATCACTCCACTTCTAAAACAACTCATAGCAGAGGCAATTAAACCTCTTGTTGATTGCATTTCCTCCCTCTCTGCTCTTCTGCATACTTCCATTTCTGTCCCTTCTTTTGGGGGCCTGGCTACAGGACCCTCTCCAGCCAGGCAGGGGGGCATATTCTATGAAGAAGATCATGTGCCTTCTCTAGCAGTAGCAATAGAAGAAGCAGCAGCAATATAAGAAGCAACAATAGTTTTGCAGATAGTTTAGTCAGATGTACATATGGTTTTAGAGGCTAAAATTATTGATGTAGATATGTTGATTGCAGATATTGTGACTGCTGGTGATTGTTATATCAATCCCACAGTAGACATCCTTCGATTATTCCATTTTTTCAATATAATTTATCTGAATTCATTTCTTCCAGCAGTAAAGCCATCTTTTGCTATAGTGTGCTACACTCCTCCCACAAGGCTGGAAGTTGTTAATCAACTGAAGGCAAGTTTTGCTATTAACATGGTTGTAGAACCCTCAGGTCAAACCTATGTGATGGATGATAGCTGTTGCGCGCTAGGGTTCGAAGAAAATAAACGCAACCGAACTAGCAACCCGACGAGGCAAGTATACCTATCAAATTGTAACAAGGGGACACAAGTGTCGTATTGAAATCCGGAACTGTTGGCTAAGCTTACTCACACGAACGCTATTATCTTATCGATGGAAAAATTAGGGTTTTAGAAAATCTAAGCGCAATGGAGAAATTAAAGCAAACTAGAAAGAGAACTACCGCAATTAAGTTACGCTATTAAGCAAACAACTAAGCTAGAAAGGAAATTACTGCAGTTAATTAAAGAGCACGATATATGAGATTACTACAAAAGGTAGAACAATATGAAATGGAAAAGCACCCGATCGAGATTCACCTCGGCTAAAGACGATTAAGAAAATGCGATAAAAATCTAAACTTAATAGGACAAGGGTCCTTGACCGTGGAGGTTCCTAAAGCTTGAACACGCTTCTCTCGAAGTCGTGCCCAACTGAGTTTAGGAAGGTCCGACCGACTCTCGTCTAAATCGGAGGCCTAAAACTCGCTTTACGCGGTGAACCCCACTATTGGATTTTACTCCAATCCGGGAGATTTGGACGTCTGCCTCTCTCGAGGGGTGCGTACAACTCCCTTTACTCTTGAATGCTCACTTCATTCTTTCGGCCTCTCGGCTAGCCCAGAATGAAAGCAAAGGCGAAGAGCATATATCGAAAATATACCTCCGACCCGTGATAAATCAAGAGTAATTCAAGGCCCTAACCTAAAAAGAAAAGATTAATTAAAACATCATAACATAATCGCTCTAACCTCGGATCATCAAGATCGAGTACAAGGAGGATTAGTTAATCATAATGGAGTGGAGGGGGGAAGATGAGTAGAAAAGCATAAGAAGAACACAAGCTAAACAAGAAACACTTTTATTAATAAAAAAGGGCAAGTTACATTATTGAAAATTAAAGTTACAAGTGCATGAAAATTAAACCCTATTCTAGCCCTACATTAAGCACTAAGCAAGAAGAAAATTACATTAAAAGCTAGCACAAACTAAGATTAAACTAGGGTTAACCAAAAAGTACAAAGAGAGGGGGAGAGAGAGAGAGAAAAAGCATGAAAAAGGATCAAGAAACAAAGGGGCAGCACCTCCCCCACTCAACCAAAGCTTCCTGAAATGGGGGGGAGGGGGGCTCAATTTTATAGAAAATTTCTCGGGTTGGTCACGCCCTCCGACACGCCCTAGGGGGGGGGCGTGTCCGGGGCGTGACAGGTACGGATTTGACCTCGGGCTCTGGATTCTGGCGGGAGGGATGATTGCTTCGGTACGTCGGTGGTCACGCCCTAGGTCACGCCCGTGACAGGGGGGCGTGACAGGCATGTCATGTCCAAATCATTGGTCGGAAATCCGTCAGTCGCCGAAAAAGGAGGGTGTCACGCCCATGTCACGGGCGTGACATGGGGCATGACAGTACTATTTGCGTGCTGAGGCGGAAGGGCATTTAATGCGGCGGCAGCTTTGCGGCAGAGGGCGACACGCTTCTGGTCACGCCTTGTGACACGCCCAGGGAGGGCGTGACAGGGGGGCGTGACAGCGGTTTTGACCGTTTTCTGTCCCTTCCAACAGGTGTCCTCGGGATCGGGTGACACGCCCTAGGTCACGCCCAGGGAGGGCGTGACAGGGGGGCGTGACAGGCCATTTTGGCAATTTTTCTGAAAACCTACAAAAAGACAGGAAAAAGTTAGTGGCAATAAAATTTACATAAAAAGGATAGAAATAAACTAATAATAGACATAATTTGTACAATATAAAATATAAAATACGATAATAGTTTAGGCTACAAAACATATTATCAAATTCCCCCAAGCTTAAGCTTTGCTTGTACCCAAGCAAAAATATAAAAACTAGATATTTATAAAAAGGACTAATCAAAAAGTTCTAATTATGCCTACACAAGTACTATGCGAAATTCTTAGTAGGGAAAAGGTGAAATGTAAGTCTAAAACAATTATTTAGGTATGGTAAAACTTTTATAAACTTTACTTAATAAAAACAAATCATCCAAAATTTTAACGAGATTTTTTTAAATGGACTTAAGTAAAGCAACGAAAATGAAAAACACGCATTGAGTTGTTACTAGATCCAAGCAACGTATTATAATTATATCAATTTAATTATCAAAAATCTAGGTTTAAATCTAAAACTAAAACTTATTTACTGTTTTTCTTTTCTTAGTTGTTAAATAAAAAATCAAAAAGCGTGAATCAAAAGGACTTAAATAAGACAGAAACGTTTGGTTTAGGAAAATGATTAGGAGTGGAATTCAAAGATAAACGTGAAGGTTTTAAAATCACACTAAACCAAAGCAAAGAGTTTCAAAAATTTTCATAAAAATATATACACATTTTTTTTTTTCTTTCTTTTTCATTTTTTTCTTTTCCATTTTTTCCCTTTTTCCAAAACAAAGGCCATAAATATTTTTATTTTCCTTTTTGAGTTGGCAAAATAAAAATAAACATCACTTTTGAACATACTTCCTTTTTTTTTCGAAGACCTTTGTCCAAAAAAAAAAATAATCACAAAATACCATATCAAAATCATCAAAATAATTTATGAAACTCAAAAAGGCTAGTGTGATTCGATAGGTTGGAAATTTTGGCTTTGGTGAAACTGAAATGAAAGGAGGAGCTATCAAATGAAATCGAAAAAAGGCTCAAAAACGGCTAACTAGTGGTAAAAGTTTTTTTTTTTTAGGCTGGCAGGAAAGCTCAAACGAAAACAAAAATGGCCTAAATCATTTTCACGCTTATGAATTTATTTAAAACAAAGGTTTGAAAAATTTTCAAAAAGTGAGTCCTAGATAATAAAAGAAGATTGATGAAATTAACTTGAAAATAGAAATAATAGGTGACTTGGATCGTTCACATCTACTACGTTATTCAAAAATTGACTTTACAAAATTTATTCAAAAACGAAAAAGAAAATAGTGGATGATGAATTTTTAAGAAAGTAAAGGAAATAAACAACAAAAAACCATAATAGAAATGCGAGTTTTAGAAAAATATCTCACCTTAACATGCTACCGTGAATTAGAAACACAGCATGGCCAACATTTTACTTGTGAAACATAATTAAAAAGGACGATTAGAAATATTATAATTAACTAAGTTGTTTATAGGAGATTTTGAGTAAAACAAAACTAAAAATTAGGGGTACTATTGAAATACCAAAATGTCTAAACTATTCAAAAACACACATATATTTTTTTTTATTTTGAGAAATATT